>JAEAOA010001908.1:1246896-1959396 GCA_016746295.1 Potamilus streckersoni | reverse complement strand
TTGAGAAAGAAAACAAGCGATGAGCAAGAATGAATAAAGTTTGCAACAAGACTATTCATTCTTTCATGGAATTCAATGTGGCAATGTGCTTTACTCGTTAATTAAGGAAGCAATAACTGTCATTCACATCTGGAATGAAACAAAGTTTCTTACACAAGAATTTTCATGCAAATTTATATGTAATCCCAAAATAACGGAGCAGATTCATAAACTTCTAATTGAGACATTCGTTGAATTTTCTATTTAAAATTTGCAAAGCTTCCATGGGTTCGCATGTAAAGCCGTGTTTCTACGACTGGTTTAATATATCCGAAAATAAACAGCAATGCAAGGGCCAGATTTTGCAGTATGGCACATGCGGTTGTTTCAACACCTTTTGGTAAGATAATGAACTTTTCTATATAAAATTGTTTGCTGTCTGCTCGAGTTTGAACAAGTTGGCTTTGAAAACTGATAAATGGTGGACGTGTTTTACTCCAAGCAACTGTGACAACAGAGCATCCCCCGAATATCCGTTGAGTTATTGAACCAGTTTAGTTTATATGCATAAATGTGCAGAAGCTTCCTTGGCTGTCAGAATCTTTCGTACTCAAATGGTCATGGATAGGGGAAATTTTTGTGTGAACGCAGTTGTTGTTTATTTTACAAAGAACCCTACTTAGTAAAGACGGATGACGCTGGGCTACAGCACTATTCACGTTTGGTATGCCGTAGAACGTGAGCTTCATTACATGCCTAAATCCATAGCAAAAATGGTCTGTTGGAATAACGTAGATGGCACAGATTAATTAGTCACTGTTTAAACCATAGATCTCTTAGTACATCTTAACATGTTTCTAATTTAACGATTATAAAAGTCGTCGGGTATGAGATTTGAAGATCCCAAGACACTTATATGTCACGAAACCTTTAGGATTTGTTCCATTCATACCTGACGTCAATCAGCGTCATTCTCATGTTGACGTTGGATTGTTTTGGCTTTTCTCTTTCGTCAAAGAAAAGACGCCAAAATATCAAATTTTATTTCCTCTGCCATCCCAGGACAAGAAAAACTATGTCACAAATATCTCTATTTGATATCCTATAACGCCATGTTCCGCCTCATGAACAGATATGAAAATCACTCGTAGATACGTGTGAATCAGAAACAATCAGACGTAGGTCGAAGACCCTTTTCTGTAATGGGTGTGCTACGGTGTAATGACATGGCAGTTCCTGGTCATGACAGGATTCAAACCAGCAACATTCTGGTTGCGAATCCGGCGTCTTAATTATTACTATACCAAAGTTCCTAATTGTAATTCTGTTTTGATGGGTCAGGGTTGAGTTTAACGGACAAAACCGATTAAAACATTCAATACGTCTATAGGAAACCGCCTACAATTCAGAGAAAAACAATGAAATAGCAACATCGTGATAAAAACGTTGACTATTAATCTAATTTTGACTGCAAAACAATTCGTAAATTAACGAATTGCTTTCCAGTGTAAACGGAGGTATATCACTTTAAATTAATGCAAAGAAGGAGAACACCAATCGTCTAAGCATTGGAAAACTGCCCACTGTATTCTGATACCCTCTAAGACGTATACCGTATGCCATGGTGACGCTAGATCATGCCTTTTTTGTATGCTTGGTTTATAGTGTACGATACTGATACCTATTGTAAAACACGGAACACTTCTTAAGTGCATCGGATCATCTACGGATGTAATCTATAGGGCTAAGCTGTATACAGTCTTGTTATGATTTACGGTTTTTACGGGTTTTTAATTCTGCTAATTATCATTTTCATGGGCTTGTAAACACGCTTGGAATTACAAAAATTTAAATTAACTCGAGTTAGGCTTACGATCTTAGATTTAATGGTGGCTTGATCATATGCATTTTCTTTAAAAGAACTCACTTAACACGTTGGAGGAAATATTTCCAATTTTAAAAAGCATCAATTTCGCTACTGCATAGAGAGACGAATAACTGAGTACGGTCTAGGAACACAACAAAAATATATTTGCAAATAGCTCACACATTGAGTATGGCGTCTTTGTCGATGAATATGGTGTACGAATTCACAGAGAGAAATAACCTTGGAAGAATTTCCAGACGTGAAGTATGCGTGTGAATATAAAAAAAAACAAGAAGCAACTGTTCTATGTGCTTCTGATACTGATAGACAGGTTAATAAATGGAAAGACTTGCTCCCAAATATGTGAAATATTTAATTTTTTCACCACTTCGCTTGACGATGCGAGAGAAACTAAATGACAGAAAGGCAGAATAAACTATGGCGAAAAGCATAATAGCTGAAGTTAAAAAGAACGGCACTTTTTTATTGTACTTTATTAACATTACATTTTAAGTCCAACTGGTATGCTGTCCGTCGGTTGATGTATGACCGTCCGTTAGCAAACGTTTACTATCGCTACTCTACTCCTAACCTTCTTGCGGATTGCTACGAAACTTTTACAAACACGTTCATCGCATGGTTTAGTTGGTCCTAGTTGAAATGGCACAGTTTGCACACCTAGTGTGAAGGACACGTCAGCCATCTTGACAGGCTTGTGATCGCTACTATCTCATAAATGGTCATATCACTAGAAAAAAGAACTTCATACAAAGCATGGTTGGTTCTAAACGTTGCGCCCCACAGATTCTAAGTACTTCTGACAGAGTGGCAGTTGTAAATCGAAGTTGTTTGCATTTGTAATATGCACAAATGGACAGAATGTTGGGATACCTGAATGGTACTTTCATGTACACGGGCAGAAGCTCATTTACATTTTTACTGGTAGCAATCGCGCATGGTTTAAATCACACAGCTAATCCACCTGTCTGCTTCCGTGGGCTCGAAAAATCAGTCTGAACTAGTCGAAAGTACACTATCTTTATTAGCATGTATTATCGGTTTGTTTTGTATCAGTTTACCTTTGAAGTACAGAAACTGAAAATGACCCAGTGGAACAAGCAGTGTTTTGTTAGGTGCACATTTGAGGTAAGGCCAATTTGTATACTCTATAACCCAAATTACACCAACCAATCATACCCCAAAACTAAAGAGAAATAGCAGTTCTTTTACCAAGATCTAAGTCATGCAAGATTTTTTTTTAAATAGCAAGGACAACCAAGGAGGAAAAACTGATATTCTCTCACTTTAAAAATTAAACCCTAGATGAAAATGTTGTCAGTGCTATATCAAATATGGTCGCTATGGCAACCATTTTGTAAGTCTTACTACCGTTATTCCACCTTAATGGATAGTCATATCAACTTGGAAAAATAATTTCATAATTTTTATGATGTATAGTTAGTCCGAAATGAAAATGTTACTGATATGGGGTCTAGTATGGCCACCACAAATCTGTTACAGCTGCTTCTCCTACTTGGATGTTCTTATCCAAATATCGTATTTTCCATAAAAGACTTCTTACGATGTCTACCCGAGAGATTTCTTACGTTGTCTACCTGAGAGACTTCTTACGATGTCTACCCGAGAGACTTCTTACGATGTCTACCTGAGAGACTTCTTAAGATGTCTACCTGAGAGACTTCTTAGGATGTCTACCTGAGAGACTTCTTACGATGTCTACCTGAGACTTCTTACGATGTCTACCTGAGAGACTTCTTACGATGTCTACCTGAGAGACTTCTTACGATGTCTACCTGGTCCTGAGTAAAGAAGCATTAGAGTCTATCTGACATTCAATCAGACCGCCTCGCAGCCATTTTCAAAATATTTTTATCGCAACTCTTCCTTAACAGATGGTTACATTGACGTGGAGTTGTCACCAAATTAATTGTTTGTGTTAAATGAACATGGTGCCGATCTGATATCCAATATAGTCGACACAGAGAGGCCATCTTTAAAATCATTTTGTTATTATTACTTCTCCTGAATGAAAGGGTCATATCATCATGGGGATTTCAGTAACAGACTACCGATAATATTTTGTTGATCTTGAATTAAATTGTTGCTAATCTGACGTCCAGTGTGGGGCCATCATAGATATATTGTCTTAGCCGCTTCTCTTTAAGGGAAAGTCATTTTGACATGGGACTTGGTCCTACATGAAAATGACTTTCTCTCAATATGGCTTCATTGTGGTATTCTTTCAAAT
The DNA here is from genome assembly GCA_016746295.1 of Potamilus streckersoni. Lineage (NCBI taxonomy): Eukaryota > Metazoa > Mollusca > Bivalvia > Unionida > Unionidae > Potamilus > Potamilus streckersoni. Next base: position 1,955,281 of record JAEAOA010001908.1, on the reverse strand, counting down.
ATTGTTATCTCTACTCTCAAATGAGTAGCTATATCAACATGGGGGGGTACCAATAAATTAAATAACGTCAGTTGTAAATCTAAAATGGCTGCCGTGACGACAGTCGTGAAATTCTTGTGGTCACTACTTTTCCTGAACAGATGACCGCTGTGACGTCATCAGAGAATTTGATCAGAAGATTCCTAATGATGTCCACATAGTCCTAAAAGAAAATGGTCCACATAGTCGTAAATGAAAATGGTCCACATTGTCCTAAAAGAAAATGGTACACATAGTCCTAAAAGAAAATGGTCCACATAGTCCTAAAAGAAAATGGTCCACATAGTCGTAAATGAAAATGGTCCACATTGTCCTAAAAGAAAATGGTCCACATTGTCCTAAAAGAAAATGGTCCACATTGTCCTAAAAGAAAATGGTCCACATAGTCCTAATTGAAAATGGACCACATTGTCCTAAATAAAAATGGACCACATAGTCCTAAATGAAAATGGTCCACATAGGCCTAAATGAAAATGGTCCACATTGTCCTAAAAGAAAATGGTCCACATAGTCCTAATTGAAAATGGACCACATAGTCCTAATAAAAATGGTCCACATAGTCCTAAACAAAAATGATGTCTATTTGGCATCCAAAATGTCTAGCACAGCAGCTAACTTTAAAATCTTGTTATCGTCGACGACTATCAGATAGTTTCAGCGTTCAGCTGATAAAATGAAGAAATGGTTTTATCTCGAATGGAAGAGCGCCAGCCCATAAAAGAACTCTTGTTTTAAACCTTGTTTTTTTCAAATTGTCCAAAATATATTGTCTGTGTGTACGTGCATGTGTACAGTTTCCAATATTATGTAGAAATATTACTCAGATCTCAGAATCTCTTTAGAATTGTAGATTATGACATTTGTATGATCTCAGAATCGGTTTAGCGTTGTCGATTATCACATTAGAAGAATCTGGTACATTACATAGGATTTCAGATCGACAACGAGCACATAAAGACAAGTAGTGCGTTTGCTGCATAGTATACTGTTCGTTAATTTCCGAGAGTTTCAGGTTCCATCACATTTAATGATGATATAATCTTACTGCAATTAGGAACCTATCGTTCCATATATGCGTACAATGACGGAGATCATTCGAAACCTTTCGTTTTATTCATGCGTACAATGATAGCGACCATTCGGAACCTTTCGGTTTACTCACCCGTACACTGACAGAGGTCATTCGAAACCTTTAGGTCGACTCCTGCATACATTGACGGCAGATAGTCATGAATACTTTAGAAGCATCAAGAATATCTTAGTTGTTTCTGACTTACTCTTTTGATAGACGATGTTCGGAACGAAATGACATTATGATTTCTTTCTGTTTTTACGAAAACCATTGAGAGGATGCAAATATGTTAAACAGATATACAGTCAGCATGTCACACCATTGTAAGGGCCCGACCATTTAATTTTCGGGAAGCGGAAGAATGAATATTCTTTCCAACCAAGATATTTTTTTTTCTTAAGATATCAAAATATGTCATTTTTCAACTTGCTGTACAAATCAGATCAAGAGAGTTTTTTTTTTCTCAAGCTACTTTGGGTCAGGAATCCGCCTGCATCCACATATTTTTTACTTTTATTTTAGCGTAGTCTTAATTTTAAGTGCCTTTTTATGCTTTTTATGAAACGATACTAATTATTAATTAAGGAAAAAGCCTGCAACTCACCTGAAACATGTCAAAAGAAGTGAAATTTAAGAGACTCACATATATTAAGCAGGTTACACCATCTTAGCATATGAACCCATATGAACCCAATATTTCTGTCGGTAATTAAATTACATCGCACAATGGCTCATTTGGATTATATGCCAAATCCCTGCCCATCCACTTTTCTGCACGAAGATTTTCTTTTTGTAAGCAAAATGAGGCATAGACGATATGTGGTAATTACAGCAAGTGAACCTGCGTGTGTTCATTTATAAACATTTTGTAAGAACGAGGCAATCTGTGCATGATCTCATTCTTATTGTGAAAAATTGGTATTTATTTTGTGAATATTGTGCTAACATAATGGGGTGGGGTGGGGGATCGTCATTAAGAAACAATTTGTTCATGATTCATGACAGTTTGTAGTGATAACTGCTTCCGAAATGTGGACCTAAGAGTCGAAGACTTGAACTTTGTATACGAGTAATTAAATATTTATCATTATTCTCACTTGTAAATCTAATCAGATTGTAAAATGAACCGCATCAGATTTTCCGTATAAGCAGGTTGTTGGGAAAAAAAAAAAAACATGCAAGCGCATTATGCCAAGGCAGATAAGGGTCTATTTTCTTTGCAAGTGGACTTGACGTCTAAGAAAACATATGTAACTTTTCGTTTTAAAATATTCTCATACACCAAAACTTTGTCACAATAACATCAAAACAGGAAATATCAAAATATATTTATTTACATGTTCTATAATGAATTATATGTAACTTGCACTACTGTTTCCGCTTGAATAAGTCTTCAGTCATGTCTGATCCTAAGCGCCGTTTACATAGCAATGACATATAAGGTTCACACAGATACACGCACATTTTGTGGGGTTCACCTCGAAGGCACATAAATAAGAATAATAAAAAAAATATACATTCTAACGCATTGTCTCGAGAAAGACTGATGTTATGTATGGTTTATGGCTTTAAGATATGTCCCTTTATCGCATATACAGTAACAGATGCAGGGAAAAACCCAAACAACAATTTGCTATCTTTTTTCGTATTCGAACAGGATTTCGTACTTTGAAATGAAAAAAATTATATAACCTGATGGCGTAATACAAGATTGATTTCTTTAAAGGAGTATGGCTAATTTTCTTACAAATGAAAGAAAAAAAGTGAAGCTGGATACTTTGATAATTTGCCTATATCTTGAAATATGTGTAACAATAGACAATTTATTCAAATATATTTTTAATTTATTTTCGGTAAATTTTGGCAATTTAGTACAACACAAATTACAAAAATGAACGTCTCCACTTAAATGTCGGCTTAACTATGTTCCTATTTATTGTGATATTGTTGCAGAAATAGCAATAGTGTGATGAGATACACAGCATACTAAACTATAGAAATAAAGGGAACCTCATTTTTACCCCATATATATATATATATATATATATATATATATATATATATATATATATATATATATATATATATATATAGGCATGGCACATGGCATATTTCCTTTATTATCGCAATTTTGAAATTTTTGTTTCGGAAGATAAAGGTTCTATCTGGAATGCTTTTCACAGTTTGAAAATCTGGAAGGGTAATTTTGTATTGCATCTAGAACTCCACAACAAGGAAAACTTTATATATATATATATATATATATATATATATATATATATATATATATATATATATATATATATATATATATATATATATATTCTTAAGAATAGATACTGCGGCCTCAGTTTTTCTTAAGTCGAATCCAGTATGACAAAATAATCATGTAAAATTAGTTTTCTAATCAAGACCAATATTTGTTGCAAATATGGATGGTTTTATCCGCATCACATAATCAATTTGGATTTGCTACTTTTTGTAGTCTTTTTTTTCCTGGAAGCATGATTTAATTAAAGTTTTAAACCCAATTACAAAATCTTTGCTTGAAATAAATATCTGAGATCTCTGAACGATTAACTCTCATATATCAGTCGTATACCTGAATGCTTTGTAAAAGAAAAGCTTGCCTAATTATTCAATTTCTCTTTTCTTTAATCTTGCAGTCTAGCTGGAAACTATATATATATATATATATATATATATATATATATATATATATATATATATATATATATATATATATATATATATATAATACAAATAATACTATCATACAAGTTAGAGAAGTATAATTCTTACTCTACGGAGTCTCGAACACAAGATCCGCGAGAAAATGGCACCCATCGCCTGCCTGCACACACCAGCCCATATCCCGTCACTAAGCACGCAGCACCAAAACATGATGGCACTGAATCGGTGTTATCACACTCGTGTGTGATTAACTCTCATATATGTGCAAATTCGTTCCAGATTCCTATTAAAGAAATAAAGGTATATAGGATTTTTATTACAAAGAATTATAAATATATACTAAACAGAACAGAAAGTGCTATCCCTGGATTCTATAGAAGAATGCGTATATATATTTTATAATCTACTTCATGCTGACACTTACTCAAAGATCCATTTCATATTTTTTTTTAGAAATTAGTTTGTGCTGACATCTACTCAAAAATCCGTTTCATGCATATTTCACAATTGAATTCGTGCTGACATGTACCCTAAGACCCGTTTCATTTATATATTTAATCACATTCAAGCAGTTCTTGTTGCCCCTATTATCCTAAGATAACCTCAGATCTCGGCTATTTGTGATTTAAACATATGCTCTGTTTTGGCACAGTTTTATTCTTGAATTAAGACAAAAAACCTAGATTTTTATTATCTGTCATTCTCTCAGTGAGAATCTAATTCCAGGGGAATGAAGCCGTTCCTAATTCAAGGCTGCTGTGTAATTGGTAACTAGAGAACCCGACTAACACTGTACATCTGATGTCTGGTTTGAATTATCCGAGAACCAGTTTATTAAATGCCCTTCATATTTCTTGTCATATGTAGGCGCCAAAGCTTACCTTTGTCCATACCATACATTATTTCACAACTTTGGAAGGAAAATATTGTGTTGATCTTGTTCATCCGTCTGTCCCTACTCTTACGTCGGTTAGGACTTGCGTCTAGGTCAGGGGTCTCAAACACGCGGCCCGCCAAGCCGTATCCTGTGGCCCGCAAAATGATTGGCAATGCAAGGTATCATGAGAGATAACAAAAGTGCTGCGGCTCTTCTTCCATCGAAAATGCCCTGATTCGGCCTTGGGGGTGGTTTGAGTTTGAGACCCCTAGTCTGGTTTATTACTCTTTATTAAAGATTTTGCTACTCTTAGTGTAGGTGCATCTTATGTAAAGTCGACCGGTTTCCAGTTGTACTTCATTTTTTAGGCACTATGGTTACGTTGGAATTTGATGCAATGTTCATGAAATTTCGGGTATTTGTGTGCCTTGGTGAGAATTAGACTGGCAACACTTTCTAGTAGAAATCTTTGCTTAGTTGTGGAAACAACCCAACGCTTACACACGTTAGAAATTAAGACAAAGTACAGACTGGTATAAAGTTAGACTGGGAATTCAAGACTGGTAGGCCTACAAGTTTCGACCACGAGTACAATCTAGTACAAAATTGACTTCATAAGTACAGACTAGTACAAATGTACGCCGCTAGTCAAATTTATAATGATAAAGCTTGTTTACAAAATTGAAAGGATTGTTCTATGTTACTCAATAGATCAGGATTGACGATGCAAAGCAGCGATTGGTCTAAGTTTTTCACTGTTGAGTAAAAGTGATTCGTGTGGTTAAATTCATCTTACTTTCCCCTGTTAATTAATTTGGAGAATCTCGTGCATATTGTCGTATACCACATGCACAACTTTTGCATAAGAGATACTGGTTATCATCGTTCTATGCATGTTTCCCGACAAAGTCGCTAGCGGATAATCTTTTGCCCATTTGACCTCAACAATGGGTAACCTGACAGCTTTTCCTATATGCGACCACCAAAATTGGCCATTTTGAACAAGGTACACTGAGGCAGAATCAACTTATAAATTAAAAATATAGATACTAACAGAAAGCCTGATTTGCGTTTTGTTTATGTGTGTTTGTTTTGTGTTAGTTTTGTGAGATTCATGGAATTTATTTCAACTTCCAAACACTATATAAAATCGTTAGTAATTCTACCGCATACCACAATTATGGCTGCTGATACCATCATTCGGGATCTATCTATAATCCAAACAGTATAGTTGGGGCGTAATTTATGTCCGTGCTATCACCCTCCTAAATTTTAGAAAGTCTTTCTCGCGTCCATTTACTATCTGATGACGTAATACCCATTTAAAGGTTCAATCAATCACTGGACGGAAGATACAAAAACATTACAATTCCGCGGCGATTAGAAGATGGAATCCCTTACCTTTTATATTCAGCCACAAATTAACTGCGCTTCTGATGCATTAAGGCATACCCTGTAGACTATACTTTCTTTTTGTTATACAGCGTTGATCATTCGACGCTTAAGCACGAGATGCCTACAGTGAAAATTAATGTTTCTTTTTCTAGCCAGTGTATTTTATCTGTATAAGTTATAAATATTTACAACAGTCTCAAACTTTTAAATGATTATTCCATATTGCTGTCTGTATCAAGCCAGGAATCGACACGTCATCATGACGACCAAACTTACCCTTTAAGTATTGAAGAGTATTTATCGTATCATGTCATTCGGAGTAAACGGACTGAATGTTGAAGGACTCGCGGTACTAATTCATTTCCCATAGTAAACTTGCACAAACGCCATGCTATAAAAAAATCAATGACTTTAACGTTTTTGAATGTTTATGATGAAATATATATTTATCACTATAGACACATCATTGGTGACAGCGTCTGTGTAGAGAAAACCATATCCACAGTAGCATTAGCTGATCTGCATGTGTTTGAAATGTATAATTTCAATTCTGCGCCAGAGGCAGGTACACTTGCAGTAACGAGTTTTCCAAACTCAATTATTTAGAAGGGCCTAAATTCCATATATAAAATGATTCTCTGTTTTTTGTCAGTTACAACTAGGGTAAGCTTTTAATAGTTTCTTTTAACTAACATCTTACTTTCATTATCAACCAATCCTGGCCAGCCAAACTCAATTCCCCAATGAAGTATTTTTTTTAAACAACTCGATGAGCATAATACAGTTTTAACCCAAAGGACTGGTGACCCATTACAAAGGGACGCAACTCCTGTCTCTTCAGAGATAGGGTAATCTGGTCGATAGAGAGCCAAGATTTTCTGGCATTGAACCGATCATGTGTGGTTGATGCAGGTTATGCTAATAAGACCAGTATTTAGCTGCTTCAGTTTTATAGAACCAGTGTTCATGTCAAAGCACGAAAACCAATTTATTTAGATGTTTGGAAACCGTTCATGCGAAACTTAAAAGAAATTTTAAGTGCTGCTTTGCCCAGGAAGATAAACGAAACCACTTCGTTTTACTATTATATATATATATATATATATATATATATATATATATATATATATATATATATATATATATATATATATATATATATATATATATATATATATATAACATTGCATTTTTAGAAGCTGGCATTCATTGCCTAATCTGACAATTACAATGAAACACTTTCCTCATTCAGATTATTATTGGTTGACTATTTACATGCAACACTATTAATTAACTAATCGGCATGCAGTATATCCCATTTATACAGATAAAACATTTTTCTTTATATTGTGGCTGCGATAAATGATGAAATTCATGTTGGTAAGACTTAAACAATATGTTAGACATGCGCATGACTTACTTATATTGTGATACATCTCCAGTGGTCTAGTGGTAAGAGCGTCCGTCTCGGATGTAAGAGGTCGCAGGTTTTAACCCCGGCAGAACCATACCAAAGACTTTAAAAAATGGTACTAACAGCTGCTTCGCTTGGGGCTCAGCATTAAGAAGTTAGAGTTATGACCTGTCGGCTTGGAATGAGGATAATGTGACTGGGTGAGACATCATGCCACATGTCTGCGGCATGATGCCCCAGTATTAGACATAGCTATAAACTGTCACAATGCGGATATCATAGCGTTATGACTGAAACAATTGTTAAAGCTACGTTAAAATTTTTAATCACACACACACACACACACACACACACACACACACACACACACTGATATCGTGCTAAGCGGCCGATGAAGAATACACTGTCAAAACGTATCAAAGAATTGTTGATGGCAGTAAGATCTTGCGTTGCGTCTAGCTGCGATCTACATGGTAACCATATATGGTTATCTTGGACTCCCGCATATATGGTCTCTGTGAATCTAGTATGAATAAATTAATGACATTTTTAGGATGGAAATTAGTATTAGAGAAACAGAAAAATAGACAAGAGAAAGTTACCAAGTTGTTACTGAACGATGGAAACTCCTTTACGTCGTCATGGGAAAATAAAAATCAAATAAAGGTGAATATTTAAACAGGTGCTCGTTTAAGCCAGGAAAGGCTCTATGGTCTATGCAGTGAGAACAACATGAATTTGTGTTTATGTTAATTAATTAAATGATTATTTACAGGACTTACAATTAGTTTTAGATTTTGAAAATGATGATATTAGAGACAAGATTGTAGATTAATTTTTTTTAATTAGCAAGAGTAACTTTTATATAGATTTAAAAGAAGTAGATATTTTATTATTGAACTCTGACAATCTTTGCCAACAATTACACATGAACTAGATTTTTTTAACATTTGTATTTCGAGAGAGAGGTTGAAAATGAGTGTGAATCTGATCATATATGTTGTAATCATTTATATGTTTTCAAATCAACTTGTGGACAAACTCATTAGTGAGATAACAAAGGTTTAGTTTAATATAGGAAACACATATTATGTGTACCATAAACAATCCAGCCAGCTTAAGAAATATGATATCAGGATGTCTCCTGTGAAGTCCGCTATAGCGGCAGATATGGTTAGTGGAAACTTTTGAATTTGAAATTGGTACAGTGTAAAGACTCCATTAAATAAATATGATGCTTAGACATTTATTTGTTCGCTCTACCAGTAATTTACCAATTTAATTGCCACCTACCATTCACAGCTGCAACACAACTCTCACAGTACCCATCGGCGGTAAAAAAAAAATACATCAGTGAGTGGACTAGTATGATCATAAGTGCTATTTAAGAATTTAACTTTTTATATTACGGAATTCTCAAAGTTATGAAGCTTGAAAATTAAGTACACACTATGTATCAAAGAAGGTCTCATGCACAGTATGTTCTCGACTTTTAAGCACGTGCATCGTTCATGCGAAAGGTGTACTTGAATTTCAAGCACGCTGCTCGTGCATAGCCTTACTAGAATTTTTAATAAGTCGTTCATCGTGTGTACTCGATTTTCAAGCCTTAAAATACGTCATGAATCTTATATTGCTTTAAGTTTTGTTCTTATAATTTCAAACAGTTATGAAAAAATAATAAATCTTAATAAATAAACAAGGAAGCTATATTTTTACCGTTGTTCACCAATATTGTCAATGCACACTAAAAGGGTGCAAGAATACGTAAGTAGTTCCCTCCGGTGCTAAGAATTAATAACTACGTCGCATTGTGCCAAATTTTTGTATCTAGTCAAAAGCTTGTTACAAATGCAAGGTAAAATTTGCACTTACAAAGAGTCGTACATGCAACAGCTTATTAATCCCCATGCTATTTATAGCATATAACATGTCTGTTATGTTTGATCTTTATTACATATTACGTGTCTTCTCTGAGTTTGATCGATATTACATATTACGTGTCTGTTTTCAGTTTAATCGTTATTACATATTACATGTCTGTTTTCAGTTTAATCGTTATTGCATATTACATAACTGTTCTCAGCTTGATCTTTATTACCATTTTGTCCCATACGTGTGATGATCTTCTAATAATGTAGTATAATAACCACCGGTTTCAGATATGCAACATGCTATTTGTGTCTTTAGATCTATATGGATCGATTTGTCGGTTATTGGTGGGGTGTTTTGCGCATCATTGTTTTTGAATACTCACTTAAGACATTTTTTTTGGTAGTGACGTTTGGCAGATTCCTTCTTGTCTATAATTATTGCTAGGAAGCGTTTTGTATCAGCGGTGATATCTGCGTGTGATATTTGCTAGCTTTATGCTAGAACTTTAACACCATGAGGAAAGTGCTGGTTTGGATTAAGTTTTCAATTACAATAGGGCGATATTTCATCAAACACTCGCGTCAATCCAAAGGAGATAAACGATACCCATTAAAGCTAGAGACAAACGAGTCGCCTTCTGTTTTCTTAAGTCAGAGGTTTTATATTAGTAGTCGTCAAGCTCCAAAGTGATGGTCGTATTTTCAAGAAAATCGATAATACGAAAGATTATTCTGCGTCATTGTCAGCAATGGCAGCGAGATGTCCACCAAACTGTATGGATTCCATATCTTTCCACTGTATATAATTGTGAAATAAGAATAAATTTTCAGCCATTCCGAAAACCGTAATTCGTGACTTGAGGTACCGGTAAATGAATTTGTATTAAAACTATAAGAACTAAGCGATCTAAACTTTTAAGAATTTTTGTACCCCCAAACAATCTGCCTTGGAAAATGCTTAGCGTTATGCAGCTTAATAGGTTGGAAATAGTCAAATATGCAGTCCCAGTGCAATCATATGACTGAAAACGTCTTAATTCTCCCAAGCCAAGTTCTTTTGAATTAAATTCTCACATTTAAACAAAAACTTTAGGAGAAAATCACTTCAGTTTATAAAGGACTTTAGGCCAGAGTTTGTTCGGATTTGGTAATTAGAGTAAGTCTGAGTCGATGGCAGCTGTCAATAAAGCAGCTGGCGAATATGGCAGTGAGGCCACGGCGCAAGCTAAACTATCGGCATTTAAAGTATTAACCTCAAGAGAACATCAATCTGTGGTGATAAGAAATCCATTACCTACAAAGATTTTGTAGTAAAAAAGGAGTTTATTGTTGAGTAGAAACCTTTATACTAGATAAAGATGACATTAGGAAACAAATAAACGACCTTTGTTTACAATGAAGGTCAGCAGTTATTAGGTCGAATGTAAAAGTACATATGGCTCAACTGTCTGATTGTGTCTATTTAAGAAATGAAAGTCATATTTTGCACCATTCATGACTTCATAAATCTTGAAAATCCAACATACATTGCATGGATGATCGTCGTGAAATGAACGTAGATTGTACAGTTTTTCATTGATTTTAGGTTCATCAGTCCTTTTGAGTATGAATTTTAAATTGCATAATTACACACAATTATTAAAACATTGATGAATCGCTTATAATTAAAAACAAAATAACAAAAGTATAGTTTAGCCATTTTAATTTGCATAATTACAAACAATTATCAAAATATTGATGAATCTCTTAGAATTAATAGCTAAACAACAATAGTATAGTTTTTCATTGATTTCAGGTTCATCAGTCCTTTCGAGTATGAATTTTAAATTGCATAATTACAAACAATTATTAAAACATTGATGAATCGCTTATAATTAAAAACAAAATAACAAAAGTATAGTTTAGCCATTTTAATTTGCATAATTACAAACACTTATCAAAATATTGATGAATCTCTTTTAATTAAGAACAAAATAACAAAATTATAATTTAGCCATTGTTTACAAATATTGTCAAAGCAACAGGAACGGGGCATGATTACAAAAGTTGTTCTTTCTGTTGTTCTGAACTAATACATGTGTCGGACGAGGAGCGTAATTTTCTAGATGGGGTGTACACATGGATGAGATCAGATAGGTATATCGGACTTTAACCAGGCAACGAACTGTAGCACAGTGGAGAGATTGTGTGTTTGATTCTGAATTGAACTGAGTGAAGGCTACAGAGCAGAGGAAAGTGTTGTCGGTTCTTTTTACGCTAAGAGCATCCAAGCAGCTGTTTTTTGTAAAAAAAAACCTTTTGAAGTTTCTGTAATTAATACTAAGAAAAGCTGAGATCAGAAGAGCTTATAAGTTAGCATGTTGTCCGTCGTTCAAAATTGCCATGAAACACAGATTAATGCCCTGGTCTCATTGATTCAAAATAAAGACATATTAATGCACATGTAACCTTGGTTCAATGTAAGAATTGTCAGCCTGGCATGCAGTATGGTCTCCACAGCTGCCACAACTACCATTTTGATAAGTCTTTGGCTTGACCCGGCGTGGGTTTAAACCCGCAACCTCCCGCATCCGATGTGGACGCTTTAAACACTAGACCTCAGGAACGTCGCAGGTAAAACTGTATATATATATATATATATATATATATATATATATATATATATATATATATATATATATATATATATATATATATATACTGGATACAGCATGTAATATACTTGCTGATGTAACAGCTACAACACACGTAAATGGAGACGCAGTCACTGTGGCAGAATGATCTGAATCAATGATGTCTTTACTCGTTCAAAAATTTTTTAAAACAATAATTATGCAAGTTTAGACTTCACTGAAGTAAACGGACCTTACATATGACACTGTTGTAGCATATAGCATTCCACTGGCCATTTTATCATTTGTATATCTCATTGGGTTGTGTCAGTCAATAACAAAACAAAAATGTTTCTTCAAAATAATTACAATTTTATACATCCGAATTGGCAAACAATCACAACATGAAAACGTGATTATATTATGTCAAAATAATTTTCATACTGTTAGAAGAAATGCTATATAAATTTGAGATTATTATGTGCAGTAGGTTTTTGATGCATTGATGGATATCTTGTCTTCATTGTAAAAAGGAGTGGTTAGAGGTTCTGATGGATTACGGTAGATTATCAAAAAATATTGATCCTGAGTGTGGGGAAATTGGTAGCGTGCAAAACACACCAACCTCTTTAACTACGGTTCGTTGCTAGGGAATGACCTCCGCTTTGTACTTTACCCAGTGTGGATAGATAGAAAAAAGAATGCAGATCACTGAACAAGTATATTGAAGAAATAACAAAACGAGCCCCCTTTCAATAAACTATATATAAAATTAAATCAGTTTATCAACAGAATTTAAAATGAAAATAAATCAATGACTTGGTTACAAAAGAAGGAAAATGGTACTAACATGTTCTCAAATAAAAAGACAATACAAATTTCTTTAAATGTAAAATTACTTTCAACGTTAAATTACTATCTTCATTGCCAATGAGATGTGACCTTTGAGTGCAACGATGAGAGACTTCATCACCTATTGTATGCGGACATCAAGACTTCCGTTCGTCCCTGCTCTGCCGATCTTTGTCTAGCTGTTTCGTCTTGGACTCTTGTCCGTCGAACTCTGACTTAACAATCGTCTCTGGACTTAGATTTCTGCGTAGAACTTGTTCTGGTCCTGTGATTGTTCAGGGATTGCTCATGTGAATCCAGGAAAGCTGTTTCCTTTTGCCGTTTCTTTATTCGTTTCCACGAATCTCACGTATAGTCTGTCTCCTAACTGAGACAACTATCTGGCCCCTTACTCTATAATGAAAACGTACTTTTTACGAATTCAAAATGTAGAGTTTGCCTACTCGCTGAGACAAACTCTCGCTTTACTGCCAAATCACGAGATAACGTCTTACACGCTCTCCCGGAATCGTTTAAATTTCCTCGCGAAAGATTAAAGACTCCTGAATTTTCCTAAAGTAAAACCTTTAATTTCTTACAGAGTTACGCCCATAAATCCATATTAACCAATCGGAATAGTCTGTTTCCTAAACCTGTTCCGTAGAATTTTTGGATTGACAAGACAACTAAACAACTAATCATGCCGTAATTAACATTACTTTGAACAATCATCTATAGTCAACTGCTGCCCTTTAACCGGTCGATTTTGGGAAAGGGTCTTATGTCATTCTCTTGTACCATAGCATCTGACTCGGTCATGTTACGTCGGCTAGAACGAATTCCCCTTTGACGTTCAGAGATGAAATGAAAAATAATCATCTATCTCTAGCCCCATTCTACTTTAATTGAGTTGACTTTGATACAATTCCTTTAACCAAAGCTTCTAAGAGTTTTCAATATTCGACACAGCACACTGAGCATTGCAAGTTATCTTGCTTTACGTAACATATGTTTCTTTACATATTCCATTACCATCCACACACCCCGCCAGTGGTCATGCCCAATCCCAGATTGTGAGCTAGATTCATGGGAGCCCGCATGATTTTGTTTTGTATGGATGTGGGGTGTCAGAATTTCTTTTGCAGGAATGTGTCAGGATTTTCTGGGGGGAGGGATGTCAGTCACGGCTGGGAGGAATAGTATAAAAAGCATTTTGAAACTAAAGCGAATATTTATTAACCGTTTGGAACAGAATCTCTTGCCATATTTTCAGCTTCATTTGCATGAATAAACTTGTCGGAATATATATATATATATATATATATATATATATATATATATATATATATATATATATATATATATATATATATATATATATATATATGATTTCGGGGAAAGGTCACGTGACCTTTCTTGACCCATGTGAGGGCGCCCATGTCTAGGTTGGTAATTTAATAAAATCGGTCCCATGGACCATGCGTCCATGTCATATGAAAGCAAAAATCACTTTGCTCAGAAAATTTGTGAAAATGAAATTGTATTTAAAATTTGTATATATTGAATTTGTAAATCCCTCTCAGGGACCCCAGGGGCTGGAGATAATCATGTTTTTCGTTTTTATTTTATATTCCTCAAACACACATAATTGCATGAGGCCATTTTCTAAAACTCATTGTTTTTAATATATTAATTATTTGCCTCGGACGCATGATTACTATAAATTCAAACAACTGCAAATATAACGGGCATACTGATTGGTTAATGGTGATAATATACGGCAGTAAATACAAACCATACACGGTCAAAATTTTGCACACCATTTGTGACGTCTTGACAGTCTGTGACAAAGTACTACTGTAACGTCACGATTTCTTGTGACTAACTACGACGAAGAAAGACATTTTCTGCTATTTTTGACCAAAATTTGCCAATGACTATAAGAATTGGGATAATAGTCCCACCTTTTAAGGATACGAGGACGTTTCATGGCGGCTGTTACGTCGCAAATTGAATTTTCAATCTCCACTGACTTTTAAGATACGGTGAAACAAGAACAAACGTATTCAAAACCAATGCTGTTAAACTACATTTTTTATTCTTGGTTAATATCTCTTTAAGATCATGATTATTTAAAGATCAGTATTCTAGAAATTAGAGTTTTTATTTTAAAATAAAGATATATTCAAAGTGTCATCAAATTCACGGTTGTTGACTGATATATATATCTTCATTGAAATATTCGTTTTACAATTGATCCATCTTACACGGATCTCTTATGACGAAAATCAGTAAGTCAATTTTTCATACCTATCGGATGGGATAACAATATAACGACCTTGCCATGATTCCATGTACTGTTTGTCAAGATTAATACATTTTATGAGTCCGTACACATGGATATAATTAATTCATCTCACCCTCATCCTGAAACAACCAGTTATTATTCTTAAGAAAGAACAACTTTCACGTCGACTGAATTTTGACAGCTATACAAGAAAAATAAAATGGAAATTTGTATGCATTTATTGTCGAAAGCTCATTGCACTGAAAAGCAAAACATGATTTAATAGTCTCATAGCGAACAGAAATATAATTTCACCATTATTCCACAATATTAAGTTATGACAGACTAGAGTTAAACAGCATTGAGTAACTATAGCAACTTTAAAAAAAGCGTAATGTTTACAAGACCTGACAGCATGACCCATTCATTTTGTGCAAGTAAATGAATTTCATAGAAAGATGGCTATATAACTTCTAGCAGTTGATGGCAGATGCGGAAATTATTGTAAAATGGTTGCCATTTGTGCAAGTCATTGTGAGTTATTTTACGCAGTGCATTATGAGTATGGCTGGTAATGGTTTTGTCTATGTAAAAGTGATCATTGACTTATAGGGTGAAATAGTTAAGTTATAATATAGTACCAGTTTGACCCACAATGACTTCCCAAATTACCCACGACTTGCAAAAGGTGGTGCCAAGTTAAACAGGAATTTCTGTCTGCCATCATATGTCAGAAATTTCTCGTCTGAATGAAAATGACATTAATTTCTTGGCTGAAAATAATTGCGCAGACTTAAAACGAAACTAATTCTTTTGCTAAAAATAATTGGGTTTTCGTTATGTCAAGGTTTGTAATTATCGTTTTTCATTTAATGAAAACTTGTATTCTTCATATAGCTTGTAGATATACATAATCGTTACTTATAGATAACTCGTCTTTCTGATTTACGCGACGTCATTTTGATCAGTATAAATATCCCGTCATATAAACGGCAGCCTAATAGTTCTGACCACTCGGTACCATAAATTCAGGCAAGACATGATATCGTTTGTTATGTTTTGAAATGTTTATATAGACATGATATCGTTTGCTATGTTTTAAAATGATTATATAGACATGATATCGATTGCTATATTTTGAAATAATTATAAAGACATGATATCGATTGCTATGTTTTAAAAAAATTATATAGACATGATATCGATTGCTATATTTTGAAATAATTATATAGACATGATATTGATTGCTATGTTTTGAAAAAATTATATAGACATGATATCGATTGCTATATTTTGAAATAATTATATAGACATATCGATTGCTATTGTTTTTACATTGTTATAGTCAGAAGTATTGGTGTTTCTACCAAATTGATGCATGACTTCTGTATATACGTCTTTTCTTTGTACCGTGATTAATTCTCTAATTTGATGTACAGGTGTTTCTACCAAGTTGATGCATGACTTCTGTATGTTGATCTTATATTCGTACCGTAATTAATTCTTTAGTATGAAGTACAGGTATTGTTTACCAAGTTGATACATGACGTCTGTATCTAGATCCTATCTTCGTACAGTGTTTAAGACTAGTATGAAGTACAGGTGTTCCTATCAAGTTGATGCAAGACTTATGAATCTAGATCTTACCTTATGCGAAGACGGTTTTCAATCGGTTGTTAAAGAATAAAAAAATTCTGTACACATTTTTCAGAAATTATCTTTGTATGTACGTAATTCAATCAGGTGTTGCCTCTAATTCATTTTCTTCTTTGAAAGATCAGCAATGTATATACTAACTTCGAATTCCAGTGAAAAGAAACAATTTTTGTATAGTAACATTTGTAACAAGTTTTATATTTCCTATATGATTTCAAGACATGATTATCTAATAAGGCATATGCATCACAAATGGAATTAGAAAACATTTCATTTTTAATTTTATTTTAATGACGAGCGTGTTTTAAGTGTGAGACCGTTTGTAGAGATAATAGCATCCATGCATGAAGACATGTTCATAGAATGGGGGTATTATAGTCTACTATGTGTATGTGTGTGTGCACACACACACATACATATATATATATATATATATATATATATATATATATATATATATATATATATATATATATATATATATATATATATATATATATCTCGAATACTCTTCGAAGAAGTACGATTTGGCCAGTTCCATAAGCTTATATGAACGAAATATCAACGTTGTTTCAATTAAAGCTAGTCTGACCTGCAGACAATTTTAACAAATCTGCCCGAACTACTTCTAAAATTTTCTGTGATTGTCACTCTACAGTTTCGTATTTTGCATAAGGGTTAGAGTTTTAAAGAAAAAGGATTTCTTCGGCTTCCCTCACTGGTTATACTAGTTATATAAAAAAAGACATTGTATATCTTAGGTATAGTTCAACGAACCTTTAATCCCTTTTTTTGGTGTATGATTGATGGGTGTAATATGTGTTGTAGAGTATACAGCTTTGCCTTATTCCAAGATGTGCACCTTTCAAAAAAAAGTACTTGCTACACTTGGTCATTTTCACTCCCGGAACTTCAGAGGTAAATTGTATAAAACTTTATTACAATTTATACATTTGTTACTGCATTAATTGCACTTTCAGAAGCTGGTATTGACTAGTCTGGCAAAATTAATTTCGCTATTTAAATAGCTGCTACGGATGGTGTACTTTAGACTAATTCAGGTTGATTTTTTTAATACAAGTGAGCAGTCATTTAAGTTAGCAGTGTGCTTAGATTATATACAATTTCCAAAAGTACAGTATCCAAAGAAATGTCAGTCACATTACATTAAAGTAGCATATAGGTATGCCAACATTATCTCCACTGTGCCTGTTTTAAATGCAAACAACTTCACCTTACATACGTCACTCTCTGAAAAGTACAAGATAATGGATGAGCGCCCCCTTAGGGGGTCTGTTCTAGTGATCTTTGAATTAGCCAATGGAAATGCATCATTCAGAAATCTGAAAGTGAATCAAATCGTTCGGCACACATAGACGCTTTTCAGCTAATCTGATCACCTCCCAGGCCCGAAGATATAAGACGTCATCTGAATGGCTGATAAAATAAGCAATTATGGTAATAACAAATGTCACCAGAACATAACCTTAAGCGGTCGCTGTAAAATCTTCACGTGGTACAGTGAAGATTTCATTTCAGTCAGATTGGTTTCCAGATTATGACATTATCAGACTTGAACCAAACATAAATTACCGCAGGTACTTGCTTATAAGATCAGTCTAACTGGAAACTGCACAGACCCAGATCTGCCTGCGCATTCTGCTCTATTGTGTCTCCTCGTGTATTAAAGACGTGATATCACTTGCATTATTCTAAAGCGTTAAAGAGGTTATAGATATCTCAATAGTCTTGTATAATAATGGCGTGATAAAACTCCCGATATCCTGGTATATTAAAATCGTTATAACAACCTCAACATCATTGTGTATTAAAAAAGCTATAGCCGTCTCAGTAGAAGTCGCAGTACACCAAGAAACTTGGTCAAACCCCTTTGGGTCTCAGCCATTGCCCCGGGCGCAACTTGCCCTTAGTACGCCACTGTCTGGATATATCATTCTCCTTGGATGATAAACCAACTTTTATGGCGAGCCATTAAGAAATGTATTTTTTGTTGTTTCAAATCAAATTGCTTGTCAACATATATATAGTCATTAACTGTGTTGTTTCAAATCAAATTGCTTGTCAACATATATATATAGTAATTAACTGTGTTGTTTCAAATCAAATTGCTTGTCAACATGTATATAGTCATTAACTGTGTTGTTTCAAATCAAATTGCTTGTCAACATGTATATAGTCATTAACTGTGTTGTTTCAAATCAAATTGCTTGTCAACATGTATATAGTCATTAACTGTGTTGTTTCAAATCAAATTGCTTGTCAACATGTATATAGTCATTGACTGTGTTATTTCAAATCAAATTGCTTGTCAACATGTATATAGTCATTAACTGTGTTGTTTCAAATCAAATTGCTTGTCAACATATATATAGTAATTAACTGTGTTGTTTCAAATCAAATTGCTTGTCAACATGTATATAGTTATTAACTGTGTTGTTTCAAATCAAATTGCTTGTCAACATGTATATAGTCATTAACTGTGTTATTTCTAATCAAAATGCTTGTCAACATGTATATAGTCATTAACTGTGTTGTTTCAAATCAAATTGCTTGTCAACATGTATATAGTCATTGACTGTGTTATTTCAAATCAAATTGCTTGTCAACATGTATATAGTCATTAACTGTGTTGTTTCAAATCAAATTGCTTGTCAACATATATATAGTAATTAACTGTGTTGTTTCAAATCAAATTGCTTGTCAACATGTATATAGTTATTAACTGTGTTGTTTCAAATCAAATTGCTTGTCAACATGTATATAGTCATTAACTGTGTTATTTCTAATCAAAATGCTTGTCAACATGTATATAGTCATTAACTGTGTTGTTTCAAATCAAATTGCTTGTCAACATGTATATAGTCATTAACTGTGTTGTTTCAAATCAAATTGCTTGTCAACATGTATATAGTCATTAACTGTGTTATTTCAAATCAAATTGCTTGTCAACATGTATATAGTCATTAACTGTGTTGTTTCAAATCAAATTGCTTGTCAATATATATATATATATATATATATATATATATATATATATATATATATATATATATATATAGTAATTAACTGTGTTGTTTCAAATCAAATTGCTTGTCAACATGTATATAGTCATTAACTGTGTTATTTCAAATCAAATTGCTTGTCAACATGTATATAGTCATTAACTGTGTTGTTTCAAATCAAATTGCTTGTCAACATATATACAGTAATTAACTGTGTTGTTTCAAATCAAATTGCTTGTCAACATATATACAGTAATTAACTGTGTTGTTTCAAATCAAATTGCTTGTCAACATATATATATAGTAATTAACTGTGTTGTTTCCCCATCTCATGATTTAGTATGCTTCACGCCATGTCAAGATCGTGTCTATCTCGACACATCCGTAAACAACGAAACATATATATATATATATATATATATATATATATATATATATATATATATATATATATATATATATATATATATATATATATATATATATTTATTTATTTATTTATGCACATTAAAAGCAGATTCTGATCTACGTGTTATATGAAACATCTCAGGAACAAAGTCATCTGATAGTGCTGACGTTCACAATGTTTTGATAAACAGTTTAATTGCTTAGTTGGTTTACACTTGTAATTAATTATGTCTACCTTACTCATGCCAATTCGTAATACAGTGGAAAAGTGGAAATTTAACTGGAGTCTTGAAAAAAATTCTCGCCACCAGGAAAACCTTGACGATCTAGGTTTAACGCCACCTATTCCATATATGTTAGTTCTTATGTCATTATTCGCACATGTATGACCGGTTGATTTCTCAGATTTTTTTTGCAGTTCCTCTTTAATTGAATTGCCGGTTCTTGCAAAGTTGTTATTCTCCGCTCTGTATCCTAAAGGAATGTCTCACAAAAGTCGAATACGTTTGGAATATCCAATCAAGACAGATAAGAATCACTAACGAGCATGCTGTAATGAGGTTCCCGCAGCTCAAACAATGCAGCCGTGCATACAAGACTCCGATATAAATGAAAGCTGGTATTTTGCCAATCTGGTTAACTTTTCGTGGACAAAAAAACGACCACGTATTCAGTTGTCCATCGGTACCGTATTCATTACCTTGTCCGTCTACTTCACTAGTGTCCGAATAAAACAAGTCCTCTTTTTTAGACACAAATAGACACATAGAGGTTTCTGATATCATAATTGTTTGGTGTTTTACGGTACAGCATTGCAAGTAGACTGTTTAGTGCCGATACAGTAGGAGTATAGCAACTTGGTACGCGATACACCACGGTAGCCAACTCGGGCAGATACGATGGTAGGATTCGAACATAAACCGTTTTTGTTGCACGTCTGGCATGCTATTATGAAACCACGGATTTTGCCTCCATTACTGTCCTTTAACGATGCAGGGCGGAGTGACAGATATAATGAGCATGTAATGCATCTAGTGGACTAGTGGATTAATGAGCATCTGGATTAATGAACATACAGTGGATTAATGCGCATCTAGTTGACTAATGAGCATCTAGTGCAGTGATTCACAAAGAGGGCGGTTCCTCCCGCTTGGGGGCGGTGAAATTACCGAAGTAGACGCAAATGCTGAATAATGCTTTTGGCGGGGTAAGGTAGGGGGCGCTGAAGATAAACAAGGGGGCTGTGGCCCGAATAAGTTTGAGAACCACTGATGTAATGGATTAATTAGCATCGGAATTAATTAGCATTAGTGGATTAATGACCATCTAGTGGATTAATGCGAATCTAGCTAATTTGTGAGCATCTAGTGAACAAATCTAGTTTCTAAAACACAGGATTATGACCATGTTTTAACCATCTGCGAGACCGAAGTATTTCAATATGAGAGATACTTAATGATTATGTACCAAATACAAAAATCTTAGAGTTTCTGAGGGAATAGTGGGTTTATATACAAACGTAACAATATGTTTTAAAGATTGTAAATATGTTACCTTTATTACATACCTTTTACATATTTCATACTTTATACACATTTCGGAAATTTTTTTGACATACTGAGGCAAGTAAGGAAAGAAAACAAATTCAGTACGCCGATGAACATATATTGTAAATGAGAGACCATAATGAACATAAAGCGAAAAAGAATTGAATAATGTACATGTACGTCATAACACAATTGACTGCACATCTGTTTGTAACTGACAACTTATTTCTTAATTGTTTTCTGCTTAAGCGTTGTATAAATAGTGACTACTTGAACCACTAAAATAAATGTCTTCCACTTAGCTCCGAGGCTTTCATCTTGTCTTTACATAAATCAACATTTGTTACTTCTTGGTTCATTTGAATGCATCACACTGCTCCTAGAAAGGCAACCCATCTGTATCAATTCAAGTATATAGCTCCAACAACTGGCATCAGGCCACTATCAATTTTCCTGCATATTGCATGCAACAATTTTTCATGCTTAACTCAGTACAGCATTCAAATCAAACCAGGATTCCAAAGAGTGGCATCGCCATTACCGCCTTAAGACACTCACCAAAACTTGACCGCACTCGTCACACAAATTTACTGCACCAATCGGTGATGGTAATTTAGATTTGTAACCTAGCTTTAAAACTTTTACAGTCATATCGCTACGATGTCTGCAGTGTGACAGTTTATAGTGATGTCTAGCACTGGGGCATCATGCCGCAGACATGTAGCATGATGTCCCACCCAGTCACATTATCCTGACACCAGGCCGACCAGTCCTAACACTAACCTCTTAATGCTGAGCGTCAAGCGAGGAAGTTGTTAGTACCATTTTTGTAAGTCTTTGGTATGACTCGACCGGGGATCGAACCCACGACCTCCCGCATCCGAGGCGGAGGCTCTAACCACTAGGCCACCGGAGCGGAACACAGACTTGTAACCACATCACTACTTACTCTGCGTTTCAATTTCCGCAATATTGTTATCGCAACCAGAAAAAGAATGCATCTCATGATAATTCTTTCCCAATTATACCATAGTAAAAAAAGTTTCCTTTCAGGAAAAATTCACGATGACCTGCAAAACCAAAGGAACCCACCAAATTTATATATTAATTACTTGGCTGGTTGCTTTCTGAGATATTATTTTTTCCTTGTCTGACCTCATCTTACAATCAAATCTGGTTAACGCCGCAGAAAGCAATGAAACAATGCAGTAATTGTCTCTGCATTGAATCTACAATTGTAACAAGAAGTTACTTACTGAGGTCTCATTGTATTAATGATATGGAAAAATGGGAACCAGACTAGAAATGGGTGCAGATAAAATAGAGTATTTGTGAGTTTGTTGGCAAAAAAATGGTTGATAATGAAAGTAAGATTGAAGAAAAATATTCGTTTCAAAGTTTATTCTAGTTGTAACTGAGAAAATGAGACATTGTTTTAATGATATAATTTCAGTTTATTTACTCGAGTATTAAATAGTTATTAACCGAAATCAGAACCTGACTCTGGCGCGGTATTGGAAGAACATATTTCAAACATGTCGATCCAGAAAATGCCGCTGGTCATCTTGTTTTCTCCACACAGAAGCTGTCATCACGGATTTGTTTATACTGATAAACATTAGTTTGATCATAGCCTCGTAAATTTTAAGTTACTGAATTTTTAATATCATGGGTTTGCATAGGTTTACTATGGGACATGAATTAATACATCGAGTCCTTAAGGATGGTAGAATTGCCTTTTATTCTAAGCCACCAAATGTAACTAAAGAAAGATTTACTGCACAAGGACTCTATATTATGATTCCTCGAGTCTGCGATGGAGAGAGGCATAATTTTATAGGATGCGCTAAGAACTGTGACAATGTTGGAAATAAAGTAATTCAAAAGTGTCTGGGACATTTTTAATTTTTATTTCTTATGTAACTGTTGATTTCTATATTTAGTAATTTAGTATATGACACATTGGCGCTCACAAGAAAAACTATTCAAAAAAATACCTCTTAGACGCTATACACAGGTATGGCCCTTTCAAGGACCCTAGGATTAAATATCCGGACGATGTTTTATTGATACAAACAATCTCAACTTTATGAGCAATCACGATAATGTAATTAACGAAAGCCGCAATTCTAAGTCAGCTTGTGGTTTCGTTCGTTGTCAGTCCATGCGTCAACAATTGCTTGTTACACACCCGAGGAATTATGATCAAACTTGAATGTTCGCGTATATTACCAGCATCTCTGAGGAATTTAATCACGAATGAGATCTATCCCATATGAAAAGAGTGTTCTTTCATATGTTTGTCTAAGCTTGTTACTACTCCAGAGGCCATATTTTCTATTAGATTTTAATTAAACATGGAAACAGGTTATGCCATGATCTTGTATTAATTTGATAAAGAGTCAACATATATTAATGACGTGATATTGCATCTGATTGACCACTATTGTTACTATTGTTATCTTTCATCAGACTGGCTGAGATTGACATCAGTTTGGCGAATCAATATTTGACCAAATTTTGGCCAAACTTGGCAAATAGGCTTATATTAACAATGTATCCAATTAGTTCTATTTCGTCTTCCACGCATGTTCACGAAGTTATCTTGCACCTGATTAGCCGAGTTTCGTACCGCTCAAGGGACGGTATTTCAGAATCAACTTTAGTTAAGGGTGATAAATGGTATGGTACGATTAACATGTTGGGAGGATTTTATTATGAGACATGCCTTGGCATCTTGGTTATTTGATAGTGCACCTGACTGACGGAGGTTTTCACCATCCTTCACAGAATGTTATTATTGGATTTTGATCAAACTTGGTATTTAGGCTTATATCATCGATAACTTTGATAATTTGCGAGATCCACGCACATAACTGAGATGAGCTTGCATACGATTGGATGAGCTTATCCTCACTCTTGCAGCTATATTTATAAACATTATGATTACACTATAAAAGTTAAGACACTGAGTAAGTTTGATGATCACACTATACCAATGAAGATACTGAGTGACTTTAATGATCACACTATACCAATTAAGATATTGAGCGAGTTTGATGATTACACTATACCAATTAAGATATTAAGCGAATTTGATGATTACACTATACCAATGAAGATATTGAGCGAGTTTGATGATCACACTATACCAATTAAGATATTGAGCGAGTTTGATGATCATACTATACCAATGAAGATATCGAGCGAGTTTGATGATCGCACTGTATCAATTAAGATATTGATTGAGTTTGATGATCACTTTATACCAATGAAGATATTGACTTATTTGATGATCACACAATAACAATGAAGATATTCAGCGAGTTTTATGTTCACGCATCACCAATGAAGATACTGAGAGACTATGATATTCACGCATTACCAATGAAGATATTGAGCGAGTTTGATGATCACATTATACCAATGAAGATATTGAGAGACTATGATATTCACGCATTACCAATGAAGATATTGAGTGACTTTAATGATCACATTATTCTAATGAAGATATTGAGTGACTTTAATGATCACACTATACCAATGAAGATATTGAGCGAGTTTGATGATCACACTAGACCAATCAAGATATTGAGTTTGATGAGGAATAACTCAGTAAGAACCACTAACTCGCCGGAAGTTAATAGCAAGCTTCTTAACATACCCACATTGACTTAGCCAAAGACTCTAACACACGTGAATGGAGGTGAGATGGTGTTTTCTGCAGACCCTCTAGTAATCCCTTAAGGAGACGCCACTCAAAAATGCCGAAAATAAGAATTTCATAATACCATAGTCGGGTTCAAGTATTTACTTTTTTAACTAGTTTTTTTTTTCCCACAAAAATCCAGTAGCTGTTTCTATTTCTATTCTATATTCCGTCACCTAAAAACATAAAATGCCTCTCACACTCAACGACAAACGGACAAACGGACATATTTTAGGGGAAATATAAACTTGCTTAAAAGTGGCACTAAAACTAGGGCATCTGTCAACATAGTCGTAATTACGCATGAAAACGATTAAGAAATCGGGCATTGATCAATGTTGAATGAAAAATACAAATTAATTTGAATTCAGAAATGAAAACAAAAATCCACCAAAATATATACAAGTAATCTCACAATCATTGATATCTTTGGTTTAAAGATGCTACTCTCTCTATCTGAAATCTGTCTGATGCGGCCGATCTGTGACGTTTATACACCCCATCATTTTTCTCTGTATTTATTTGAGCAAGAAATATATTAATGAAAATATAAGTATATTATTTTTGTTTGAAAGAAGACATTAATATTACAGAATACACATTTTAAAGCATTATTTGTGCAATATATATTTGTACGAGGTGGTTGTCCTAAAATATTGAAAATTTCGATACTTCTTTTTATCGAGGTAATAACACAGCCGTTAATCGTGTCGGCACAGGACATAGAAAAAAAGTCCATTTAAATCGACGGTTTTTGCATTAAAAGTATATATTAAAAAGAAAATATTATTTTATTAGTTATAAGGAAATATTTCATTCATGAAGGGGTCACGGAGTGCGTGGACACCTTGACTGAGATGACTGGTCTGAGAGATGACTGGACTGAGATAAGAAAAGAAAGGTTAGCAAAACAGCTAGATTTCTCTGTTGCATGGGTGAGAATGACTTTTCACGTCATGATATAATTTTACCATATCTTAAGACAAATAAAAAAGTATATGTGGTTCTGGCTACCCGACTGAGCCTATTTTTGTTTTCAAACAGACCCTGCATTTCCGGGGGAAACAAAAACAATTTGGAAGAAAAACAAACAAAAATTTCGGATGAAAATAAATAACAAAGGGATGCCAATACGATAGAAGTTAAATTTAGGATGCTAATGACGTTTTTTTTTAGTTCATGATTCATTTAATCCGTCTGAGCCAAAAACACTACAAAGGGGAAAAAATGGCCTTTGTTCAAATGTACCTACTATTATCATCTTAACGATGTAGCGGGAACTACACTTTTTAAAAAAAATTTGTTCTTATCATATAATCTAATAATTCGCCAGTATGAGGGGATTCTTAGAAATTCAGCCAGTTCGTTTCATTTATGTGAAAGTAATGACATTAGTCAGAATTAGAACAATACTTTGAGATCTTCATGAAAAGTTTCTCACATTTCGATTAAAAAAGTTACTCTAACCCATTTAAATTATCTATTTGAATCCTTCACCGATCATCTTCAGCACGCCTTTTATAAACAATATTCTTCCGCCAGTTATCAAACCACAAAATTGAAATGAATGTTTTTTTTAGGGAAGCTTACTAGTGCTAATTTTCAAATATACGGTTGCTGATAATAAAACGTTTATTAAATACTCTATCTAAAATAACTGGTTTAAGATGATCTGTTTTGTTTACGCCATTATTTGACATGAATTTATAAACCACATTTCTAATAGCGGAATGAAAACCCAACGATGCAGGTTTAATATAAAAGTTAGATACACTATTTTTTATAAACATTGAAGTTTTAGTTCCCTTAAGTTCCTTTGATAAGCCTTCTTAATCCTGTATTGCTACTTTAAACCAAGGTACGGTTATCAACTGTGTGGAGGCTTACAGAGATAACTGACTGATTTTTGCACTTGCATTGCCGTTTGTAGCTATTTATTTTCACGAAGACTGTTATTCAATATACTTTAAGAATTTCCAGTGTGATAAAATCCTTGCAATATCATTTGCGCCAGCTGTTATCCAAGGTCCTGGCATAGCAAGACGAAAGAAAATACAGTCTATTAAAAATAATTAATTTAAATTTAACATTTTTTAAAGTGCTCTACTCTGTAATGCATAGTTTTGGTGCTGGTATAACTGTGTTACCCACTAAGGCAGGATGTCTTAAAAAAAAGTCGATTTGACACAATTTACACCATGACTATTTTCTCCTTTACATGCATCAGTTAACTTACATGGAAGTTGCTTGAGGAAACGCATTTCTGATTTGACCTTTTATCATGAAATGTCTCCTACCTAAAAATCACAGATTAGGGATTTGGAAAGACAGTTACAGTTAACATATTTATATTATCTTGGCAGATTATAAATATGGATTTTAGATGAAAATCGATATAATACGAATAATTCGAAATGTAAGAAGCAAAATGTAACTTTATAAAAAAAAATGTTTAATCACAAAACATTATAAAATAAAATTAAAAAAATCAATGAATAGGATTGAATACAAAACAAATCTTCATTAAATCAAAAACAATGCTTACTGTTTTCGTTCGATACCACATTTCGTGGATTTCGTGGTTGTTACTAAGAATTCAAGGAGCAAACGAATAAAGAGCATTCTCTGATAACCAAAGTGCCTTTTCAGAGACCTATGAGTTTGAGTAGTGAAAAAAATGCAATTTTTCTTCTCAAAAGAAAAACACGAAATATTATATTCACAAAAAAGATAATATCAAAGATTATTATAATATTACGTTCATTTGTAATATAATAGTAATATGAATTTTAATAATTTGCAAACTGTAAATATTTTTTGTATTCAAATGCACAGGTTGTCTCGTGAGACATGTTATCACGTACGGAACATCGCTCAGCTACTTCCGTGAAGTCGTAAAATAACCTTGGAAGTAGTTTGTACTAATAAGCATCATTTTGATGTGTTTGGTGATTCGCCTCTGGCAGTGTGCAATATATATGATAAGACAGTAAAGGTTATACTTTTTCCGATTATGGCTTTATCTCTATGCCGCCATATTGTTCCATGTGAATGAAAGTATTTCAGAACATGGTTCTCAAAGGCAACGAATTACATCCGCGGTTTCTTTTTCAACTTGAGGGAAAATGCTAGGCTTGTTCCCATTGAAGTTATTCGTTACTATCCGGCCATAGGAGGCGCTTTAAAGATATTCTATAATTAGGGAAGAGTGACAGGAGTAAGCTGAAGTTGTTTGCATTTGCAATATACACAGTTAAGAGAATGTTTGCCACACATCTACGTTACTTTCATCTACGGTGGCTGAAATTTCTTTTAATCTCGTGCTTGTATATGTTCTAAGCACACAGCTAACTAAAATGACTGCTCCCATGTGCTAGAAAAATAACCCCGAATTAGTCTCAAGTGCACCATCTTTAGCAGTTATTAGAATAATAGAAAGCAAATTTTGCCACACTAACAATATTAGCTTTTGAGAGTGCAATAAATTAAATTAAACCATTTAAAAAGTTTAAAAAGTTATCGGCTCTTTTTTGTTTACAATTTACCTCTGAAGTTCAGGAAGTGAAAATGACCACATGGCGCTAGCAGTGTTTTGAGAGGTACACATCTGAAGCAAGGTCAAGCTGTATACTCTATTGCCTTAATTACACTCGTCAATCGTTCACCAAAATTAAGGAATTTCAAAGTTCTTTTAACAACACCTAAAATACAGTGTATTTTTAAATAACAGCACAACCAATGAGGAAACATTGTGAAATTCTTTTTCTTTAAAAATCTAACCCTGTATACAAAATTGTAGAGTGCCACCCTATTGACAACCCAATAACATTTCTACTTGCTTAGATAATTAAGTGACGCTAGGTTCTACCAAAGATAGGACCATGATCCAACACTGGAATATGCTGTTGTTGTTGGGCTTAACGCCATTTTTCAGCACACGATAGGCTATTCATGGCGGCCAGTATTATTGGTGGAGGAAGAAACCGGGAAATCACCGGAAAGAACCACCGACCCACGAGAAGCTACTGGCAAGCTTTCTCACATATCTACATTAGCCGAATCCTAGACTCGAACACACGCAGAGGTGAGATGGCAGTGATCCATAACGGACAGCGCTTTAGACTACTCGGCCACTCGGGGCCCACTGGAATATGCAAAACCATCACTAATATCATTGACGAGGCATACCAAATCGGGCACATAGACCAGCAAACAAGAAACTACTTAAGCCCATAAAACCCAAGGACAGGTAGATTTTATCTTCTACATAAAATCCACAAACAAGGAAACCCGGGCAGACATATAATTTCCGCAGAAAGGATATCAGAATATTGTGATCATTTTGTGAGACCACATATCCACAAATTACGATAATATCTTCAGGACACGACATATTACATCGTAAAAAGCAAAGCAAGCGAACCATTACTGTCAGATACCTTGCTTGTTTCCTTAGACGTCACATCTTTGCATACTAGCATGCCTCACAACGAAGGGATACAAGCGTGTAGAGAAGCATGGGAAACAAAACCTGAAGACAATCCACATACACACTTCCTAGTCCAACTCCTGGAGCTTGTCATAAAAATCAATAAATTTGAATTTAATGAAGAAAACTACCTCCAAATCAACGGAACCGCAATGGATACAAAATGATCCCTTAGTATGCTAATAATTTTGTGGGAAAACTGAAGGGTCCACTTTTAGCAACAGTGGTACTTCCACCATACCGGTAGGTACGCTTTATCGATGATATTGAAATGAAGTGTCGGCATGCCTCTGTATGATTTCATATCAAAGGTAAACAATTTTCATCCTTTAATAAAATTCACGACAAAAGTCTCAAACTCAAACCACATTTTCCTGAACACAACAACCAATCTGGTAGAAAACAAGCTCCATACAGACCTCTACTCGAAACCATCCGAAAAACACCAGTATCTCCTCCCAACCAGCTGATATCGAAAACACTGCATTAGGAACATCCCATATAGCCAGGAACTCAGGATATGAAGAATTTTCTCCGACGATAAAATATTCCTAAAAAGGTCTGAAGAGCCATCTAAGCATTTAATTTACCGAGGCTACGACAAAGACCTGATTGCGGAGGCAACCCAAAAGGCTAAGCAAAGAAACCGCGATGACCTACTAAAATACGAAAAGAAAGAAAAGGATATGATATCATTTATCCAGACATACCATCTAGACAACCCCAAAGTAGGTAAAACTACCGGGAAACATTGACACATCGTGGAATCGTCGGACGCACTAAAGCTAATCCTCCCGAACAAACTTGTAGTAACCTACCGGAGACAAAAAAACCCTCAAGGACATCTTAGTCATGGCGAAGCTACCGCCAAATACTAATCAAGACCACCCCAGTCAATCTGGTCTCGGTGGCGATCATAGGTGCAAAAGCTGTCAACATATGATAGAGACCAAGACGTTTTCTAGCACAGTGACAAGAAAAAAACTAAATATACATATGTCCAAACAAAACGTGCAAAAGGGAATGTAATTTATCGCCTCACATGTAATATCAGTATATCGAAGAAACTGAAAAGCTATACAAAAAGCTCAACCTGCATAATTCGCAGTGGATGACAAAGAAGCTGTACAGAAGCTCGGTCGCAGAACACTTCTCCTCCTCTGGCCACACGTTCAGTGATACAAAACTTATTTCAATTGCTCACAACCACAAAAATGGAGTTCCGAAACCAGGAAAGAAAAGAAATACATATGGATATGCCACCTTTGAACCAAGCGGTTTAAACCAAGAAGACTAGAAAAAGACAACCATGAACAATAAAATTATATTTTGCAGCCGACATAATTTCTTTTAAAAAATTCTCTAAATTTGCTTAATAGCCTATAATAGCTAATATAACAATGCAATATCCGGGATATAATTTGCGCTTTCATAAATTTACATAAAATAACATATGTCGTTATGGCTCATCGATTTCTAGGTCAAGACATATTTTCCAGCATCCGCACCAAGTTAAAATAAACTAATTGAAACATAATACATTTAAAGGTTTAATTCCTGTAAAATCAGCCATGTAATGTTTTGCAAACACAGCGGTTTTTTTGTTTTATTTGTTTATCTTCTCTATGTTTTGTATTTGCCTTTGAAAAAGACTCATTAAGAGTTGAATGCGCTCATGCTAGTTATATACTAGTTTTGAACTGTTCGTTCAAATATATATATATATATATATATATATATATATATATATATATATATATATATATATTCCAAGAGGGCTAACTGTGCTGTGGAGTCGGGGGGGGGGAGAGAAAGGGTGTAGATAATGCAACGACACCTGACAGATTCGACAGTAACATACTGTTAATTTAGTCTGTGTAAGACGTACAGCCACAAATAGCGCTTCCTGTCGACGGTTATTACATGCGATTTCTTTGTTCACCTCGCTACAGTAATACCATACGATTTGTTGGATATGGTACATGCAGTCTTTGTATTCCGTCAGCTCCTTACTTGCAATAAAAAATCAAATACCCACTTTTACAATTTTACAATAAAAATCCTGGAGATCCCCCAAACACCCCTAAAAATAACACAAGTAAAAGACAAAAACAACAAAACATTAACAACAACACAACCAATCATACAAACAATAGGCAACACTTACCAGTACGTGCTGTAAATAAATGGCCGTTTAAGACATATTTATAGTTGTAGCTACAGGTTCAAACGAACTGAGGCAAAGTGTTAGCAAAGACGTTGAACAATAGTTATGGTACTTAAATACTGGTTTTCTACGCCTTCTAATTCGTATTCTTCTCTTCAGTGCCATTGCACATTTTTAAACATCAAGCTATGAGACAACAACGCCTGTATTAACTGGGAACAATGTATTTAAGATATTTCAAGTTTTCAACCGTAAAGAAGGATAGAAGAAACATATAGCCTTTTGAAAGTTTTAAGTTAGATCCTGACCTTGTCTGTAAAATCTGGTGTCAATAAAGATACAAACTCGTCCTTATTACTTTAGAATGCATATGTAAAGGTTCGACTGTTTGGTATTTAAAGTTTGTATTGTCAGTTAAAACTCACTTGCATGTAAACATAATTTTAGAAACGGAGCGTTGAAAGAAAACCCAAACAAATAAGTTTCCCTACGTTCTGACATCAAGATGGTCTTCCTCTGGGGGTAACAGAAAGGAACATACACAAACACACACGCAAGCAATCACAAATAGTGACACTAGCAGATAACAGATATTTACAATTTGACACGAAGAAGCAAAATTATTTAAAATAATGAAAAATTCCAAACTAAAGATGCAGGATAAAACAATGGAAGAATCACACACATACACACACACACACACGCAGGTACGCACGCACGCAGCGCACGTACACGCAAAGGTCTAAAAATAGATTAAGCATTTGTGTATAAGACAAACATGGTTGTGGTTTTAAGAGTTCGTAATTTTGCATTTATTTTGTTTTCCTCAATTTCTTTCAGAGTTTAAACTGTTCTGTGTTATCTTTTGATCGACAAAAAAAAATTCATGTATTTTCATGGACAATAATTTTTGTGCTTGTGCGAAACATTGACATATTCTCATAAAAAAAGTCGTGAATTGGGGCAAAGTCTTTATGTTGGCACTAAAGCGGCGTCATTTCGTGATTGTAACCATCCACGAAATCTACGAAAGTTCATATCCCACAAAAGAATTTAAGCATTGTACTCAGACATATCTCTACCCCCCCCATGCATTCAAGTATTCAACTGCATTTAAGCTCTTGATCTTTAAACGATACCAGAATATCCTTTGAGCACCTCTATCTTATAAGTGAAGTTTTGGCACACATAGTTATTCTGTAGTAAAGTAAAGCATAGAAGCGTCTGATATTTACTACATTCGTGCCAGAAGTCTATTCAACAGGAAGAGGTCCGTCTCTAGTTTATTCTGCAATGATATGAAAGAAGAGAATGAGAAAAGCTTCACACGCTGAGGTCAAGTTTCAAAACCACTCACTGCCATCTATGACCAACTCTAGTTTTCTAACCTATATTCCGATTCCTTCCTTATCAGTTACCCGTTATGCGTTCCACGCTGTGTTGTGCAACAAAGTCAAATATAAATTCCTTTGTTAACAAAAAATACATTGTCTATTAATTATATTTGTGTTGAAAGTGACATAAACACCCACAAAAGAAGTTTTCTCTAATGAAAATTATGTTGCGCAAAAAAATTAGGATAATTCATACTACGAGTTAAATGATTGTTTCAGACGTAACATCAATTGATTTCGTTCCAGTTTTAAAATTCAGTTTCAAAAACTCCAGAAAAATGAAAGAGTATACTCGACTAGTTTTATTATGTAGTAAAAGAACTATCCACGTGTAGCAAAACTATTCTCTAATCAGGACCCAAGTCTAATTCTGCTTGCTGGCATAATTTTCCTACTGGATCTACTCCGACTGAGGTCTGAGTTCATACACGATTAAACCTTTATTTAGGCGCTTTGGTCCTGAAAATAGCTCATGACTGGATTGTCGACTTTGTGAAGAAAAAAACTTATTGGCATGAAACAATAAGGTCTAAATTAACAAATTAGGACTTTATTTATTACGCACATTTCTCGTGTTCGACTCCAAAGATCGAGACAACGTATATACATCTTATTAATCAAGCAACGAGCTTTATATTGCATTTAGAACTGAGTATATTTAAGGGTTTACACCGAATCATAAGTAAGGTGGATATCACGGATGGCGACATAAAGCTTTATCGCCAATAAGGCTCGGATTATGTGGCCCACTCACCGGCGTATGAATACTAACAACAAGGAGTCACATTCTATGTACTCCTATTTATTACGAGGGTTTATAAGCTGCTACAGAGATAAATTCGAAAACTTTCATTCAGTTGTAAATTTAGTGCAAAACAGTAGCGTACTAATTAGGGAGGAAGGCGGACAGGGCGGTTGCCCCTGGCGTCAGTTATCTTGGCGTATAAAATGGAATCGCAGGAAAATCATTGGCGGGGCCATCATCATCGTCGCGGGCGCTATTTACCCTTAGTACTCCACTGACCACAGATCAAGTTTCTTTTTTTTAAATGAAGTACAACAAATGAAAATTATATATCCTCGAACTATATTGATCTAAGTGCGTATAAAACAATACTTTTTTCTTGAATTCATGTTCAGGCCTTCGATAAGGTTTAGAGAAGAGACACTGTTGCAAAAGCTAGGAGAGACAAAGGTTAAGGTCTACAAAAATGACGCACCTTCAAGAGCTTGCAAGAGACAGCGGAAGCAAGTTTAGCATTAATATGACGCACGAGCAGTTACGATAGCAAACAAATCACAAACATCCTCGAGAGTGTAAAGAATATATATATATATATATATATATATATATATATATATATATATATATATATATATCAGACAGAACAGACTGTGCTATCCCTCGATTCTGTAGTAGAATCTTGATAATAGTGGGCAGAAATATTAGTTTATTACAAACAATACTATCATACAGGTTAGAGAAATTAAATTCGTACCCTATGTGGCTTCGAACCCAGGTCCGCGAGTAAATGGCACCTATAGCCTTGCCTGCACGCACCAACCCATATACCGTCACGACTAAGCTCGCATCACCAAAAAATGATGGCACTGAATCGTTGTTATATAAGCTCGTGCGTAGCAGACACACTCGCACGACGACCTAGTAATTAATTCCCATATATACACACAGTCGTTCCAGATTCCTATTAAAGAAATCAAGGTATATAGGATTTTTTGTATTACAAATAATTATAAATATATACCAGACAGAACAGACTGTGCTATCCCTGGAGTCTGTAGTAGAATCTTGATAATAGTGGGCAGAAATATTAGTTTATTACAAACAATACTATCATGCAGGTTAGTGAAATTAAATTCGTACCCTATGGGGTTTCGAACCCAGGTCCGCGAGTAAATGGCACCTATCGCCTTGCCTGCACGCACCAACCCATATACCGTCACGACTAAGCTCGCATCACCAAAAAATGATGGCAATGAATCGTTGATATATAAGCTCGTGCGTAGCAGACACACTCGCATGACGACATAGTAATTAATTCTCCTATCTACACACAGTCGTTCCAGATTCCTATTAAGCCCTTGTAAGCATTCTTGTCAGTATAAACGGCATGGCCCTTGTACACATTCTTAACAGTATATAAGGCATGGTCTTTCAAAGCATTCTTGTCAGTATAAACGGCATGGCCATTGTAGACATTCATGCCAGTATAAACGGCATGGCCCTTGTACACATTCTTGTCAGTATAAACGGCATGGCCCTGGTAAACATTCTTGTCAGTATAAACGGCATGGCCCTTGTAGACATTCTTGCCAGTATAAACGGCATGGCTCTTGTGCACATTCTTAACAGTATATAAGGCATGACCATTGTAAACATTCTTGTCAGTATAAACGGCATTGCCCTTGTAGACATTCTTGACAGTATTAGCGGCATGGCCCTTGTACGCATTCCTAACAGCGTGAACGGTATACAGTCCTTGTACATATTCATGACAGTATGAACTTCATGCCTTTTTGTACACATTCATGACAGTATGAACTTCATGCCTTTTTGTACACATTCATGACAGTATGAACTTCATGCCTTTTTGTACACATTCATGACAGTATGAACTTCATGCCTTTTTGTACACATTCATGACAGTATGAACTTCATGCCCTTTTGTACACATTCATGACAGTATGATCGGCATGGCCCTTGTAATTTGGCACTTTCTTTTTACGAAATAGTGTCCTCACTTTCTTTATCGGCAACAGTTTACTATTGCCGAGCTTGAATTATCCCCACATCCTCTAACAAAAACCATATTTGTTATTAGCCAGGTTTCTAATTATGCCCACTTCCTTGATCGGCAACCCTGTTTGATATTAGCACGCTTTTAACCTCAGATTGCATCTGCCGACAATCATGAAGCCTGAACCTGAACCACCCAACAATTAATCGTAAATCGATCAAGTGGAGAGAGAGAGAGAGAGAGAGAGAGAGAGAGAGAGAGAGAGAGAGAGAGAGAGAGAGAGAGAGAGAGAGAGAGAGAGAGAGAGAGAGAGAGTTTTCAACAGCGTGTATTTTACTCTGCCTTGCAAGAAAGCATGAAAATCGAAATAAAGGTATCCAGACACACAACACAACGCAACGTTGTTTCTTTTTACAGATGACATCAGACCTAAAGACTAGATAACTCACATTATCAACTCGTCATCATTAATTGGTCACATGTAATTAGCATTTCTTAGGAAATTCGTTTCTTTCTTAAATTGGAACACTTGTCTATAGTTAATGGCGTCTGATATATATATATATATATATATATATATATATATATATATATATATATATATATATATATATATATATATATATATATACAGAGAGAGAGAGAGAGAGCACATATGACTAATTTATCTTGATTATTAAAAACAGCTACTATTATTACAATCCGACAGTCAATCAAAGAACCAATCACTCAATCAGTAAGTCAGTCAATCAGCCAATCTTATCCCACTATAGTTCCATCTCGATATGGTTAGAGAGCAGCCTTAGCAACAATTTGGATCGTTTTTGGCGGGACCCGCTGTGAGCACGGCATTCAGAAATAAGCGTTTAAACAAGTTTCTATTTATGATATTGAACTTGAAGTTTTCTTCCATCGATTTAAAATGACTTTCTCTTTTTAGCTATATATTTAAAATTACTAACTCGCGGAACCCCTGTGAGCGCTGGGCCCGATTGGGGACCAAATCGATTCAAACGGCTTCAGGTTGGCCATGTATTGTTACTGTAAAGAGAAAGACAGACATGTGACATACATGCAGCACTCAGGAGTATTTTTCTATTCCGACAGAATCGTTTCCTTATCAAATCAAAACTGCTTAATCTGTTCAATAATTAATGTGAATAAATGCCAAGAAAGATTATTCCATACGAAACCAGTCTCTGAGAAGAACAATGAATTCTTAGTTGAGAAACAACACAAAGTTTATATTGACATCTAATGATATCAGCGTCTTTCTTCGATACGCTACAAATGCAGCTTAAAATATTTAATTATACTATTGGTCTCAGGAAATGTCTATTTCACACACACACACACACACACACACACACACACACACGCACGCACACACACACACCACAATCTATGGCTAATAGAGATGCGTATAGCAGAATATTGTTACATCAGTTTGACATCTACAGGTTACTTCATTATTTATTTCAATTATTTCTCTACTTGTCAAGTTCATACAGTTTAATTATGCACACACACAATTACACACACACACGAACAAAGTCCGACATGTACATTTAGTAATTAATTAGATTCGAGTTATATCCCAGAAATATGTTCTTAAGGAAGTCATTTTATAAGTATATGACACAACTAGTTACCTTTAAAGCCCGCAGAGATCGTTGACCTTTAAACATAAATCAAATATTGAAAGTAGATAATATTTTTAACATACGTGAATGAAATTACTTTTACTTCAAGCGAAAAGCTGCACACGTGTTTTCGTTGGCAGTATTTATCAGGTAGATATCCACAAGACTTATCACTTTTGTATCGTATCATTTCACCTTCATTTCCTGTTAAAATAAATTGCTTTCCCAGGAACGCTTTGTAGTTCGCAGGCATTTTCAATAATTTTCATTTGTAGACTTTTGATCCTCAGAGAAATATGCGGAATTACATGATAATCATCACGCTGCCATTGCTTACTTATTCTCCAAAACCGTATCAAACTATTACAAACAAAGGGTCACGGGTTCGATACCTGCCCAGGCCAATCTAGATTGGCTGCCTCGGCGTGTCTTTGTAATAGGCACGTGGTTCCCATCTCCTCGGCATGATATACCCAAGAAAGTGTTTGAGACGGCCGAAAGAAAGAAAAAGCGGTTGAGTATTACAATCGGAAGAGTTTTACATTGCTTTACATTAACGATTACAAAACACCACACTACAAAACACCAAACTACGCCACACAACACCACACTACACTACAATACATTACACTACACTACTGTGTTAATGACAATAAGAGGAGCAAAGCAAAAACAGTTATTATGTGAAGAATTGATTAGATGTATTTACTTAAAGTCATAGATGGGGTTTATTTTAGCGATTAATATGCCTTTATTTGCAAAGAAATGAGATCGGACGAAACATTATTCCAACATTATCGGGGCTTTCTTCCTCTGCAATAAATATTTAATCATCAAACGCAACAATGTACACATTTTCACAAATGAATTATAGATCATGTTCTCTGCACAAAATGATAAATATATTTGGAAATAGATTGAGAAAAAAAAAATAAAATCATGTGTAAAAATAAGAAGGTGGGGAGGACAAGAGAACAGTTTGGTATAAAAGAACACTGGAAATGTGAATGAATATAACAGTACTAAAATGACAGGAAAGCATTTAACAGTAGTAAAATATGCGAGCACTGGTAATGAGAAAGTATTTAACAGTACAAAAATATATGAACACTCGAAATGTGAAAGCATTTAACAGACAAAAATATATGAATACTGGAAATGTAAAAGCATTTAACATTTCAAAAATATATGAACACCAGAAATGTGAAAGCATTTAACAGAAAAAAATATATGAATACTGGAAATGTAAAAGCATTTAACATTTCAAAAATATATGAACACCCGAAATGTGAAAGCATTTAACAGAAAA
Organism: Potamilus streckersoni; assembly: GCA_016746295.1. Lineage (NCBI taxonomy): Eukaryota > Metazoa > Mollusca > Bivalvia > Unionida > Unionidae > Potamilus > Potamilus streckersoni. The sequence continues at coordinate 1,916,082 of JAEAOA010001908.1, read as the reverse complement.
AAATATGTGAATACTGGAAATGTAAAAGCATTTAACATTTCAAAAATATACGAACACTGGAAATGTGAAAGCGTTTAACAGTACAAAAATATATGAACACTGGAAATGTGAAAACACTGAACAATGCGAAAATATGCACACTGGAAAAGTGAAAGCATTTAACAGAACAAAAGTGTATTGCACACTGGAAATGTGAAAGAATTGAACAGTGCAAAAAATGTATAACAATCTCTTTGTTTTCTAAAGATAAAGTTGAGCTTTTTTAAAAAGATGAATGGATTATCAATATGTGGATAATCAGTGCACCATTTAAAGATTTGAAGACTTTGACAGGAAGAAACACCCTAATAGACGGACATAATTGAATTCTGTTTTTATAATTTGGGAGAGATAGGTTTCCTTCAATGCCCTTTTTAAATTCCTGAATGAATTTGATAAGATCTGTAGATATTTATGAAATTGAGAAAAAATCATAAATCAAATCTGGTTAGAATAACTAAAATGAACAAGTAATATGGACATTTCAATTACATCAATATGGGGATTCTAATGGCTTTGCAGGTCTACATTATGTTGGAATAAAGGAATTGGCTCACGTGTTTAATCGATATTGGTGAAAGAAATATGAGAGTTAGCATCTGTTTCGTTGATATTGGTGAAAGCAATTGACTTGTAGCATCGCAGTACAGGTGTTATAATTGATTTAAAACGAAATAAAGGTATGGAGATAATGCTTTGCGTTTGATGGGTTGTCACCAGGTGTAATCAAGCAAACAACATAAAGACAGATTAGAACAGTTACTTTTATTTTCTACAATTTGGAACATTGTATTCAATCCTTTCAGATTTTAAATTTGTGAATTATTGTAGATTCTTTTTTAATCGAAATATACTTTTTCTTCATGTAATGAATCAATTTATGTTGTTGTATTGGACAATTGACCTCTGGGACAAACAAAAAATGATCCGTAAATTAATTTACATGCCTATATCTTTTAAAAGTGGAGTTTTCCTCCCTGAAACAAGTCTTGTAATCTACAAAGAACTTATAAAAATATGACAAAATGTTTGATGGAAATTGGGCAATAGACGTTGAAGTTATACTGACTTGAAATTGTCAATATTGCATAGCAAAAGCGGCGTAGTTCACCGACTTAACAAGTTTCGCCTTAACTCATATGATAATAAGGCTAGGGTCTTAGGCCATCATTTTTTGAAGGTCCTCCTATAGGACCTCCATTCTGATATGATATACATAATCAGGTCCTCCATTCCAATATGTTATACATATTCATGTCCTCCATTCCAATATGTAATGATACTCAGGTCCTCCATTCCTATATGTAATGATACTCAGGTCCTCCATTCCAATATGTAATGCATACTCAGGTCCTCCATTCCAATATTATAATAGATATATAATAATGAATATATAATAATATATTCCATTCCAATCATGTTCTCTATTCCAACATGTAATACACAATCAGTTCCTCTATTCCAATATTTAATACATATTCAGGTCCTCCGTTCCAATATGAAATCCATACTTAGGTCCTCCTTTCAAATATATAATTCATACTGAGGCCCTCCCATAAGTCTAATACTTCTCCTAACTTTACTCCGATCTTGACGTCTTCACACACACACACACACACACACACACACACACACACACACACACACACACACACACACTACTTGGACGAAATAGGCAGTCAAAGATTCGCACTAGTGGGAGATTTGATTAGTTATTGGTCCATATAATGTTTTCTTACGCCATAGTTGATTGGCAATCGCGGCGCTAGGCTGAGACGTAATTTAATATATGCCTGAACCATCGATGGCTCTTGATCTTACGTTTACATGCTTATTGTGGCACTGCCTTATTCTGAAAGCAAGGATCAAATTACGCTCTAAAAATTTACGGTTTCATCTGAAATTTAAGCTTGGTTTGGTGTTTACGGCACATCAATTCCAATAAGTTATATAGTGTAGAGACAACTTCAATAAGGTGCCTTGTCCAACGGCACACCATGATAGGTGACCCGAGGTAATTCGATGGTAGGATTCGAACCCGCGCCAATTCCGTCGCAAGCCCAACCGGCTAACCACTAAGCCATAATAATCCCTACTTCCACTAATTGCCTATTACGACATGCCTAAATAGTCATACGCGTATATGTACGTTTTACCAAAATAGTCCTTGTATATGTCCACTTTGCCAAAATAGTTACACGTGATATACGTGCAGTTTACCCAACTGCAATGTACATAGTACTCTGTAGATTATATATCATATGGGAAGAAGACAACTAAAGTTATAAGAAGTTTCATCCACGATAAAAGGCAAGAAAATATTTAAACAAAACTAAACTAACTACTACTATAAGGATAAAGAGTTTGCGATTTTAATACCGTACGTATTATTACTATCATTATTCTTTATATTTACTAACAACTTAATACAATCTTAAAAAGTAAATACTGTCTCAGCACTTCCTTTCGGAACAGTTGAATCAGCGTACATTGCATTATTGTACAATGCAATTATATACAGTATATCAGTATAAGTATATTAATGTCCATTTTATGGATTTATTGTGCATTTATATATATATATATATATATATATATATATATATATATATATATATATATATATATATATATATATATATATATAATGCTTTAATACACAGTGTATTAATGTACAGTGTGTTAATTTATAGTGTGTACATTGTAATGTACCTATAGTGTGTACATTGTATTAATGTACTGTATTAATATACAGTGTGTTGATGTACAGTGTATTAATGTACAGTGTGTTAATATACAGTTAATTATTGTACCGTGCACGTATATGATTAAATTAATGGGGAAAAGATACAGTATGACAAATACTAATTGTACTAATATAATTTCATACACTTCTTGCAAGTGTAAACTTTTAAAAAAAAAATATGTATTCATTTCTCATGTTGCATTGTGCATCACGATACGAGATTGATGAAATAATATACACTTATGTACAAAATAGTATGTTCAATTTTAAAAACTCCCATATACTTATTTTGTAATATACATATTTTTAAAAGTCCCAATGAAAATTGAAATGCGAGAAGAATAATTATATTGGTATTAAACATATAATAACAAGTGTAAGCTTCATGAAAACACCACTACTACCCCTCTCCTCCAAACCCCCAAATTCCCCCTCCCAACTCCACAATTAGTCGCGATGAAAATTTGTTTCAAATTTGTTTTTATTGATCTATTGTTTCAAGCACCTTCTCAAAATAGAAATGTAAATACAAATAAACCCAATTATTTGTTTAGAATTCTTTCTTTTCTAACAAAATATGAATAAATGTGTCGAAATTTCTCTTCTTAATATTAGATGATTAGTATTTGAAAGAGGTCAACTGATACGGAAGTTAAAAAGAATTCTGGGAAACCGGACAAACTTGTGGCACATGAGTGTACGTGTATTATTTATATCGCTGTGAAAAATATTGATGTTCCAGTTATGCATCACCGTATCACCACAGCTCTTGTTAGCACAAATATATTATCATTGTGAATTGCCGTGTCTTCACAGCTCTAGTTATCTTATCTTATAGTATGCTTAAAGTCATGTATACACTTTGGTGTTTTATGACTAGAACCCTGAGAAGGGCTAGTGGCCTCCCCCCCCCTTCCAGGGCCGGGCGCACCTGTGTCCAGTGCTGACACTTTTGACTAAGCCCCAGGCTGGGCAGCGTTTCTTCCGGAGGGGTGGTGGTGCTTGCAATCCCGGTCTGGACCGCTTTCCCCTCGGAAGGACGCAGGCCTCAGTGCTTGGCCCCCACAAGACCCTAAAAATAGACCTTTCGTATTTTAATCGAAAGTCGCTCCAAAAATGGCAGACCCGCACCCCACTCACCAGCCCCCTCCCCCGCCGCTCACTCACACAGCAAAGACCGAAGAAGGTAACCCTCCTAACTTTATTTCAGTTAGGGGATTTTTTAGGGTCGAATGAAACCAGTTTTGCCTATAGGTGTCCTTATATCAATGATGTGTAAGCCACCTGTGCAATTGTCCTAATGTTCCTGAGTTGTGAATTTAAATTTTTTTTTTAAATTTTGTGTACTTAGCGTACTTATATGGTCCTAAAGATGGTAACCTAAAATTAGGTGTTTGCCACCTCTATTAATTTTAACACGCTTTGATTGTGATTTTTTTTTTTTGATCGCCATTCCAAAAGGGTCACCTTAGGGCCTGTTGCCTTCAGTGCCAAAGTGAAGACAGTGGTTTTGGCTCAGCTCTAGTTAACATAGGAATATACACTTATACATTGCCGCATCGTCATAGCTCTAGTTAGCACAACAATATTCGTATTGAGAATTGCTATACCGTTACAGATCTAGTTAACCACAATATCTCCTTATGCACTGTCGCATCGTCGTAGCTCTAGTTAGCACAACGATATTCCGGATATGAAATACATATTTTCATAGCCGAAGTTAACACAATGCAGATTTAGACCTTTATCCTCGTGTTTCTAGAGAGACGTTATGACTTAATGCATATATTTTGGTTTCAGTTTATTATCTGCAAACGAAATAATCAGTATACATGTATACCGTCAGAAAAACAATTCCTGCTCACTCAGTGAAACTCTCAAATTTTTCACTCATGATCTTAATGAACTTAATTGAATTTTGAAAACCGTGATGAATGCAAATTTAAAATGAAAATAAAAATGCATATGACAGTTTCAGGAAAGCACTTTTCTTTACATATATCATTCACTTTATAATACTAGTAAACTTATATACTTTTGGAACGTCAACAAATCCGTACGTAAACAGTTAACTCTATTTACTGAATTGGCACAGCTTTTTTTGCTATCAGCATAAAATATAAGACCGCTACAAAAATAATTGGATTTTGGATTGGGACCCACTTTCTTTGAACATCTAAAAATATCTTTCTCAAATCGAGATTTTTTTTTTTGTTTGGTTGGTAATAATGTTTTAACTGAACTTTCAGCAGGCAACAGGGAATAAAATATGGTCATAAGCTCTTTACTTTTCAATAAAGGAGTCTTCTATAATCTTTGTGTTTCTTAAAACTGGAGAAGTTAACTTTTTTTGCAAAAGGAGAAGGTCTCCATACATTCATTTTTAAGGCTAAGAAGTGATTTTGCCCGGTTGCTCATTTCGCGAAGTATGTTCTTTTATTTGTATTTTACTTAGAGAGTAAATTTATTGCTTTTATAATTCTCATGAATATTAAAGTATTAAAAAGTCAATAAGCAGTTTGCGGTATTTTTTAGGAGTGTGGGATGCTGGGTGGGGCCGTTTAGCTCATCGCAAACTTGCGACGATCCCGTCTGTATCTCTGATTTTTGTTGTTGTTGTTGTTGGGCTTAACGCCATTTTCAGCACACGATAGGCTATTCATGGCGGCCAGTATTAATGGTGGAGGAAGAAACCGGGAAATCACCGGAAAGAACCACCGACCTACGAGAAGCTACTAGTAAGCTTTCTCACATATCCACATTCGCCGAATCCTAGACTCGAACTCAGGCAGACAGAGGTGAGGTGGCAGTGATCCGTAACGGACAGCGCTTTAGATCACTAGGCACTCGGGGCTCCCCTGTACCTCTGACAAAGTGCTGATAATGTCCAAATCATCAGAGGCAAAATGATGTAAAACCTTACTTTGTCCAAAAATTGGAGAAATTGTTCACAGGACCTGTTCGACATTAATGATGAGAAGTTACCAGTGACGACTGGTGCCAGAAATAAATAAGGCATATTGTTTCATCTTTGGTGGATGTCGTTTGAGTAACTCGTCAATAATTTCGTTCTCAGACCGAGTTTGAATATAATTCTAAAAATTGCTGGATTCATTTTCTTGAAAAGCATTGTGTAGCTGAGAGATTTACAATTTTCAAGCGAGATTTGTGTTTACTGTAAACTTTTAATTCATAAACATTAGTAAACTTTATCAAGGGAGATAACCATGTTAAATGAAATGAAATCTTTGTATACAAATAACTCTCCTCCATCCCTAAAATTAATTCCTGACGAGATTGTCAGATGGTGGGGATGGGGAGAAGTGGGGAAGGGGAGGATTAGTAACGGTAGAGGAAGAGGGAGTACGGAAACTTGAAGCCGAACCTTAAACGTCGAGAAATTTATAGAACAACATATAATATACAGTTATGGAGTATTATGGTACATGCTTTTATTGTTCGAGGTTGAAAAGGCGAGACATGTGAAATGTGGAATCTAATCAACTTTTGCATATTCTGGTGTGCTATGTTGCATTGAAATAATATTTGCTTCCAAAAATGATGGTATCTTATGTACAAATAAAACAACTGTGTATTGATTGTTCACCATGCAACAGTCATTTGTATTTGAGGCTTCTCTAGTCCACCAATTAATGCTAAATAACTAGTAAATCACGAAGCGGCGTCAACATGAATTCGAAATTTCCTCTAAAATATAAGCAACATAAGATTATCCATACAATTTTCAAAAGTTTCCTTTACTGACGTTTGATGTCACTAAAGAGGGGATACACAAGGCAAACTCTAATAGTGACTTTATTCGTCAAAAAGTATTGTGTGATACATACCTGTTTTCAAAAATGATACAAGAATCTGTGGCTTCTTAGCAGAACAACTAATCTCTGAAGGACGAGACGCTCATAAATTACTGGTGAAATAAAATTATTTAGGTCTGAAGGAAATTTCGAACACTTAAAAAAAATAGAAACAAACAGTCTTACAACAATTGTACAATCATAACAGCATCTCTTCCTAATCAACCGAAGATTAACAAGATTTTGTCGATGGTTGGCATATATTGAAGTAAACTATACATTTTGCCAGTGGTTATCATATATTGAAGATCGCTCCCTGCAGCCTATTACGCCGCAATGTACCATTTTGGAATGTGTGCATACGGGAAGTTTTAGTGTTGGAGAAATTATTTTGCGACCACAGGTTGAGATCCCGGACATAAATCTCGTCAAAATGTACCGCTTAAAATATTATTACTTCTCAAGATCCCAAGACACAATAATATAACCCCTGCCAAAATGGATAAATTCCAATTTTGGACAAAATCAATAAAGTTTACGTACGTCAAAATACTCACCATACGCAACTTTTGTCAATCCATATTTATTATTTCTTCAGTGTCTACCAGTCATTCATTATAACATGTATGTTATTGTCATTAGTCTAGCAAAGCTTTTTATGCAATAGCTCCCCATGCTATAATTATTATTTTGAGTTGAAAAACATTATGGAATGAGTCGGCAATGAAAACAAAATATGCCTGGTCAAACATTTATTGCATGACAAACATTTAGTTTTCTTAATAAGAAGTAGGTGTAGGAATGTGTTTTGAATATTACAACCTCCACATTTCTTGTACGATAACCTTGCAGTGTCAGTAAGGAGGAACTAATGATTTAATAAATAGGAAAAAAGACGGAAAGCATCAAGTGACGCTTTTGGGATTGATATCGTTGTGCCACAATCAGGAGGTGAAATCTCTCAGGTCTGCTGGTCCTGTTGTCAGACAGAAACCCAAATATATTAATCTTATTTGTGATAACTCTTTAATTGGACCCGGCACCATCAGCGGTAATACATCTAAACTCGAATGACACAGTCTCGGCACACTTTGCTGTAATACATCTAAACTCTAATGGCACAGTCTCGGTACACTTTTCTGTAATACATCTAAACTCTAATGGCACAGTCTCGGTACACTTTTCTGTAATACATCACTGAAGTAAATTTTAGTGGTACATTCGCTGCCAAGTCTTCTGTAATAGAGCAATGCGGTATGTGCAAAATCTGGTGTTATAGAGCACAACAGTATGGTGTACTCTCTGCACAGTCTTTTGTAATAGAGTACAGCAGTATGTTGCAATCTCTGCAAAGACTGCTATAAAAGGGCACATTATTATGGTGTAATCTCTGCAAAGTTTACTGTAATAGAACATAACATTATGGCATAATCTCTGCAAAGTTTGCTGTAATAGAGTACAGCAATATGTTGCAATCTCTGCAAAGACTGCTATAAAAGGGCACATTAATATGGTGTAGTCTCTGCAAGGTTTACCGTAATAGAACATAACATTATGGTATAATCTCTGAAAAGTTTGCTGTAATATAGTACAGCAGTACGGTGCAATCTCTGCAAATTGCTGTAATGGAAACAACAGTATGATGCAATCTCAGCAAACGCGCAGCAATAGAGTATATAAATATGGTGCAATCTCGGCATACGCTTCTGTTGTAGAATACTGAAGAAACTAATTGTTCACACCCCTACGTACTGTAATAGAACATTGACGCAAACACTAATAGTGAACAGTCATACACTCTAATGGTTCAGTCTCAACAAATTCTATGTGATTCAGCACTGAAGTAAATGATGTTGGTGCTGTCTTCTTCTGTGATAAAGCATAAAATAACCTCATTTCGTGTAATCTCAACAAACACGGTTGAAGTAGAGCAATTGTAACAATTACGCTGTAATTAAGCTTTGAAGTATAATGTTGCAATCTACAAAAAAGAATAATTTTCAAATACAGCATTGAATTTAACTGATCTCAGAAATCCCTAAAGTAAGTTACCATGTAAGCAAACTGTAATGGAGCCATCTCGGATACTGTTGCAATGGTGCACTGAAGCAAACTGTAATGGAGCCATCTCGGATACTGTTGCAATGGTGCACTGAAGTAAACTGTAATGGAGCCATTTCGGATACTGTTGCAATGATGCACTGAAGTAAACTGCAATGGTGCAGTCTAAGCATATTCTGATGTATATGATGATTTAAGTAAACCCGAATCGGGTAGTGCCAGTAAAGTCGCCTGTAATAGAGCTTTAAAGACAATACTAGTAGCGCAATCACTGCTAGCAGTGTTGTAATAGAGCATTCACATATACGAATATCCAATAAACATTTAAACAACATTTTACATAATTATTAGCTATTAAATATCCAAATACGTTCGAAGATTATTTTAATATATATGCATTTTCAACAGAATGATATGCACTCAAAGTTACTCTTTGATAAAAAGGATTATATAAAATGGGATTAATCTAAGCTAGTTTAATAAAAAGGATTAGCTAAAATGGGATTATTCTAGTATTGTAATACGTAGAATCTCCACGTGGCAATGGTAAGTTGTTGGACACAAAAATCAGTGGGTAGCGTGTTCGAATCCTGTTTAGACCAGCTAAAGTCAGCTAACGACATGAGTTTTCACTGAGAAAGGGATTTTGCTTCAAAAGGATCTGCAAAATAAATAGTGTTTCATGTACTTATATGCAAACAACAATGAATCAATTAGTCAACCAATCAATCAATCTTGTTGTTACTGCTCAAAATGTCGGTGATATATCACCGATCCGACGCACACTTGTAGTAATCGCTTAAGAATCAGTGGTTATTTATTTAATTCTTTTTCAGTGTATTCCACACAGGTCAGTCTGTGACATTTGTACTATATTGGTGGAGACTTTTGGATGCATTGCCCTGGCGTCATGTTTCAAATCATCAAGCAAATTATTTAAGTTTTATACTGATAGCAAAATCAACATCATCATCATCATCATCATCATCATCATCATTATCATCATCATCATCATCATCATCATCATCATCATCATCATCATCATCATCATCATCATCGTCATCGTCATCATCCCGTAACCCAAGAGGTCGTTGGGGCACCACAATTGATTTTGCAAACAATTCTCTCCATCTTTCCAATTTCTCTACTGCCCTTTGGGAATCTCCAAATCCCATGCCTGTCCACTCCTTAATTTTTTCGGATTGCAAATATAATATCCAAAACAAAACCCATTTGAGATTGTTTAATATATATATATATATATATATATATATATATATATATATATATATATATATATATATATATATATATATATATATATATATATATATGTATGTGTGTGTGTGTGTGTGTGTGATAAATTGGCGGCGTTTAAAACACACCAACCTCTTTCACTACGGTTCGTTGCTAGGGAATGACCTCCGCGGTGTAATTTACCCAGTGTGGATAGATAGAAAGAAGAATGCAGATCACTGAGCAAGTATATTGAAGAAATAAACACAACAAGCCACCTGTCAATGAACACAAATAAAATTTAATTAGTTTATCAACAGCATTTAAAATGAAAAGAAATCAATTACTTGGTTACAAAAGAAGGAAAATTGTACTAACATGTACTCAAATGAAAAGACAATAGAAATGTCTTTAAGGCTACAATTACTTTCAAAGTTAATATTCTGTCTTCATTGCCAACGAGATGTGACCTTTGAATGCAACGATGAGAGACTTCATCACCTATTTTATGCAGACATAAAGACTTCCGATCGTCCCTGCTCTGCCGGTCTTTGTGTAGTTGTTTGGTCTTGGACTCTGATTTGACAATCGTCTCTGGACTTAGATTTCGGCTTAGAATTTGCTCTGGTCCTGTGATTGGTTCAGGGATTTCTCAGGTGAATCCAGGAAAGCTGTTTCCTTCAATAAATAAAATGTCTCGCAATAGACAATAGGTCACAAGTATATCTATATTTTTACATTAATTCGACTCAGAAAACAAAAGGCAAAAAAGTCTGCCGCAGTAACTCATTGCTCCCTAACTCCTGTGTTTACATAGACGGTCAATGCTTGTCCTGACCTTAATTCGGGTCACGCTAGGGGTGGTCAATTAAATCTACTCGGCTCCCGTATGAACCCGTATATAACCCCCCTTGACTTCTTACTTTACCAATTTAGCAGTGTTAAGTTACATATGGCTTAGATCCTCAGATCTAACTATTCTAAAATAGTTTACTCGCCCAATTAAATATTACAAACTAGCATATAGATATACACTTAAGTGATCAATTAAATATTACAAACTAGTATATGAATATACATTTAATAATATGTCATACTCATACTGGACAGAATTAATCCATAAAACTATGAGACATTAGCCATCATTTCTTAAGCTTATTTCCTGAAAATTCCTAATCACTCCTATGTATTAAAGATTCAATTACATGCAATCTTGTCAATTCTTTTAACGATCATTTAATTACATGCAACCTTGTCAACTAATCCAATGAAATTTTAATTACGTTCAATCTTGCCAATTCTCCAAATGAATTGATAATTAGAAAATCAAAGAATAAAATGTCGTGACTAGCATTTCACTAAAATCCTGCAAAATGAAACCATACATACATACATCATATCAAGAATGCATTTGCAAATAGATCAACAAATGAAATAATATATTAAAATCGGGAAACTAAGATTGCGTACCTTTTGCCGTTTCTTTATTCGTTTCCACGAACCTCACGTATAGTCCATCTCCTAACTGAGACAACTATCTGGCCCCTTACTCAATAACGGAAACGTACTTTCTACGAATTCTAAGGTAGAGTTTGTCTACTTGCTGAGACAACTCTCACGTTTTACTGCCAAATCACGAGATAACGTCTTTCACGCTCCCGGAGTCGACCTCCTAACTCAACACAAGTAAGATTGAAGACTGAAGAATTTTTCTAAAGTAAAACCTTTAATTTCTTACAGAGTTACGCCCATAAATCCATATTAACCAATCGAAATAGACTGTTTCCTAAATCTGTTCCGTAGAATTTTTGGACTGACAAGACAACTAAACAACTAATCATGCCGTAATTAACGTTCATTTGAACAATCACTTATGGCAAGCTTCTCCCTTTAACCGGTCGATTTTGGGAAATGGTCTTATGTCATTCTCTTGTACCATAGCATATGACTCGGTCAATTACGTCGGTTGGAACGAATTCCCTTTTGACGTTCAGAGATGAAATGAAAATAATCATCTATCTCTAGCCCTTTCTACTTTAATTAAGTTGACTTTGATACAATTTATTTAACCAATGCTTCTAAGAGTTTTCAAAATTAGACACATCACTATAAATATATATATATATATATATATATATATATATATATATATATATATATATATATATATATATATATATATATATATATATATAGTCAAACACCAATGACTCATTCAATTTATCAATCAGTCTCGTGTTTAGTGCTTAAAACGTAGGTAGTATCACTGAGCCGACCCACACTAGTAGCTATCACACAATAATCGTTGTTATGTACGTAGTTCTGTCTCAGGCTATTACAAATAGCTCACTTTGCATCATTTGTGCAATATATGTGGAAACTTTCAGACGTCGTATTTTGTGTCCCGAAGCAAATCATTTCAGTTTTTGTTTATTGCAAATATATGATATAAATCAGAACCTATCAGATATTTTCTTATTACTGCGTGTTCATTGTTTAGTAGAAACTAAGAAATTAAACAAAGTTTTGTTTTGGTTTTGTTTATTTTCAATTTGTTTCGAAGAACACGTTTTCCCTGCATAAAACGTCCAGTTTTCTTTTCATTGAGGTAAATGCTTTATTTTTTCGCAATGAATATCCAGACGAATGTGTTTGATGCACAACGTTTATGCTTTGATACGTTATAATCATTTCTGTTGTCTCGTCCGCTTTCCAAACCTCCCAATACTGTAAAGAATATCACATGAAGATTTACACAGTCTCTCAGAGCAAGTAGCGAGAAGTTGCGTGAACTTTTGGCCACATTCACCTCTTCATAAACATTGGCCAATATTTTTGGCTCTTAGCCAATCAGATGCATATTGTGTGTGTGTGTGTGTGTGTGTGTGTGTGTGTGTGTGTGTGTGTGTGTGTGTGCATTGACGATTATGTTGCATTTTTAGGACTTCTTGCAAATGTCATTACTATTTACATAGGAAATAAATTATATGCCTATCGACAAACGTTTTTGTTTATATTTGCCTTCATATACCTTCATTAAGCACTTCCATCGAGCACTTGAAAAACACTTGATTCTAGTAGTGATTGCAAACCTTAAAAGTTGAATCGTGCTGAATTAAGCATTCCAGATAGGCCGGATGAACCTGCTCCTGGTCCAGGAGATAGAATTGTACTTTAAAAGTTTGGCAGTATTTTTTCTTCTACTTCATGTATCTATTCATTTGAAAATAATGTCCCTTTTATTTTGAAAACTAGTACTTTAGCATTTTAGGCCAATCTGCCATGGTGTGTCTGGGTAATGTATTGGGGATATATTAAGCAGCTTTTATTATTATCGACTCCTTTTAGATATATTGATTACCTGTTTAAATCTAAATTTAATTAGTTACATTTTTTACTCTTTGTTCTTTTGTTGGTGTACTTGTTCTGATTTGTCTTCATAAAATTCTATTTTTTCGTTTGTGTCTTTCCTTGTTTTCAAACCGTTTTTATTTTATTTTTTTTTGGTTTCGGTCCCATTCCATCCTTGTTCATGCGTTCAAGATAGTTGTTGTTGTTGTTGTTTTTCTGGGGCTTAACGCCATTTTTCAGCACACGATAGGCTATACATGGCGGCCAGTATTAATGGTGAAGGAGGAAACCGGGAAATCCGCAGAAAGAACCACCGACCCACAAGAATCTACTGGCAAGCTTTCTCACATATCACATTCGCCGAATTTTAGACTCAAACCCACGCAGATAGAGGTGAGATGGCAGTGATCTGTAACGGACAGCGCTTTAGACCGCTCGGCCACCCGGGGACCCCGCGTTCAAGATAGTTACTAGCTTCCGGTCCCAACTTTGCAAACCATGACATGCCTATGAAATAATGGCGGCAATACTTGTTGATAGCCAATATCAGACTGAATTATCAGCTTCATAAATGGTTCTGTAATAATATGTCTGCCGCACCCATCTTAGGCCATATCTGTTATCATAGCATACAGAGCTTAAACTCAAAGATTTTTATTTCTATGAAATTATAGCAATTAAAATTAACGTTCGATATTTGTCTCGGGGATTTAAACCATCTAGTAAATCATAAATCGGAATATTTTTACCATTCTTCCATAGCGCCTTTTCAGAAGAAAAGTGTCGAAATTGTATTTGAAATACTTATTTAAAACAATAACTTGGAGAGAAAAGATAGAGAACTGTGCAAGGTAAGACACAGCATATGTATCGGCAAATAAACAATCCTCTGGTCATTTTGATTTTGGGCCAATCATTTAATTCCATAACTAAAATTCTAATACTAAAATAATGCCGTTGGTGTTTAATTCAGCGGTGCATTCTTCAAAATTGTAATGCTTTTGTTTGTTTGCACGAAGCTATTAGCTTTAGGTTTTCTTTTATGGTTGTTTTGCAATAATGTAGCAAGAACGTAATTACTGATGCACGCTGCAAATATTTCTGATACAGTATAATGCGAAAACAATATAGATCTGCCCAAATTCTGGTTTCTTGGCGAAGAATTTTCCCCGACAAATTCTATCATTTACATTATTCCAAGTTTTCATTGTAAATATATCTTTTCACATAATAACGTAATTTGTAAATATTTGTTAGCATACACTGAAAGCGTCATAATATATCTTTGTTTTATTTATGATAGATCTCAAATGAAGTAGGTAACTTGGTATTGAAGAGTTGAATGATGTTGTTAACAAAAAATAATATTTGAGTGATACGGACGTAAAGAACTATTATTATACTAATCCGGAATTAGTGGAATATCCAGTCAATGCTTCACAAGTACCACATGAACTGATCTGTTACCCCAAGGATATTGACAACAGTTTTGACTTGTACAGGTATTGTACCAAGGAGGATTTCGTCCTGTCAGAAAGAGCAGCTCCCCACCCTCCTCAGATTTGTTCTTAGCACTGATGGACTATTTAAAGATATGATTTCACCTATTTATTTAAAATGCGGAATTTTGTTGCCTACATATCTGTCCGGAACACACCCGCGTATACTTTACATCTTTACGGGTATTCGGTAATAGCCACATGTAGGCACACAATTCGCAATGGCCACATGACTTAGGTTATTATTCTATGATGATTTTTAGAAGACGTCAACCCTTCAACCGACAAGTGTCTAAAATCTCTAAAACCGATATGTCTGCAAATAATTGGTCAATCTTATGAATAATCCACCAGTATAAACACATGAGGAACGAGCTGATTTATCGGACTAGATTTTGCCAACAAGGTACTTATTAATTACAACTCAAACGATTCAGAAATTTAAAATGAACGTCAGTTTATGTTGGATCCCATGAAATAATCATACACTTTTCTCGACAAATGGAAATAATGATTTGAAGAGACGTTTCAAGGGTGAAATTTGTTTATGTCATTAGCGATATTATTGCAGGTAGAAATGCGTTGAAGTCCATCACCTACAAAAAGACCCGAACTTCATCTACGAGAGTCCATTTAATTTGTGTAGGGGATAAGGGATTGCAATTTGTTTTTAAACAAATTGTAGTATCGGCCCCCGAATATGGTGAGAAAGTACTCTGATTTTAGAGAACAAAACCACTAATTATATTAGTTGAAAAAAAAATTATCTTGAGGAAAAATACAAATCCTGGGTATAAAGAAGATCTGTGGTCCCACCCCCACCTGTCCGAGAATTAAACGACTTTGTCATGGTCATGCAAATTGAATTTTATCTAAATAAATCGAGAAACGAAGAAGCCTTTATGACACATACTCACAGTACATTGCTACAATTTTGATGGAATTTTCAGTCCCGGCACAGAAAAGGCATTTGATAATGCAATTCTTGGGGGTTTGTTCTGAAATTCAAAATAGATTAGCGTACGCACAAGGTCTTTGGAAAATAACTGCATATATATAGACTGGTGTGACTGGTAGAGTTTTATGTTTGAGTAGAGTATTGTAAAGTTATCCAATTTTGTAAGGTAGACGTCAAGGTGGTATTTTATCTTCCGTGCTATTGATAAACGGTTAAATAGATAGTTAATTCTGCTCAGTTATAGTATTCTACAATTCACCACCGTATCCAACTTTGGCAGATGATATGTTCCTCTTATCCTAGTCAGCTATTGATTATTTCATGCGTTGTTTATAGGTATACACAATAATAGAGGATTTAACACAATCATAATAAAAGTAATCGATACTTTGTGTGCAGGTTTCAAAAAGGAATTTGGACAAGAACGTAAAGCAAGCAAAACAAAATCGTTTTAGCCCCGTATTTATTTTTTTCAATTAGGTACAACTAAATTCTGAATTATTTACATCTGAGCAAAATAATATATAATCTTTTAATGTAGCGAGCTGTTTGTTTTTGTGGCACGCTGTGTTACTAAATCATCAGAATCTATTTGTCTCTATGTTTTTTTTGTGCGATATCCAATTCTGCAGCGTTAATTATTCAGTATGTTTTGTGAGTCATAGCGAGACTTAAGTCCTCAGATTGTATTAGTCACTATATTTTGTAAGACGTCGCGTAATCAAAGTCCTCAGAATGTATTACTTTGTTTTGTGTGATATAGTCAGACCTAAGTCCTCGAATGCATTCATCTCTATGTTTTTGTGAAACGTGGTGTTACCCAAGTCTTCAGAATGTATTTCTCTGTAAATCTTGTGAGACATCGTGTGACTTATCTTTTTAAAATATACAGACTGATAAACAAATTTGTTTTGAAATAATACTTTTCTAAGTATAGTGTAAATTATATTGTATCTTTCTAAACATGTCGTCAGAAGACAGATAATCAAGCGCAATTAACAGCTTGTATGAAAAGTCTTGGAGAAATTGATTGATGAGGTATCTAGATGCACATTCAGAAATGAAAACTGCATGACACGCTTGTTCCCTCCGCAATTTGATAAGTGGAAGTACAGATCCTGTTTGCTCCAAATCTTGTAAAAGTCACACCTTGTTTTAGATGTACGAGTCCTTGCGTAAATGTAAGAGATGACTGTCTACCTGAGTGTAGCTACTTAATTGTTTACAATGAGAATTTAGGGAATATATTATTGGTAAATTTGGTGTATTTTTGTAGACGTATTTTGATTCCTTAGAACCTTATGATTTCGTATATTCCTTTCTTGGAAATATGGCATGTAAACTGGTATATTTCTTGTACAAGTAAATCATTTACTTTCACATTGTATGTTTTAATAATATTGTTTTCAGATAGAAAAGATATCTTCATGCTGGAATGTGTATATGTGTTCTATTCATTATGTGTGTCTGTGTGTGTATGTGAATGTGTGTGTGTTTGTGTTTAGGAGTAGGAGGCGTTACTGCAACATAAATGTTCGTTTATTAAATGGAAGACGATTTGATATGACTTGGTGCTTTATGAATATTAATACAACTAAGTAATGTAGTGCCAAGGCAATTAGAGAAAGGTGCCTTGCCCAAGAACACACCACTGTAGCTGACACAGGCTATTCCGATGTTAGGATTTGAACCCGGGCCCTATCGGTCGTGAGCCCATCATGATAGCCACTAAACCACCGCGACTCAGAGTGTACGGTAATAAATGGGGCGCTAATATAAAAATACACTTGAGTTAGAATGTACCTTGACAACTCTTAAGCCAACAAATTGTTGTACAATAATAATTTTAGTCCCTATTTCCTATGTATTTTTTTTACTTGATTATAACATTAACTTATTCGTATTTTGGTTTGTTCTAAGGATGAAAATAGTACAATCTATTACCCATGTCTTAATTTGGTTTGTTCTATGTAAAAAAGATATTTGGGGAAAGGAGGAAATGTTAGATAAATTTGTAGCCTGGCATGGAATGGTTGAAGTCTCCAATTCACTTTGGGTTTAATCGTTTAGTCCCCAAAAATAATTCCTTTTACCTAATGCCTGTCAGATGAAGAGTACATCTACATCTTAATTTAATCCATTGTGTTGACAATATAGTTATTGCTAAGACAGTAAAATATTAATTGTACATATAGAGTATTCATATCAATTCAAATTTAAATTTCTCATTTAATTATCGCTGACTCTTCATCGTAAGCAAAATAATAAAAAGCAGAATACAAAAAATTACATGACACATCATTACCGTGTTACTATTTTGTTCTTGCTTATCAATCTTTGGAAATATTTTAAACAATGTAAGTCGATAGTTTACTTTTAAAAATCCAGTTTTATCAGAATTGGTCATAATAAAGGTTCCCACCTTGTAGCAACACAGAAACAGGTTTATCCTAAGACGGCTCTATTGACTTCAATAAAAGGGTGGACATTTTTAAATCTGTTTTCGTGACGTCTGCATATGATTTTGTCTTCTTTCCCTTTTAAACTTCTGACACAGTAGTACCTCGATATGGAGTATTTTTGTACTTTTTAATTTTTCTTTCGTAAAACCCAACAAGAATGAATGTCACCACGCATGTGGTCAGAAGCCTTACCTGGAATTCAAGTTTTCACATGTTCTTTTGTCGTATTCCAGAAGACCTACGTCTGATCGTGAAGAGCAAGGATGAAAAGAATCAAAGTCTTGAGGAAGAAGTACGAGTTCTTGACAAGCAACTAGACGATCTGAGAGGAGAGTATCACCGGAAGGAGATGGAACTGCTAACGGACCTCGACATGATATCCGATAAAAACGAGGTGCGTCTTACAATAAATTTCCAACATATTTATTTTATTAAAGAAGCATAGAACATATGAAATAATTTCAAATAGAGAAGTTCATCGGCGAAGAGATAGAACAATCAAATCCCTGTTGTCCACCAGGAAGGAATCGGTGGATAACTCTTATGAATGCGTTTGTTTTTAGTAGAATAAATCTCCTAAATCGATCATGGATTGCTATTTTCCGAGTAGGATTACAAAAATTTAATCGTGAGAGAAAAGACTCGCAAAACAGAATAAAAGTTGTACAGCTAAGGCACTCTATCTTGTTATTATCAAATTATGCACTGGAGAGACTCAATAATTAGGGTGTTACCTTTGTCTCGGAAAATGATGAGGAATTATGTTTTGTTAACTTTCAAGATGAGGCATATATGTAGACCGGAGAAATTCTATTTTTATCCATCTGAGAGTTTATTGTATGCTTGACAAAATTGATGGCGAGATTCTCTATCCATCTAATAAATGCTTCGCTCAGTGCCGCAAGGAGGATAGAGATAGCGCGGAGAAAACATCTCAAGTGTAGTTTTGCCATGAATGAAACAAAACGTTATTATTTTCACTGCCTAAACGTGCAGATAAGGAAATATTTTTTATTTATGGAATGACGTACAAGATGAGTAGAAGAAAGATTTTATATAATTGAATATAATCATATCTGTCTGATTTATGCCATGGTGTGTAATATCATATCTCCGTTTTGGTGGAGGTCATTAGCTTTGTATCGTGTTTTGCTTTTCAGTTTGAATTCTGAAGTTCACGCATTTCTTTTCGTTCTTTAAATTGCAGTGTATAGAAAAGATAGAATACCACTTGCACTATGAGAAACAGTATTATCCGATTACACTGCTTCGTGTCTTGTACAAATTTAAGGTACGAACAAATGACTTAGAATCGCACAGCCACAGACAACAATGACTTAGGATCGCACAGTCGCAGACAAAAATGACTTGGCATCGCACAGCCAAAGACAACAATGACTTTAAATCGCACTGCCCCAGACAAAACATTACTTAGAATCGCACAGCCACAAACAAAAATGTCGTAGGATTGCACAGCCACACAGACAAAAATGACTTTGCATCGTACAATCACAGACAAAAATGACATAGCATCGAAAAGTCATACACAACAAAGACTGGCATCGAACCGCCATCGACATCATTAACGTGAATGACATCGGTGACTTAGGATAGCATAGACACATACAAAAATGTAATAGGATCGCACAGTCATACATAGCAATGACTTAGGATTTCAAATCCACAGATAAAACTCGTAGCATCGCACAGCCACAGGCAAATATGAGTTAGGATCGCATAGTCACAGACAACAATGATCTAGTCTGAACTTTCTTCGTGAAGGATGGCTTTGTTTTGATTCATGTAAACACGTGCTATATTAGGAAATTATATAAGGCTGGTTTTGATCGAAGAAGACGCTACATTTTAAATATGGCAGCAAATCTGTTTATATATCCAGTGACAATTTACTGCCGTAATTCCAAATTGAATAATTTTTTCGCAAAACATACTAGCAAACATATCAGATTACGAGCTTTGAAAAATGAACAAAACTGTAGGATTATATGAAAGAATACTTTGTATCTTATATCAGACATTTTCGCTGATTAAGTATTGACTTTCTTTTGATTTCGAAAAACACAGCTGTTGAAATGATTACGTGGCTGGAATAAGGACTTCAGTGCATGTACATCTGTCATAATTAGTTTTTAAAACTCCCTTTCGTTAATTGATACTATTAGGGCTTATGTGAGATGTGTCATAAATTAAGAACATGTGGAGCATAAGCGGGAACTATTTTTCGATTTAGTCATTGTTTAATTTTGTACAGGGCAATTTCGACATAAACGCATATGTATTACGATGAGGAATTCGCCAACACATAAACTGAAATAAAATTTAAGGTTGATTTCATTCTTGGCACTCTAGTGCTGATATAAACGGCTTTGATACGTATGCAGAAGCACGTGTTCCCTGTTGTTGTTTTTATTTTTTGCCAAGCCTCGACATATAAATAGCATTTATGCAAGTTTAATTGTCCATCCTAGCTAGGTGGGCATCGTCTGTACTCATCCAGGTGAGAATTCTTTGCAATTAATACGTAGGTATTACTTTAGTACTAATAATAGGAGTACAGTTGAAGCGCAGTCTGATGTTACTACATCAACATTTGTTTACTTTTGGCGAAATATATTGATATGCAATCAACAAATTCACTAGGAAAGAATATTATCTACCTTGTGTATTTCATTCTTTCTGATAAGAGTTAAATTACATAACAATGTACAGTTTGGGAATAATCTCATTGGATACAAGAACTATTTGGTCACAATTATGTTTTAGATTCTCAGCAATCTGCTGGACATTGTGAAGGACAGAGCTGAAGCGGCGGAACAAGAACTAGAGAGACTGGCACGGGAAGAACGGGAAGTTTGTAATCAAGAGCCGACAACTCTTAAGAGCCGATCGCCGAGCACGTTGAGTGGTGTCAGTACTGGAAGTGACGAAGTCTTTGACTTAGGATCCTCTTCGGAACGATCACAGGTCATACATAAAGAATGGGAGGTAATATTGAACAGGTGGATCCCGCGGCACTGCGTGACAATGACCATTGCGTGTTATATAATTTTATTTCTCGCACGGTCGAATCTTTTGATTAAACCGGCATGAAATTTTAATCTTTTTTTTCGATTTTGTATTCTTTTTTTAAATTAAATTTTAAAACGTTTTTCCATGCCGTGATGATAAATGTCTTGGCGATTTAACAGTGAATGGCTAAAAATTTCCTCAGTATATTAACACCTTTTCTGATAATTGTTATTTTGTTGGGTTTTTTTTACCTTGCCCTCCCTTCCCTCCCCTCAGCCTCTCCTTACTATCTTCAGTTCCCCGCAGTCAAGCTGGATCCACTGAAAGGCGCATGGGCGGCTATAGCGTCTGCTGCCGTGAACGATGTTATACTTTACACCGCATATCCTCCGCAGGTTAGCAACAAAAGACGCTATAACGCTTAGCATATGATCACGCATTATCTGCAGATTGAAAACCAGACAATAGCTGTATACGCTAGGTATTCGCAGCATTTTTGTACTGTGGAAACCTATATTGAGAATGTTTAACATTAGTGTGACAAACACGGATTGTGCTGACGACTTCTTTAATGAAATTATCAAAGAAGTTGTTATTGCCAATCTTTTTTGTTTTTTTGAAATTAACATTCATTGTTTACTCAAGAAATTATTTCCCGTGAGTGTGAGTAAAGCATACGTGTTTTACATATGTTGAACAGGGAAATTAATGCGTTTATTATTACATGATATTATTGCATGATATTATCAAATGAAATGCGATTTGAAACAGCAGGAAAGCGACTTTTTCTTTAACGATGATTGTACTTAACAAATACATTTTCTTACACGTTTATGCTTTATCTCCATTTTGTAAATTATACTATACAAATTTTGTAATGTTTTTGTCCCTCTTGGTGTTTAGTGGCAATATGCAATAAAATTCGTTACTTGTCAATTTTCTTGCAAAGTCTAAGGACTTTCTAAATACACCTATGGATAGATTTTCTTATGAGGCACATCGTGCTGAAATTTGCATTTATAAAATAATTTTCTGAACTGTTTGCTTCTTTCTTTTAAGTTTTTTGGCAATAATCTTGAATAGATAGCTTTAAATTGTGTCGCTACGATAATTTGGGATTAGTGAAAGAATTTGTTTTGTGTTCGTATTAAGTTACTTACGTCTAACAAATTTAAAGACATTTCTTGGAGAAAATTAGTGGAAACTATTTACGGAAATAACCAATATAATTTTAAGATGATAACAGAGCTTAATTACCAACGTGATGATGACATAGTTCAAACACCAATATAATGTTAAAATGACAATATTGTGGCAGCATGGCAAGCTCTGTTTCAATAAATCTCAACTTGTCACCAAATGTAAGTGATACGAACTTATGTATTTTGCAGCAAATGACAAATGAATCCTTAGTTAATCTCATCTTCCGTTAAGACTTAATACTATGTATTGGGTAATATAGTTCAAAAGTGGACAATAATAGAAGTTACGAGTTATAGATACACATTTCATTGTATTTCACCTTTGTTTTTAGAATATAATGTGGTTGTTATCATTACATGTTTGTGGACCAAATTTGTAAGCATTTCCAACTGCAAAATCATATTTAATTATTGTTGACTGTAGTTATCAACTATAAAAAAGAACATTGTTTTATTTGTTTATTTTGTTATTTATATTTTCTGAAGTTGAAAATATAATTTTGTCAAGTCAGTGTTACAACTTACAACTGACCATAATAATCACAAACAAAATATCAACACCTCCTTGTCTACGTTATTGCCTTACCGTTTTTGGTACAGATTAACTCTTTTAAAACGTCAGTACAATCACCATATATGTGTAAACTGCAAGTTTATAGTATTTGTTACATGTTGCTTGATCGACAAACATATTATCACCCTCAGCGCGTGATGCGCATGCGTATTTTGTTATAACGATTTTGCACTTTACTTCTTAGCGGTGCTGTTTGATTGCGCACGTGTGTCTTTGTAAGAAATATACATAGATATTTTTATGAAATTAATTTGTTTTTGCACCAGACGTTTATTGCCTCTTTAAGCATCTTTCAAATATATATGTGTTGCATATTTTTGCACGCAAAATGAGATAATTACAATTGAGATAATGAGCTTTCAGTTCCTTTTATATTCTTTTTTTAGTTCAAGATTAAAACCAGCACAGATTTTATCGGTTATTTTATATTAATGAAGTGTAAAACATTGCGAAAAAAAACTCAATGCAGCTTAGTAACAAGGATTACTAAATATAGAGACGTATAATACTTTATTATGATGATTACGCAGAATCTCCTCTTATGTGCAGTTCTACTGATCAACGTTTTGGGAAGGGCATTAACAATTTCCAATCCATGATCTAAAGTTTTCGTATGGTCTCTTCTGTTTGGTACAATTGCGGTATTTAATTTTTGTTCATTAACATCACGCCATAAAATAGGCCGAATGCAATTAACCGGCGCATAATATTGGCAAACCCTACATATGTTTTCATATAAAAGTTCACACTCCTTAAGTAAATATGTCATGTTTTCAAAAGAAGAGGAAGATCTCCTATCCCAATTTTTAATTCTAAAAATTCACCGTCTTTGACCCTGTTTTTGTTCTACCAAACTACACTGGTACCTTTATAAATGTTAGAGTAACTTCCTTTATTGCATCTCAATGATGTCTTTTGTTCTTCAGATAATTGTTTGCCTGTGGTATTTTAAACTGACATGAATTGGAACTTCTTTGCAGATAAGATCGTGTCCTGTGCCTTAAAGGAAATTTAGTGATACATTTTACGGAATCTAAACATAAAATTACAGCATGGAGCACAAGCAAGTCAACTAGAGATTGCTCTTCTACAAGAAATGTTTTGCTTCTAGAGTTCGTATATTTTCATATTGCAGTGCAAAGAAACAGGTGTTTTCAGTGCGACAAAATTATCTATGTTTAGGACTGCTGACCATATTGTTGAAGCGATAACAGGGAGTTCGCTCCATTTTATTTTCAATAACTGTAAACCGGATGACCCACAACAGTTCTTATAATAGGGCTATAGATGCATGCTGCTCTAAAAATTAGTAAACCAGTCAGACTGGAAGTATTATTTCGCAAATTAAAAGTAGACTAGACCAGTCAATGGTTGGTAAATTTAAATTTTAACATTTCCAAATAAGTCACACAAAGGCAGTTTGTTCGGTTGCTGGGCTTTAAGCAAGCAGGAGCGTATACCAATAACGAAGCGGTAAAATCGACGATACAAACGAGTATGTTGTCAACAGGTATGTTGTCCACAAGTAAACAGGTCAATAGATTGTGCTTGCCATTCAGGTAAATTGTGAGCAGTAATTGTATACAGTATTAGTAAGCAAGGACGCTTTGCCTAGCGTAAGCCGGCACGATTATAGTTCTTACACTGCCAGAGGCGAATTCTTGTTTTATATAACTGACTTAGCATCCTTTTCAAGTATGACGGATTAAAGTGAGTGAATGTCTCAGCTGAATTGAGTAGGCAATCAAATCAGTACGTAGGGACTGAGTTGGCGTTACTTTAAATTGCATGGTATTTAATACTGCGGTGCATCTTAAATCTCTGTAGACTGTTTCAGTATAGGTATAAATTAATTCCTTGTTGAGTTACGAGTTTTGACTTGGAGATCAAATGGCATTAAATTCAGACATGTTAGTTGGAGGACCCTTCAACAAATTATGTCCGTATCTTGACAGACATTACATGGTCACCCAAAACCCGTGCGATCAACTACCCAAACCGAGATAAAGGACGATTAGACCAGGTATTGATATGAGATACAGGAAACTCAATGCCAAAAGTTAAGAAAAAAACGGTTATATCCAGCCCAAGAAAATTTCAAAAAGAAACGTCCTGTTGCCGCTGTAAATAATTGCTTGAAACTGAATAAGGAACGAATTCAATTGATATATTAAGCTTCTGAAAGGTTCTGGCTACCCTAACAAATTCTTCAAAACGTTTTGAAGGATAAATGTTATAGGATCTGAAGAGCCATGAGATATCAAGAGAGAAAAACCTCTCAGATTTCCCTTAAGGTGGCCCACTATAGTTAGCATAGGGTAAGAATTTTAAAGAAAAAGAATTTCCCCGAATTACCTCACCAGTTATACGGACTATTAAAAGAAGACTTCGTATATCTTACGTATTGTTCAAAGAACCTTTAATTCCCTTTATTTTGGTGTATGATTGGTGGGTGTAATATGGGTTATAGAGTATACAGCTTGGCCTTACTCCAGATGTACACATTTCAAAAAAGTGCTAGTTCCACTTGCACATTTTCACTTTCCGAACTTCAGAGGTAGATTGTAAAAAAGAGCCGATAACTTTTTTTGACATTTTATATGTTTGGTAATTCATTTATTGCACTTTCAGAAGCTGGTATTTTCTAGTCTGGCAATATGCGTTTTCTCAATTTTAATAGTTGCCAAAGATAGTGTACTTTGGACAAATTCAGGATGATTTGTTGGAGCACAAGGGAGCAGTCATTTTAGTTAGCAGTGCGCTAAGATCATTTAAAATTTCCAACAGTACAATATCCAAAGAAATGTCAGCCACATTTCATGAAAGTAGCATAGAGTTATGCAAACATTCTTCTGTGCAAGTTTTAAATGCAAATAACTTCACCTTACATACGTCTCTCTCTCTCTCAAAAGTACATAATAACTGGTGAGCTCCGCCTAAATGCTTGCTCAAAATGAATACGGAATGAGTTGAAAATGACATGCTAGGCTTCTGAAAGGTTCTGACTACCCGAGCAAATTCTTCAATACGTTTGGAAGGATAAATGCCATAGGTGCTGAAGAGCCATGAGATATCAAGAGAGAAAAACTTCCTGACTTCCCATAAATGTACCACTTCCATAAATGTATGACACCATGTTACAATAGAATCGCCGAAGTTTAAAAATAAATATTAATGAAACGAGTTTTCCACAAAACGAAAACGACTCCCATATTTGTTTGCTGTCAGGAAACTTTAAAACAAACGATTAGGGTTGAAGCTGATGTACATGACATTGCTTAAAGCTGATGTACATGACATTGCTTAAAACAAGTTCTCTTAAAATACTTTTACGGCAGATGAAGATGTGTCCATCATAAATAACAAGATCTCTCACAACCAAATTAATCTCATTACTACACACTCCAGAAGAACACAAGCCAAACTTGAAGCATTTACTAGAAAACTCAAGGCAACAACCATACAGAAATCACCATGTTTGACCTCAGAAAATCTTACAACACCACACGGAAAGAATTGCATAGTGAATAATAAATTCAATATAGCCACCTACCTGTCCTTAAATCCATTTGATATTTCAAAGATATAATCAGTCTTTTTAACAAAAAAAGTCCTCAGGATATGTGTGTAGCTAAGTCACTGTCCTCAAGATGTGGGTGTAGTTTATAGCACTGACATCAGGATATGGGTATAGCTAAGTCACTGTCCTCAAGATGTGGGTGTAGTTTCTAGCATTGACATCAGGATATGGGTGTAGATAAGGCACTGTCCGCAAGATGTGGGTGTAGTTTATAGCACTGACATCATGATATGGGTGTAGCTAATGTACTGTCCTCAAGATGTGGGTGTAGTTTATAGCACTGACATCATGATATGGGTGTAGCTAAGGCACTGTCCTTAACATGTGGATGTAGTTTATAGCACTGACATCAGGATATGGGTGTAGCTAAGACACTGTCCTCAAGATGTGGGTGTAGTTTATAGCACTGACATCAGGATATGGGTGTAGGTTAGCGCACTGTTCTCAACATAGGGTGTAGCTTAAGGTAGCTTACTGTCAAATTTCGTTTTCAACATAAAATTAGCAACATTGTGAAATCCAAGAAGCAACTATTCATTACATGTTGACGACATTTTGATGTGATATAGATTAAAGATTATCACATAGTTGTTACACTTTGCATATGGTATTTGCAGTTTCATATTTTTATACATGTTAACTATCAGTTTATGCAATTTTGATTGTTCCACATAAGCTAATTCAGTTTTTGCGCAGCAGTCTCTTTACTGATTGTCTACGATCGCGCGAAAATTTCATTTCCCCGCCTACTGGAACATTCCATTTTTACTTTAGCAGTTTTTTTTTCGAATCGACTTCCCAAAGGGAATTGTGTAACAAAAAGGTCACTTCAGTCAGAATATGTCACATTTACCCCTACATGGTCTCTTTACGCCTTGTATAGATAGAATATCATACGCTCATTAATGGCAATATTCCCCAAACAAGAATTATAACAACAAATAAAACTTAGTGAATCAGTAAATTGATAGCGTCCATTTGGAAAGGGGTGGGATATACCTGTAAAATATAATACACTCTGTATACAAAGAGTAATTTAAAAATTTTATTTATATGAGTAAATAAGTTCACCTCTCTTCACAGAAGAATGTGGACATAAACGGTATCCAAATTAAAAGAACGTTGTTTACGCGGTAAAGAAGGTCTAACATGCTCTGCAGTTCTGAATTTGCCTATGTCTACCAAAGTCTGCTGTTCCAAGTCGAATAATGCAAATATATTCATATAACTCAGGATTATATGTATCCATAATAATCACATATCCAATAATTTTAATTCTTACCTGACACATTCTTGTTGTTAAACATTTTTCAAACCGAACTTCAACTACGTGATATTATACGGAACTTGTATATACATTTTGTGTTTAAAAATATATGTTGTCCTAGTCAAATATTTATTTATTCGAATTATAATTGGTACAAATAAAACTAATAAATTTTACTTTTTATAGAACATCGCATAAAATTCCAGGAATTATTTTTTACGCACATGTTAAAGGTGGACCGACTGAGTCAATATGAATTAAATTATTTCTTCATTTTTTACTCTCATTTCGATTAAAATAAAAACTATGTGATACACAGAATCTCAAATGGGTATTGACTTAATATTATAAAAGAAGTTGAACAAGCTGGACATTAGTCAACTCATTTAATAAATTCTGTATTAAATCATTATCCATTTGGGATCCTCAATAAATGAATTCTTGAACATTAACTTCATATATGCATAAATGCTTGAAATGTAAAACTCTCTGCATATACTTTTGCCGATACCATCGAAATAATTACGACCCCTAACTTAATCTTAACGGTTATTCTCTAACCCTGTTGTGAAGGAGACCACAATTTTAGGGCTTATGTTTGATCGTGGCTAAATTCCTTCTACATATTAGATACTTCAGGGACAAATATAAAATGATACCAATCGTAGCAAATACAGACTGGGAAGAAGACCGGAAGATTCTCATTCGGTTAAATAAGTCGCTAGAAAGATCAGAGCATAGCTGTATGGATCATCATATAAATCATTGATGCTACATGGCCGTTCACAAGCAGGGACTTTATCTCGGTGCATTTTTAATATTATCTCAGATTATCTTATCTCCATATTCTTATCTCGGATTAAGGAAACTGCCTCTTCAATATACTGCCAAACTATCTTTTAATCCCTCTAATTCCGCATACGATATTGTCTTTAAGCCCAAATGACAAACCTTATTCGCACAGAACCAAATTTCTGTTCGCAGTTTGGTACACGAATTCATTCAAGCAAAAACTAATGTTGGAAAATAGTGTAAACTTCCATATTCCATTGACATCCATTTTTCCATCAAACTAATAGTTGATTTTACCCCTTTCAACGAGTGCTCAAGGAATCATCAGGCTTTTCGGAGTATACTCCATGACGTCATGGCCTCATGTTTACATCCCAAAAATCTTAAAGAAACGCAATCTGATCACACTATATATAAAAATGTAGTACGTACCCTTTGCTCCCTAATCTAGTTAGAATTAAAGGTAATGAAATGACATATAAGTCTTATTCGTGTCTTATTAGAAGATTCTCGTATATGTTCCATACAATGAAATCCTAACCTTATTCCACTATTGGCAACATTGTTTTCTTGTGTTTTTCTTTTCGGTTTGTATCCTTTTAGTTACACCTTGTGATTATTATTAACCATCATTTTATTGTTGAATCTAAACTGTCCACATCAATGTAGACACTAAAGTGTGTCCTTTAAACCTTGGTATTTATATGTCTGATTATTTTACCTTTAACCCTTGGCCTATATATGTCCGATCAAGAATTCTTGTTTACGGAAAATAGGCACGAAAATCGTGTTGATGGCGTAAGACTAATCAGAACTTTTGGGATATGGTGATTATGTATTCCACCATGCTGGCTGCAGTGAATTAGCAAGAAATTTTGCTTCCCCAGCAAAAATTAATCCTCGCACTACCTACCAATGTAAAAAGCTGATTGTTGTGAAATTTAGGTCCCAACTGGCCCTGCCTCGGGTTATTGGGTAGTTGCTTGGGCTTTTGTTACGCCACTGGCTTGTTGTTAAATTGGGATAAATCAAAATCAGGATCAAATATGCAACTAATTTTTGAAATGTCTTTATTAGCTTTGCCATCCTTAATCATACATTTGCGCGTTCCTTAATCATCCATTAGCTTTGCTTTTCTTAATGGTCCATTAGCTTTGCCTTCCTTAATCATCCATTATCTTTGTCTTCCTTAATCATCCATTAGCTTTGCCTTCCTCAATCATCCATTAGCTTTGCTTTGCTAGATGATCTTACATTATCTTTGTCTTCCTTAATCGTATTAGCTTAACCCTTAAAAATCATCCATTGGTTTTGTCTTGCTGGATGATAATCCATTAGATTTGCCACTTCAAACCGTGTATTAGCACTCGATTTATAAACGTGATATATGGTGCCATTTTGTAGATAGGAGAAAAATGTTTTTTTTACAGACATCTCTCTCTCTCTCTCTCTCTCTCTCTCTCTCTCTCTCTCTCTCTCTCTCTCTCTCTCTCTCTCTCTCTCTCTCTCTCTCTCTCTCTCTCTCTCTCTCTCTCTCTAAAGTATAAATATTCACAAAGATTAAGTGGCGGTCAGTAAATCTAGCCTTGAAAAGCCCGGGAAGAACCACCAACCCACGGGAACTTATTGGCAAGTTTTCACACATGCACACATCGGCTGAGTCTTATAATCGAACCCACGCGGACAAAAGCGAGATACCGCGATCTATGAAGGCGACCACTTTAGACCGTATGTCCACCCATGGCCCCTATATCAAAAGAAGACCTGACATGACAATCCCGAAGTATTGCGTCCTAAGAAATTTTCGTACAACCAACCATTCGAGGAGACAAAACTTAATTCAGTGATAATATAAATGTGTAGTTTCACCACGATCCATGATTGGACATATTCTATACTGCATCTTGTATATTGAATTAACACCCCTTTCTATACACAAGGTGAAACTAACAACAAACTGAGAAAAAATACCTATTTTGTAAAATTAAAATTTAAACAGAATATAGCAAATACGTAAATGCTCGTTCAGTGGTGTTTTGGAAGCACTCTATAGTTTCATTCTTGTACCTTTTATGATATTTAGACGTTATGTTTTTAAATCATATTTTGTTTGTTGTTAAAAATGTTTATCCTTTCGTTTAGACAAATTCCGCTAATATATTGCATTCTTAACTGTCATTATGAATTTAAACCAAGCTGGCTGCAGTCATGGAGACTTTCTCAGTGATTTATGATTCAGACATTTACTTAAGGTTGATTTGAAATGGTGATTTCCCAAGTTATAGCCGTTAATTAATATCCATGCATTAATTAAAACCCATGCATTAATTAAAAACCATGCATTAATTAAAACCCATGCATGTGCTTCTATATCAATACCTTAGCGAAAAATGCACTGTAGTTGTGGGTGAAGCAGTAGACGTTAGGAGAAAGTGGAGGCTCGTCCGTTTGAAGGTCTTCTGACAGTCTTGTGCAGGGGCGTGTCGAGGGTGTGGCAAGATAACGCACGTGCCGTACGCGCCATTTGAAGTGGGAGGTCGCAAAATCGGTGATCAGAACAGTTTTTTTTTTCTCCAATACTTTCAAAGTTATGGTAGGGGCGCAATTTTAGATCTTGCCGTGGTTCTTGACGTGGGCACCACTTCGATAAGGGCGCAATTATAGTTATTGCCAGGAACGCCATGTGTCCTCGCTACGCCTCTGGTCTGGTATGAATGACCATGTGATCTGACGTTTTCATAGAGATAAAATGAAGAATTTCGTACTCTGTGCTAAACAAAAACAAGGCAGATTGCAATAGTTACAATATTTTATGGCAGCATTGTTCTACTAGTATAGAATATATTTACATTTACTTCACATGTTTCAAGTTTTGGTGCCAATGTTAATCAGCCACGCCATTATAAAGCCGCAACGTGCTTTTCGCTAATGCAATTATAAGTAGTGATGCCAAGTAATTTACTGAGTTAAACCAGATATGCAGAGGTACGTGGATTTAGCTGCCTTGTTAAAAGTCATTAAAGTCAAATTTATTACGTGCATGTGTGCATGCGTAGGAATTTTTGTATTCCGGTTTAGCCGAGTCAGACCCATGCGGGAAAATAAATTAACTAAAAGAGGTTGTGTGCACTTGTTATTATTGAATTTATTTGCATAATAGAAGAAATTAGATGGAATAGACAGATGATTTGGCAATTGTCGTTATTTGACTAGATGAGAGAGAGAGAGAGAGAGAGAGAGAGAGAGAGAGAGAGAGAGACATAGAGCATAATGTATGTATTCATCATAATGTACTTTACAAACTAAAATGTCATGTTCTGTAATAAAAATCAAAATACAAAGAAGCATTTACAAATATTAAGATATTTACATGTTACTGATTTTCGTTGAATATCGTGTATGTGTATCCGTTTATGAAAATATTTGAATTTTCATGCATACATACATACATACATACATACATACATACATACATACATACATACATACATACATACATACATACATACATACATACATACATACATACATACATACATACATACATACACGTTATGTTAAAAAAACATTGAATTCTTTGAAAATAATGGGTACTAGTAATTGCAAACGTAGATTAGTTGCTTCTGTTTCAGGAAACAGATCCAGTTTCCAATGGCGTTTCTATTAACTTCAGCTTTTGGTATTCTGCTGGCTTTATGTTTATCAGCATAAAAAAATAAGCAGCTTCCACGATATTTAAATCCCAATGTTTTATTGTTATAGGATCAGTTCAAGAAGCGGATAGCGAGCCTGGAGTGTCTTCTTGCAGAAGAGAGAAAGAAAACTGCTACGCTGGAAAAGAGACTGATGCTTGCAGGAAACGAGGCGCTGCCGTCTATGTCAGATGATCTCAAGCTTCACCTTCGAGAAAAGGAACTTCTTAAAATCGAGGTAATTCTAATACATACGACACCGCATTGTACGAAAATAAATGAAATAATCTTTATGTTAAAAGCTATTAAGATTGGAGTTCCAGTTTCACCCTCTTCTGGAATGGTTTCTTAGTTTCTGACATCGTTTAATTAAGTTTGGTTTTATGGGTTTACACCATTTCCTCAGCACATGAAAAGCTATACATTTTCGACCCCATGTAGACAGAATTGAGATATCAGTAATCTGTAAAGGCGAGCTTCTTAGACCACTCGGCCCCAGGCCCCATATCATTTAATAAAAAAAATAGTTGTTCAATAGATAATGTTTTCAGTGTTTAATGCCGAGAGAACCAACGCGAGGAGACAAAAATTGCAAAATTAAAAACATGTATTGATCTTTAAAAATAAACAAACATATCTCTCCTTTATTTATATTCTAATATGGAAAAGTAAACAAAAGTCAATGGGTCACTGTTGAACTTGTAATAAAGCGCTGAGCGTCTCGCTCAATTGCTGTGCGTGTACTCCGGTGATGACATTTTAAAGTTACGTCATAGTGAGCCTAATTATTGAATAACACGTGACTGCTAAGGAGGTATCAATTATTGAAGAAAAGCAAACTCTTTCACTGTACGTTTTATAATTGAGACAAAATTGATTCATGTCTAATTTAGAATTTACAGCGACTGTTTGTACTGGATATTTTTTACAATGTTCTGCTTGGCTTTTTGCAATGCCTTAAATTACGTTGTCTTCGATAGAATGATTAGTTACTTTTCTTGCATTTTTTATTGTTATCTGAAAAAAAGAAACATGTTTTAAAAATGTATTGCTATAGTCCTTGCAGAAGTACCCCCTCCCAAAACAAAAGGAAAGAATATGTTTCTAAAATAATGTAGGCCAACTGGACATGGTGTATAGGACACCTTACAGATATTATATACTTCAGACAGAATAACGGGTATAAGGTGAAGTTGTTAGCGTTTGCAACATGTACAATGGAGGGAATATTGGCATTCATCTATGCTACTTTCATATATTGTGGCTGAAATTGCTTCCATTGTTGTTTCATGTAGAAACTCTATGATCAAAGTACACATCTGAATGTAATAGCTACGCCAATGTACTTGCTAAATCAGCCTGAATTAGCCCAAAATACTATGTCTTTAGCAGTTATTAAAATAGGGTAAAGGAATTTTGTCAGTGATAAAAAAAATGAATTATGAAGAAGTAAAAATTGCTGTTGGCTCTTTTTGTACAATTTACCTTTGAAATCCTAAAATAAAAATGACAAACTGAGCTGGCAGATTTTTTTTTATAGATGCATATCTGAATTAAGATCAAGCTGTATACTCTCCAACCCAAGTTACACCCATCAATCATGCATCCAAATAAAGGGAATGAAATGTTCGTTTAATAATACCTATGATATATAATGTCTTTTTTAAAAAGCCAGCATAACTAGTGAGGAAACCTCGGAATTCTTTTTCCTTTTCGTAAAATTCTAACCAAATGCAAAATGCGAAACTGTAGAACGCCACAATTCACATAATGCCGTAAATTTTATACATATAATGTTGTATATAGTACAAATCTTAATGACACACGTGATATACCCATAATGCCGCACGTGTTATACTCAAAATGCCGTACATGGTATAGAATTTAATTCCAAACGTGGTATACACCTACTGCTTTATCTGGTACACATCTAATGCCACACGTGGTATCCATACATAACTTGTACGCAACCAAGAAAGAATACATTACGAGGGCATTTAAACAAAGGCTTTCTTTGAATGCAATAGTATGTTATCTTTCATATTTTACAAAGGATGAAAAAAGCAAATAAGTAACTCGAATCTTTAATTTGAATTGTTCGACAATTTTATGTAAACTTCAAGTAGGAACCAAAATTATAGTTTATGTGCCTTATAAATCAGCAGCGTATATTCCATCTATTCTAAATTGTTTTATGTCTAAATTCATCTTATGTTGTTTTGATGCTTTTGAGTCTCGCACGAAACATTACAAATCTAAAACTTGAGCATATTGACACGGTCCCATCTTGCCTCTATTTTCTTTCTCTTCGGACTATACTGATTATCTGCTATACGATAGTGAAGCTCGCATATTGAAGAATTATGAGAATATTGTTTGCAAGATAAATATTCCCCAAAAATTCAAGGCAATTTTGAATTTTAATAGGAAATAGCATGTATCATATACAAGAGTGTGCAAACATGTTTTAAAACAGTAGTTGCATTCAATCAACAAATTTACAAATCTGAGTACATTGACCCAATATGTAGCATTCCATGACTGGTACTTTACTAATTGATTAAAATTTAACATTCACAATATAAGTTAATACATCTTTGCCTCGTAACCCACTTTCGCAGTCGCCCAATTAACTTGCAGAAATCACGTAATGGCTTGACTCCGATTCATTTACTTTCCTATGTTAGGCAAGGTTACAGGAACCTTCTATAACGGGATCTGGCAGTGTCTAAGAATGGTACAGCATATTTGTTATTGGATGTAAAAGTATATTCTTAATCTAATATTTTAAATATTAAATCTTTTTAAGACATTAGGACTGGTTTCACAAAAATTCTCGAAATATTTCCTCAAATTGAGATTTGACATAATCTTGCTTATGGTATCTCAGACAACATCAATTTATTTTGCCAGAAATATACATAGTGGAAAGGATACAGAATCTCCTTTTAGTTTTAAAATTTAACACATGGAAACTTTTGTTATTCTTCAAAATCAAAGCCGAGGAATCCCTCATATGTATGTATGTATGTATGCATGCATGCATGCATGCATGCATGCATGCATGCATGCATGCATGCATGCATGCATGTATGTATGTATGTATGTATGTATGTATGTATGTATGTATGTATGTATGTATGTATGTATGTATGTATGTATGTATGTATGTATGTGGACAATTACATATATACCACCGGGAACTAGCTGCCAGAACAGAAGCCATAATGTTACGTTAACAGCGGTATATACACCAGTAGGTAAAAATAAAGGACCCGGCTGCTTGTTGTTTGTCTAAAGAAAGCGCAGTTGAAAAATGAAAATGACCAAACACTTTGTAGGGAGAATACTTTGAAGCGGGCTCAGGCCAAAGAGTTTTTGAGCGTGTGTTTTTAATACGCCTAAAAAAAGATCGGTTAGTGTACTGGACTCGTACATCATGACCAGGCCTGCATATACATTGACCTGTTGTGTTTATTATTACCCAGAAGCGCGATCAGCTCAACCAAGCCAAAAAATGTTGCTTTGCTTCTGTCTAATACAAAAAATAGATTAAAATATATTATCGTAGATATTAGCTTCCTTATCTACTACTGAAAATTACAGAGTTCGATTCTCGGACAAGGCTGAGTGGGCTACTGTCTTACGTTTTTTGGCAAGACACTTTGCTCTCATTGTCCAACAAAAACGGAAGCCACTAGGAAAACGAATTTCAAAGAGCAATATTGTTGTACGTCTCTCTGGTGCGATAATTAAAGATAAAATATATTATTGACCAAATTTATTGTCATACATCGTTGTCGGAACCTGAATATATAATTTAAATTAATGTCGTTATAACAAGAGTTGACTTTATATATGTATGCTCTTCCCCATCGCATACATACCCATAGGATTTTGGAGATGCAGAATGAACCCGTTGTATCCAATTGCATGTCGCATGAGGCGACTAAAGGAGGCAAATGTTTGCCCTGAGATAAATGGAAGCAAATATATATACCATTGGATGCACGTGTGGACGATGGTCCATCTGAGAATAAATTGTGCTTTAGAAAAGAGCACGGTTTTGATATTTAATGGCTTTGAATTTTCATACTTTAATTCTTTCTTTACCTCAATATTCGTTTACAATTTCTTTCTAGGGGTACTTATATTTACTTTGAACTTTATAGCCACGATCTTGCCGATGTGGCATTACATACATACATACATACATACATACATACATACATACATACATACATACATACATACATGCATGCATGCATGCATGCATGCATGCATGCATGCATGCATGCATGCATGCATGCATGCATACATACATACATACATACATACATACATACATACATACATACATACATACATACATACATACATACATACATACATACATACATACATACATACATACATACATATCCATTGTTTTTCTTTGTAAGTTTGCACTGCCAAAATGGAAGACGTTCGTACTGTTTCCAAAACTGTCAAAATAAAAATAAATGAAGCAAACGATATACTGAAAAATAACGAAAAGAAACAACTTTTTTAGTTCATTTAGAGCAAAAGTATTTTTTTATTTAAAGGAAAATTTGCTTGTTATTTAAAGGCACGTATGTTATTTTAATTAAATGCTGATGAGTTTCCAGTGTGGCTGCGTGGTTTCTTATTTACAATCATATACTAAAACTGGTACCCTCCCAATAGTGAATTATTTTAACATTTTGAAATTCACTGCTAAATCGATAAACTGTTTATACACACAAAGGCGGCATGATGTTTTTCCGTAGATATCAACCAAACTTAGTTACAGCTATCGGATTATTCTGTAAATGTCATAGAAAATGCCTGCAATTTTTGTCACTGTTCTGCCTGATGTGCAAATTACTGTTAGGTCTTTTACGGATCTGATGCATGCTCATTTACAGTCCATTAAGATCGAAGATTTACTCACAAATGCCATTTATCATTACTGCAAACGCGTTAGAAAAACACTCAATTAAGAAACGCCCGTTAAGTCGAATCCATAAGGTTTTCCAATTTCTTAATGCACATAAAGAAGGTATAAAAATTGTTTGATCTGATAAACGTAATTGTCATCAAATTTCGTGCTTTATTACAAGATGGACCATTTTTGTAATTTCAAGCTGGCAAAATTATCTAGTTTAATTACTCAGATTACTTTAGTCAGCGTTATCTTTCTTATGTATTAGGATTGAATTCTTATATAGTACTGTTACGCAGATTATCTTAGGGTTATCTTTCTTCCATATTAGGATTATTTTTATTATCTAGTACAGTTACATGGATTATCTGTCAGCTTTATCTTTCACCAGGATTAGGATTAAACTGGTATTTGGTACAATTACACTTTAGCGCTATACCCTATTTTAGACTAAGTAACGTGTACCAAACGAGTTTGTTTGCTATTTCCTTTGTATTTAAAGGTCGCAGTCTTCGTTTCAAACAGCCCTTGTGACGAAAAGAAGTGAAATATAATTCTTTTACAAATTTTAGATAAAATAAAAATGAGTGATTTACCAACCTATATTATTTGTAGGTCACAAGAAAACATTAAAAAGATTAGATAAAAATATGATATACTTTCTGTTGCAGTTTGTTCTCTCACTTATCACATATGTCGTCGTTAATCTTATGTAACGTGATTCAATATAACAGCATGATTCAAAGTAGTGGAAGATGTCGCGGGTCTATTAAACTTTTCTTCAACTTTGTTCAGTGATACTTTTATTTTCTCGTCTCTTTAATCTTCTTTGTCCAGTGATACTTTTATTTTGTCGTCTGCTTAATTTTCTACAGCTTCAGGAGAGCCGGAAGAACATAAAAATCGCCAACGAAGAAGTGCACGCTCTCAGTGAAAAGTTACAGAAGCTGGAGGCGGACTTCAGGAAAGAGAGATCAGATACAGGCAGCGCTAGCTTAACTCCGGTAGATGTCTGTCTTTAGTTTTTAAGCAAAGCTATCTGTACTGTATGTAGATAGGAACGTGCCGCACATGCAGTCAGAAAGATGCTGGTTAAATTCCCCATCAGATTTTGGTGTACACTTGGGCAAGACACTTTACTCCGATTTCGTCATCATTCATCTTCACGTGTTGATTTTCTTTAAAACACAAATAATCAAGTTAGAAATAGGTAGACTGTTAGATAGATAGGAAGAAAAAAGTTGAAGGAGACTGGTTGGATAAGCAGATCGTAATACCAGTCAAGGGTCCTATAAGAATACGATGACGGCTAGTAACGAGGAAAGAGGAACCCATAAGTCACACCAGCACCAAGTAACGAAATAGTATTAATCGTGTTTGAGTTGTACCAGTGTCGCATTTTATGAATTAAGTGGCTTTAGATACAAAATTAAGTGGTTTTAGCTACCAACTGCATCACCCCAGGATTATATTGCTTCTAATTATATTGCTTCTAAATACAAGCAAATGTTGTGTTAAGTGGTAATTTCAGTCCCTGCAGGTTTAACTTCCTTTCAGCACTGCAATGTCATATTTATGCTAACAAAAGAGGCACTGACCAGTTGACTGTTAAATGCGCTGATTTTGTTTTTCCTTAGACCGAATATCTTATACTGTCACTTGCTGATGATGCAAGCAGCTGCACCAAAGTCTGCTAACAGATCAAATTCAAGCCCAAATGCCGCACAGTTTGGTTCAAACCAGATCTTTTGTTAATATAGTTAACAGGCGTATTGCTTCGTCCAGTTTGACCATTGCCTGCAGCTATCGGGGCGTTGACACACTAGCTGCACGTCTTCCACTGGTTATTTTATTTTGGCAGTAGGCGTGAAATGCTAGTACTGGTAAATATCAAAATAGTTACAATTTCAGCGTTGGATTTCTGATAATCTCCAAAAATAATGCCTGTGCTGTTTTGGCGCTGCCAGTTCTTTAGGCCTTGATGACATTTGCACAGTCTCCTGTTTTGTTCTATCAACACTTCTAAATTCTCTTCGAGTTACTTGATTAAAACCTCATTAGTTTGATTTAACCTTTTCCGCCATCACTGATCGAGCCAACCTCATTGTGTTATCTTTGAATCAGAGCTCAGTGATTCCAATTTTATCTGGGAACGCATGAACACTTCCGATGCGCCACAAATTTTAATTGTTTCTTGCGACCTTTTTGATGATGACACTGGATTTCAAGTCTTTTTTTTTCTTCTACATTCTGAACAGCTTCTTTAACGAGTCAGTCGCGAATATGACCCAGGCAATCTGAACATGCAGGTGACACAAATCGTCGAATGATCTGCTCAATTTTGAATCGATTTCGAAGTTGCGCCATGAGGTATCAGCCTGGTTACCAGTCGCGAGTCCAGCATCCAAAACATTTCGTATCTTTAAAAAGTCGACTTGGTCAGGCTGAACTTGTTGATATATTAAGACTCTACGGGCAAGTATCTCTAAATACGCCATCCATGAACAGACCTTTCTCAAGTTCGGTTTAGCGATTTTGTTGTTTTTGTGCACAATGTTCGAAATGAATCAGGTACTGGAGAAACAGTTGGATACCATTCAAAGTACATGCCTTGTGTATCTGCTTACTTCGAACTGGCACATAATTTATCTCTATTCTTGTGGTGCCTATTTCTGTCATCGGTCCCTATGTGGTCGAATTTGCCTTGGGTTTTGGTCTGCTGAAATTTTCATCCAATTTATTGTACAAGTTGATGGTGTGTTAAACTGTACTACTGTTTCAAGCATTCTGAAAAGGATAATAACAACTGGATGTACATAATTAGTCAGTCTCAGTAAGGACTGGTCATGCCCACCGTATTGAAAAATTATCTGTGTCGGTTGTATGGGTTGTGTGACCATTATGTCTCCTCGACTTCTCATTATTACTCACTCACTCCTTAACGGGGCAAAATTTTTGGAATCTGGTTTCTGACATCGAATGCGAGTATATCTTCGTCTCAATTCCCATTCTAGTGGATGTAAGGTATAAAAGTCAAGACAAACTGAACCTCCGTATCAATATGATGAAACCTTTCGGTTTCAGCGCAGTAGGTGTTATCGAAGGCATTAGTCGTAGGTGCTCAATGTTCGGCTTTGAAGCTTGTTATCGTTATATAGACCGGAAATCACAAATCACGTGTTTCCTTAGATAAGGAAGATTACATAGGTTGCATCAGCTCTTGCACTAATCGAGATGGACTACGAGCAGATAGTGGTCTATTAAAAGCAGTAGGACTTAAATTTACATATAACATCAGTATTTCTTGCAAAAATTCTGCAATCCATTTGAATTTGGATTTATGTGTAATTTGGTTCGGCTTACGAAAAGACCGCAAGCAATAAAAAATAGTTAAGTCTTTTTTTTATCGATGTGGATCCGTAAAAGAGTAATCAAGATTCCTGTTATAATGGTGTGATTTTTATAATTATACTTATCAATGTTATACAGAATTTCATGCTATATTATCGTATAGTTAAATGAATTAAATCCGCCACTGGTAGCGATTGTCATCTAGGGACGCTGATGTCGTTGACAACGCTTTGAGGCTAACTCACGCACGAAGCACACTATATGTTCACTGGTCTTT
Source organism: Potamilus streckersoni (assembly GCA_016746295.1). Lineage (NCBI taxonomy): Eukaryota > Metazoa > Mollusca > Bivalvia > Unionida > Unionidae > Potamilus > Potamilus streckersoni. The sequence goes on along the minus strand of JAEAOA010001908.1, from coordinate 1,875,205 downwards.
GGGTCAGTTATGTTGTAACTCTCTTCTCCTTAGTGGCAGTCATCACATGCTTTTTAGACTTCTGACTGGTAACAAGACATGATCATACTGTAGCAATTATGGGATGGGTAATTTGACGTGAAATTACTGTGGCGGGATTGTTCAAGGGTTCATGAGCTGAAAGTTTGGGGGTAATGAACTTAATTTATCAAGATTTTAATTATAGGACTTACGGTACTAATGATATGCAAGAATGAGAACCAGTCTATAAATGGGCAGCCGTAAAATACTATATATATATATATATATATATATATATATATATATATATATATATATATATATATATATATATATATATATATATATATATATATATATATGGATTTAGCTGGCCAGAATTGGTTCATATTACAATGTAAGATTTCAGTAGAAAGAATTTTTTAAGTACTTATCTTAGTTGTAACTGAAACAAATTAAGACAATGTTTTATTAACATAATTTCGAATCTTTTACAGACTTAAGCGTAGAAAAATCATTACTAAAAGTAGCACGTGACTCTTTGATACGGAATTGAAAGCACATGTGTCAAAGATGTGTAGTACACAAAATGAAATGGCTCATATGGTTTCCTCTACATAGAAATTCATTGATCTGTCTATACTGATAAATATAGCCTTTGATCATGAGCACTCAAAAATTTAAAGTTATTGAATTTTTAATATCTTGGTGTTGGACTACGTTACTATGATAATTTAATTAGTACCTTTAGCCATATAGAGAATAACATTCCAACAGTGGTTATACATATGCATATATAATTAACTTTACTATAAATGCAGAATTATTCTATCTGTGGATGACAAACAAAATTCATACCTTTCGTATACTTCGGAGCTCATTTCTGTAGGATGTTAAACACACTTTCAGATATGGCAACTGTTGCCACAAAAAGGGAGGGGTACCATGTGTCGAGTGTGTACATTTGACTATGCTAGGTGGAGTGTTTTGGGCTTTGGTTGATATCAAGGCAATCACATATATAAAGTTGTTTTTTTTTCTTCAATGTATCATTTATGAAGTGTGTAAGTATGATCAGCAATGTAATATTTCTTAGTTACGTATTGAAACATTATGCAACCTATATCATCGCTTAGGTCTCTAAACACCATTCCTAACGGTGATGACCTCTCATGATTTTATATCCCAGACATTTCGTTTAGAAAATATTTTGGAACTTTATATTTTGCATCTAAGTTGGCTTTTTGTCTACGTTACTTGTGTTCTAGCACAAGTTTAGGTCATTTGTGTCATTTTTTTTAAAATCTCGTGTAGATGGCAATCATGACCTTTTATTCGTGACAAGGTTAGTAATTTTATATTTCACACATAAACTGAATATTGTACATGGTGTTAGCAAACAAAGCAACTAATGATTATAAATATTTATTGTAATAATATTTTCAGATTTTCTGAAAAATAATGCTCAAACACTTAAATAATCACTAATGTAATCTTTGATAAGCAAAACTGTGTGCAGTGTTTATGTATGCCTACTGCTACCGTACATAGGTCTGTCAAGTAAAATCAAGATTGGATTTAGGACTCGCAGTACTAATGATATGAAAAAGATGGAAACCAGTCTAGAAATGAACGAAAGTAAAATAGGGGTTTGGCTGGCCAGGAATGATTGATAATGATAGCAAGATTTGAGTAAAAGAATATTTTGAGAGCTTGTCCTGAAATTATTACTGAATCTTTTGCGCGGTATTGAAAACATGTGTTTTGAATACATGTAGATCCATCTTATATGATTTTCTCTACACGAAATCTGTTTGATCATGATGTCATCAATGATATGTCATGTCTGTGCTTGTAAACATAGGTTTAACCATGAGCATTAAGAAATTTAAAGTTCTTGAGATTTTAATATCATGGTATTTAATTAGATTTATTTTGAAAGCTGAATTAGTACCGTGAGTCATGTAATGCATCGTGTGTGTATGTGTATGTATGTGTGTGTATGTGTGTGTGTGTGTGTGTGTGTGTGTGTGTAATAAAGCTATAACCCTCTTTGTAGTGGTGGTTGGAAGAGAACGCGATCTGGCTTCCAAAGTGACTAACTGCCTTCCACTATGCAAAGTTCTTCGAAAAACTTTTCTTTACCGCATGGTATCTTCTCTGCGGAATAACTCTAACGCTTGAAGTAGGATTATCCATTTACCTTTGAGGTCACCAAGTGCAAAATGACCAGCTAGTGGACTGCTAGTCAGGTATAGTTGCCTTACCTATTGATATATTTGCAAAGGTAGATGAGGGCTAGGTTCAGTGTCTTCAGCCTCAGCCCGAAGTGCAATCACTTCTGGAGAATGACTCTAACCTCTCCTAGAGTTATCGATTTGCCCTTTGACGGTACCAGCTGCAATATGACGAGCTTACGGACTGTGGGCCAGGAACTGTCTTATCCGTATGTCTGCAACGTTTCTTTAAATCTAAATTTAGCACATACCGCTTCGAAACTTAATTATTCCCATACAACCAGAAATGGGGCCGATTATGATTGTAATCGCAAGAGCTATAATGTTAATTATTGATTTCAGAAGTTCTATCGTCCTTCATTGGCAGTGTAATCGAATAATGTAATCATGATAACCACAACAACAACAAAAAATCATTAATAATATTCTTAGTAATTTAAGAATAATACAAGCTTCCATAAACAAAAACCATGCATGTTGACTATCACAATAAGGTATGTGTAATTTTTGGTGACCAATATACATGCTATTTTTTTCTATAAGTTTAAATGACCATTTCGTTAATTAAAAATTCATGTTCACTTAGTAACTTTTGTATTATGCAAAAGTTAAAGGTGAAGTAGACTTCAAATAAATGTACTTTACTTGGCTTCTGAGCAGAAGTCCAATTACTGCGATGATTATAGAAGCCATGTACTTTACTTGGCTTATGACCAAAATGCTGTTTATAAAGCTTCGTTGAGAAATTTAGAAGGACCATATAAAAAGACCTGTTATATTGCCCTTTGTAATTGTTCATTGCAGACAGATGTAATCTGACAGATGCAAACTTTGAACGCTTAATGCTTATTCGTTGTAACAACAGTTACAACTAAAATTGTTAATGGGACTGTGATGTAAACAGTGCTAAGTACTGCTTATTTGGCATGTTAATTTGTACGTAAATAATCGTCAATAAACATTTACATGAGTTAAAATTGTTTGTTTTTCAGTTATGGAATGTATGATATCTGCCCAGAACAAAACAGATAACAAGCAAATACAAAGCAATCGTGATCGTAATCCCCCCCCTAATTTGCATTCTTAAGAAATCATTTTTTCCAAATAAAGTGTAATCGTATTCGCAATCGTACTCGTAATCAGAATCGTAATTATCTCCGTGTACCCCGTGTAATCAGAATCATTGTTTCCTTATAAAGTGTAATCAGAATCGTAATTATCCCCGTGTACCCCGTGTAATCAGAATCATTGTTTCCTTATAAAGTGTAATCAGAATCGTAATTATCTCCGTGTACCCCGTGTAATCAGAATCATTGTTTCCTTATAAAGTGTAATCAGAATCGTAATTATCTCCGTGTACCCCGTGTAATCAGAATCATTGTTTCCTTATAAAGTGTAATCAGAATCGTAATTATCCCCGTGTAATCAGATTAATTGTTTCCTTATAAAGTGTAATCAGAATCGTAATTATCCCCGTGTACCCCGTGTAATCAGAATCATTGTTTCCTTATAAAGTGTAATCAGAATCGTAATTATCCCCGTGTACCCCGTGTAATCAGAATCATTGTTTCCATATAAAGTGTAATCAGAATCGTAATTATCCCCGTGTACCCCGTGTAATTAGAATCATTGTTTCCATATAAAGTGTAATCAGAATCGTAATCACCATTATCAAACAATTTGTAGTCGTAATCGTAATTGTAATCTAGCACCTGTACCTTGCTTGACATCAACATGTCTGGTTTGGTTGTTCTAAGCCCGTTTCAAGGTGTTCTGCCTAGTGTCTTTATTTTTCTTTTGGGCAATGATTGTCAAGTATCTGACCTACGGCGCCCGGCCACAAAATAGGTCCACGATAACACAAGATTGTATACTACTAATTAACAATTTTGTTTTGTTTTTTTCTTAAAAAAATAATTCAGGATGCTTCGATAAAAAGCTGAGTACTTAGTGCCATTAACAAAGCAAACTTCTCTTACACTGCAAACTATCTCTGTCGGATATAGATTTTTTAAAAGGAGATATTTGATACAGACTCCACACAACTGTGCTGAAAAATGGCGTTAAGCTCCAAAGCAACAACTCCACAAACTCCCTATAAGGGCTTTAAATAATCATATTAAGTTCATTATTATTTCACTCCAATTGTTCTCCTTTCGACACGAATTGCGAATCTCGTGAGAATAACATAGCAGGACGTTTGATAACCAATGACTGGAGAATCATTCGGCTGGAAAAAATATTTTCTTACCACTAAGTCCTCACGAACAAATATCCTTCGAATTTACAAATATAGATCGAAATGGAAATAGCTGATGAACCCCCCTCCCGGGTTTACGGACAGGTAAGTAAGTAGGTATGGAGACCTGTAAGTTATTCTGTCCAGCCGATGTCGCTAACCGAGGATGCATTTCAGTTTATATTGAATTTGTTTTAATCGACACTGCAAATGAGGGTTGACTTTGTCACGTGTATTTTTGTTGACTTTCATTGTGAGGCGTCCGATGACATGTTTTGTTGTTGTTGATGACTTTAAATTATACGACCCCCATCCATTTCATTTTTCCGTGCCTGAAAATCATAAAACTTTGAGGTTGAGTGTAACATCAGTAAGCTTCCTTTTAAGCCAATAAAAATTGACCTTTCAAATAGTAACGCTTTCCATGATTGGCTGAACTCAATCACCAGAGTTTTATGATTTGGAATTTTTACATTACATTTGGATGCCATATATATTGTTTTGGATAAACAATACAAGGACAATGCACTTCTAAAACAAATTCATTAAAAAAATTCTCTACTCAAGGCCATGTAATTTAAATGGCGGGTTTTTTTGTTTTCTATTATGCTGCGCTTCTGAATATTTTTTTAAACACTCTGAGTGAAATATTTTCCGTGACTGTCTCCACGTATTCGTTTTTAGTAATTCCCATTTTTACATTACAATGTGCTTGTGTTTAGGAATACACATTTTTGCATTAATAATCTTCTTGCTTTTAGCAATAAACATTTCCACATAATAATGTACACTTACAAAAGGCGTCCAAAATTTAAAGAAAATCTTTTCATTGTTTCAAAAATATTAAATATATATCGACTTAATGAGAACTGATTTACCGGTGTGTGTAAATACTTCTATTATGAAATGAGGAGAAAATAGTCCAAATGTAAACAACATAGACCCTAACTGACCATCGGAAAAATCCTCCAAAATTCAAGGCTTATGTTGTTGTTCTAATGATTACAAGCTCTGCAGGCAGATCTGGGGCCTACAGTTCGTAGTTAGGCTCGACAAATAAGCGAATATGTATGGTACTTTAAGTAGATTTTCTCTTTAGCTAACCAGTACTATTGGTACTTCTCAACAAGAAAACGACGACAGTTGACGTGAAATAAATTCATTTCATTTAACTGCTATGAATTATGTAGATAGTTCTATCATATTAGTACTTCCTTTTACTATCTAGATTTAAGGATAATCATCTCCTAATCTCCTCTAGATTTGTTTGTTTACGTCAGGCTTTGTTTTTAATAAACAGTATTTAATGATACTTATCTGTTTTGTAGCACAAGATCTACGCCTAAAAGACGGGTGTTTTATCTTAGTTTGCAGTTAATTAACTAGCGGAGTTTAGTCTCGTCTTTATTTTTAATTATCTTATCAACAGATTGTACGCTTTTTTAATAGAACAAGAAACAACATAAGGTGCATTACAGTGTAATGCTCTTCTTGTGTGATCATACTATTGAATCTGATATAGAGGTCGTACATATTATACTGCATACTGTTGAATTTAATATAGCTATCGTACACAGTATACTGTTGAATTTATTATAGAGATCGTACACAGTATATTGTTGAATTTAATATAGCTATCGTACACAATATACTGTTGAATTTAATATAGAGATCATACACAATATACTGTTGAATTTAATATAGAGATCGTACACAGTATACTGTTGAATTTAATATAGAGATCGTACACAGTATACTGTTGAATTTAATATAGAGATCATACACAGTATATTGTTGAATTTAATATAGCTATCGTACACAATATACTGTTGAATGTGATATAGAGATCGTACAAAATACACTGCCAAATGTGATGTAGAGGTCATACACGCTTTGCTGTGTATAAACAGCAGCCGGAGCACGAAAGAAAAAGACAAAGCGCACGCTCTTTATTTCAGATTTTTACGTGATATCAAAACAATTGTTTGCGCACAGATAACGGTGTATTTTTAAATAAAAACTTGATTCGTACCTACTGTATATGCCATATACATAAAACAATGAAGACTTTAAATTGGTTTATAAACTTTAACTCCAGCAGCAATGAGGTTATGAAGTTTGAGCATAACCGATATTACACAACCGCATAAACCGATCCTCCCTCCCTGCCCCATCTCTCTCCCTCTCATTATATATATATATATATATATATATATATATATATATATATATATATATATATATATATATATATATATATATATATATATATATATATATATATATAGTGTATGTGTGTGTGAGTCTGCATGTGTGTTTGCAAAATACTGTGCGTGTGTGTTTGTAAAATATCTCTTGTTATTGAACCAATTTATTATAATTCGTCTCGCTTAAATATACATCTGGGTTTTTCTTTACCAATCATTTACGCCTTCCAATGCACGTAAAATATTTGATTATTGCTTACACGTGGTTGTGAACAAATTCTTTTTACCGTTTACATTCCAGACTGGTATTCAAATCTTCAGTTTATAGTATTCTCTAGAAAAGCAAGCAAATAAACAATTATCGAATCAAATTTAGAGTCTGCAAATTGTCACAAAGAAGCGGTGATTTGACTCTTTTTGCATTAAGATGTATCATTTTTCTGATCAAAGTGTTCGATTTTCTTCGTGACTCGTAGCATGTTTTGGCAAGCAAGAAATAAACTCATCATGTTGTTGGCCTTTTGACGCCACATCGGGTACAATGCCGATTATTGTTTTTGTCTTCTTTTGCTCTTTTCACTCGTTGTATATCTATCGTTTCATTATGAGCGCCATTTATTCTCACCGAAGTTAGAGATTCATCAATGTGCGTATTGCACCATATGTCCAAAACGTCATGCACATGGAAAATAAAGTTTTAAAATCGCGATGGTTCTAGGAAAAGCAAAATATTACATATGAAGCAGTAACATTACATCTGATTAAGGCTACATCGTCTAAACCTGAATCTCGTCGAAACTTTAATTTCGCAGAAACTTGAATTTTGTCGAAACTGGTTTCAAAACTTGAAGTAACTAAACAATTAACTTACATAGCTTTATCATGTTTGTTACATCCACGAGAGGGGCCTCAAGTGGCCGAGTGGTCTAAAGCGCTCACCGGTACGGATCATTGACATCTCCAGTCTGCGTGGGTTCGAGTTTCGGAATCGGCCAATGTGGGTATGTGAGAAAGCTTGCCAATAGCTTCTCATGGGTTGGTGGTTCTTTCCTGGGTTTTCTTGGGTTCTTCCTACAATTGATACTTGCCGCCATGTATAGCCTATATTGTTTCCAAGAATGTCGTTAAACCCAACAACATCGACAAGATGACAGAGGGAGATAACCAGTCTGCCACTCAAGTAAAAGTACCAATTTCACTATCCTGTATGCATACTCCAGCTGCATCATGCATATTTTACATCTGTTGGCGCATCATGCAATTTGTTAAACGTATTCAACAAAACCAATAACACAGATCTAGATATAATTTCACACTATCTGAGGGCAAATTAGGGTCTATATTATTTGCATTTGGGGGCGCATTGTAAGCTAGGCCTTGTAAGCAAAGCATTGTAAGCTAGGCCTTGTAAGCAAAGCATTGTAAGCTAGGCCTTGTAAGCAAAGCCTTGTAAACGAGGCCTTGTAAGCAAAGCCTTGTAAGCGAGGCCTTGTCAGCAAATCCTTGTAATCGAGGCCTTGTCAGCAAAGCCTTGTAATCGAGGCCTTGTAAGTGGGTATAAACGGCTATCAACTTATTATTACAGGAGACAAAAACAGCAGAGATAGAGAAACTTCAACGGGAATGCACAGAGTACAAGTTAAAAGTTGCTGATCTTGAGTGCCAGGTGAAAGAGGTATTGGATGTTAATGTACAGCAAGAATATGCTCTTCTACAGAACTCTTTCAGTCTTTAATATATGAAAACAGTTTCCGTATGTTCTAACACTGTTCTCAATAATGGTGCCATCTTAAGAATATTTAAGAAATATATTTAAGATACTCTTCTTCTTCTTCTTCTTCTTCTTCGTCGTCGTCGTCTTCTTCTTCGTCGTCTTCTTCTTTTTCGTCTTCTTCTTCTTATTATTATTATTATTATTATTATTCGTCGTCGTCTTCTTCTTCGACGTCGTCGTCTTCTTCTTCGTCGTCGTCTTCTTCTTCTTCTTAATATTATTATTATTATTATTATTATTATTATTATTATTATTATTATTATTATTATTATTATTATTGTGATATTGGAATCATTATTAATAACTTTTCTGTTTCGTGCATTTTTAAATATTTTAGACGCAAACAAATAGTTTCATTTTTCAATCAAAAAGCCGTGAAACAGATATAAATATATTACTATTTTTTCTTGGGTTCCATGTCATTTCAATTTGTAACTTTTGTGTTGTCCTTTTGTTGTTCTTAATATAAATGTTTTTTCCTCCACTCCCATAAGAACTTCATTAGATCGATATTGCGCAGCCATCAATAGTCTACATGAGGGGATGATGGTTCATTACAGCCTGTGACCTTGAGTAAACAATATTTTTTTTAAAAAAGTATATTAGCATTAGGATATATATCTTCGTTATCTAAGGTTCTAATATGTTAATCTATTATTACCTTGCTGAATCAATCAGATATGTATGTGTTTCGTGTCTCTAATTTTCACTGGAGTAACCGCATCCAATTAAAATCAAGTTGTTTAAATCTAAACACTGTTCCTCGATGATCGAGACAAGGCTGAAATGGACTCATGCTAATCAATTTTCCACTGCGGTCCGGGTTCGTACAAATACATCCTTTCACTTAAATATACCTTTAATAGTCTCTCTCTGGTAAATAGTCCCACTTTCGATGCTGAATTTACAAAGTATCCTTTTTGAGCCGATTACCTTTACTGGTTTAGGGCTAATGCACACGCTATTGGTTAGTTAGCATTACATACTAAGGGAAGCAACTCATGAAATCCAAATGATCTCTTTGGGACAAAGCACTGAAATATCGATCCTCCAGGTGTGGAGCTGGAACTCAAGCAATTCAGATGATTGAATACAGATGATGTTAAAAAACCAAACGCAAAGAATTATATATATATATATATATATATATATATATATATATATATATATATATATATATATATATATATATGTGTGTGTGTGTGTGTGTGTGTGTGTGTACATAAATGCAAATCTAACAGCTTCTTCAAATTGATTTATTTCAAATAGTCATCAGCTATTAGTCAATTATTCGTTCCTACCATTGCACAAGAAGTTCCAACCGGTTCCTGTCTGTAATAAATAAGTTCAATTTAACTTCAATTTAGTTCATCTACTTTGAGATACTTTTTGTCTTTCATATGGCCCTGTTTCCCTATTTCCCGGGATCATATTAAATGGCTATTAATATTTATAAATATTATCATGTATTTTGCAGCAAAGCTGACAAGAATAGTGTTATTTAAATCATTTTCTTCATAGATGAATAGTTACTTGTTTCATGTAATAAGCATAAATTCCGTTTTCGTAACAATCAGGCTGCAATGATAACAAATTCAATGAGAATCCATTTTGTCTCACTGCTGTAGCTGACGTCATTTAGAACAAATTTTAATTTTACTGGAAGTCATGCTAGCGAATGTTACACCGAACGTGCGAGCACAATTTCTAAATTGAAAGCTTTAAAATAAAAAAAGATATTCTAATTTAAGTGGTAACTAAATATATGGCATTTTAAAAAGTTTCAATCACTCTTTTTCTGGGTAAGGTTTTCACAATTATTACTATGTATAATGTATTTTTGCTTCGATATTTAAACTCTATCCTCATATAAAGAGAGTGCATCTTGATGAATAATTAGTAACGGTGTTGGGCTAATACCAGCATAGTCCGACTTAAGAAAATATATTAAATCTATTTTCGAAAGTAGTTGGATCCTTGCACGTTGGGCTATGTCGACAGTAATGAATTTTAAATGTTGCGATTATGATAACTGCGATTATGTTCTCTTCCCTGTTTCAATACGCAGTTTTTTGCGACATGTTGATTTAGCTAAAGTATTAGAAGAACGTTATATCTTAGTTGTGTTCGAACGGGTCCAAAAAAGCGTTTGCTTTCTTTCCATGGAAATCCTGGAGATCAGTCGTACATGTGGGTGTCCTCGTAATTAAAATTTTCTTGTAAAGCTTATAGATCAGTCGTGCCCGTCAGTGTCATCGTAATTTTCATGTTTACACGGTATTACTCGTAAATTATATTTTTGCGCACTAAATTTTCAGCTGAATGAAATTTGGGTATCCAAGAGCGATGCCTCCGAGAACGAGAAACGCACCATCGAACAGAAGTTTAAGTCGAAAGCAGAAGATCTCCTTAAAGTAGAAGAGGCGTTAAAGAAAATGGCTGGAGAGGACAGGAGGAAGGATTCAGTTCTGAGAGAGAAAGAAAGCCTTATTAAACGCAAAGAAGAAATCATTCAGGAACAGGAAGATATAATTAAACAAAGAGAAGACGACATGCAGTCTCTATTGGACCAAATTTCGCAACGAGAAAAAGCTATTCGAGAATTGAATGAGACTTTGAGGTCACGAGATGAAAGACTCAAAGAGAAAGATGATATTCTTCAGAAACTGAACACGGGTCTAGATGAAAAGACAGAGGAACTGCACTTCCTTGAAGACGAAATAAAAAATATGTCTGCAAAATCGAAAGAAAATATGGAACTTATTTCTCGGTTAAAGGAAACTTTGTCAAAGAATGATTCAGATAAGAAAACGGAGATTGAGACGGAAAATATACGTCTGAACTCAGATATAGAAAATTTGATGACAAATATAGAGAAAATGCATAGTGACAATTTTACACTTCAGACTGAGTTAGATAAATCTAAACAGGCACTTAGTGAGGCTATGTTAATGTGGGACCGTGACAGGTCTACGCTTAGTGCGGAACTTAACATTGCCCGAGAAAAATGCCGGATATTCGAGAGTACAGCTGGAAAAAAGGAGTCACAGGTTAAGCAACACAAATCATAATTTTAAAATTTTTATTTTTATTTATCATAGTAAATGTATTGTTGCACCCATTGTCAAATTTTAAATAGATCCAGTTCAGATATAATTGAAATAGAAAAAGGAGTTGCTTCGAATCTGCCTAATGTATAACTGCATATTGTTGATGCCTGCAGTAATCACTGATATTTGAATTTAAAGTCCTATATCATTACGTGCTTTGCAAACAGTCCCATATCACATAATCATATGAGTGTTTATTGCTAAAAATGTCACATACTATCTATATAATGTGAACCAAAATCCCATATCATTGCTAAGAAAAGAAACTAATTACAGGTTATAGTAACACAAGAAAGGAGAAATATTGACCGCATAAGAGAAATGTATGATCTTAATTAACGATGACCTCAACTGTTTGCCGTCGTTCATTAAACTTGGTTTTGAAGTTCTGAATTAGAATAGGCTTGAAAAATATTTCAACAAACCTATGGTATGTGTTACTTTTGCTTTCGTTCTCGTTTAATAATTTGTTCTATTTTAGTCCGATTTGAGTGATAGAAATGTTTACATTCTACAAGTAATGCTTCGTCTGCGGTCCTTCTTGTCTACTTTTTAACTTATGAATTTACTTGACTCTAATCGGAATATCGTACCCACAGGCTGTGTCATTACTACGCAAGGAGACGCATCACATTTTGGAGCAAAAAGAGAGGCTGGCAAACGAACTGCGCATGGCGAGGATACAGTCTGACGCCGACATGCGGCAGCTGAAGTCCGAAAGGTTTAAGCTGCAGCAAGAACTCACGTCCAAGATACGGATGCTGACAAAGGAGATCACAGACAACGATAAGATGTCAGACGAACTGAACCAACTCCGACGTCAGGTATTTGTCAGCTTCAATGAACTGGCGGTTTAACCTTTCAGCGGAATTTATGGATCATACATGTTTGGTCATGATAAAATGTCTTCCAGAAGCTTAAAAGCAAAAAAAGAAACCTGGTTGTTCAAACTTCTTTTTGAGTGTTCTGGGAAACATTCAATACTATCTAAACCTGTATAATCGGCCTTTGGTTTCCTCATAATCAATACTGTAGTAAATAAATGATTTTTTAGCAAATAGTTCCAAAAGAAGTAATAAATACGACAAAGTCTGTACTGAGTTGTCTCTTGCAATTCCAAAGGTGAGTTTGTTTAAAATCATAAAATGGTAAATCGACAATTTTCAAAACAAAATTCCAAAGCGTGTTCGAATGGAGGTAACATAATTGTGTTTTAGAGTTTGTTGATATTAATATTGGTTCCGCATTGATGGTTTAACAAAAAAGTTATAAAACAACTTAGCAACTTCGTTTACGACTTATAAAGTTAGTGTACGACTTAGCAACTTCGTTTACGACTTATAAAGTTAGTGTACGACTTAGCAACTTAATTTTAGGCTTAGCAAGTTAGTACTTAGCAACGTAGTTTACGACAGTGAAATCACCATATTGATGGCGATCACCAGTTATTATGTACTTTTGAGAGAGTGACGTATGTAAGGTGAAGTTGTTTGCATATAAAACATGCAGAGTGATGAAAATGTTGGCATACATCTATGCTACATTGTTGTAATGTGACATTTACTTGGATATTGTACATGATCTAAACGCACTGCTAACTAAAATGACTGCTCCCTTGTACTAAAAAAAAAATCAGTCCGAATAAGTCTAAGATACGCTATCTTTAGCAGCTATTAAAAGAGGGAAAATTAATTTTGCCAGACTAGACAATACCAGCTTCTGAAATGAATGAATTAATAAACATATCAAATGTACAAAAGGTTATCTAGGAACCCCGAGTGGCCAAGTGTTCGAATGCGCTCTCCGTTAAAGATCACTGCCATCTCACCTCTGTCTACGTGAGTTCGTGTCTATGATTCAACGAATATAGATATGTGAGAAAGCTTGCCAGTAGCTTCTCGTGGGTCGGTTGTTCTTTTCGCGGATTTCACGGTTGTTTCCTCCACTAATAATATTGGCCGCCATGTATAGCCTATCCTGTTTTACAATTTACCTCTGAAGTTGCTTAAGTGAAAATGAGCAAGTGGAGCTAGCGCTTTGAAAGGTGCACATCTTGAGTAAGGTCAAGCTGTATTACTCTATAAACCATATTACACCCATCAATCATACACCAAGATAAAGGGAATTAAGGGTTCTTTGAATAATACATAAGATTTAGAAGATCTGTTTTAAATAGCCAGTATAATCAGCGAGGAAACCCAAAGAAATTCTTTGTCATTAAAATTCTAACCCGATGCAAAATACGAAATTGTAGAGCGCCACCCATGAAGTTTTAAAACGTGTAGTAAAATGATTGAATTACACATGTACAGATAAAATATCATTCCTGCTTTGCACTGAATTATATGGAGATATTGCGATGATGGTACAGTGTCAAGCGAAAATAAAGATGAATTCATTATGAAACAAAAAGACATTCTTGTCTTCGAGAAATTTTCATCATATAAAAGAAAACTTGAGCCTACATTTATAAAAACCTAATATGTTTCTTTCAGACAAGGAACAAATGCAAAATCATGATTGTGGATTCTAATGGAAACACGGAGTTAATTGCAACGCTTACTATCTAAACTATAACGCTATTGTTACACGAGTAAAAAAAATCGTAAATGAAAAGGTTTCGCTAAAGGTTATAAAATAATACTTTAATCAAAACAGAAACATTCTCCACTAAGACATTGTATGAATACTGTACTAATATTGTATACTAGCAATGTACTAAAATTGAATACTAGAAATATATTAATAGTCAATACTAATATTGTACTAATATTGAATGCAAATAATGTACTTATATTGAATACAATTAATGTACTAATATTGAATGCAAATAATGTACTAATATTGAATACAATTAATGTACTAATATTGAATGCAAATAATGTACTAATATTGAATACAATTAATGTACTAATATTGAATACAATTAATGTATTAATATTGAATACAATTAATGTACTAATATTGAATACCAATAAAGTACTAATAGTGAATACCAATATTTTACTAATAGTGAACACTAGTATTGTACTAGTACTGAGTTCTATTAATGTATTAAAATTGATAAATATTAATGTAATAATGTTGTATCTAGAAATGGAATAGTGAACACTAGTAATGTACTAATATTGAGAAATATTAATGTAATAATATTATTTACTAACAATGTACTAATAGTGGATTCTACTAATGTACTATTATTGACAACTACTAGTGCACAATTATTAGCGGTTCTACCTTATCTTTATATAGAGGAACAATTCCTTTCGTTAAAAATACAATTAAGTTCGTTAATATGGTCTTTAAGATGGTAATACTAGGACATCATCAAATGTTAAATCTTCAAAAATTTGACTACAAACAATAATACAGTATAAAGACGGAAGATGAATCGAAAGACACCGTCTAATACAAACTGAAGGATACCCAATGATATAGTTAAGAGGGTGGATCCTGGGACAGAGCAGGGCAAGTAGGCGCCTTTCAACACTTTCCCAACCTTCTAAAAATGGTCACGAAACATCCGGAACGTTTCCTGAGTAAGTTTTCGGTGCAGTTAGGTAGTTAAAATAATGCCCTGGACACGCTTAAAATTCATGAGCTTCAGCGGGAATTCGCACATTGGTTCCCCATTGGTGATTCCATTCCTTATAACCCTAACTTACTTGTTTACGCCTCTTCCCCGTACGTTATTTCTGGACCCATGTAGGCTGCCATGATATTGGCGATACAATTGATTACCTTTAGCGATGATAATTGAGAAAAGTTCAGTATGGCAGAAAAATGTCTCTACGACTACAGATTTAGGTCCTCTGTAACAAAGGGAAGATAGGACATGTACAAACAGAAATATCTGGTGTGTCGGTTTGCAGCACAACAACAGAAGTAAGATGTTTAGTGTCAATATAAAAAAAAACTGGAGTAAGGTGTCTTGACTAAAGACATACCATTGTAGCTGATCCCGGCTTGTCCGATAATTGGATTCGAACACACACCCTTTTGGCTGTGAATCTGGCACGCCAATGATTGAACCACCGCGGCAACCCCAACAAAGAATAAAAGTGAGAAAATAAATGTAGCGTCTAACATATGATAAAGACTACACTATTATTTAACTGATGTATTGCAAGTGTCCGTAACCTGACTGTGTTGATGTGCAATACAAGTTCCAGAATAGTTAACTGTTTTTAAGATCTTTTGCTCACGAGGTAAACTTCAGCAACATGGAACAAAAAAGCCCATAGTTACGCATACACAATCTGAAGGAAAAATGTCGTGTTATCTACTTTGATTAGGAAATGTTTTTAACTGACACTATTGTTAGCTATACAATACCCAATACAATAAAGTGTATCTATATTTTATACAAGGACGAGATGACATATCAGCTTCAACAACACGAGAAGATCCTACGTGCCGAGTACATGGCGATGAAGGTCCGTTACGAGACGCAGCTAGAGACGCTTCAGAAAGAACACCTTCAGCTTTTGGTTGTGGTAGACAGGTAATTATGAGTAGCTTGATGTCCATTCCTTTAGTTTGGTTCGTTAGGCAAGAATACGTAATACCCATCACTGCCAATAAATCTCTCCTGTACACAGCATTAAGTGATTCGAGCACAAAAAAACAACATATGTCACATTTTAGGCGATTGAAAGTAACAAACAAGACAGGAGAAGATCACACATAACAAAAGGATCGTGGTGTGTGTGTATGTGTGTGTGTGTGTGAGAGAGAGAGAGAGAGAGAGAGAGAGAGAGAGAGAGAGAGAGAGAGAGAGAGAGAGAGAGAGAGAGAGAGAGAGAGAGAGAGAGAGAGAGAGTTTACCAATATATAGAATCTTAACTGTAACCACGGCGGTGAGGGTTAAACTAGTTATGTAGGACATGTCAATCTGAGTCACTGGTTCCATATATGAAGGATAAAGCATGCATCCAGAACTTTGAGGAGATTTGTTATTGTTGGTGATACGGTAAAGCACATGCAGTTATTGCATCCATTTAGGCACACAGCACCGTACATGTTCATATCTTCACGACATATGGCCAGAACGTATTCGGCATAGAGTACATTGATCATAGGGAAATATTTCTACTCCTACGAAGACAATGTGCATTTTTCTATTATTTATAATAGGGTTTTCTTACCTACATCATAAATATCAGACACGCTAATGAGATGATGCCTTGTTTAAAAAAATCCCATGCATGTGTTGATATATATAAAATATCTAAATGGTCCTTTTGTGATATTGTTATTTTGGTCAGTGTCTTTTCTTCGGCCATTTGCCTTTCTCAGGATCGTTATATTCTCCATCCATACCTGCTTTTGCGAATATTGAAGCATTTATTTACTTGATTACCGTTGGCAACTGCAATAGTCCCCCCCAAAAAAAAAAATTGAAAAGTTTTTGATCAGATGAAATACTCTTGGAATCATCTAAAACGTGATGCGGAATTACTCGCTAAACGTTTATCGATATTAAGATTCACGAACATGCAACCACTCGCAAGGTAAAACATACAAATTTTTATCATTTCTATAGGGGTCAAGATAAATCTTTGTCATGGATGTAGAGGTCAATAATAAATCTTTATTATGGATGTTGTGGTCAACATATTCTTTATTATGGATGAAGTGGTCAACATAATCATTATAATAGATGTTGTAGTCAACAATCTTTATCATGGATGTAGGGGTCAACATAAACTGTATTGTGGATGTAGTGGTCAACATAATATTATTATGGATGTAGGGTCAGCATAACCTATATTATGGATGTAGAGGTCAACATAATATTTATTATGGATGTAGGGATCTGCATAATCTATATTTTGGATGTAGAGTCAGCATAATCTTTATTATGGATGTAAGATCATCATAATCTTTATTATGGATGTAGTGGTCAACATAATATTTATTATAGATGTAGGGGGTCAGCATAATCATTATTATCGATGTAGAGGTCAACATAATCTTTATTATGGATGTATTGGTCAACATAATATTTATTATAGATGTAGGGGGTCAGCATAATCATTATTATGGATGTAGAGGTCAACATAATCTTTATTATTTATTATGGATGTAGGGGCCAAAATAATCATTATTATGGATGTAATGGTCAGCATAATCTTTATTATGGACGTGGGATCATCATAATCTTTATTATGGATGTAGTGGTCAACATAATATTTATTATAGATGTAGGGGGTCAGCATAATCATTATTATGAATGTAGAGGTCAACATAATCTTTATTATTTTTTATTTATGTAGGTGCCAAAATAATCATTATTATGGATGTAATGGTCAGCATAATCTTTATTATGGATGTAGGATCATCATAATCATTATTATGGATGTAGTGGTCAACATAATATTTATTATGGATGTAGGGTCAGCATAATCTTTATTATGGATGTAGAGGTCAACATAATCATTATTATGGATGTAGGGTCAGCATAATCTTTATTATGGATGTAGTGGTCAACATAATCTTTATTATGGATGTATTGGTCAACATAATCTTTATTATAGATGCAGGGGCCAACATAATCATTATTATGGATGTAGGGGTCAGCATAATCTTTATTATGGATGTAGTGGTCAACATAATCTTTATTATTTAGTATGGATGTAGGGGCCAACATAATCATTATTATGGATGTAGGGTCAGCATAATCTTTATTATGGATGTAGTGGTCAACATAAACTTTATTATGGATGTAATGGTCAGCATAATCTTTATTATGGATGTATTGGTCAACATAATCTTTATTATAGATGCAGGGGCCAACATAATCATTATTATGGATGTAGGGGTCAGCATAATCTTTATTATGGATGTAGTGGTCAACATAATCTTTATTATTTAGTATGGATGTAGTGGCCAACATAATCTTTATTATGGATGTAATGGTCAGCATAATCTTTATTATAGATGTAGTGGTCAACATAATCTTTATTTTTTGTTATGGATGTAGGGGCCAACATAATCATTAGTATGGATGTAGGGTCAGCATAATCTTTATTATGGATGTAGTGGTCAACATATTCTTTATTATGGATGTAATGGTCAGCATAATCTTTATTATGGATGTATTGGTCAACATAATCTTTATTATGGATGTAGGGGCCAACATAATCATTATTATGGATGTAGAGTCAGCATAATCTTAATTATGGATGTAGGGTCAGCATAATCTTTATTATGGCTGTAATGGTCAGTATAATCTTTATTATGGATGTAGTGGTCAACATAAAATGTATTATGGATGTAGAGGTCAGTATAATCTTTATTATTTATTATGGATGTAAGGGTGATCATAATCTTTATCATGGACGTAATGGTCAGCATAATCTTTAATATGGATGTAATGGTCAGCATAATCTATATTATGGATATAAGGGTCAGCATATTCTTTATTATGGATGTAGTGGTCAGCATATTTTTTATTATGGATGTAGGGGTCAACATAATCTTTATCATGGATGTAGAGGTCAGCATAAACTTTATCATGGATGTAGTGTTCGATATAATATTTATTATAAATGTAGGAGTCAGGATAATCTTTATCGTGGATGTTGGGGTCAACATAATCTTTATCATGGATGTATGGGTCAGCATAATCTTTATTATGTATATAAGGGTCAGCATAATCTTTATTATGGATGTAGAGGTCAGTATAATCTTTATTATGGATGTAGTGGTCAACATAAAATTGATCATGGATGTAGTGCTCATAATAAAGTGTGGCAAGTTTAATATTTTCAAATAACATTAAGATATCCATGACTTGGAGAACGTCCCTACTTTTAGGGAATTAATATAAAAATGGTCGTGTCTCGAGAAAACAAAACAATAGAGTTTAACTTTTTTATAAGTTGTATACTATCTTCTGAACTGCATGATGTGCTGACAGCTGTTTTAAGATACTTTAATAGGTTTTATCAGACGGAAATTTGAACAGGTAAAGAGTACATTTGGAGATAATGTTGTAAAATCTCTGTTGACAGGCTTCAGAGAGAGAAACACCTCGACAAGGACATTATTGTCGGGGTACAGAAGGGGATGAGTTCCATCAAACAAACCTACTCCAAGGATTTGTCAAGATGGACTGATGAGAAAAATATTCTTCAGAGACATATTCAAGAGGTAATTTGTTAATTAGTTGTGTCCAGCTCTACTCCCATGTAATATATCGCAGCTGAAAGATGAAATTTTTATCGAAAATCATATACGTTGTCTTGCACCATAAGTCAGTGTTGTTTTTATTACGGGAATAAACTATTAATCCAGTTGGGCAGTTAGACGCTATTTTAAGTTGTATTATTGAAATTTTAACCATTCTTTCTGTCGATCATCGATATTAAATGCATTTGACTGACATCACTTAAACCATGTACTACTTATTGATTTCTTTTGTGGCTTACTATACAGAGTAAATGTCCATCGAAACTGGACAAGTTCTGCTTCACAAAATGATAGAAAAATTGTATTTCAAAAAGATATACTGAATGCTAGCAGTGTTCTCAAATCTACAGGATAAACTTGCGTACGGTCAAGCCGGACCTAGCAACGATCAAATTACGGATTAACCTATCTTCATTTTTTTCACAAATCGGTGTCACTAATATTGAAAACTGAAGTTTATCTTGCACAGGATCCATGCCTTGTTACAAGATCTATGAATTTTATTCTTTACAGGATCCATGAACTTTATACTTTACTGGATCTATGACCTTTATACTTTACAGGATCCGTGAATGAACTTTATAATTTACAGGATCCATGAACTTTACACTTTACAGGATCCGTGAACTTTATACTTTACAAGATCCGTGAACTTTACACTTTACAAGATCCATGAACTTTACACTTTACAAGATCTATAAACTG
Source organism: Potamilus streckersoni (assembly GCA_016746295.1). Taxonomy (NCBI): domain Eukaryota; kingdom Metazoa; phylum Mollusca; class Bivalvia; order Unionida; family Unionidae; genus Potamilus; species Potamilus streckersoni. The sequence goes on along the minus strand of JAEAOA010001908.1, from coordinate 1,854,737 downwards.
TATACTCTAACGATTCATGAACTGTATACTATGAATGATTTATGAACGATATACAATAAAAAATCCATGAACTTTACACTTTACATGAACAATGAACTTTATACTTAACACGTTCCATTTACTTAATTTACTATAGGATCTATGATCGTTATATATAACAGGATCCATGAAGGTTATATTTTACAGAATCATGAATATTATACTTTACAAGATGTTTAGAAGATCCATACACTATACTTTGCACTATCCATGAACTTTATACTTTATACAGTCCATGAACTTTATACTTTATACAGTCCATGAACTTTATACTTTATACAGTCCATGAACTTTATATTTTATACAGTCCATGAACTTTATACTTTATGCAGTCCATGAACTTTATACTTTACATGATATATGAACATTATACATTACAAGCTCCATGAACGTTATACACTATTGAATCATGAACGTTATACTTTGCTTGATCCATGAGTTTATATATTACTCAATCCATGAACATATGAACATTATACTTTACAAGCTCCATGAACGTTATACACTATTGAATCATGAACGTTATACTTTGCTTGATCCATGAGTTTATATATTACTCAATCCATGAACTTTATGCTTTATTGGATCCAATAACTTTATATTTTACAGGATCTATGAAGTTTATACTTTGCAAGAACTATGAACTTTATTATGTACTGGAGCCATGAACTTTATACTTTCCTCAATCCATTAATTTTATACTTTACACGATAGATGAACAACATACTTTCACGATCCACGAACTTTATATCTTACGTGATGCATAAACTTTTTACTTTAGAGTGTCCATTAACCTTATACTTTACAAGATCTATGAACTTCATACGTTACATAATCCATGACCATCGTTCTTTACAGGATCATAAACTTTATACTTTACAGGATCAATGACCGTTATTCTTTATAGGACCATGAACTTTATACTTTACAGAATCAATGAGTTTATATCTTACAGGACCCATGAACTTTATACTTTACAGAAACCATGAACTTCACAAAATACATGAACATTATACTATAAGACCTTCATGAACATTATGCTTTTCACTATCTATGAACTTTATTCTTTACAGGATCCATGAACTTTATACTTTACAGGATCCATGAACTTTATACTTTACAAGATCCATGAACTTTATACTTTATAGGATCCATGAACTTTATACTTTACAGGATCCATGAACTTTATATTTTACAGGATCCATGAACTTTATACTTTATAGGATCCATGAACTTTATACTTTACAGGATCCATGAACTTTATACTTTACAGGATCCATGAACTTTATACTTTATAGGATCCATGAACTTTATACTTTACAGGATCCATGAACTTTATAATTTACAGGCTCCATGAACTTTATACTTTACAGGATCCATGAACTTTATACTTTACAAAATCTATGAACTTTATACTTTACAAAATCCATGAACTTTATAATTTACAGGATCCATGAACTTTATACTTTATAGGATCCATGAACTTTATACTTTACAAAATCTATGAACTTTATACTTACCGGATCCATGAACATTATACATTTCACTATCTATAAACTTTATTATTTACAAGATCCATGAGCTCTATACTTTAAAAAGTCCATAAACTTTATACTTTTCACGATATATGAACTTTATACTTTACAGGATCCATGAGATTTATATTTTACAAGATCGATGAAAGTTGAAAATCTATTACACATGGCATAACTAACCTAGAGATACAGATATTTGTTTAGTTATAACAATAATAACAAATCTGAAGACACAAAAATAACTAGACTATATTTTAAATGTTGTTAGTAAATATTGGTAAAGTACACAAGCAGGGTGCATGAATACATAAGTAGTTCCTTTCTTCCTTTCTGGTATTATGAACTAATAAGTTCTTCTTTTGTTAAACATGCGTTAGGATTTTAGCAAGACTAAGTGCTTGTTACATAAGGCAAACATATTGTTTTGATACCAAATGTTCAGAGATGCACCTGGTCATATTCTGGAGTCACTGTTGTTTATCTCGCAGGAACAATTTAGTACTGCTGGACTTAAGTCACGGTGATCTATTCGTAGTGTTACTACATTAATGTTGTTTAAAATTGGAATACGTTTCTGGACCATACTAACCGAAAACACAATAAGTATTATGGATTGTCTGATTCTATTCCAGATAGAGGAAGGAAAGGAGATTGCAAATCATCTGAAATCCCAGGTCGAGGAGTTGAAGCGGAAACTGGCAGAGCAAGAGTTAGAGAGAGCAGAACTCATCAACAAGATGACAACAGAGAGGACAGGCTGGGATATAAAATGGGCACAGATCACAAGCAGAAATAATCAGGCAGGTGGCAGGAATTATGTAGAAATGAGACGTATTTCTACACGTAAAACCTGTGTAAACATTATGATAGATTACGAGTGTAGTTAAGTATTTGTATTTTGCAGCATAATTGGCGAAATATTGTATCCAGTCGGCGTAAAGAAGTTATTTTTGTATAGAATCCTTCGTCACAGGATATTTATGCACGATCTTGTGCTCAGTCAGGACTGTGCCAGTATTTGTACATAATTATGTTCCCGATATTTAAAAGCAATATTTGGTACAAGTCTGCACACTGACAGCTGAATAGATTATAAAATGTTTCGCCTTTTGTAAATGCTTTCATTATTTCTATCTCTGGCTTTTTCTTATTGTTTGTAAGGACACGATCTATAGACGTGGATGGCGTGTGAATGTATTCAATCTTTCTGGACTTCGTCCACCCACTTTGAATAGAAAAATGGCATCAAATCACCCAACGTCGCCACTGGCTGCCACGAGTATTCGAACCTGCATCCTTAAGTACCACAGTCTTGCGCTTATACCACTAGACGTCGGACCTGTGTTACATACTCTTGTTCAAATGACTAATATATACGTAACTTATGTACGAGAATGCACAGAGAAATTATATACGAAGAGTAGATACTGAATTAAAAATTAGGTTTTTATTAGAGATAAAGGTCAAGGCTGAAAAAATAAGACAGCTTCTGCGTCGACAGAATCAGTTTTACTTGCAGTTGAACGTCTCTTCTTCTTTTAAATAAATCAGTAAACGTGGTTGAATATTTGAATTTATATATTTAGAAAGTGATTATGTTTTTTGTCAGTTTAGCGAAGCAAAAATAATGCAATAAACTGTAAGGACACAATATCAAAGGTTTTGCCACCCATGCGTCTTAACATATCGGTCTTTACACATAATTTAGATTTTGTTTCATAGTTTCTATTTTTAGAACATTTTAAATGCTACTCAACCGGATGACCTTGGTACGATACTAGCAGACGCATACAGGCCTCTGCAATTCATTTTCATTACTTATGAAGCATGCTCACAAACATTGCATTTGTAATAAAACATGATTATTTTCCTTAATGACACTGTGGTTGGAATGGAAAACAAAATCGCACTTCTACTTTTTCTTTATATCGATTATATTTTTTCCTCGAATAATTTTTACATAGGTGTTGTTGTTACTATTATTATTATTATTATTATTATTATTATTATTATTATTATTATTATTATTATTATTATTATTATTATTATTATTATTATGTGTGTTTGTGTCATCTCTTTCTTACCAGATTGAAGAAGCACTGGCACTGATGGCACAATCGAAATGCAAGTCTCAAGACATTCAGCACAGAGTGGAGTCCACGTGGGAAAAGGAACGCGCAGAACAAAAGCGCCTACTAATGGAGGCACATGATCTCGCCATTGACCTTCAGAAACAGTTGGAGGAACGGGACCAAGCGTTTGCAGAGGAAAGGAGAAAACTGCTCGTGGAAATTGAGGCACATCGTAAACAATACGACACTGAAAAGGCGGACAAAGAAAAAAAGTCTTTAGTGGTATGGTCAAACTGTTAGCCGAGACACTACAAATTTTGATAACTTTTGTCGACCTTTATGAAAAATGATTCAGTGAGTATATTAAAGTCGCAGTATCTGATAAATGTCAGTCTAATGTCTTCCCCAATATGTGACATAGTATTGAAATCTTCCACAATCGTCTAGTAAATTGCTGTGGTCAATTCATTGTCAATATGGTCTGATCTGTTTTATTGGCTTCATTGTAATGCAGGTGTTGTTATTGTTTGTGTTTTTTGTAGAGACTGAGCCTTAGTCTTTCTAAGCAAGAAATGATAATACATTCTGTGAAATCTATTAAAGATTGCAAATGAAAAAGTGTTAATTTTGCTTAAAGATCATAGGGCATTCAAATAATAACCCTCAGTTACTTGGCACTAAGCAAGTAAGAAACTCGCAGCTGGATCAAAGGGTTGTCACCTGTAACACAAAGAAGGTACTGCCTTTACAAGCTAAAAGGGTCAAACACTGGACAATGAAAAAGAATTTGGTACTTAACAAGGACATGTATTCAATTCGCAGTTAGATGAAAAGGATTCTCAACTTGCAAACAAGTGAGCGAGTAATACGGATTGTATTCTTTATAAGAAATAATCATCTATGATCTTGATTGATGGTGTGCGTTTTTTGTTTCAGGCGTATGCATTCTACATCGAATATGTAGGGTTGTAGATTATTCTATGTTGAAATATTTGATACTAATTTCCAAACGTCTTCTCAGTGCCTTGTGCTATGTATATTTAATTGTTTGTTCTTCAGTTTAAAACAAAATTATTTCATTACATGTGATTGTAATGTAATATTGCATGCTGGACTTGACCTTGTCCAAAATTGAGTTCATTTCTACTTGACATGATTGAGTTTTATATTTTTTTAAAATTTCCTTTTATATCAACACAATTACATAGCTAAATTACTCTCTCTCTCTCTCTCTCTCTCTCTCTCTCTCTCTCTCTCTCTCTCTCTCTCTCTCTCTCTCTCTCTCTCTCTCATTGAATTCAAGTGATTATTTTCTCTGGAAACACAAAAGTGCTCTGAAAAATTCTTGAATGAATATATTCACTGGAATTTATATTGAATTCGAACCTGGAATTATATTTCTGTGGTTCAATAAAAGACTGTTGATACATCAACACTTCAGTAGATATATCAGACACGTCAAGGACTTTAGTTTTGGGATATTTGCTGAATTTTATTCATTAGTTTAAATTATTAGGACTCGTGTATGTAATTTTTGGATTATTTTTGGATTTAATTTGGAATAGCATAAATTCTTTTTCCCATTCTCACTTAATGTTCTAGGGAAATTTTGTTTTTAAATTTTTAAAAGCTTGTTGTCTTTCACTCTTTCCTTTTACTTATTTTAAGAGCAGAGACTCGTAACAGTTGTAAAGTTATAACGAGACCTTTTTCACTAGGCTGCATCAACTGAAGATTTCCGGCATCGATATTTATTTGTTCGTTTTTCATTTTAAAATTTGAGGTTTGGCCATATCACTGCACGCTGATCAATCACACATGATAACCTACAGTATCATGCACTGCTCGAATGTTGACTCCATAGATTCTTGTTCTTGTATATTATTCCATTTTCATAAAACTCTAGATATTGAGTCCATTTTTTTATCCTCTACATCTTAGAGATATTTATCCTACCGTGAAAATATCATTTGTGATTCCATATATTATAAATATGAAAGCATCTTTTTAATTTATTTACGCTTGATGATGTTCCCTGATGCTACTGTACTCATTCATTCTTTCAACGTTATCATTAACGTATTCACTACTCGTTTCACTATCTTCATTAATTGGTCTTGTCGTCGTCAGCGACTTCTTTTATTCTTCCCTAATATCATATAATGATTTTTCGCGGGTTTTTGTTTGTTATAATTTTTAGGTTAAGTTATCAAGAGCTCCGGATAGGCATTTAAATCATCATATATCCTTTGAGCTTCTTTAAAAATTGGGAATTATTCATTGAAGCTAAACGCCGCTTTTATCTGTTTTGTAACATTACGTACACTCTACTGTTTGGATAATCTGAATTAAGTGTTGGACATACTCATAAATTATTTAAAATACTATGCGATTCGATTTTTACCATGTATATGATATACGCAGGGACAAGTAGAATATATTTTCACACAATATCTACCATAGTCGATATAAAATATGATGGCTACACAAAGTATGATCAATAACCATATTCATGTTTTATTTTAGTATATCATTAAAGGAATCCTCACACATGTACTATGATCACAATCTGTAAAAGTGCATTGGCCTTAATGTGGCAGAGTTTACTTTTCAAAATTGTTTACGCGACCAAAAAGGGTAGCAATTGTATTTTTCCTTAAGCATTGTTATAGCAATATAGTTTTTCCCTAGCCGCTTTTGCTGTGCAAAATCGTTCACGCTAGCTTTATCGTTTTTCTATCTGACCTACCATTTAACCATACTGTATTCAATCGTGTGTGACGATTGGCTAAACTGGTAAAGACATGAGATGTAAAAGGCGTTAAACTTTCTCAGGTACCAAAATCTATAACGTCTACTATGATACAACTTTTGCGCACATCAAACCATGTATGTTCATTATCCTTGTGTAGCCAGTTTTGAAGAGTATATATTATATTCCTAAATGCGAACAAAATGGGAATTTTAAACGAATAAAATGTATGCTCTATATACGCATGTAGCTCTCGTGTTTTAATACGTTGGACGTCGCAAGATGGCACGGGTAAAAAATTAGCAATAACCCCGCCTGAGTATGAAAGAATATGAAGTTTGCAACTTAGTTTTTTTCTGAAATTTTAAAAACAATTTCTCTTCTAGGCTCAAACTAATGAAAGCACTATTAAGCACCTGACCGCCACAATTGAAGAAATGAAAGATAAGCATAAAAAGGAACAGGATTCGTGGATGAAAGAAAAAGCAGAACTCCTGCGCCGTCTAGCGGAGATTAGAAGAGCTTACAGCCGGGAGCGCCGCAACGTAGAAAATGTGTTGACTGGGGTAAATGAAAGCATTAAAAGTTCCAGGCTAAGCCTTGCTTCTGATTTATACATCTGGTTCTTCAACAAATTTATATTAGTATGTTGACTGTATCCTGCAATTTTGCACAAGTGCGCCGATTTAACATGTTTTGTTGCACTTTATGAGAATAGTTTTTTTTTAGATCAACAAGTAAGACCTAAAAATCTGCGTTGATTTTCTACATCAAAATGTGGACACGACCCATGCAGGGTCAAACTATGTAGACGAAAGTTCCGGATAAAACATTTTGTTATTTGGAAGTTTTATAATATGCGTAACAGTTTCTCATCTAAATAATTTACAACATGACGACCCATGCAACAGAAAAAAACTTTTCGTTAGAAAATCCTACATGCTTAACTCTCTCTCTCTCTCTCTCTCTCTCTCTCTCTCTCTCTCTCTCTCTCTCTCTCTCTCTCTCTCTCTCTCTCTCTCTCTCTCTCGTTTTTTTAAATTCCTGTTCATTGTTCTTGTTATTGCTAATATTTGATGTTGTTTACTTTATTTGCATGTGCCACCCTCACCTATAATTCCTTAGCTCCTTTGATAGTAATGAACAGTCAGCACAAAATAATGCATCGCGTACCTTTGTATGTATGTTGATTAAAAATGCTAGAAATTCAAGTTGACTTAGTTTAAGCACTGTATAACTAAGTAATCTTAATTTAATTCAATTGTTTTATGAAAGAGCCAAATTTTGCATGCAAGATGAAGGTAGGTTTGAATTAAAAGCTGTGATTAAAGTCCAATAGTACTATTTGGACTTGGAAAATACTGTTCAACTCAAAGTTATTCCATTTTTCATTTTCAGTTGAAAAAGTTGAGAGAATTATCATCTATTGTTGTTGAAAGCGAAAGCTCTGATCCATCTGCGCCACATTGCGTGGAAAGAAGAATCGGAGTGACTGACGTTGATGGCGCTGAGTCTGCGTCAGCTGCCGCTACGGATACCGTCGTTCTCTCTGACGTCAAACATAATATCGATCAGGTAACATTGAAATTCTTACCACCACTAGGTCATTTTGAAGTTTTGTCTGTCAAATATTTAAACAACATAATACATAAAAGAAATGAAGGCAATAATTCTACCAACATGATAATTATACTGCCATGATACATACATATCAACTCTACCGACATGATTATTCTATCGACATGATAATTCTACCCATATGATATTTCTATCCACGTGATAATTCTACCCATATGATATTTCTATCCACGTGATTATTCTACTCATATGATATTTCTATCCACGTGATTATTCTACCTATATGATATTTCTATCCACGTAATAATTCTACCTGTATAATATTTCTATCCACGTGATAATTCTACCTATATGATATTTCTATCCACGTGATAATTCTACCTATATGATATTTCTATCCACGTGATAATTCTACCTATATGATATTTCTATCTACGTAATAATTCTACCTATATAATATTTCTATCCACGTGATAATTCTACCTATATGATATTTCTATCCACGTGATAATTCTACCCATATGATATTTCTATCCACGTGATAATTCTACCTATATGATATTTCTATCCACGTGATAATTCTACCTATATGATAATTCTATCTACGTAATAATTCTACCTATATAATATTTCTATCCACGTGATAATTCTACCTATATGATATTTCTATCCACGTGATAATTCTACCCATATGATATTTCTATCCACGTGATAATTCTACCTATATGATATTTCTATCCACGTGATAATTCTACCTATATGATATTTCTATCCACGTGATAATTCTACCTATATGATATTTCTATCCACGTGATAATTCTACCCATATATTTCTATCCACGTGATTATTCTATCTATATGATATTTCTATCCACGTGATAATTCTACCTATATGATATTTCTATCCACGTGATAATTCTACCTATATGATATTTCTATCCACGTGATGATTCTACCCATATGATATTATCCCAGATATGATAATTCTACCTATATGATATTTCTACCGACATAATGATTTATGCATATGATATTTCTACTAATATGATAATTCTGTCAACTTGATAGTTCTGAGTAGATCAAAGATGTTGGTTTCATTTATTTGTTTTCATTTGCATATATTTGTTCATGCCGCTATGTGCAATATTCCTTTTGTGCATTTACATAAGTGCAGGTTTTATTCAATTCATACAAATCTGATAGACTGATCATCATCATCGCCCTCTTTGTTTTTCTGTTTTACCATAGTTCTTGTAATTTTGTGCATCATTTAGCAGTAAATATTTATATATTTGTATATGAATGAAAACTATTTTCAGAAATAGTCCCTTTATTCTTTTTTCAGGTCATTTTGAAATACGTAAAAGAGGTAGGTAGTCCAGTTGGAAAATGAAGATTAAGCTATAGTTTATTGAACAAAAAATTAGGAACATGACATGGTGTATGGGGCGTTACCATAAACTGTTTTGATTCCTGACCTTTTCGTATATTTGATAACTTAAACACACACACACACACACACACACACACACACACACACACACACATATATATATATATATATATATATATATATATATATATATATATATATATATATATAGAGAGAGAGAGAGAGAGAGAGAGAGAGAGAGAGACAAATATGGTACATAAAAACACACCCTTACACAAACCCCAAGGTACTACTAGATTGCCTATTGCCTTTATTAAATTTGATATGGTTACCTTTGCAAAGAAAACCCACAAAAACAACTTTTAAAAAAATCCTATATAAAAAGTTTACAATAGTGTCCATTTTTTATCAAATTCATTAATTCTGTTATTCACTTTGGCTACAAATGTTTTCAAGAGTTGATCCTTGGTACATAATAAATTCGATCTGTGACATTGTATACACACTTTGATTTGTATATTTATTATAGTTATGACATATTTCATCATGAGAAATTCAAACACATCAATGAAAGAAAATGAAATCGCTACTTTAATCGCCACAGCTACTTTCTTCCATTTAGAAGTATATCTGCCATTGTGTATGTTCTTCTGACCCACCCGTCTCTCTCTCTCTCTCTCTCTCTCTCTCTCTCTCTCTCTCTCTCTCTCTCTCTCTCTCTCTCTCTCTCTCTCTCTCTCTCTCTCTCTCTCTCTCTCTCTCTCTCTCTGGCTTCTGACCTTCTTTTGTACATCTATGTAATTAATGAGTCAATTAGACCTAAAACAACAAAAGACAGGCTTTGAGTATTACTTTTATATTATTAGTTTTGTACATGAATCATGCATATATCAACTGACTAGATTTGTATGAACTGCTGCTATTCTATGTTCTGTGTCACCCATACAGTCTCGTATACCTGTTACACTCGACGACGAATGGTAACATATTTAAGAACATACTTAATTAAATATAGAAATAAAATTGTTATATTAACGATTATAATGCTGGTCATCTTCATAAATTTGTCTGAAAAAATGGAGAAAACAGCATTGATGAGTATTTACTGCAAACCAAAATAAAGTGACAATCGATGTTTGGGTCCAGCTTGCTGACACACACACACACACACACACACACACACACACACACACACACACACACACACACACAATGAATGCATAAATAATCTAAAAGACAAAACAAAAGCAAAACAAAATAAACCCAAACAAAATCCTTACCAGGAAACTAACAACCGTTAACATCTCTTGCACGCTCTGTTGGACCGTTCTGTCACGTGTCTACAGTATCCCCGCCCCAGCAATATCCAGCAAAAGTATTGACTGTATCAAACAAAATTAAATTTCTATTCTGTTTTGAATGAAAATTATTATTAATTTGTCAAAATATACAGATTGAAAATGGTCCCTGAGCTAAAATTATTGTAAAATTTAGGAACTTTTTTGTATCATTGTACGTAACTCAGCCGTTAGTCGCATGTACACAGAATGGAAACAAAAATCAATGTAAAGTTAAGGTGCTTTGAAAATATAATAATGAAAATATCTATGTGTTTTAAGTAGTGATAAGGAAATATTTCACACATGAATTGGAAACATTTTGCATTGTCATGCGTGGCTTTCCACTTCGCTCGTTAAATATTTCCTTTTATCTTTTCGAAACACGTAGATATCCTCAATAACATATTTTTCAACCAAATTAGAAAATCAATAGGTGTATAAAAATTCTAAAATTCTGATTAAAGTTCCGATCCATTCAGCAAATAATTTACAGATGTGTGTGGTAGAACAGTCACATAATAAATACCCAGTAGGTTCGACTTACTCAATTATCAAAAACTGGTTTGCGGCAATATTTCTATAAAGAATCTAACATGGAAGTTAATCATTTTATTTAACTTTTGTAATTTACCTCACGGCGACAAAGGAATTAAAGAGCCATTCCCACGGACACATAGGGGTAGCTGACCCAGGCTGTTTCGATGGTATGATTCGAATCAGCACCGTTGTTAGGCACGCTAACCACTGATCTACCGCGGCGTTCCTAATCAGTTTGATATTTTATGTACAAAGTTTGGCAAAAACAAAAGATAAAATTGTTGTATTAATCTGCCCCAACTGCACTCTCTAAGATCCTGGACTAAACTTCTTGATAACCGTTTGGATTTTGCTTCTTAGTTTTTATCGAGATCTTATAAATACATTTTGTTTCCTATTACCCTAAGGAGTGACGTTTTCTAGAAAACTACATGCAAACTATATCCAGCTTAAATAAGAATATAGTTTTCCTTTTCAGCTTCACTGATATCTTTAAGAAAAGCGAAAAATCCTGTATGAAATTATTTTGTGTTTTTGTTTTGCGTAATCAAAGCTTAATATTAGACCTCCGTTTTCATCAAAAAGATGCTTCAGTACATCAATGTTTGCTGTCCACCTTATAATTTACAATTATCTATATTAACTAAATTACAAATGTATTGAGAAAAGTACTCTTGAATACTAGATGGTTCATGTTTCCATGGAGATAAAGTATAAATATTATCACGCGAAGAAATACTTTTATGGAATTTAAAAAAGTTTTTTTTTTAATTTTGATTATTTTAACGAAGCATTGAAATTATTTTTTATTACTAATTTAAATAACTGTTTTACCTCAAAATTTTCCAAAACATTTGTTCACGAGCCATTTTTTGCCATAAAGCATTTTTGTATACATAAAGATGCATTATCCATGAGCATTTTATATTAAAGACAACTAACTGTTAAGGAACCATATTTAATCCTCTTTTAACTCCCTCAATTTCACAGCTCCAAAAGAACTAAAATCTTCAACATCGTTGAATAGTTAAGGTCTACCTTATTCCCTTATTTCAAGAAGTCTATTCCAAATAGTCTAAAATTAGACTTTGACCAACAATATCAATTTCTGGGTTTATTCTTCTTTATTTTTTAAAATTTCTAATTCTAATACCAATTGATTTACATTTATTACAGTCTAGACACGTCAACAAGGTAAACTCTGCATGGTTGTTTAAAAGAACAACGGAGAACTATTTTAATAATAATAAACATTCGTAATATACCGTCCTAATTTGAACTCTTCTTTGTTGTAGAAATGTCTCAAATGTTTTATGTTCATTTTTAGTTCTAGCGCAAGAAATTAAACTCTCTTTATAACTAAAGAATTTTCTTGGAGAAGACATCTTTCAGTCTAAAGTAAAAGATGGGATAAATGTAAGATATGAACGCCATACCTTTTCCGACTTAAGACAAATTACTCTGACAAAAAGTTTCTCCAAAGTTAAAAGATTTGAGAGCATTTTCCATAATCACCCATTCATCGAAGGATTTTCATAGTCTGTCTGTAGGAAAAGAACATATTCAGTTTTTTCCTCAAGATCATACACAAACCTTGTATTTTCATTAATGAATATTTTTTGCAGAAAACGCTTTTGATTTTCATTGATGATAAAAGTCAAGAGGATTGACGTGTTAGCAATTTACGCAGGAGCAATCATTGTAATAGTGTTCACGGTTTTTAATTTAAAGTCTTTATATTCTTTTTTATTCTTTGTAATGATTCGTTAAGTCAGAAGTTCTGAAAAACGTTTCATATCGTATCCAGCCTTTAAACACCTCAAGACAAAACGCTTTACATCTTTCCAACAAGAATATGTACAATTTGACGTTAAGTCTTTTATATTTCTAGCGCTATATTGTATTCTTTAGGAGTTAATTTACCCTCTAGTGGTTTTGTTTAAGTTTTGTCATGGAAAAAAGAAATTATGAGTTTGAAAACTTTTTTTGCTTATAGTTATGTTTAAGTAATTTGTTTTGTTTTTTCATGATTAAAAAATGTTTGAATTTATTTCGCACCACTTTGTTTTTGATATTAACATTATATATTTCGCCTTTTTCATATTTTCTAAATCTGCTTCTTTTGTGCCCATTTCTTTAATAGTAGAATCATTATTTTGAGTCACTGAACTATTCAATTATGCAATTCGGTTTCAATTTTCCTGCAGTTTTTGTTTCTTCTATTTTGTCTTTGATCGTGAATACTTAATTTATTCTCATAATATAATCATTTTATTGATTTCCAAAATAATTTTTCATTACAAGCTATATTCACCGGAAGAGGGCTTTTCTTGCCACTTTCACAACAGTGGTTTTCTGGTGTGTTAACTATTCATATTTTAACCAATTAAATATATTCATTTTACTTTAATAGCATGAAATTGAATTTCCCCTACACAGGGTATATAAGTAATCAGATATACATCATTTTTATATTATTGCTGAAAGATCAAGTAGACATTCTACTGTCAGGGTAGTCTGTTCTCCATTGATCTAGTAAGTACAGTTTATACTGTATGCCCTGGAGTATTCGAAATGATCTCTTCTCCATTGATCTAGTAAGTCCAGTTTATACTGGATGCCATGGTGTATTCAGGATGGTCTGTTCTCCATTGATCTAGTAAGTCCAGTTGAGACTGTATGCCCTGGAGTATTCAGGATGGTCTGTTCTCCATTGATCTAATAAGTCCAGTTTATGCTGAATGCCTTGAAGTATTCAGTATGATCTGTTCTCCATTGATCTAGTAGGTCCAGTTGAGACTGTGTGCCCTGGAGTATTCAGGATGGTTTGTTCTCCATTGATCTAGTAGGTCCAGTTGAGACTGTATGCCCTGGAGTATTCAGAATGGTATGTTCTCCATAGATCTAGTTAGTCCAGTTGGGAAATTACATATAGACGGAGATTCTTACCAAATAGAAGGATTGCTAGGTTATCTTTATTTTACCTTAATGAATTTTAGTTTTAAAGATATAGATATGACACAAAATGTCTGCTATGGATCGACATAAATGTTTTACAACTTATTGTCCATTTTGGAGTTGTTATATGCTCGTCTGCAGAAGGTTAATAAATGGAATTATAACGAACTGAATATTTACCTTAATCAATTTACAAAATGCAAATGAAACACAGTGAAAGACCGATCGCATTTGGCCACACTTCTGGTATGAAATCCATTTAGTCTTGACAATGGAAATAAAATATTACAAATTATCATATACTTGTTTTAAAAATGTTTTCAGCGCAGTTTTGCCATTTACACTGTTAGTATCCAGTCATTTGTCCTACTTAGATATTTGTGGATTTCGTGCTTAATAATACAATTGGATCATTGTACATCATAACATCAGAAATGATTTGTTTCTAGTGTCATTAGTGTAAGGTCAACTTTTCAAGCATTCTATGGTGACTCATGCGTTTCCTTTAAGGTCATAGAACAGTTCAGAGGTTATTCAAGGAACAAACATGAGCTATGTATAACAAGTTAGACCTATGTTCAAAATTTTTGATGAATCTCGAAATTCTATTAAATTAATTGTAAAGACAGAAATGTTTATTTTGATTCAGTCCCTGCGTCAGATTCACTTTGCTGCAGAACGCTTGTCCAGACCGGAAGAATACAAAGATGAGGAAAAGAAGATACTTAGGAGGTACCCGAGTTTTTCTTTCTTCATACGATATTCTCACATTTCAAAGTCAACATGCGAAAACAAATTCTTGCAAGGATACAGCATGTAGTACAAAAATAATGAGACGGTTTTATTTTTGAAAAGGCTATAGGTCATAATTTTTAACAATAAAGCAATAACTTCAAGAAAAGTCTAATACTCGAGTTTTCGAAATTAGAGGTTCTCATAAAACCATTTCCTTCGCAACGTTTTACTGGCTTCTTGTGATCAGTACCTTAATTTTGTGGTTGTTTGTTTTGCTTTCTGTATCAGTTTTGAGAATAACTTCAACGTGTTTGCGTAAAAACGATTGTTAAGACTGTTTTACCTTTTTCTCTGAACAATACTTTTACTCAGATACTGTTCGAGAAGTATTGGAATTTAATTAGGCATGTCATTGATTTATTTCTAGACTATGCAAGTATTACTATGTGTGTATGCCACTCTATTGTTGTGGCATAAACTATATGACTCTTAGATAAAAAAATACAACAAATTTTCAGGCAACCATTCTAGGACTTTTCATGTTACCAAAGAAGTATCGATTAAATATTTCTGAGGACCATTCCATTCTCCATCACTGATACGAATTTACATCCACATGTTAATGACACCATGTAACGCTAAGTATTTCTTTATCAAGGACTATATTTCGGAAGCAAACTGATAATTCAGTACTAAATATTATCTCATCTTTTCCTGTGGGAATAAACTAAAGTAGCCAGCGGTTAGACTAGATCTTTATTGTTTCATGATAAGTGTTCAAAACACATTAAAACATATTCAGAATTATAATCATTTGTTCACTTATATGCCAACGAGCTATCGTTTAAAAAAAACTCACTAAGCCTAGAAAACTAGTAGCAATGTCTAGTATATACAAAAGGAAGACTAATAGTCCTAAAGGTGACCCCTGTAGAACAACTGCTTAAGTGCCTGAAGTTTAGCAGCCCACTTTTTCTGTCAGACAGCTTCTAGACCATTCTAAAACTGGATGCATAATTCTATAATGTGTACGTTTGTATGCAAGACCATGAAGCCGAAACCAGGTCAAAAGCCTATGAGTTATCGCAGGAGACAATAAGCATATTTTTCATTGTTATTAAGAGCTGCATACATTTTATGATAAATGTCAATGACACGATGTATATTTGTAGAATTACTAGATGTGATCCCCGATTGGTAGATTGTGTAGTCACGTGGCACTCACATTATTCTGAAGGTTTGACTTCTTATTCAATTACTGGATCCTAAAAGGATATTCTAAGACCTACTGCACGTCTTATATGAGGGTTTCATTTACACGTGAAAGCCCATTGTTCATCCCGTCGTCCACATTTATTTAGTTTCAGCTTAAACTCTCATATATATGTTATAAATTAATACACTGCCAAACTTGTGAAATATACAGAATTATTTCTTAAAGCTTGGAATGCATATCAATTTGAAATGAACATCCCTTTGTATATGTGTGACTGTGAAGAGATTGGAAACTTGGTATTTAATAAAGAAAGAATAGAAATGGTGTCCTTTTATAAACATATGGGCTTATTTTACACCGAAGTTTAAATATTAGCTGCACAAACCAAAAGAGTCTGTGACACTAATATTTTCTTTAAAAAATCAGTTCTGGCAATTTCATATCAGAGTTATGTTTAAAATATTTTATTCAGTGATTAAATCAATATTAATTTACGGAGCTGAAGTTTGAGGTATTTGAATGTTCGAAGGAATTTGAGGACGTGGAGTTTTAATTTTGTAAGAGATACCTATCTGTTTCAAATTCTATAAATAATTGGATCTCTAAAGGGGAATGTGGCAGGTCCGCTTTCTTAACCGCATATATGGTAAGATGTATAAAATATTGAATGTAAATTATGCGATTATCGAATATATATCCACATCATTGTTATATTATGCAGAAAACGTCAGACGAATTTGGTAGAGTCACATGGGCTACGAATATTAAAGATATGCTATATCAATATGGCTTTGAATATGTATGATAACACAAGATGTTGGCGATGAAAGAGTATATATTTCAGAGGTCACACAAAAGATTAGAGACACATGTAGCACAATATTGTAATAGAAAATGCTATTACAGACACACTGTCATACTTTGTTCAATTCTTCTTATCAGCGTGCTTTTAACTACTATATTACTACATTTAATTTATATAAGATCCACTTTTTTATATGCTTTGCCTTTCTGTATATACAGGAGTCTGTCAAGTTCTGAACTAGAACTTCTTAAAGACGAGTTTCTGTTGGAAGAACCTGCCGATTCGCGGTCTATATACACATACCACGAAGTCATTGAAGACCTTTCACCATATTCCACGAGTACTCAGGTAGCTGACTGCACAACGAAGAAGGTACAGTATCAACAAAGCGTATCAGCAGGAAGTCTCCAATCCAATCACATTGATATGGTTGTCAATGAACAGTCCTCTAGCATAACGGATGGCAAAAGCACAAGAACTATGCAGCAATTGTTCGCGCATAAATTAAATAAACCACTTACTAGCTGTATCATTCCAGAGTTTAAGTCGCGAACTCCATCTCCTAAACCTCAGGAGCATGCACTCTCTGCGAAACCAACAATAACTAAAAGTATTTCAGTTGACGTATCCCACTTAAACAGGCTCTCAGCTCCACCCTATGGGTCCTCTAATGAACCTGTTTCCTTGACGACCACTGCTTTTGTACACTATAATACAGCATTCATTCCACGTGCCTCTTCAGGTCATCTGAAGGGAGAATCAGATATCTCAAATTTAGGTACCCCTAAAATAGGAAGTTTAGATAGACTTTCGCCTCAAGCAGCAAGAAGAAAATTTTTCGAGGAAAAGAGTCCTGAATCAGTCACGTACCTGTCACTGCCAGAGAGATACCACAGATCAGCTGCCTTGAAAACGAGACAAAACTTGTCAGACCTTACAGTGGTCAAAGGAAGTGATAGTGATATTTCTCCAGCTTTCTTGTCAGAACCATTACCTTGCATTCGTCAAACAGTGTCTCTGGATGATAATTCACTACATTCAGTTATTGCCACCTCATCACAAGAAAGTCTGTCGGTTCTGTCTTCGGAGAGAAGAACTGCTTCTGCAAAAGAAAAACGTAACGTCTTTCGGAAATCCCAGAGTATGGATAGTTCCCCAGTCAAAAGCACTCTTGCTCGCATTGGGATCAATGTTATGAGCGCAGGAGCTCCTAGTGGCTTCTCCCCATCAGACGTTTTTGCTGCCTTAAAAAAGAAACTGAAGCCAAGCCTTAAAAGATCCCAGAGTGCCAGAGAAACGTCATTAACCAAAATGGTTTCGAAGGCTGAATCAGTGCCAACAAGTGCTCTGGTAAGCAGAGCGGAAATTCATGAGCTCATGGTCCCCATTGATATACCAGACAAGAGAGATGAGATCATCCCCAGCCCTAGCTTCGCCGAATCGTCTTGGAGGAATGATACTTCTTCTCATAAGGTAAGTCATTCTAGGTAGGATTTTATATACCATGCTTAAGTTATACGTGGTTATCAGTCAGAATATATCCAGTTCGTCAATTATTCTAGATTTAAAAAAAAATAAGCAGAGCGCTTCGTACCAAGCATATAACGAATGGATTAATATGAATATCGATGTATTGGTATAGTCATATAAATATCAAATGAATAATAAGCCCAATCTATCAAAAGACGTAAATATATTTGATACTTACAGATGGTTGGTCAAATAGTATCCTGGTATAAATTTACTATCATTTTGGATTAACTATAGCGGCTTATTACTCTGCCAAGCGTGGCTGCAACAGACCCGGAACCCTCATCGGGTACCTGTTATGTTTTGTGCGTTTGAGAGAGAGAGAGAGAGAGAGAGAGAGAGAGAGAGAGAGAGAGAGAGAGAGAGAGAGAGAGAGAGAGAGAGAGAGAGAGAGAGAGAGAGAGAGAGAGAGAGAGAGAAAGAGAGACAGACAGACAGACAGACAGAGACAGAGACACACAGACATAGACAGACAGAGACAGAGACAGATACAGAGACAGAGACAAACATAAAGAGGCAGACAGAGAGACAGACACAGAGAGAGACAGAGATAGAGAAAGAGAGCGATCCTTAATGTCAATGCCTCCTGAGAGAGAGAGAGAGAGAGAGAGAGAGAGAGAGAGAGAGAGAGAGAGAGAGAGATCCTTAATATCGATGCCTAAGTCAAACAAGTGATGCATGTCTGAAAACAAAAACACGCAAGATGGAATTACTGAATATTGGATATGGCTGCTCAATGATCGCTACATTGAAACATACGTAACCAACCATTCAATTAGCGGTTGTTTATAAAGGAATTTTCATTCTCTGCTTCCAAAAAGAGCTTAAAGTATTATTTTAATGTGTAGAAAAAGAAACCAAAAAAAATCTATCCATGATAGCGGCTGAGAAAACAAGATGTCTTGGAGAAAAATATTCTGGTTTCAAAGAAACTTTCAACCCTAATGCCTGCAATTTTGACTATAAAGACAGTAGTAGTGCACAAGTCGTCTCTGATATAGCAGGCTATACTTATTGCAACGTTTATATTATTCTTTGGAGAACATTCCATACCATATAAGCGAAATGCTGAAAAGTTTGTTGGTTCCGTTTGAGTAGCAGGGAGATTCCGCACACAAAGTCCAAAAGAATGTAAGTGCATGGACATTTTGTCACGATCTTCCGCTAAGATCAACTTATAAAGCAAAGTCATAAGAAAGAATTCAGTGAATATTCTATTTTTATAACGAAGCATAGATCGTGCAGTCTTGCTCACAGTGATCTTAAATAGGAGATTCAAATAGATAAGTGAGTTTTCTTCATAAGGAGCATTTATTGTCCGCTAAAGATATGCGTAAATTAATATGCAAGATCAGCTGTTTTGTAATCTTTATTCATAATAATCCAGAACTTTATAACGACTCATTGACTATGCATGAATGAGCACGAATTCATAAGAAATGTGACATCCAAGCTTTCTGTTCTCCAGACTGAGGACGTCAGAGGGTTTTGTTAAAATAGTCAACGTTATAAATTTAAGTAAATGTAATAAGTTCTCTAAGATGTAACCATAACACAATAGTTTTCAACATGATGTTAATATTTTAAAGTTGTTGTCGCCCGCGATAGCAGCGACCTTTTGTAATCACTTTGAAAGTTGCTTAAGATGAATTTGGAAGGATCAATAACTATTTTAATAAAACTGCGAAACATTAACAGGACAGCTCTAACCGTCATATAAATACTTGTTATTACGTATTAATAAAAACAATCATTATAGTTGAACAATACTTAAAATGATAAAAAGGAGCAATGTTAATTGCACGATTTAATCTGTTGTTTTAAAAAGAATAATTTCTTTCTTTCTGGGTATAATTACTACCAATATTTGGTTATTGAAACACATCGTGCGGGAGATTCTTGAATCAATATTGCCTTGTAAAAGTAATGTAACAATGATAAAATTGTGTTGTGATTGGTTCAAATAAGAACTTTAATTTCATCGCTATTGTCTTAGACTTTGGTGAAGAAAAAACACTTAAACGAACCCAGTCTAGCTTGAAATTCCAGTCATCAAAGCATTTGATTTGCCTCTGATCTTTGAATGGTTTCTTCTTCTTTGTGCATATTTGTGCTCATATTCTTAATATTCAAAAGGTACAGTCAACCAGTTCCAGAAAAAAAAATTATGCAGGCATGCTACTAACAGAAAGTATACCTTGTTTTTCCAGTCGGCATCAACAGCAGTCAGCCCTGTTTCGGTGACCACTTCGTCTCAATCGAAAGCTCCTAAATTGAAAAAGCGGTCCAAGTCAGTGGAAACATCTCCAGAGTCATATGGAACCCATCCAATTATAGTGCCTCGTTCAACTCCATCTGGAACAGAGTGGTTCTTCAGCGAAACGCGAGTCTAGTGGACACATTTTTTCCCCAGAAAAGTACATTTGTTTATCATAACTCCGTTAAGGGTAATAATTAATATCCAGTCTAGGAACTGTTCATATTGGATGAACCTTGGATTCACTGTGATAATCTACTTCTTCCTGCATATACTTCCATTATTGTGACTGATCTGACAAAAGAAATGCCGATATAGTTGAAAAGTCTGTCGTCAGAGTCTCTAATTTTAATGCCATGTTTGCCCAGAATAGAGAACTATCAACTCAGTTATTCAATACATTTGTCAGTTCATATAAATTTATAAAATATACAGTACCTTACATAAAAAAACCGTTGTTAAGCATTTGAATGGTAGTTTTTGTGCCTCCAGCAGCCTAGCAGTCCACAAAGGTTTGTTTTTTGTTTACAGACATCTTTTTGTGTACATGATTTTTTTCCATGTATTCTTTGTACGATATAATATCCATCAAACAATTTCATTACGAAGTAAATTGTACCACTCATAAAGATTTTCGGTGGTCAGCTAATTAATTTACATCTATATAACCAAACTGTAGCTCAGATATCCGCTCTGACCAATAAATGACGGTATGGAATATATTACCCAGCATGATGCATATGGTTAATTCTCCAAATATGTTTAATCCGTACAACTACAATTTCTCTCATTGTGATCGGATTGTATTTATTGTACATACGCGATGCAGATTTTCAAAGAAGCTGTTTCTTTGTCTCCTTTGGAGAGATGAAATTATTTACCTCCGTTCTTGTTACACCCGCACCTATAATTTTGTTTCTATTATAATTAATAGGACAGGTGTTTCTTGGTAGGCTGATATACTTCCTACATTAATTGACCTAGTTGACATGTTCCACCATTGTACATGTACGTTTGTTTACCAATGTTGATACTAAATGAAAAGAAGATTTTAAAAAAATCATTACGTTTCCATTCTTTCACTTTTCCTTTTATAACGTTGATGCATGGGCAATTAGTTTCATTTTTCTTATAGTTCTCTTGATTGATACACCTAAAGAATTACGCTGAAAAATAATGTGTTTTATTCTATGATAGTCAGTTAATGAATCTTCCAAGAGAAATAATTTTGACAATTATCAATTTCATTGTTTCACTCAAGTACATTATTTTGTCCCACAATATGTCTAAACAATAGGCACAGAAAAACACAAATTTAATTGTCAGATTTTTCCATCACTATGTCTATCAACGAATTTACAAATGGTGATCTTTCCAGTTATCGTTGTATATGACAGTTATTTAGACCAGATAATGCTAGAATATTGAGGGAATATGTTACATACCAAACGACATCCCTTTATATTGATAACGTCCATTTGGAATTACGAATGCCAAAATTTAAACTGCTGGATACTTAATTCGTGCATAATTTCCAGAAACAAAAATTGATCCTTGATCAGATTGGACAGATTTGTGGGGCCAAAAGGTGTAAACCTCCTTCCAAAAATATAACAAACATCTTTATCAAAACTTTTCCAATGGCATTATTTGTAATATTCCTCAAAGAAATTGCCTCTGATATATAGTGGGCGTATACGTGATCATCAAATATTGGTTGATTTACTTGATCTAAGGTAAGGTACTTACACAGTCTAACATTATTCAAGCGTGCCAAAATCTACAATATATTAAGACAGCACTTTTAATTTTCGGTTAATACATTTCCAGGTCAAGGATTTTCAAGGGCTAGATTAAATATTTAATGTTGATATTACCTCGGATCAATAGTTTGATAGCACACGAACCACTTGTCAGCAATGCGTACCATAGGTGATCTCATTGTTCTCAAAAGGACTAAATGTTTCGACAAAATAACTAATGTGACTTGACTGACATCAGTTTCACTAATAGCCCTCTGCACAAATAGGAGATCTCAGGATCTTGTTTGTGTCCGACAACTAGTGTATTTGGTCACCTGATTAGAATGAAGAGAATGAGAAGTGTAAAGAGGACTATTGAATTACTACCACTTCAATAATTAATACGAAGAGCAAATGTGACCTAACCAAAAGATTGACCAATGTCAGCTAAAGTAACAATTTCCTAATCAGAATCAGCATCATTTTCAAGAGCTTTCTTTGCCTTAGTTAAGATAACTTGGCAAGTAGGGTATAAATCAGGGATTTCGGTCAGCAGGATCACCCTTATTATCCAAATAGGTGGTGTCAGTTACAAGTGGTCTAACCACTACTTTATCTCTAGGGTCTTTGCCCAGCTATAAATTTAAAAATCCCGATAGGTAAAGAAGTCACCGGTCGTGAGAGTACTTCTGATGATACGTATACACCATGGAGAGGAACATTCAGAAAGCTTCACTCTATTCCCGGAATAAGAATACTTTCACTGGAAGAAGACTTCTCAAAAAAAAGAAAAGTGCATAATAATTAAAGACTCTGAGAAGCTCCGTTTCCCCTAATATTTTAAGAAGGACAGGGTTGTCAGAATCACAAGTAAGAGATATATAAACTTTCGACATAAATGGTTCATAATTCTCAAGATTGACATCAGAATGGGATTTGTTTAACCCAACCAATGTTGCTTTAATACAAGACTGTGACATACGTCTCTTAGAAATAAGATTATTTCGAATAGCCCTATCTTTATTTCTTTAATTATGTTAGGATTTGTTTCAACCAAGCCTAAATGACATTCTCTCTACTTTTACAATAATGTGCATGTAGGAAGAGGTAAGGATTTTTTATCAGCCTTATAAGCAGTTTGATTTATTTGATTTTGTGCCAAATTGATATTAGGAAGTACTCTTGTAAGACTTACATGTACTTTTATTACCAAAAAAATGTTTATATGAAGACCTATTCACAAATGAAACTCTTATAATAATCATCAGCTGTTCGAGGAGTATTTTCAAATGTTTTTAAATATTATGAGCTGTCTCACATTATCGTAATCTTCATCAACCCTCTTAGCTGAACGCCACCTGTCAAATAGCTGTTGTTTTTCCTTTCCATATTCGACATGGGTTTGTCTAGTTTCTTTCTTACAATTATTAAACTTTTGTCGGTATGTGCCAGGTACCAACTCCTGACCCTTCATGTTAATCCCTTAACCACATCATGATCAGCACACCGTTGTTTGGGCACTAAAGTGCAGACATCAATGCCGATAAGTACACTTTATAATAACAAAGTCAAATGATCTCTTGGCCATTTCAAGTTTTGGAAACTTTTCTCAACGTGAATAAAGTATTTGTTCCTTAAAAGAGAATAATATCCTAACATTTCTAATAACATAAAAAAAAAACTTGTGTTCAAAGAGTGTAGGTGTATTCTCCGCCTGTTAGTTGTAATTCTATCTACCAATGTTGCATTACCCATTTTTTTCCCTCTCTACGTTTCCTCTATCTTCCCTCTGCATCTGCATATGTTTCTCTTCTCTCTTTCTCTCTCTCTCTCTCTCTCTCTCTCTCTCTCTCTCTCTCTCTCTCTCTCTCTCTCTCTCTCTCTCTCTCTCTCTCTCTCTCTCTCTCTCTCTCTCTCTCACACTATTTTTATTTGCCTCTCCGTTTTCTTTTAGTGAATTAGCAATTCTAACATTTATTTCTGAATCCGGTGCTTTGATCATTGAAAATTCTTCGGTTGTTTCAAACTGTAATTACTTCAATGTTCTACCACAACCAGAGACAGGCTGACTAAACAAACCCAAAGCGTCATCATCCAGAATTTCCAGTCACACAAAATATTGAACAAAAATATTTTTAGTTCTTGTTTTGTTAAACGTGCTTTTTCTTCTGAAGAATCGTACTGCCTGGCAATCTCCTCAAATAACTCGTCGTTTCGTGTAGACTCTAACCCCTTCTTGGTAGGAATTGAAACTGAGTACACTTGAGTACACTACATTATATAGCATTCTCATTGCTTGTTGGTTGCGCTAATATTTATCAAAGGTGCATAATAAAAATGTTTACAAATGAAAATAAAAATTCCGAAAGAAATTTCAATTTAAATTTGAAAAATAAAGTTTAATATATATGAAACATTTTAAAGAGATTCAAATCCCAGATGAAACTCCAGTTTATGTTACAAAACAATGGTTTAAAAAACAGATTAAACAACACCAACAATTTAAATCTCTAAGTTACAAAGTGAAAATATAAAAAGATGTTACAGTATTGTGACTTACTCCTATAAAATCCTAAACGGTCTATGACTAGTCAAAAAAGTATTCCGAATGAATTCCAATATTGATGTGATAATGTAAAAATAGCCTTGATAGTTTGATGCACCAACAATGTCAGTGTATCTCAACGATATAATCCAGGCTGTCTTTTAGTGATATAACAATTATCTCAAACCAGTGCATTAGTACAAAATGTCACTGAGAAGTTTGTCATTCCAGTGAATAATTTAAATAAATTAAAACCTCTGAAATAATTATACCTGAACACAAATATAAGTGATTCTACTTTCTTTAATTTAATTAATATGGAAATTAATAATTTATTTTTACCACATCCTTATATATATATATATATATATATATATATATATATATATATATATATATATATATATATATATATATATATAAATACATACATACACATATACATACATACACACATACATATATACATGCACATACATGCATACATACACATACACACATTTATATACATACATACATACACACACATATATAAATATATATATATATATATATATATATATATATATATATATATATATACACATACACACACATATGATTCCAATGCGTTTGCTACATTTTGATTAGATGTAAACGGTCACGTGATACTGTTCTGGATTTTTTTACACGTCGATAAATTCTGCGGATTACTTTTGCTTCCATGTTTCAAGATCATTTGATGTGAATCTTTATCTATATCAACGCCTTACACCCTAATGATACCAACAACATGCTCTTAACCACCCACTCTTGCGATTTCCGATAAAAAAAATGACAAGTCACAGATTAAAATTGACCATTAAAAATTAAAACAATAACATTCAAAAACTCACCCATTTTACCGAAGAAGGCATATGGCAGGTTTTAGAAGCCGATCTTCGGAGATTATTGCATTTCAGCTGGACAAAATGTTACAGCAGAGGTTATTAAAGGTTAGGCCATATTCATCCAAGGGATCGCAATAAAAACAGACACAAATTTACAAAGACCGAAATGAGTAGAAAGTTACAACGAAGTTACTATAACAACACGTGCCATCCCAAGCGTAATTTTCGGAAAAAAGGAATATTGATGGTTAAACAAATTTTGTATATTAAAACACTGATCATTACACTATATATAAGGCGTGACCCGCTATGATATTCTAAGCAGTGTCACTGTATAAAGAATCGATCAGTCTGGACTAGCGAAGATAAGGCTATATATTCTATTTCAGTTAGGAAGCTAATGTACATAAAAGTGAATGTTTTGTTGATTAAATTTGCTGATCTGATGTTAGAAAGGCAGTAAATATGAATTATAAGGATTAAATGATGATCATGGTTGGGTATATATATATATATATATATATATATATATATATATATATATATATATATATATATATATATATATATATATATATATATATATATATATATATATATATGCTCATATCTTGTCTCCTTTAACAATACATTGTCAGAATCGTTCAGTATTTCCCGATATTGCACACCGTCAAACTGCACTCACGCGATAGACACGTGTCCAACAGTATATTACGAACTACTTTGTAAACAAATAAGGCACACTCGTGTGGTAGACTCTCTACGTTTTGGTTAATTTAATTTATTTCTGAATGAATTATGATAAAGCAGATGTTTCATGGACTGCAGCATATCCTTTATCTTTGGCACATTCCACAATAACCTTTTTGATACAACGTTTCAGATTTAGACTAGCTATAGACGCAAGTAATAAGACAAACTGTGTTCTTTAGCTTGTAATAAATATTGCAAAAATATAGTTACAATTTACATCCTAAATATCCTCACAATATACTTTTGTAGTACTGCAAATCCGAATTACATAAGCCATGTCATGGCTTTTCAAGGTTACACATTTCGAAATTGTACTGTAATTTCGAGCATATTCAAAGTACATCCTCCTTACTGCACTCAAAATGAAATAAGCATTAAATTTCACAGCACCTTTTCGATAATTGTAATTGTAAGGCTTCATAATTTTTCTACATTATAATCTCGATCATTAAATGACAGAACAGAAACACGCATGCCGATGTCAACACACTTCAATACGATTAAACTGGCAGACGCTGTTGTAATCAGACGTAAGTTACATCATGTAGATAAATCCAGTTCATAATCACAAACTTGAGTTGAATCGACAAAAATACCAAAACGTATTCATTCCAGATCAAATGGAAAGTTGTTGCAATTCATATTCATTAAAAATATTACTAAAAATTTCAATTGTAAATTGTGCCTTTAAGTTCATGGTTTATGGAGTTAGCAGAAGTTTCAGCCTCGAGAGCTTTCAACATTTTTTAAGATCGCACAGGAGGCTCCAATTCCTAAGTAGGCTGTTCTGAGATATTCTATTTTAAAATTGGCTCTTCGTTTATTTTTCTTTAAACATAAAATACATGCTGCTTTCAGCTTGATAATGTTTTAAATGAGGGCGATCGGGTTTTCATAGAAGTTGATAATTGAGAAATGTAAATTTCTTCTTTTCAAATTTACCGTACAGCAACCCACTAACTCTGCGTTTTCCCTTACAAACGAAATGATTGTAACCCCCTAATATATCACAGGTTAGTTAGCATAATGATTTTGTAACAAAGTTTCTTCCCAGTCAGGATTCATTAATTTATAGTTTAGTTTATTGATTGAAGTACTAACAAATTGTCTCTCACTAATGTTGTAATTTGCTCGATTCTGAAATTTTTGTTAGATGGCATATTCCACTTTTTTGTAAATTTTATTTAGGAATTGATCGAGCGTGGTATTATTTTCCATAAGCATCGGTCAAAAGTCGTTTGTTTTTGCAGCTTCAAGCAAGATATATGTTAATTAATCAATTAATTGATCAATTTGGTTTCTGAGACGATTAGTGGTAATCGTTTAGTGTGCTGTGGTGTACGAGTCTGCCTTAAGAGTCTGTTGTAACAGTCAAATGTGACATTTTAAATTATGGTTGTCTAATGCTAGTGAAGGGTTTCTGTCGATGTAGCACCTGTGTACAGAAGTGAGGATGCATGGTCTGATGGCAACGATGAAATTGGCGCTGTTTATTGTGTTATGCCGAGGTCTTGAGCGAATTTAAGGTTGGTAGAGATGTGTTGTTTTGTACGAAGCGTTATTTCTGTACCAATGTGTTCGTCTTGGTTAAGAAGTGAAATCCTGCGTTTTGGTTCTGCAATTTACTTCTCGTGGTAGCAAGAATTTCCGGTGAGCTTGACAAGTTGTTGGTGGGATATTTGGTATTCGGTAACCTTTGTAGCAGATGAACATTATCATTTTTGCTTCAATATACTTAGTCAAATTGTTGATCAACCAGGAAGAGATCGGAGTTAATAATATAGTCGTTTTGTTCTTTCGTTTTCCTTTACATTGCGCTTTCTTAAGAAAATCGTGATACGTTTGTGGATTTGCAATATTATATTAATTCACAACAATGCGCAGCCGTGCAAATCCAAGATATATGCCATGTTTAAATTTGATTCTGGTCGTTTTGATATATAGTTTAATTGTAAACGAACAAACGATTATGCTGTAACTTTGATGAATAGTGCCGAATTGAAGAGATCAAATCCAGTGATTCCGAGTCGAATATGCAATCTTGCTTAGGAATTACGAGTCGATTTCCTGTTAAATCCCGAGAGAGCAATCAATTGCGATCAATGATCAGAAGAACGAAGTTTGTGACAAGTTTTAGGAAAAGCTTGTACTCGTTATCTCTAATACACTGCGAAGTACATATATTTTTGTCTGTAATCTTGACCGGATGTGAGTATGGTAGGTTGTTCGGGGTTTTGATACAGAGTTGCTACAGATTCATGGACACAAACCCAAAAGGACAGAATCGAATGGAGAGCATCAGCTTAATCTGACCGTAATAGTGCAGCACTAAAATATACGTTAACACAATACGTTATAATTTAATTTGTTGAAATATTGAAACAATCTCCATGCTGCTTTGCAATTCAGAAGGTTATAGATTTTAAAAACTAGATTCGTTATTGTAAGTATTTATCTTTTTTATACCTCCCGCCTCTATAAATGTGAGGAATGTTGGAATATTCGTGTTCGTCTGTCCATCTGTCTCGCATACAGTCATAATATCGCGACCAGTTTCACACTTTTTTACGAATTGCTATGAAACGTGGTAACTATTATGGTCATCATGCAGATTGATTAAAAAATTCTTAGAGTTATGTCCCTTTACTGTATTGTAGCAGAATTCAGCATGTGACAAAATCTTGTGAACTCTGTTATTCTCGATGTTTCTGATAGGTTGTCAGGAATCTTGACACATATAAATGTCATCCTCTGAAGATGCGCAGATAGCCTTATCACTTTGCGTGTTTGATTTTTTTTAGAACTTGATGTAGTGTAAATAGAATCATGCTAATGCAAGTTGCCTCCAATTTAATTGAATCACCTCGAAACTTGGAAATTGTTTTAATCATTCTGAGATACAATATGTCAATAAATAATTGTACCTTTGCGGTTTTTGTTAGAACTATCGCCATTCTTGACTAGGAGTCGGATGTAATATATAACAGTCTGTGAACGCAACTAATTATAGTTTTCTTTGCACCATCGACGCTAGGGGGAGTTCTTTAGATATTGACTCTGAGAGAGTGGTGAGTGTAACGTAAAGTTGTTTACATTTGCAACATGCACAGTGGAGACAATGTTGATATACCTTTATATTACATTCCTGTACTGCGGCGTAAATTTATTTATCTGATCTAGGAACACAGCTAACTAAAATGATTGCTCCCTTTTACTAAAAAATTAGCCTGAATTACCTTAAAGTGGATTATATCTATCAGTAATCAAAACTAAAATAGGTAAAACGAATTTTAGAAGACTAGACAATACCAGCTTCCGAAAGTACAATGATTTAGTTATCAAATATAAAAAATGTGAAAAAGGTTATCGGGTCTTTTTTTTAACGAGTTATCTCTGAAGTCCAGCAAGTGAAAATGAGCAAGTGGAGTGAGCAGACTTTTTAAAGGTGCACATTTGGAGTAAGGCCAAGTTATATTATCTATAACCCCTATTACATACATTAATCACGCACCATAACAAAGGGAATTAACATTCTTTGAACAATACCTAAGATATAAGTCATTGTTAATTAGCCAATAAAACCAGTGTATGGCAGTTTTTGTATCAGCCTTACAGTTATAACTAAATTGCAGAGATACATTTTGCATATGGCCATATTCTAAAGATAAACATTTAACAAAGCACTGAATTATGGGAATTTTCGTTACAGGTATTGTTTTTTTTGTTGCGTATCTGAATGCAGTGAAAGACTATTTGCATTTTTATTTACTTTAATGCAACTTGGTGCATGTCATGGTTAAAATCTACCGAAGTGCATTCTGATGTTTAGTTGAAATGGTGACATGCTGGAAGAGTTTATGGGATGCCCTCCTACCGTTAGCACATCTGGTGCCTTTCCTAAATTGCGTGCAGAATTGATTTGACACTTCACATACTCACTGGTCCTAAATAAAGATGGTGCGCATGGATATCAAGTATGGTCACAACATTGGCCTGCTTGAAAACCTCGATAAAAACATGAAAGGATGTTGTTACGTATGGGCTCGCTCTAAGTAACACAAAGAAAAAGTAAAGACAACGAGCTTTTTAAATTTTTACAAAATAATTTATTTCCCTAAAAAACGTGGAGAAAAGGTAAATATATGAAACAAGACTTACGACTTACGAAGGAGATCCAAATATATGTTCTAAAGTTACGAAAACACATAAGTCCTGTGAACAAACAGTTCTAAATTGATACAGTCTGAAACTCAGTTCCGGTCCAAAATGGTGGATGACGACGTTAGACGAAGGCTAATACAAAAAGATCCAGAATTTACACTGTGAGGCACAATTTGCATCGTTCTGTTCCAATTTAGAAATAATTCCACCAAATGTCATTGTCCAAAGCCAGTAGTTTTGTTCTCCAGGGAAAATAATAATTTAGAAAATAATTGAAGTACAGCTACTAATTATACCCATGTTGTTCAACATACGTATGAAAGAACAACTCTTTCTAGCTCATAAATACCTTCTAAGGTATTAAAAGTCTATAAGATGTTAGTGACTTTACACTATAACGACGACTAACTGACTGCAACGCGAACTGAACATATAAAACAAACTAATACGTCATTTCAGGTACATATGCGAAGGATACGTGTGATTTCGAAATCAGATATGGGTATTACAAAAGCGTAAACAAGTAATGACGTGGTCACAGCCTATCAGTTACATAGCTTTTCCAGACTGTTTACTTAATACGAAAAATTATCTCACATGAGTCATGTTTACGTTTTAAGAAAACACAATGTTTCTAACAAAAACATCATCAAAACAAAAACTATATTTAAAGTTAAAACAAGGAAATAAAATTAAAATATAAATACAATAGAAAAATTCAAACCCTAACACATATAATTAACTATAGGATCGTAACAATGTTCACTAAAATACATAGTATGAAATCGAATTGGTTTTATATAATTAGTAGGTTTGTCATCCTTTATATCATAGTAACGAATGGGAAGATAAAGCAGACACAGCTGTAAGGAAGTCATCCGTTGCCCAATAGAATATTCTAGATACTGACTTAAGATATTGTACAAATAAGCATGTTCGTTATACTTGGCAAAATATGTCGAATGAAAACTACCACTATGGTGTACATGCATACCTGACTCATTCATATGACTCATGCATACTTGACTAATGCATGTGACTCATTCATATGATTTATGCATGCTTGACTAATGTATATGACTCATGCATAACTGATTCATGCATACCTGACTAATGCATGTGACTCATTCATATGATTTATGCATGCTTGACTAATGTATATGACTCATGCATGACTGATTCATGCATACCTAACTAATGCATGTGACTCATTCATATGATTTATGCATACCTGACTAATGTATATGACTCATGCATAACTGATTCATGCATACCTGACTAATGCATGTGACTCATTCATATGATTTATGCATGCTTGACTAATGTATATGACTCATGCATGACTGATTCATGCATACCTGACTAATGCATATGACTCTTTCATATGATTTATGCATGGTTGACTAATGTATATGACTCATGCATAACTGATTCATGCATACCTGACTAATGTATATGACTCATGCATGACTGATTCATGCATACCTGACTAATGTATATGACTCATTCATATGATTTATGCATACTTGACTAATGTATATGACTCATGTATGACTGATTCATGCATACCTGACTAATGTATATGACTCATTCATATGATTTATGCATGCTTGACTAATGTATATGACTCATGCATGACTGATTCATGCATACCTGACTAATGCATATGACTCATTCATATGATTTATGCATGCTTGACTAATGTATATGACTCATGTATGACTGATTCATGCATACCTGACTAATGCATGTGACTCATTCATATGATTTATGTATACCTGGATCAAGCATACGTGACTTATGCATATGATTTATGCATACCTAGCTCATGCATACCTCCTGAAGGATGAACCTCGCCAGGAATGCATAAAATGTTATCATCCACTGATAGTAGAAAACATACTTGTCGAGTGTGCCCATTTTCACGCAGTAAGACAAAACCAGTTTAATGTGAACTGTATGAAATAAACTTTTCATTCCTCTTAAGGAATATGTAAACATTTTAAGTTGATTAAAGCAAAAATAACAAACTTTGAACTAATGTTTTAAGAATTTTACCAGTTTTATCTTGTATTTATCATATACAAAATTTAAACATGGTAACGTTTTCTACTTTATCTTTTAAAGTGACTATTATATTTACTTGCAAGCGTTTATCTTTCCAAATTTCAATACAGTTGAATTTGTTATTCTTCGAACTCTGCCTTTAGTTAGCATCATATTATACTAAAGTGCTTATAAAGACTAAAAGATATATACATGTAATATGAAAATCTACGAAATACACGCATGCATGCTTACATACATACATACGTACGTACGTACGTACGTGCGTGCGTGCGTGCGTGCGTGCGTGCGTGCATGCATGCATGCATGCATGCATGCATACATACATACATACATACATACATACATACATACATACATACATACATACATACATACATACATACATACATACATACATACATACATACATACATACATACATACATACATACATACATACATACATACATACATATAGTCCCTATGACAGCCATCTGTAAAATCTTGAAAACCAAGCACTTACTCCACAATATCAGAGGCAGTTTCAACGTTCGGCAGTTAAACAAAAAAGGTCTTTTATTATATGTTGACTTTTGTCTGCGTTAACTTTACATTGTCAGAATTGTGCAGTATTCTACGATAACGAAAAACTTCTTCATATTGCACGCACGTTTATGACATCTACTTAAAGACAGTATAGTGTATAAGGAACTTCTTTGTAAACAAACCATGTTTACTCTTTTATTTGACGCTTTAGGTTTTTTGATCATATTTGTTTGTGAATGAACTAAAACAGCTGTTTTGTCCATTTGAAAGTATAGATAATAAAGTTAACTGTTTACTGAGTATGAAACGAATTTTTCAAAGAAGTTAACAAATAAAAGTGATAATCGCGGTGTCAACAAGAAACCGACAAACGCAGTAACTGAAAATACCTTTCTAATCATTGAAACAGTTATTTAGTTTATTGGTCATATCTTTTTTCATATAGAATAGTTAAGAGTATAACGAGTGTTATCTAGGGTCTAGAAATTTGGCGTAGGAAAGCACATTGAGGTCAAGAGCTATCGCAAATCTAACAGTGACGTACCATTGTACAATAGTCAAAATAGTAGATTCGAGAGAAATAAAGATACAACTGAAGGTTTTAATAGGAAACGAAGAAAATACCCGTCGCCTTAACATATACACATTCTTTTATTTACATTTATTTAATTCAATTCAGGTGATGATCTTTCAGATGAAAAGAAAAGCACCAACCCAAAGAAGCAACCTAGAAAGAATGAAAAACAATTGATGTGACATCAGCTGCAGAGGGTCTAATAGATTTTTCCAAAGTAACAACTTTGCCAGCTGCGAAGTAGTTTCAGTGTACCTTTGCAAGAGGGGCCTGATAGGAGTTTTGGAAGATAATAGCAAGATAATACACGTATTGTCTGCAGAAAATGGACTAGAATAGTCAAGATGTGATTTTTTCTTACCTTTTACAATCAAAATCTAACTATTTGAGGAATCTATCTTAATTAACAAAACTTGTCACATGACATGGTAACTAGAGAAGCAGAACTAAGTAATTATTACTAAACAAGACCTGTCCCATTTTTAAAAAGGTCCATTGAATTTATTAGCACAGTTAAATTGCACAAAACTTGTCATGTTTTTATATTCAAAACAAATTAAAATTGCTTCAAAATAGATTTTGATAAGCAATATGTATTGACGTATTTTGTAATTTCCATTTTGTTTTTCAGGCCAGTGCAAGTGACCTCGTGGAAAGTCAGCAAACAAAAAGCAACACAAACAGGAAGTGTAAGCAGGAAGAATCAAGACTTTCATACTGTATATGAGAAGGAATTTCTGAATGCAAAATTTGAAAACATGATTTTGAGAAATAAATTAAAAAGAGAAGAGGAGAAAAATGACGGTCTCTATGTTTCATCAGGCAGTACATCTTTGTCCTTAAAATACAATAATAAAAAACAATGAAACTTTACAGGATTAATTATGCTCAGTTTCTAGCTCTGTTCAAATTTCTAGGTGGCATCGTATACAACCTGACATATTCGGATGGTGAAAATACCAAGGAAAATACCAAAAAGGAATAAGGAAACTTGAACCTAAAGATAAACTTTTATTTACACTGGTACGTCTTAGAAGAGGATACAGACTTGATACTCTAGCACATTTTTTGGACTTGAATTCTCAACCGTCAGCATAATTTTCACAACATGGATTTAGCTGTTGTATTGTCAGTTCAATGACTATCGCGAGATGATTCGTCCAGAACGCCAGCATTTTAAGGGCAAAGTTCCTCGTGTTTTTAGAATATTTAAAAATATCCATTAAATAATTCACTGCACTGAATTTTATGTTGAGATGCCAAGGGACTTTCGTCATCAAGGAAATTTGCATTCTTCATTCAAGTTCCACCATGCATATAAAAGTCTCATAGGAATAGCATCTAATGGAGAGATTGTATTATTTTTTTCAGACTTGCTTGAGAGAGCAATCAGTGATAGGGCCATAATTGAACAGAGTTGAGTTTTAGATTATATCAACCCGGGAGACATCTTTTTAACCTTACTAATAACAAGACAAGTTTTATTAAATATTTCACCTTTTTGGGGAGATCGTAAATAATTCCGTGTTCAGGTGGCGCTCTACAGTTTCGTATTTAGCATGGGGTTAGAATTTTAAAGAAAAAGAGTTTCCCCGAGTTTCCTCACTAGTTATACTGGCTATTTAAAAGAGACTTTGTATATCTTACGTATTGTTCAAAGAACTTTTAATTCCATTTATTTTGATGTATGATTGATGGGTATAATATGGGTTAGAGAGTATGCAGCTTGGCCTTACTCCAGATGTCCACCTTTCATATTGAAATAATGATCGAAAGAGTAAAAAATTCAAATTGACTGACCAACTTGTATTTGTAACATGTTGTCTTGTGAATTTCCAGTAGCCACTTGTAAAAGAAATATGTAAAGATTGCGGTTAAAACATACTTTTTAAAATAATTGATAAGCATATGATGCCATACAATGCAAGAATAACAAAAATGGTAACTAAATATATGTACATGTATTATCTTCTTCGTGATCCCGATGTGATAACAAGCATATCTACAAATGAGTGTCACATTTATTGTGAATGATATGAACTATATCTTAAAATTCTGTTCCATAACTAATTAACGCATGCATTTGATTTACTGCTGACCATAATACAAAATCACACCAAATATACTCCAGCTATAGCCAAGTGGAATTGAATTTGAAGAAGAAATGATTATAAGTGGTCTTAAGTGCAATTACAGTATTGTCACTAGTGGGAATAGCAAAACAAGTATTGTACAAGTATGTTTTCTTTAACTTGTTTTGTTCTACACTCTGAAACAGATCAGCTGGAGCAATTATATGAAAAATGTTTGGACACTTAATCTCCAGTAGACCATATTTGCCAGACTCCGATGGATCAAAAACAAGCCAGTCGTGGTTACACCCTAATTCTGGCCATGCACCGTTGACCCAAAATCCAGTTTTCACACCCTTTATTGCTGGTAGTTTAGCCATCATAAGGGACCGGTAATCCTTTCTAGCCTGCAAGTCCCCTATATCATGTCCGGTGAGGTGTATGTATCTAATTGCCAAATGGGGTTTTAGATTATATCCAGGTGCCTGGATGGTCGTAAGGTATATGACTTTAGGCCAATACTGATTTATTTTTTTTTTAATTTTGTTAATGTAGCATCTAAAGTTGGTGATTGTAACAGAATACCAAGATAGTATATTGCATTAACTATGAACCATCGACTTGCCCTCCATTGCTTGGAGTCTGATTGTAATTCCGTACCTGGAATCATAAATACATCTGTATTGTACTGTTTCCATTCCTCCTTTAAGTGTTTTAATCAGAAGGTAAACACTTGAGTTCTTAGAATTCCATCGCATTCATCAGAAACTTCACAGTCTGAATAACCATCTAAAAAGTCTTTTTGCCTGTCCTAAATTTATTGTTTGTTAGATTTACACAATATCCATTCGACGTGCTAATTACACTCCAGTTACTTACAATAGTATAAATATATTAAATAATTATTGTCCACCGGAGAGAACACTTAGGTCATTGTATCTGCAATGTTATTTTGATTCTCAGGTAGATAATTAAATCAAGTTATATAGAGAATGTTATTGGTATTGCTTTATTTTTCGGAATCTAAGCCCCCTACCTCTATCCGCTTTTAACCATGTAGCCATTAGCACCCTATGTGTGCCTTATTAGCATCTTTATTTTGGGTTCAAATGCACTTAATTATTACTAATTTACTACAGACATGTCAGTCAGTCATAATTAGCACCTAATTTTGAGGGACGTGAGTTCAGACCTAGTTCGAGTAGATTTACTATGTTACATAAATAACGTGTTTCAAACATTTCCGTCCAGGCAGCCTAAACTAAAATATTGGAGCTTAATACTGAATTTGAATGAAAATATATAATAATGCAAAGGTATATATATATATATATATATATATATATATATATATATATATATATATATATATATATATATATATATATATATATATATATATATATATATATATATATATATATATAATGCAAAGGTAATATGTCAAGTTCAACTTCGCTGTAAGGTGCCTGGATGGTCGTAAGGTATATGACTTTTGGCCAAATGTGAAGCCGTGTTTGATAAAATAAGGGAGCCAAATTGCTTGGTTATTGAAAGAAGGTGTTAGGCAAAGTAAGTAAATTAATAAAAGACCGAAGAAAAAATTTAATGTTTAATAACTTCTTGTAATGGTAACCTCTTTTCTAAAGCGAATTTTATTATCCAGTATCTTTTGAAGTTTCTCCTCCTGATAGTTCATAAATTATGTTTGGTTCTTTGACATGAATATTTTGACATCGAAGTTTCTATCAGTCATGAATATAACAAACCAGCATAAAATATCAAGGTTTTTTTTATCGACGACAAGTTTTAGATTATTAATAAATTTAAGTTACACACACACGTCAGATGTATTGCTTGATATTTTACGTTTTACTGGATTTTTTGGGTTTCAGTAATTTTTACTAATTATAAAACTAACAACTCCCTTCAGTTTACATGTATCTATGCTGTACTTTATTATAATAGTTCTTGCTTGCAATTCAGAAGGTCATAAACTTTTTTAACAAGAGCGATGAGAGGGTTTTTAAAACAGAATTTAAAAAACGACTTTGTATTTAAAGCATTTTAGACTTTTTATAATACCGTCTTTACAGGGTCTGGGGTATATTGGAATCCTCGTATCCTGCTGTTCTTGTGCCTGTCGTAGTGTTAATAACGTATCTATAGTATTCATTTACCCTCCGTTTTTATCCCTCTCCCCGATTTTAAAAACCAAAAGCAAGAAGTGAATAAATATGCACAAAAATTATTTGTCTTGACGACCCTAACACTTCCATATTGTTTGCATTTAAAAGTCTATTTTTTAATAAAAAAAACTGCCATATACACCCAATATTTGCAACATCTGAAACAACCATATGCGCCTAATATTTGCGAAGTCCAGTTTTAATATATCTCAAGCACATTGAAAATTAAAAAAAAGGAACTTATTTCTAAATCTATGTTCTCATGGAGGCAACTCCCAAAGATTCGAAATTATTCCGATGTTATCAAAGATGGCGAACTTAATTACATTCTTTGTCTGAAACAATTAACTCGCACACGTAAATATGGCTCCTTATTGCTAAAGAAACTTCCTTGGAAAAATATTATGAATATTAATTCTCAGTTCCGTAACTTTTGTTAAAGTTATTGCCCTTTTTATTTTCTGAACGCAACCATTGTCGATTATTTCTGATGGTTGCCATGATAAAAATTAAGGTCATCGTCTGAAGATGAGCGTTTAGACGAATCGCCTAGCTTTAGTGACGTTTGTTAGAGTTGTTGCACTTTATTGACTGTGAAATGGTATAGCGTAAAATGTAATCTTTTGAATGCAACTGGTTTGACAGATTTTATTGCGTCGACATGCAAATTAGAAAATTTTAGAATCGTTAGAAGACTCGGCTTGTCAACAAAACGTCTAGCTTCTCTGATGCTTGTTAGAGATCGCCCTTTCTGACATGGAGTCGGATGTAATATGAAACATTATTTTGTACATGCAACTATAGTCACTTTAGATTGGATAGCAGTGTATCTTTGTAATCTTCTGTTCATCACCACTCGGTACTATCGCCGGAAAGTAAGTGCACTTGTTATCTGGTGAATTACCTCTGAATCTGGTATATTATCCCTACGCCAATCAGATCGGCGGACACGTATATGTTATGAGTCTAATTCCTTACACATCACTGTATATTTTGCTTATTATCAGAAGATGCTAAAGTCAATCTAATATGTCTTCATCGTAATTTAAATTAAGTAACTTCAAAAAAGTATGCTAAGTTTAAGGGGTGTTTGGTTCCTGTTCTTCATTAAGCTGTTCAGTTTTGGAGGTAGTAACCCTTGCATGTGGTCCCCAACCCCATAATGAATAAATGGAATCGACAGGTTGGGAAAATAAACAAAGCAAAAAAAAAACCATCGGAACTTTTGAAAATCGGGCCATCCCCTAAGGGCGTTCAAGTAAATAAATTACTCTGCTCCACAACATATGTTAGAGTTGTTGCTCTTTATGCCTTGTAACGGAATAAATTGTATCAGTGGTTTCAAACTTTCTGAAGCTGTGGACATCGTAGCATGCCTTGGTCAGATGGCGGACCCCTATAAGCCTATCCAATAAATTTGGCCGATCGAAATTTTTATTATTTTATGTAATTCATGTAAGACAGCAAGTAATAACCATAGAATAGAACAGAGTCAATGCAGAATAGACAGCTCAGTACTCAGTTGGTTTTATAATTGTTGATATTAATGAAAACTTTGCAAATATACTTTTTTGGGGCCTGCTGGCGGACCCCTTGGCAATATGCGACAGATCCCAAACTGTCCGCTAACCACATTTTGAAACACCCAGCATTGTATGACTTGCACTAGTTTCAATGCAACTAAATGCGCAGTTTTTGGATTAAGCACTGTAAAATAAATTGTGTATATTAGGGTCATAATTTGAAAATATTCACATTGAAAATCAGCTCTCCTACCCTTTTACTTTGAATAATGGATCTTTTTGACTTGTAATAGATCTAGTGTTTGTTAATTGTGTGAAAGGGGAGTGTTTTGATTGGATGAAACGTTTTGGCCACAACCTGAACAAGAGCAGTCTGACAAATCACCATGTTCTCGTAACATTTTGCTTCATCGTAAGACAGAATATGTCTTCTTATGTACGTATTTTTACAATTATTTAGGATTTATCTTCTTAACTTTATGTAATTGATTCTTAGACTCTACGTTTATTTTGTACTTAATAAAATTTGTTTACGTTGAGGTACCGTGAAACTTATTTTCATTCATTCTAAATAACGTGATACCAATATGACATTCAGTATAGCTGTCACGAGCGCCATCTTTAAAATATCTATACCGCTACTCCCGAAAGGAAAGCCATATCGACGTGGGATTTTCACTAGAAGCCTTCTTATGCAATCTGGTGCTGCCACGGCAGCAAATTTTAAAAACAAATAATCTCGCTCTCGCGTTAGAATATTAGAAACCATTTCAACATGCAGCAGTTAAAACGAAGAAAAAGTCTTTTTTGGAAACCATTTTCTGCCTTTCGGAAGACCGTAAAAACTTGCCGATTCAGACTATCAGGTGACATTGGAACAGGATTTATGAATACAATTACTCTTTTAATTTTTGTAGATTGTTTTGTGAAACTTCGTACATACATATTAGAGTCATCATCTGAAGACATCCATTAACACTTGCACTGCTTTTGGAAGTTTTGCACTTGAATTTTACTATAGGCTCAATTAAATTATGGAGTTCGTGGTTTGGGTGGGATTGGATGATATGACAAAGAGGCGTAGTTATATTTACGCCATCGAAATTATTCACCATTCGTCTAGTACTTTGCACTATATATTCAGGATTGTGTTGATTTACCATTAAGCTATATATACATACATACATACATACATACATACATACATACATACATACATACATACATACATACATACATACATACATACATACATACATACATACATACATACATACATACATACATACATACATACATACATACATACATACATACATACATACATACATACATACATACATACATACATACATACATACCACTATAGCGAAGATGTCTAATAGACTTGGCCTGATATCATATCCTCTTGGCAGAAAAGGATAACATACTTTCACGTTTCTTCTTCTTCTTCTTCTTCTTCTTCTTCTTCTTCTTCTTCTTCTTCTTCTTCTTCTGCTTCTTCTTCTTCTTCTTCTTCTTCTTCTTCTTCTTCTTCTTCTTCTTCTTCTTCTTCTTCTTCTTCTTCTTCTTCTTCTTCTTCTTATTATTATTATTATTATTATTATTATTATTATTACTATTATTATTATTATTATTATTATTATTATTATTATTATTATTATTATTATTATTATTATTATTATTATTATTATTATTATTATTATTATTATTATTATTATTATTATTATTATTATTATTATAGTGGTATCTTCCCTCAGCATGTCTATGACATCTTGACTTAGAATTCGTGTACAGGGAAGAAAACCTGCGATAGCCTTCATGTATCAAACATTTTGTAAT
The DNA here is from genome assembly GCA_016746295.1 of Potamilus streckersoni. Taxonomy (NCBI): domain Eukaryota; kingdom Metazoa; phylum Mollusca; class Bivalvia; order Unionida; family Unionidae; genus Potamilus; species Potamilus streckersoni. Next base: position 1,813,125 of record JAEAOA010001908.1, on the reverse strand, counting down.
ATTAATTATACGTGTCTAACTAGCAAAAGAATTTACGTTTTTTTTTTTCTTCTTATAAATCTAAAATTCGGATACCCGATAATAAATAGAATCTTGTAAAACTTCTAAAGTTTTGACTGCTCCTGGCTTACCGGTTGTCTAGGTCTATTACCATTACCGGTTGTCTAGGTCTATTTGCCATAACCGGTTGTCTTGGGCTTGTTACCATTACCGGTTGTCTAGAGACTTTTACCATTACCGGTTGTCTAGGTCTATTTACCATTACCGGTTGTCTAGGTCGATTTACCATTACCGGTTGTCTAGGTCTAATTGCCATTACCGGTTGTCTAGCTCTTTGTACCATTACCGGTTGTCTATGTTTATTTGCCATAACCGGTTGTCTAGGGCTTTTTACCATTACCGGTTGTCTATGTCTATTTGCCATAACCGGTTGTCTATGGTTATTTACCATTACCGGTTGTCTATGGTTATTTACCATTACCGATTGTTATTAATGATATTGATTCACTTTTATTTAATTTTTGACACTTTTCAAGTCTTTGTAATTTTATTGTAGAATGACAAGCATATAGCATCACTACTGTGACTTCAAGTTTTCCATAAATGAACAGGTGTGGATTACCCATAATTACGTTCAAAATGTGGCATATCGCCTGAAGTTACAAAGTTTTTCTGCCTTGAAAACTTAAGTACCATACTCGCTCAGATATGGTATCGAAATTACAGCAACGGAAATAGCACCTTGTATGTTTGATATACGTTAGAAAGCGGCACATTTTCTGACCATCATTTGAGCAGTAAGTTTGTCCAGAGCCTGACATAAGTTAATACCTGATCTAGTGGTTTGGAGGTAGAAGCTGCCGGTCACAGAAAAATTGAAAATAGTCACAGATGTGAATTTAGTAAAAATTAATTAGAAGAAACTTCGTGACTTGGATAAATAATTATTGACTGCCCAGTCTTAACAATTATATTTTGCCCAAACTTTGCAATTATAGTTTACCAAAGCTTGGCACTTATTGATTGCCCAGTCTGACAGTTATAAACTGCCCAGACTTGGCAAATTATAGACTACCCAAACCTGGTAAGCTCTATCTACTATATCGCAATGTCTAAAATTATATTTATGGTAAAATACATGTTATCGTTCGGGAAGGGTGTGTGTGTGTGTGTGTGTGTGTGTGTGTGTGTGTGTGTGTGTGTGTGTGTGTGTGTTTGAGAGAGAGAGAAAAAGAGAGAGAGAGAGAGGGAGAGAGTACATGTATGTAGCGGTATTTTGCAAGCGACTATAAGTATTTGATATATATATATATATATATATATATATATATATATATATATATATATATATATATATATATATATATATATATATATATATATATATATATATATATATATATGTGTGTGTGTGTGTGTGTGTGTGTGTGTGTGTGTGTTTGTGAGGCTACGCATATATAATATATGACGTTTAAGTGATGTACTAAAGAAACATTAAATTTAAAACTTTAAACATCATGTTGTCAACACGTATACATTGAAAACTATCTACTAGTGCTAAATGAAGTGTGAGTCATGGTTTCATATATCTAACACCTGTGTATAAAAGCAATGAAAAAAAGTCCCCCTAAATGATACATGCAATAAGCGGCCATAAGTGTTAACAGGTATCCTTCGTTACAGAAACCTCACTCATGATAACTCGTGTGATTGAGCATGGCGTACCTTAGTCAACAACACATGATTGGTTCTTCTAATATCAATGATTTATGAACTATTAAAGTACAGTAGTGACGAGAAGTATAGTGTCCTTCGGAATCTCCGTCAGACTGTAAAACCGCTAATTGATTTTGGACTAAACTTGTAATACAAAAAGGGTATTCTCCACTAATAAATAATGCCTCCCCACCCCTGCGATCTATTTTCAGTGTGTAGAATCTTTATTGGGTTGGGATTACTGATGTAAAAGAAAAGATTGATTACTTCCTGATAAAACAATAAATCATAATGAAAGTTGTTTGCCGATAAAATTATGAATTTAGAGTAGAATAAACATCGTAAGTTAAAATTCGTGTCAAGTCGAAAACAATCAAAATGGATCGATAACGATATACACTACTTCACTTTGGACAACGGCTTAAAATATCAATAAAATGTAGAAATAAATATGATTTTTGACCATATTTATTATAAAATATTGCTAAAATGCAAAATGAATCACATATTGGGAAACATTAAACGTTTTAAAAATAAAACCCTAGTGCACCGAATAAGAAATGCGGGAGTTTGTAACGTCACGAGGTACCATGGAAACTGGGGATAAGATAACCTTTACCTTTGTTTTAATGTTCATATTGAACAAATATAACAAGAAAGAAATATTAGCATAAAATAATACAAATGCAATTATCTTGGGTTATAACAGTTAACTGACTTGAAAACTGACAAAGAGCTGTCACTGATGGTGTAACGTGTGGCGACTGTGCCTACTACGTTTCGATTTATTTTTCTGTACGTTTGGAACATGTTAAAGATTATATAAGTAACGTGCATAGAGGTCCTCAGACAAGAAAAATAATTGTATTCCAGTCTCAATACTTCAATTACAGTTTTCTTATTTTTGTTAAAGAAATTGTCTTTACAGTAGATGCATTTATTACTGTTTATCAAATTACCCTCAATTCTGCTACACCATGCGTCACTTTGTAGTTATCTTTAAGACAGTTCTGAAGGAAACTTTCTATTCCAGAATACTGGAATCATTGTCAGATATATTCAGATCCTAATAAAATTAATCTTGTTTGGAATCACACATTTTGTCATGATTACAGATTCTGTTGAAATCCGTAATTTATTGATAAACATTTTTCTACGTCTGATGGAAACTTACCTGTTGAGAGCTATAGCGCATGACGGCGTATTTAAAAAGGCCCTGCAAGAAGGGAAACAAGTTCAGTGCCTCATTTGGGCGATCGAGGTGTGATTTTTTGTCTAAGTATAAACACTACAAGAGGGGAGAAATAAATTATACTACTTGGTTATAACTCAAATTAAATTTTTCATAAAACAGAATTCCTGGATAATTTCAACAAAATAAAAATTGTTTAAAAATTGTAAAAATGTCTGATTCTCGCAGAGAGGGGAGTGAACTTAAGGATGCACGGATCTCTTTGAAAAGTGACGTGGGTGTTAAACCTGAAGAAGTGGCGATCATCCAGAAAAATAATGCTGGGAACAAGGCTGGGGAAAATGAGATGAATCAGAAAAATAACGATGCCAATAAACTCGAGGAAAAAGAAATTTTGCATAAAATTGTGAATGGGTATATTGAACCCGATGAAAAAGAAGTGGGGATGGCCCAGAAGAGTAACGTTTGGGCTAAGGCTATGGAAAGTGTAGTTTTGCAGAAAACTGAGGGAGAAGAACACAGGAAAATGACAATTGTTAAAGATGGCACAAACTTTATTTCTGTCCAAAAGCTAGATGAAAATCAGCCGTGTTTCAGTCACCTCGAAACTTCTACACTAAAAGAGTGAGTATAGTTATTTTGCGAATTTTATACACATTAATGAGTATCAATTTGCTATAGATTCTTGAGTATTCATTTTGTGTTGATTCTTGAGTAGTCATTTTTGTATAGATTCTTGATTATTATTTTGTATAGATTCTTGTGTATGAATTTTTCCTTTAGATTCTGGAGTATTCGTTTTGTACAGATTCTTGAGTATTCATTTAGTATAGATTTTTGAGGATTCATTCTGTGTAGATCCTTGAGTATTATTTTGTATATATTCTTGGGTATGAATTTTTTTAATAGATTCTTGAACATTCCTTTTGTATAGATTCTTGAGCATTCATTTTGCATAGTTTATGGAGTATTCGTTTTGTACAGATTCTTGAGTATTCGATTTGCATAGTTTATGGAGTATTCGTTTTGTACAGATTCTTGAGTATTCATTTTGCATGGTTTATGGAGTATTCGTTTTGTACAGATTCTTGAGAATTCATTTTGCATAGTTTATGGAGTTTTCGTTTTGTACAGATTCTTGAGTATTCATTTTGCATAGTTTATGGAGTATTCGTTTTGTACAGATTCTTGAGCATTCATTTTGCATAGTTTATGGAGTATTCGTTTTGTACAGATTCTTGAGTATTCATTTTGTATAGATTCTTGAGTATCCATTTTGCATAGTTTATGGAGTATTCGTTTTGTACAGATTCTTGAGTATTCATTTTGCATAGTTTATGGAGTATTCGTTTTGTACAGATTCTTGAGTATTCATTTTGTATAGATTCATGAGTATCCATTTTGCATCGATTTTTGAGTATTCATTTGCTATAGATTCTTGAGTGTCCATTTTGCATCGATTCTTGAGTATTCATTTGCTATAGATTCTTGAGTATCCATTTTGCATCGATTCGTGAGTATTCATTTGCTATAGATTCTTGAGTATCCATTTTGCATCGATTCGTGAGTATTCATATGCTATAGATTCTTGAGTATCCATTTTGCATAGTTTATGGAGTATTCGTTTTGTACAGATTCTTGAGTATTCATTTTGTGTAGATTCTTGTACATTCGTTTTGTTGGATATCTTTTAATATAGATACTTGAGTATCCAAATATATATATATATATATATATATATATATATATATATATATATATATATATATATATATATATATATATATATTATTGAGCATCCATTTTCAATATAGATGTCTGAACTTTTTTATACCGTTATTTGAGAATCGAAATATATACATTTTTGAGAATCATTTTTCTTAGTTTTGTTAACAACAAAATGTTTATTGGTCATTTTCTTTTGGGTAGCTAGAAGCTTCAGTCCCAAAAGATTTCAAAATATTTCAAGTTCACCCAGGTGTCCTCGGGCTTTCAGTTTAATCTATTTTACAAGTCAAAGCCTGTCTTAGATCGTTTGGACTGATTTAGCCTAATTGGGCTCCGCGCTCACAGATGCTCCATGCTTTAGTAATTTTTTGTAAATATATATATATTGAGAGAAAGTAATTCTATAGCGATGATCTCAATTTAAGTTAAATATCATGTAATTTTTATTTTAAAGTTTATTTCCAAACGCCGTGCTCACAAGGAGGCTCCGCGCTTAAATCTAGAGCGCCCGGCCAAAATGATACAAATCTGGCCCAGCGTATGCCATGGCCGGTGCTGTTACATGTTGGTCTTTGTTTTTTTTGGGGGGGTGAATATACATACACATCTGTACAAATGCTCTTGAACAATACTAATGAGTTGTCCAAGGAATAGTCATTTTATCTCACGATAAGAATGTAGGCAATAACTATGTCCTCGTGGATGCTAAATGGCTGGGTTAGTGACTGCCCAACCTGCCATACGAGCTGAATCAACGAAGATGTCGCAGGGGTTGTTTTTGCCCTAAGGTTGATCTTTATCTTGCACGTAGTTTATGTGATTCTAAAGCTTCTTTATGAATGCAGATTCCGCTTTCTGTTAAATTGCTTATGGCTAGTCAAGCGCAACATTAACTTCCATAAGCGTTGGTCAACAGTCGTTTGTTTACTGCTTCGAGTAAGATTGGCGTAAAACAATTGCTAAGGCTAGCCTGGGGTTGGAGCAATTGTAGATGCGAAGATATTTGATATTAAATGATATTAGTTAAGCGTGCTTACAAGTTCAGTGTCTTATTTGGACAGCAGGAATGTATACTGAAAAATAATTTCATATCTGAAGGTTAATAGAACAATGTGGTAGTAGATAATTAATTCAGAAATAGGTTATTTATAACCAAAATAAAACTGCTGATCTTGTTTGTCTTTCATCAAGAGTATACCATCCAGTTTGAAAACAAAGTGCTTTTCTGCTAGGACATTTTGGTAGGCATTAAACTATATATTTTGTTAAAATTAATGATGAAATAATTCAGTTAAATAGGAAACATGACTGTTTTTTTTCTCAAACTTTAGCAACTATTTCCAACGCCGGTCTCCACATCCTGATCAATGACAAACCTACACCCAGCAGTGAAAGTCTCGTTTTGGTTGAGTTCATGAACGGCAACTCATCCGACACACATATTACGAAGTGGGTGTATTGATTTGTATGCTGAAAAACTCCTAAAACACCGTGAGATGTTAATGGACTCGCGGAACTAATTCAACTCCCATAATAAACCTGTTTCCATAATAAACCTATGTAACATCATGATCATGAAAATTCAATGACTTAAAATGTTTGAGAACTCATGATATAGTTATCAGTATAGATGCATCCTGGAGCAGACGATAGCTATTTTGCATGAATAATAATATTTCCCGCAGCATTTTCTGGATCTACCTCTGTTTGAAATATGTGCTTTTATTTCCGCATAAAAACCCAAGAGCTTATTTCAGTAATGACTGTTATAAACATAAGCTGTTCACGGACTGAAAACAATGTCTCTAATTTTTATTTTATTGTTAAGCAAAGATAAGATCTCAACAGATTTTTTTAAAAATAAAATCTAACTTTCATTATCAACCAATCCTGACCAGTCAAAAGCATATGTACTCTATTTTATCTTCGCTCAATTCCAGACTGGTTCCCATTCTAGTGAAGGTGTACTGACACTAGTATCTGTATCTAGATGTGAGGATGCAGTGCCATCTGGCATGGTCTGATAACAAAAATGACTGGCGCTATTTAGTATGGGGCACCGCGAGTTTTGAGCCAATGTTGGTTTTGGTAGAGGTATGTTGTCCTGTAGGAAGCGTTATCTCTGTATCCGAGTTTTCCTGAGTTTTGGACCTGCAGTTTTCTTCTTGTGGTAGCATGAAGTTCTCTGCTTGACCAGTTGTTGTTGGCCTCATTGTTGAAGGGAAGACATTTGGTATATGCTATTTGTAGTAGTGGGAAGAAAATAGTCATTTTTGATAAGTATGCTAGTCAAATGATTGATTTATTAGTCAAAACAGTTTATGAACTAGTCAAAGAATTCATTTATTAGTCAAAAGGTTTATTTACTAGTCAAACTGTTGATTTACTAGTCAAATGGTTGTATCATTAGTCACACTGTTTTTTATTACATGTCAGATGGTTGATTAACTGATCGAACAATTCATTAACTAGTTAAACGTCTGAATTATTAATCAAATGGTTGCTTTATTAGACAACGGTTTATTTACTATTCTAATCGTTTATTTACTAGTCAAATGGATGATTTATTAGTCAAGTGGTTAATTTATTATTTAAATGGTTGATTTACTAGCCAAACGGTTGCATTTTAGTCAAACGCTTTTTTTACTAGTCAAACGGTTAATTTATTAGTCAAACGGTTTATTTACTAGTTAAATGGTTGATGTATTAGTCAAACGCTTTACTTACTTGTAACAGATTAGAGTTACTCTGATCTTTTCGTTTCTTTTCTTTAAAATTGAGAGGATCCTGATATATTTCAATGTGAAACTTCATATTAGTGCACACAAGTTAACAACCTTGAAAACCTAGTCAAAGCAGTGTCATGTTTGAACTTGATGTAGTTTCTGGTAGTTTTTTTTATCTGATTTTAAGCGACGAACGATTATGCTTTAATTGTAATTTGATAGACAGTGCCCAGTTAAGTGAATCCTATCCAGCGATCACAAATCTGATATGTAATCATATTTCGAAATCACAAATAATATTAGTTGTTGATTAAGAGCGAGTAATCAACTGTAACTGTAATATTTCGGGGTGGGTAATGCAACAAACATAGGATATGTAATATTGTTTTTTTACTTTGTTCCTTTTATGTGATTATTTGTTTGATATGGGAATCGGTGTTGAGAATGTGTTTCTTACACTGAGTAACAATCAAGGTAGTAGAAAACGATTTCTTAATGCACAGGATTCACACGAATTCGTGTTTGCCTGGAATAATTTAGTAAAATGGAACTTCTCGAACGTCTTATCACAAGTGATTCTCAGGATATTTTTTAATAAAAGGTTTTTAATAATTTGAAATAGGAATATTTATGTACTTGGGTCGTATTTTATTATGAACAGCATGAAATACCCATCTTCGGCTTGGAAAGGTTTATTGATCAGTTTTCGAATTTGAAGCAAACGAAAACATACTAAACTGTTATCGTGGTCTCATTAATGTGTTGTTAACTGAGTTAAAGGAAAATTGTTTGTTATATTAGCACATTTATAAACCCTCTAATTGGCAATTGCTGTTATCGCAAGGTCGTTGGATATGAGTAAATTATAGACCTCAAGCCATCCTCACGCAGGTGTTGTTTGATTCTTTCTGTAGTGAGACCCCGTGCTTGTCATACTATCTTTTAACAGTGAAATGGTGTCAGATAGCATTGACATTCAACCTGATGGCGAGTTTGTATATCTCATACCTCATAACGCAATGTCATGTTGAAATGCTGATACAATATATCAGCATCTCTTTGAAAAACTACTTTCAATAATATATGTATATATTATATGTATACTTGTGATGTGACCGTGACACTTAGATAGTTTAAAGTTATTTTAATTTGATATTCAGCATAATTACAAATCTCCTATCCCATCATTTTGTCTGGTCAGTCTTTAAAACCAACCAGTTTTTAAACAATTACGACAACTTCGGGGAGCGAATTCCAATCACTGAGTGAAGAGAAGTATTCATGTATATCGAGTCCCTAAGAATTTTTCAGTCATTTTTGCTGATTCTGACAGAGTAAAAAACGTCTGTTGAAACTCTGTCGTCACCCCTTCGTTCTAGTGAAATGATTGTTTGCGTGTAAAAATATATTTAACGTTATTAAACCCATTTCATAATTTTCAGATATATCATACGACGCAGCAAATGACGTCATGGTGTTGTGCAGCGATCGAATCGTCCGAATATGTTCCAAAGTCATTTTAATACGATAGTGTTCGGTTTGGTTTTAACAAAAATCAGTATTTTTCGGCATGCATTCAATACAATCTTAACTTTACGCTCATTTCCAAATAAAATATTTAACAAATTGCTTCGAATAGTTTCAATCTTTTATCTTGTCAATACTAAACTGATCAAATTATTTGGCTCGTTTATTGATTTCACTTCAATCATGTATTTATCATGTTTGTAAATACTTTCCAAACTTGTCTTTTATTTATAGTAAATATTGATTGAAAAAGGATGCAGAATTCTGCAAAGATTAAAGTAAAATTAAATTCATTCATTTAAACGATTTTCCCGTTATCAGTGTCTCGTATTCCAGCAAATATGACTAGTCAAAATGGAAAAAGACGAAGAAATAAAAATTTAAGGAGATAAAATCTAATAGGTGTTTAAACAGTTACGTGTTCTAAAAGTACTGTGTGTTCTATTACAACATGGGGCACAATCAAAATCTTGCTGTATATATCTCACAATCAACTTAAACACCCCTTATAAGTAATGTACGCGTATGTGTGTGTGTGTGTATGTGAGAGAGAGAGAGAGAGAGAGAGAGAGAGAGAGAGAGAGAGAGAGAGAGAAGTACATATAGATGAATATGCTGAATTCAACTTAAATGTTGAGGGAAAAGGCTTATGTCATACTTCTTTATATATCTAAATCAAAAATGGTTTTCTTATCACTTCACTATATTTATCAACTCTTATTGCCTTTAAATTCATAAATGTACTTTAAGGTCCTTATAATGTCGTTTGCAGGAACGAATAAGCAGAGTGCCCTATTTTAAACGAGAGGTAAATGCGAAATTTAGTGCAATCGTTTGCCTCAGCTGCGACTTCCTAATTTATTTTATGTTCACTGCAATACTAAGACTATAGTTGTAATTGTATTTTTATTTCCCTTTTTCTTTTGTACTACAAGATCAAAGCCTCATGAAAACAATCCAGCTATATATGAATAGCGTTTTTGACTACAAAAAAAGATAAGAGCAATAATTACTTGATAATACATTAATGCAAAGAAACAAAACTCGAGAAACTAGTACGTTTATGTTTCCATTTATTGGAATCAGATCTATATCAACAATGGGTAGTGGTATCTTCCAATTCATTATAGCGCTATATGGTTGTATTTTCCTATCGATTGTATCAAATATGTGGTTGTATCTTCCAATCTATTGTATCCACTGTCATTTTATCTTGCCATCTATTGCATCCACTGTGTGGTTGCATCTTCTTAACTACTGTATTGACTATGTGGTTTTATCCTCCTATCTATTATATCCACTATGTGGTTGTATCATCGAAACTACTGTATCCACTGTACGATTTTATCTTCCCATATTTTGTATCCGCCGTGCGATTGAATCTTCCTATATTTTGTATCCACTATGTGCTTGAATCTTCCTATATAATATCTCCACTATGTGCTTGTACATTCCTATCTATTGTATCCACTTTGTGTTTGTATCTTCCTATCAATTGTATCCACTATGTGCTTGTATCTTCCTATCTATTGTATCCACTATGTGTTTGTATCTTCCTATCTATTGTATCCACTATGTGCTTGAATCTTCATATCTATTGTGTCCACTATGTGTTTGTATCTTCCTATCTATTGTGTTCACTATGAGCTTGTACATTCCTATCTATTGCATCCACTATGTGCTTGAATCTTCATATCTATTGTATATGTTTGTACATTCCTATCTATTGTGTCCACTATGTGTTTGTATCTTCCTATCTATTGTATCCACTATGTGTTTGTATTTTCATATCTATTGTGTCCACCATGTGCTTGTATCTTCCTATCTACTGTATCCACTATGTGCTTATATCTTCCTATCTATTGTGTCCACTATGTGCTTGTTTCTTCATATCTACTGTGTCCACTATGTGTTTGTATCTTCCTATCTACTGTATCCATTATGTGCTTGTATCTTCCTATCTACTGTGTTCACTATGTGCTTGTATCTTCCTATCTACTGTATTTTAATGCATTCGTAGATCCTCGGAATTTCTGATTCAACAGAGGACACAAGCACGCACACAGACAGAATATATAACTCTGCTTAAGTCTTGGAAATAAAGGTTTTATACAATGCCCTGAAACTGTTTTTGAGCCCATATTCACATGGAAGGGTCTCGTTTAACTCACAGAATTTCCAGGCAGGAGAAAACGGTATGTAATTTACTTAAATTTATTATCTCTTTGTTTTCAGAGACATTTTGAAAAGAAGGCGCTCATCACTACTTCTGCGACAAGACTCCGACGAGAGTATTCCCCCAGGGTAAGACTCTAAGATTAAATTTAAAGCTTCCTTAGTAACTTTTGGCTTTTTGTAAAGGAAAACTGCTCGGAACGTTTATTCTGACTCTTGCATTATGTAATGTTTATTTGTACAACTGCCATATATATAGTTGTTTTGCATTTGTAGCGAAGTGTGAAAGGGAGATAATACTGTCATTATTATTTTGAATTTGATGTTACGATGGACGCCGCATTTTCTAACCATATCTCGCCATTAACAGCAGCGTGTGCCAATAAAAGATTTTGAAGCAGTTTGAATCATATTCAGACATGTACAATTACCACAAAAACAAATGTTTTAAATATATGTATTGTTACAAATATTATGATACAGGGACACAAAGTTTAAATTTTATCTACATATCCAAATTGATCAAGAGCATCAAGGGGAAACGACAACAACAATAATATCAAGAACAACAATGATGATGATGACGATAATAATGATGATAATAATGATGATGATGATAATAATAATAATAATAATAATAATAATGATAATAATAATAACAATTATTATTATTATTATTATTATTATTATTATTATTATTATTATTATTATTATTATTATTATTTGTGTATATATATATATATATATATATATATATATATATATATATATATATATATATATATATATATATATATATATATATATATATATATATATATATATGTGTGTGTGTGTGTGTGTGTGTGTGTGTGTGTGTGTGTATGTATGTGTGTGTGTGTGTACACACACGCCATAGTTCATTATTTCTATGGAGTAGGACACAAGAGCTTTGATTAGTTCCAACTGTTATTACTTGTGACGAAATGTTTTCAAGAACGAGCTTAGGTGAACCAGACTAAGCGCATGTTGAAAGATAATGATATATTATGGGTCACAATGTATGCGCTACTTTATAATGTCACCTGTCACGTATACCATCGATACAAATAAACACAGCAAAGGATTTTTCTCAGCATGCTATACTCACTCTTCAGTTTCTATACCTTAACAAAATCAAAACAACATAAGATCAAAGAACACAATACGTTTAAGTCAAAATTAATTTCATTAAGCTATATATATATATATATATATATATATATATATATATATATATATATATATATATATATATATATATATATATATATATATATATATATATATATATATGATATTCTTCATGTGGCATTTTACAAAATTTATTGCCTCGTGGTAGTTTGATTAAAAGTTTCAAGGAGAGGTAATTAACTGAGAAAAGTATGATTTGAGTAATAATCACGATTCTTCTACAAGGCATTTTACAACTATATATATATATATATATATATATATATATATATATATATATATATATATATATATATATATATATATATATATATGATTACACAATATATTTGTCTGATTGTCTCTATATCCATGTTATTTACCAATATTTGCCAGACAAGACACTAGGAAGGGTAATTGATACATTGATACACTTCTGAATTTTAATTGAAACAATTTGTATGTGTAATTAGTATGATTTTATTTAATTAGTATGATTTTATTTAATGATGGAGGTTACTTGCTTGATAAAACCAATCTTGTATACGTTGTTTGCAAAATGTACATACTTTCTCGGTTATAATACCTTCATATAAGTCAAAAGAGTATTTTCTTTTAGTGAGAATGTCTTACAATGAAGCATAATATACGGTACTTTCTATCACTTCGTCAACAGAGAATACTGTCGTCTAGCGTGATTACCTTAAAACGAAGGATATGATGCAAATAATTTTTATCCATGACAATATCCATCTTGTAATAAGAATTTTATTTTAATGAACGTCATTATAGCGAGAGAGTGCTGTATTCTGAAGTTTGCAACATACACGAATCTACTTGTTACACAGTTAATACTAGTGAGTACCCTGTTAACTGATTATTATACTAATGCGAACCCTTTTATCTGCTTGTTATACTAATAACTACCATGTTAGCTGATTGTCATACTGATGAATACCCTGTTAGCTGATTGTCATACTGATGTGTATCCTGTTAGCTGATTGTCATACTGATGAGTATCCTGTTAGCTGATTGTTATGCTGATGAGTACCCTGTTAGCTGATTGTCATACTGATGAGAACCCTATTTGCTGATTGTCATACTGATGAGTACCCTGCTAGCTGATTGTTATACTGATAAGTACCCTGGTAGTAGCTGATTGTCATACCGATGAGTAACCTGGTAGTAGCTGATTGTCATACCGATGAGTACCCTGGTAGTAGCTGATTGTCATAATGATGAATACCCTGGTAGTAGCTGATTGTCATACTGATGAGCACCCTGTTAGCTGATTGTCATACAGATGAGTACCCTGTTAGCTGATTGTCATACAGATAGGTACCCTGTTAGTTGATTGTCATACTGATGAGCACCCTATTAGCTGATTGTCATGCTGATGAGTACCCTGTTAGCTGATTGTCACAGAGATAAGTACCCTGTTAGCTGATTGTCATACTGACGAGTACCCTGTTACCTGATTGCCATACTGATGAGTACCCTGCTAGCTGATTGTCATACTGATCAGTACACTGGTAGTACCTGATTGTCATACTGATGAGCACCCTATTAGCTGATTGTCATGCTGATGAGTACCCTGTTAGCTGATTGTCATAGAGATAAGTACCCTGTTAGCTGATTGTCATAATGACGAGTACCCTGTTAGCTGATTGCCATACTGATGAGTACCCTGTTAGCTGATTGTCATACTGATGAGTACCCTGTTAGCTGTTTGTCATACTGATGAGTATCCTGTTAGCTGATTATTATACTGATGAGAATCCTGTTAGCTGATTGTCATACTGATGAGCACCCTGTTAGCTGATTGTCATACTGATAAGTACCCTGTTAGCTGATTGTCATACTGATGAGTACCCTGTTAGCTGTTTGTCATACTGATGAGTATCCTGTTAGCTGATTATTATACTGATGAGAATCCTGTTAGCTGATTGTCATACTGATGAGCACCCTGTTAGCTGATTGTCATACTGATAAGTACCCTGTTAGCTGATTGTCATACTGATGAGTACCCTGTTAGCTGTTTGTCATACTGATGAGTATCCTGTTAGCTGATTGTCATACTGATGAGTATCCTGTTAGCTGATTATCATACTGATGAGTATCCTGTTAGCTGATTGTCATACTGATGAGTATCCTGTTAGCTGATTGTCATACTGATTAGTACCCTGTTAGCTGATTGTTTCCTAGTGCGATTCATGTTAGCTCATTGTATTACTAGTGAGCATGCTATTAGCTGATTGTTATATTAATGAGTATAATGTTAGCTGATTGTTATACAAGTGCAACATACACGAGTTATCTGCTCCGTATATATATATATATATATATATATATATATATATATATATATATATATATATATATATATATATATATATATATATATGTGTGTGTGTGTGTGTGTGTGTGTGTGTGTGTGAACCTTTTATATGAATATTGAAAGAGAAAGTTAAGAATGCCTGTCATTGTTCGCTTGTAACATTTACTTAACTGAACTTGCACATTTCTGAGTTATTTTTATGAGATAATGTTATTGTACGATTAACATTTAGCTAACTGTGTGTTATCTAATGTTCACAAAGGCGAACTAAACGTAAATGGCGCCCTGGGTGACGATGATGACATAAATGGGTTTTGACGCCCCAAGGGCAACCGCCCTGTACGCCCCCTCCCCCGTCAGTACTCTACTGAATATACATGTTTTAACGTTTTGTCTTCTTGTACAACATTCGTTTTACGGAAGTCTAAGTTTGATTGTTGCTTTGTTCTTGACAATAGTGATCCTGTCTAGGAATTATTGCAGAAACGACTTAGTTACTGAAGTTTCTTGATATATGTAATGTGTTGACGTATCATAGAATCTTAATTATTTTGGAAAATTCTTCTTTCTGGACTAAATGAAGAAGACTTTACCTTTTTTATTGAGGTTTCCGGTTGGTTTGTGGTCTATCATCTCAACACTGTCCGCGTAGATTCGAGTCTCGGACTAGACCAAATTGGATGTTTTTGTTGTTGTTGTGCTTAACGCCATTTTTCAGCACACGATAGGCTATTCATGGCGGCCAGTATTAATGGTGGAGGAAGAACCGGGAAATCACCGGAAAGAACCACCGACCCACGAGAAGCTACTGGCAAACTTTCTCACATATCCACATTCGTCGAATCCTAGACTCGAACACACGCAGACAGAGGTGAGATGGCAGTGATCCGTAACGGACAGCGCTTTAGACCACTCGGCCACTCGGGGCCCCTCAAATTGGATGTGTGAGAAGGTATGCCAGTAGTTTTTGGTGGTCTGTTATTCTTCTCAGGAGTTTTCCCGTTTCTTCTTTCACCGTTTATACTGGCCGCCATACGCAGCCTATCAAATGCTTGAAAATGGAATTAAACCCATAATAATATAAGATGAATGATTTTGTATAATAGTGCTGCCAAATGTCATACGACAGTAATAATTTTAACGCATGATTTATTAATGAATTTACTCCAAGACAAAGTCATATATAAAAGATTATTTTATCGAAAGAATCATCTCATTTACTTGACACCATGAATCTTCTAAGTCTGTGGTAAAAGTATAGTTGAGTATTTATAATAGGGCGAGTTGACCATCACGGTAAGACAGGAAAAATATTAAGAGCTCTTCTGTAATGCTGATGAGTACACTGTTAGCTGATTGTTTGCTTGTGCGATTCATGTTGGAATCTTGGACAAGGTAATTGATGTATACCGTTTAAACATTCAAGTATTCTTTCAAGAGACTAGTATAAATTTTCGGTGATTTAAAATCTTCGTTAGATGTTTGGATAATATTTTTTCCAAGGTTTGCAAGGCTTCAAATCCTAATTCAAATGTAATTGAAACCTTGTCTTAATGTAATATTGAACAAGAATCAGTTTTCAAAAAAGCTGGAAGGCTCTATTACTTATCATTTATAGTTGGTTTCGAAACGAATGAACTTGTTAAAAAATGCATTAGCAGAATGTAGCAGAAGTAGGTCATTTAATCTGTTTCCAGTATGAATATTATTATGTATATATCATTTGCATTGTTTGTTAGTTAATATTTTTATTTTCTATTCATTATATGATATGAAAATTGTGATTTGGACAGGACATTGACCGAAGTCATGTTCATCTTCTACCTGACCCGTATGATTGAGATTTGGTTTTGTAAACAACATGTTTTTCTCAGTCTGAGTCTAGAACATTATAAATTCCCTCATGAAATGCCGGGTCTATCTGTTTTTATTTTACCACATTTTATAGTATAATTGTAGTAACAGACCTTTTAATTGTAACTAAGATTTTCTCTTGTACACATTTGAAATCTTCCAGATTCAAATTTTCCATTAGGTAATAGTCTTTTTTTTTATAGAAAATGCTAATTGTGATGTGATGTCAAACTTGTTTATTCAAAGGCAGTTGTGCTTTTGTATTGTCCAGTATTTCATTTGGGCTGGAAATTATTTATTCAAATTATTTAATTCAAGTAATCCATACAGAGTGATCAAAATAACATTGTTGGAAATAGAGACTTGGAAATATAGTGAACTACATATAAGGAAGTACTCATGGATTGTGTTGTTGTGATTCAACAAAATACCGTTGACACATATAACTACGACATGGGCAGTCACAGGTACATCAACACTTCCAGTGTTGTTGTATTTGGGACTATCACTAACTTTTATTCAGAACTTTATTCTTTAAGACTTGTATTATTAATTATATGATTGGATGGGATTTAACGCGCAATACCGTACGTTACTTTTACATTGTTCATGTTTGTATTCTAGGGGAAAAAAGTATTTGCTTAATTTTATAAACCTTGCATGTTCAGGTTAGACAGCTTACGTGTTAAATGAATATATATCTTAAACACATTTTATGTCGCCAACTTCTACAATGATGTTTCGTATTCAAGATGCATAAAAGCATTGTATTTTTCTACCAAATAAAAGGTTACAACTTGTTTGAAATGTGGTTTTAGCGGATGGATTTCACAATACTTACACCTATAAATGTAATACTTTGCGTGTAATAAAATACAGGTAAAAAGATCATAGGTTTCATGCCTATTGTATACACCCAACAACACCTTTTCTCTGGATAAATTATAATGTTGTGCACAAGTAATTAGAGACACATTGTCTGCCGCATAACCTCATATTAAACCAGTGGTCAGAAAGAACCATCGCGTCATTTGGTAGAATCACAGTTATAAAAAGTTTTGTATTGTCGAAAATAAGCCATCTACATCTGTCTTTACCATTCAAAAATTCTAATTGAAATTAACAATCTATGTTTTTAATTTATGTGGAATAAAATGAAAAGAAAAGTTGTTGTCAATGATCATGATCTGAGAGGGTTGAAATTGCTATAAGTATTTGCTCTCGTAGAATCATTAAAACCCACGTGGATAAGATGACTTATTCTACATTCACAAAATGGAAATACATTTTATAGGCATCTTGTCAAAATTTTAAAAATTTTCACTTGTTTGAGGTAGCAACATAAATTTTAATGCCCTATGTTCGTGATTCAAGTCATTGCTTTAATTATCCGGACGTAAATCTGTGAATCTAATTCCACTAAGAATCGTGCTTTAAGTGATGACTCAACAGTAACACGCATTTAGGTACGATATCTCATCCAACATCTTGGTCTGTGTTATCAGAGTGATGGCATGATTACAAATATGATTTGTCAGTTTGCCAGTTTATAAAGTCTACCCCGTCACATTATCCTATCACCAGGCCGACAGACCCTAACATTACCCTCTTAATGCCGAGCAACTAGCGAGGCAGCTGTTAGGGTCACTTTCTTAAGACTTTTATATGATTCGGCCAGGGTTCGAACCCGCAAACTCCCGTATTCACTGGAGGAGCTGTGGGGAGGAACATATTGAAGACATTGAGAGAGTCGGTATTTCATGTTGTTAGTGGTTATTATGGAGGTCGTGATTTTGGAATTTCAAAACTCGAACATCACAATTTTTTTAAAAGTCCTACAGTTATTGCCTCGTTAAATTCTTCGTATGTTTAGGAAATTTCTAAAATTATTTTAAGTGGAGGGTAGAATTTTCCCGACGAAATGTTATAGTTTTTGAACCTATCAAGTACACACGGCAGTGTACTGTTCTGTGTATCACACAATTGACATGGTTTCGGATTACTGAATAATAAACAGCTGATGTCATTGGAACGTGATACACCATGACTTAATTCTTTGAAAATTACTAGCATCATTATGTTGCGACATTAAACAAGTCTCATTTAATAAAGATGATAATTTTCAATTAAATGCCACAATGATGCTTGCCAAGGAAATGCCACAATGATAATTGTCAATGAGATGCCACAATGATAACAGCATGACAAGAAGCCATATGGACAAAGGAAAAAAATGGTTTGTTTATAATGCACTTTGGACAAGTTACAAGCCATATAATGCCGGTGAAAGGAAACTATGTTTCTTTTCAAATGACCAATAAAGGAAACTGACCCGGCCTAGCCTGTGTGGGTATCGAGCCTTTGACTCTTGAATTAAGATCTGGCTCTACCAAATGAGCTAATGATAAAATTAAGGCAAATTAATGACAAAAACGGACCTCTCATATTCTTAAGACTACCTTAGCAATGTGTTCAGTTTATCTACAATTTTCTAATGTTAATACAATTTAACATTGACATTAATGACACCTATTTCAACCTTGATAAATATTACTAAGCCCGAAATCTTACTGAGAAGATTTCTTACCAATCAAAAAAGGCTACGATTTAGCCTAATCAAAACGATACGTTTGTCCATTTAGACCAATCGAAACGCTAATGAGTCAGATTTCCAAATCAAGAATAACGTGTATTACTTGAAATGCCGAGCAAAGTTTTATGAATGAGAAGTCAGAGCAACTAAGATATCATATATTTGTTATCCTAATGAAATGCAAATTCTTAATATTTATAATATAATATTTATAATATAATATTTATAATATAATATTTATAATATAATATAATATTAATATAATGAAGTAAAACAGAAAATCACAACTGTTAAAAAAACACATATTTTTGGGTCCCAGAGAAGCATCACGGAAACAACTGAAGTTATTTATAGTGCACGTATATATATTTAATGAAACTCTTTGATTTGCTTAAATATTAGGTGTAAATCAATTTATTATAATCATGCTGTATAATGCATAAGCAATGACATATAATGTATGGATTGAGAATGATGTATATTCTTGGAAATAATTTATATACCACTTAGAGAGGTGTATCTAATGATACGTGTTCGAGAATATTCTAGTGTGTGACCATTTGGAATAACATAACTTGTTACAAAAACTGATTATCACGTGGCAGATACCCCGTTTCTTTGCAGGGAAGTCTAGGAGCTCCTTTTAGGGACAATTCTAAAGTGTTCACTCTCAGCATCTGCAACATTCCAGGCAAAGGAAATGTTTTAGCGGACAGCCTGTCCAGTCAAGGACTGCAGTTCTAATACAATATTCTCTACACCAACCATTAACAAATAATCTTTTTCAACTTTGGAGAGGCCAATGGTAGACCAATTTGAATGAGACTCAATAACAAAATCTACCACTTTATTTAATCCCAGTTCCACACCAGAGCACATGGGCAGCGATAACCTTCCATCTTCAGTCTGAAGTGGCATCGACTGAACGCCTTCGCCTTCCTACATTTTAGAATAATTGATCAATATCAGTATTAAGACTTCAGGTTCAATGTTCATCCTGACGGATTCTTCCTGACAGACACATCCTGACGGACTCATCCTGACAGACACATTATGACAGGCTCATCCTGACAGACACCTCCTGACAGACACATCCTAACGGACTCATCCTGAAAGACACATCCTGAAAGACACATCTTGACTGGCACCTCCGGACAGACACATCCTGCCTCCTACTGTTGTGGGGTATTGGTGGATCCTCACCCTCCTCGATGTGAGGATTTGCTGAGCAGGATCTGCTGTTGCATCAGTGTTTGTCCTTCATACCTGACTCATTTCAACCGGACTATCTGTAAAGATTAATTTTTAGTATGGTTGAAGACTGTTTTCAGGCTAGCAAGCAATCAACTTCCAAGGTTTACGACGTCCAGTGCAGAGTATTTTGTAATTGGTGCCTTCAATATGGCATTGATCCCATCTGCTTTCACTGACCATATTTGCAGCTATTCTTCTTTCTTCTCAAAGAAAATTGTTCCTCATTTTCACCATTAAAAATTATAAAGCAACCTCACATGAACGAATAAGTTCCCGATGGTCTCCAGCATAAGATCTGAATCTTATTTCTTAGAATTCCACAGGTGCCTTGAAATCAAGAGACTAGTCTCTAACTCATGAATGCCGAGGTGCAACCCGCTCTTTACTTTTGAGTCTTTATCTAAACTTCTATATTACCCTTAGAGGGATGTGTCTTTATATGGTCTTTTCTTCAAAACGGTCTTCATTCTTTCTAGAGTATCACCCTGGATGAGCCATATCATCCGTTATCGGCGGAAGAGTGTTGCCTTCGTTTCTGTGGGAACTCTTTAGTTTATTTTCTGTGCCAACTTGACATTTTGACTTGGAATCGGATACATTCAAACTGTTTCTACATCCCTTGTTTTAGTTGAATTTGTGCTAGAGATGTTTATGGTAGACTTCTTTGTCCAAACAGAATTTTAGGTTTTTAGTTACCTAATTTAAAAGGGAAAGGAGGTGATTAGAAAATGTGTATCTCAAAGGCAGCTCATTTCACGTTACGCGCGCGCGTCTGTGTGTGTGTTTTTTTTTTTTTGCTTTTTGGATTTTTAACGTAGCTTTAACAATATTTCAGTCATATTGCTACGATCTGGCATTGTGGCAGTGTACATTGATGTTATCAATGAGGCATCATACCGCAGACACGTAACATGGTATCCCACCCATTCACATTATCCTGAAACTAGGCCAACCAGTCCTAACAATAACATTTTAATGCTGAGCGCCAAGCGAGGCAATTGATGGAACCATTCGTTATAAGTCTTTGGTATGACTCAGCCGGGGTCATAACCCGCGACCTCCCGCATCCGAGCGGACGCTCTAACCACTAGGTCGAAGGTCGGTCATATTTTGAAGTTATATTAGTTGGACTATCGAACGAGCTTATCACTGAGAGATATTTCCCTCATGACAAAGGTGAAAAAATAATTGGAGTGAGACTGTATTTGTTTTTTTTGCTGTCCTAAATCTCGAACTACTAGTCAGAGGTGTGTGTGTGGGGGGGGGTGATTTTCACCTTTTAATAGAGAGCAGTGGCAACAAAAAAGAGATTAGAAATCTAATAATAGCAGGTAAAATAAAATTTGCGTCCCAAAACTATATTTGTTTTGCCTATTCACGCAAACATTGCATGCATGCATTCTGCAAGAGTTATTACTCTTGTCCATTTTGCACATCTCATTCAAGCAAGTGGATACGGTGGTACTATAACTATCCTGTGGCTACATATATTTCTTAAGTGTTTCTCTAATATTTAAATAAATCCCCCATTCTATTCACTTCACAGTTAGAATTTTCTATGATCCCATACTTCCCATTCAATACACACCACTGTGGACCCTCGGGTAATATCGCTGGACGGGGGTTGGTGGGTCAAAAACATGTTTTGTCATTTTTTTTTTATTTAAAAAAATCAAACAGATTAATAAATATAAATTACATTTCAATTGTTCATAAGTACTTAAAATATGTATTATCATACACTTCTACTACCTCCTGTCCTTGGTTTATGTGACTTTTGGGGTATTATAGAATTATGCTTTTAATAGAGTGTCACCGTATTTTGAGGGCATTGTATATGTTGGGTAAATTTAACAGTTTTCTTTTTCCCATGTGATACAATAGTTAGACACAAAGATGATCGATCACATGCTTCACTCATGGTAGTGAAAAGTGATATGATGCGTATTAGTACAGTGACTGGTGCAATTTCGGAATTCATTGTTTTTGTGCTACGCCGACAAGTATTAAGAGGGGGGATTTCACCTTGGTATGGGGACTAGGACTGGGGAAAGAGATGAGATGGCAATCTAATAATAGCAGACAAGTAATACAGAATTAAAATTAGATTACCCACCCCTCTCCGCACTCCATGCAAAAACTACATGATTTTATTATTTTGCCTATTCACACGTCATTTAAGGAAGGGGATACGGATGGAAACACCTGATGTTTTTCAAATTTTTCGCCAATTATTAAATAAATTTCTCATTTGAATCCCATCAGAGTTGGAATTTTATGCAATTAAAACTGGCTAATTGATGACAAACAGTCAAGAGTATGATATATTTTAATTAAGTGTCACCTGTACCACCTTATTTATTTCCATAAAGCATTACCCATTTAATGTATTTTTAGATTTCATCTATCATTTAGCACTTCACCGGTTCTTTGGATGGGGCCGTTGCGTAAACAAACATATTAGTTTATGTTGTTTCTTGAAACGTAATTTAAATTTCGATTGCTATTGTATAACTCCTGTCATGGATTTTATAGTAGCCGTAGTCGTTCGCATGTTACCCCTTGCTGATTTTGTTGCATCGACCAAGCAATTTGACTCGGAAAACAAACAGATGGGAGAAACGCCGTTGTCGTAGAACCCGCCCAAGAAGAGTATCTATTTATTACGTCAATTGACAGTAACAGTTTCGGGGTTATTTATCAGAGGTATAGCTAGCGATACGTAGAGGTTAATATGCGTAATACAGAAATAATATGAGGTTTTAAATTTTTGGATAAGTTCCCATCCTTGTCTATAACATAGCGTACAACCCTATTAACAATAGCGGTGCGTGGTATTACCGGTGTACCGGTTTAGTGCGGTAATTTTTCCGGTCATTGTACCACGGTACTTCTTCATGACTGTACCTTTACGTCAGTAGCTTCCGCCAATAAGGAATGTACGTAAATTTTAGAAGAATCTTGTTACGACTTTTATGATAAAAACAACGTGTTTTCATCAATTATTATAATAAAGTTTCAACAAGTATCATGTTTTTACACAAATGCTGTCACAAATTAATGACGAACATTGCAAATAAAATTATATTTATGACCCTGGAATCACATGTTTGACACGTTTCACGTATGCCAAGGCAGTGACCAAATGGAATAGTGTAAAAATACTCGGTTCAATCCAAATTTCGGGAAAATTGCGAACAAAAATCTCAGTTTACTTAATTATTAGTGTATATAAATGCGTTAAATACATGTATTCCTTTGTAAGACTGCAAATCACTTACGATTTTAAATTAGAGCACTTGTTTTCTGTCTGTTCTTTTGCGTAATGTTTCCAGTCAGCTAAATAAATTCTCGTTTATTGAGTGTGGTTTATGTTTATTCGCCCTCCCTGCTATGTATGTATGTATGTATGTATGTATGTATGTATGTATGTATGTATGTATGTATGTATGTATGTATGTATGTATGTATGTATGTATGTATGTATGTATGTATGTATATCTTCGTCGCTGTCTTGTAAAGTACGCTCCGGAACGTCCACAGAAGGGATCTACCTGCACACACGATCAGACGACAGTCTGTTCAACATGATACGACTGAAGGCAAAGAGCGAAGTAAAAGAAGCAACCAGGAGAGACATGCTCTTTGCAGACGATACTGCTCTAGCTACTCACCCAGTAGCTGAACTGCAACATCTGATGTACCGCTTTGCTACTGCATGCGATGAATCCGGGTTGACTATCAGCCTAAAGAAAACCAATATGATGTCTCAGGACGCGAATCCTCCCAGCATCATCATCAACAATTACAAACTAGACGTTAGTCAGTCAGCTCACTTACCTTGGCTCTACTATCACCAACAACCTCTTACTCGATGATGAGCTCAACAAACTTATTGGAAGGCGTTATCAACTCTCTTTAGTTTGTCGCAGAGAGTTTGGATCAGCGGCATGCTGAACTGAACACTACGATCTCTGTGTACCGTGCCTATGTGATAAGCACTCTCAAGTACGCCAGCGAAACCTGGAAACTGTACGCCTCTCTTAAGAAATGACTGTGCGCCTTTCACATGCGATGCCACTGACGTATACTCGGGATCACCTGGAACAATCGTGTGACAAACAACGAGTTGTTTGACCGTGCAAAGATTCCAAGCATGGTCATCGCATCAAATGGCTTGGCCATGTACGTCGGATGGATGACGGACGAATACCCAAAGACCTTTTTTTCAAGCTCTCCTCTGGCAGAAGATCGATCGGGTGGTCACATCTCCGCTTCAAGGATGTCTGTAAACGCGACATGAAAGCCCTTGAGATCGATGTCAACACTTGGGAATAGATTGCTCTAGACTAGTCCAGCTGGCGACAAGCTCTGATCGCTGGTCTGAAAGCCGACAAGATACGACTGCTCGCTGATGAAAAACGATCTCAGAGGAAAAGGAAGCAGCTCCAACCCAGACCCGACTGAACCTTAAAGTTCAGTAACTGCAGCAACGATTTCCACTCCCGCGTGGGGATCCATGACCACAGAAGACGCTGCACAACTACCAACAAGGACACTTCTCATGGGCGCATTTACATCGTCTCTCGAGACTTACTGATGCCAACAACATATATACCATATACGTTATAAAAAAGCATGTATTTAAAGTGTTGGTATAAAGCAATTCGATATACCAATACTATTGGTACCTAAGAAAAATAATGATGAAAAGTATTAATAATCTCCGTTTTCTAAATTAATTTAATATGGTACACATTTTAGTTTTAGTTACAGCTTTTAGATTACAACATACACATAGAAAATTCATATATTATAAGGTAGGAAAGATTAAATTGGGGGTGGGGTGGGCTGTGTTTTTGTTTTCATTTCATCTGAAATATTTTCTTTTTCTTTAATCTGAAGATATATCAGTTTTTTCCAAATAATATGTATAGAATATGATATTATTTTGTTGAAAATGAAAGCAATGTATTCTTCATCCGCTATTAACAGAAGAAAATCAAACAAAAAGATGTCAGGTCCCAGAACATTAAAATATTGGTCCTTCACATAATTGCAGTGTACTGTGTGGTACGCATTGCGGTACGTTCAGAAATACCACGATATACCGCGGTACAAAATGTTTTCGCGGTACTCAAATCTAATTAATAGACTCAATGTACACCTGTTATACACCTGTTATCATACCAACATCCTGAAAGTTGCATAGTAGTTGTGCAAGCGGTAATGCGATATTCTTTCTCAATGATATTTCAGTAAAAAAAATAATTCTTGTACTGATTATTAATTTGTCATAGTTTCCCTTTAATTTTCTCACTATTGCCAAACATCCCTTTAAATAAATTATTGAAAGCTGTATAAATAAAACAAGCAGATTCCTTCTTTTCATAAATGCATAAAATGTTCATTTTAGAATGTTTGCATAGATTTCATTCGTCCCTTATATAATACTTGAAAAAAAAAAGAATGGTTTGCATGAAGTAAATATCTAAAATAAAATGTATCATATTGAATAAATATCTGAGACACACGGTAATAATAGTTTTTGAAAATTAAGATAACTTTAAGATTAATAATTACTACCAATAGCAATTATAAGCAATATGATCTCAGCAGTCTAATGTGACGATCTGACGACGACCGCTTAGGATTCATGTTCTGGTGACCTTTGAGTTAACCAATAGAAATGCAGCTTTCAAAAATCTGGAGGTGAATCAAATCGTTCGGTACACAGTGTCGCAGTCTCTAAAGGCGAAGACATGAGACTTCTTCTTATTGGTTGATAAAATTAGTGATTACGATAATAACATGGTTTACCAGACAATGCCCCTCCCCCCAAGTGGTCGCTGTCAAGTATTCGTTTATAGAAATGGAGATCTGATTTTAATCGGATTGCAATTACAAGATATCGCCATGTTGTTTTTTTAATAGCGCACGTGCAATCTGAAGTACAATGGAGATAACAACATATATTTTTTCACTCAAGTTTAATTGGCAAGTTTCAGATATTGTCTAATATGAAATAAGATTATTTATGCTTGAAAACTATTCCTCTGTACATTAATCAGTAGATTGAGAATATGACAATGATTAGAAAGGATGAAAAATTTAAAATGTACGTAATTCATCTACAGTGTATTGAAGGTTACGTTCTGTCAGTAGCTGGACAGAACATATTTAATTTGAATACGAGTATTATTATATTATTATATACCGGATTAAATACGAGTATTATTACTAACTTCCAAGAATACGTTTATAAATAATACTAATTATGCACATATTTAATCACCAATTTAATTTGATGATCACGCCTCAGCCAAAGAAAGGGTGAATTTGTTTCTTTAATTCCATCACTACGCTGGTTAACAATGACCTGTCTGGAAGTGTCGAACTTTGGTGTTATCTTTCGTACTGATGTCTCAAACGAAACATCAACTTCTCAATGAAATTGTTTGTCTAGGTCACAAAACTTACAAGACATTAGCTTTTGAAAGCTAAATTTTGGAACTTGGAGTAGCTTGAGAAAACGCAATGATGTTAAGTTGCGATACTTTCGCATAAAATTGGTTTCTAGCGGTATATAAAGCAAATCAAACAAACTCTTACTTGTCAGGGTATCATATATAATTGTTTCGCAGTAGCATGTAGCCATGACATGTTTAACGATCACTCTACAAAACTAGTCATTTTGTTTATAAACATGCATCTTTCTTGCAATAAGATGAGCTTATTAGATAAATTATATGTGCGTGAGCGCGCGCGTGTATGTTTGCGTGTGTGTATGTGTGTTTGTGTGTGTGTGTGTGTGTGAGAGAGAGAGAGAGAGAGAGAGAGAGAGAGAGAGAGAGAGAGAGAGAGAGAGAGAGAGAGAGAGAGAGAGAGAGAGAGAGAGAGAGAGATGTTATAAAGTATGTGTTATCTTCATTTGTTTGCTTACAACATGGAGTTTGGTGCCTCATTTTATTAAGAATAAGTAAACTGCTGCTTAGGAACGTTTTTTGTATTGGGTTACTAATCTTCTATTATTGTCCTTTTATTGCTTTCCTATTATTTCTTGTTTGATTTAATAGTCTAGCTTGGTCATAGTTAGCATAAACGAACTAAAAGCTTCATTAAAGAGCTTGAAAGTTGTCCAGCATACATAAATCCAATTCTCAAATTGAACACGAACAGTATTTGCGACACCCCTAGAATTAATATGAATGGTTTACAATGAGCAGAAAGTAAATGAGATTTACAATGTTTAAAGCAAAAGCATCTTCCATCCCCACCCTACGTCTAAAATAAATAAAGAAGTTCAAAAAGATACTCGTTAAAAGCCTTTATAAATATATAGGCTCATATTAGAAATATATGGAAAAGGGATGTTTAGCAAGCGGCCATTGTGTGACGTCACGAATCACAAATAATATCTAAAAATAGAATGTAGCTCCAGTGTTTGACAAACATATGGCTGCTACTACCATTGTTTTAATTATAAAATACCATTTTGGGGGAAAATATCAAAGCAAATTAACTTTTAATAAATATAGTGAAGCAGTAATTAAAATGACTGATCGCTTTATAAATGCTTGTATTGAATCCTAATCTACACACATCTTTTCAATATTATTTATAAACCTATTCTTGGAAGTTAGTAATAATACTCGTATTTAATCTGGTATATAATAATACTCGTATTCACAAACTGCTTTTTTAAATTTCCAGTCTTGACTCGTTATACATGTTTCTGATTTCATTGTTCTTTTTGAACGATTTTAAAAACTAAATTATAAATATGAGTAATCATTTTTTCTACTAAATTCAAATAATGTTAACGGACAACGTAATAGCATGTGCATAAATGTTGAGTACAAAACACCCTGATTCTGAAAGGACGTATTCACCGCAAAATTTGAGTCAACATATTATTGAAATGTACTTTATTCTTAGAATTCACTTAAAATGATTTCAAAATGATGAGCACAAAGAAAAAAAAACGCCAATAATAATAATAATAATAATAATAATAATAATAATAATAATAATAATAATAATAATAATAATAATAATAATAATAATAGGTCATTTGCATGGGAAAATACAAACGAGTTTTTCGAAAAATAATGCACGACCTTGCAGATTGCAGCATTTTTCAAAAACAAAAAAAAGAGTTCATATTTTCTCATACAAATGCAGTAACCTTTTTATTATATGCTCATTTTCTTTAACTGCCGAGGGCTTAGTAATAAAAGACATTACCAGAATAATGTTATTGAATGTATGTTTTATTCCCAAATAAACTTTTACTACCGTAAATTCATCGGTGTACAATAACAGTATTTATGCGCACATAGCTCCGCCAAGCGAACTTGTAACTTACTTGCGTGCTCTACATCAGTTCATAAGAAAGTTGTTTAGGTCTACTTAGAAAGAAATGAAGAGCCATACTGAGAATGAATGAACATGGATTTTGTTTATATGTTGATAAATATGTGCATAAATTTAAGTATATTTATTGCAATTCTTATTACCAGTTTAGGAAACATGCTCATGTCCTTTCACTTGCATCTCGCTATTTACTGACCCCAGCTATAACCAGCATCATTGTATCATATAGTGTGTCTTCTATCGCTAACCTAAAATTGTATTAAAATAGTTACACGGGAAAAATTGAAAAATCAGCTGTTTGTGTGTCACTCCATTTACCCAGCGGAAAAAAAAATACTTTTTTTTTTCGGCGTCGTATATTATTGGCTCTGAGGCTTTCAGTTTTCTACCAATCAAAAACATTTAGCTGCATTGTTTCTCGAATCAGGTATTTTGACAAACTTGTTAAAACGTAGGTCTCTGATAGATATGCAATAGCCCTTGGCCTCAATATGTTTTTTTTTTCCATGCTATATTTCTGTAGACCCTAAAGAGCACTTGTCATAGTTTAAATCATTCTATTTGTGAAAAGATATCAATATTATTCTAAATAATTGTTTCAATTCTCAGAGAGGTATTTTCGGTTACTGCGTCTCTCACTTTTGTTGCTGTCACTGCGAATATCACATCAGGTTCATTTGCTTGCTTGTTTGAAAGTCTCGTTTCTGACTCAGTGTTCTCGTCCACGTCATCAATGCTATCAAATGGACGAAAAGCTGTTTTAGTTCATTCATATATAAATTTTATGAACCAAAACCTAAAGCATATACTACAGGACTACAGGAGTGAGCGTGGCTTATTTATAAAGTAGTTCCTAATGCACTACAATATCTTTATGCACACGTGCCGTACACGTGCGTGCAATATGAAGGAGTCCAGCATCCTAAAATATTTCACAATTCTGACAATGTAAAGTTAAGGGACACAAAATGAGCATATAATAATAATAATAATAATAATAATAATAATAATAATAATAATAATAATAATAATAATAATAATAATAATAATAATAACAATGATGAAGATAATAATAATAATAATAATAATAATAATAATAATAATAATAATAATTATTATTATTATTATTATTATTATTATTATTATTATTATTATTATTATTATTATTATTATTGTTATTATTATTTTCGCGTGGTAAAACGATTAATAAAAGCAGGAACAGTCAGTCCCATTTCCGTAAAAACGTTTTTTCAAGGTCACTCTTGGACAACACTCAAAAATTATTACTTAGGTCACAGGACTCAAACTCAAACCACCCTGAATGCCACATGAGAGCATATTCGATGACCCAAGGGCCTCACCACCTTTGTTATCTTTCAGGACTTTGACGCCAATCATATTCCGGGCCCCGTGATACTGCTTTTAAACCCCTTACATAGATAAAGATGAAAACAACAATTAAGTTTACTGAACTC
This sequence comes from Potamilus streckersoni, assembly GCA_016746295.1. Lineage (NCBI taxonomy): Eukaryota > Metazoa > Mollusca > Bivalvia > Unionida > Unionidae > Potamilus > Potamilus streckersoni. The sequence goes on along the minus strand of JAEAOA010001908.1, from coordinate 1,782,980 downwards.
TGTATCTTATGTTTGTCCGAAAACAATATGGCCGATGGCGCAATGCGTAGGTAAATGACCTACAGTATTTATATCTCATTAAACAGATACATTTCATGGTCTTGTTAAACACGTAGCTTAACAATTTCTGGCTATTTGCAAATTATCATTGATGGAGAGAATGTGATTATCATTGGATATTAGAATACATATAAAACTAAACAAATACCCCATCCCACCGCTCCCAAAACAAACAAAAACAAACAAACTAATTGTAAAGAAGGAACTCCACTTCCTTGACGCTAAAACTAAACCAGCGTACAAAAACTTGTGGTTGTTAATTGTACAGCAACTATAATTGTATTTACCGCAGACACCGATGTTACAATTACCTAACAAAATTGACCGCTCCAAAGGCATAGTGGTTAGAGCGTGCGCCTCGGACGCGGGAAGTATTGGGTTCGATTCACGGTCGAGTCATACCAAAGTCTTGCAAAAATGGTACTAACAGCTGCCTGGCTGGCGCTAAGCATCAAGAGGCTAGTGCTAGGATTGGTCGGCCTGGTGTCAGAATAATGTAACTGGGTGGGACATCATGCTATATGTATGCGGCATGATGCCCCAGTGCTAGACATCACTATAAACTGCCACTCTGCAGACATCGAAGCGATATGACTGAACAATTGTTAAAGCTACGTTAAAAATCATCAGCACATCATATCACTAACATAATTGAAGGCATTTCCAGTCAATTTCGAAAGATAATTGTCAGATTGGGAGGAGAACAGACCATTTTATGAGGGTTTAGTTTTGAATAAAGCTTCCTACGAAAATGAATATACAAACATCAATAACCTTAACTCAAGACCTATACAGGGTTATTTACCGACCCAGGATATTCACTGTTGGTTCGGCAACGTGGTTAGGTAGCGTAATTAAATCATTATTATATCAATAATAACGCTATCCATGGAATCTCGCACAACTAAACCAGCTCAACAGCTGAAAGAAAGTATCTTCCAGTCTGTGCTTCTATCAAACAAAAATTACATGAGCATCCGGAGCCTCAGGTGGAATTTACAGAACAGTTACTTAAGTCAGTTTTAAAAAAAAGGTTACCGAAGGTGTTCTTCCTATGTTAGGGCAAACCGATAAAGGAACCTGAAAAATAGCAGAAAGACCTTAACAAACAAAAATGATTCTAAGAGAACTTCCAGGTGAAATTGCGAGTTCGAGAAACCCCTGTAGCAGTTGCCGTAACATGATATTCAGATCGTGATAAATGGTTCGATCCAAACACCGCCAGTGTTTCAGAAAAAATGGATTCGTTTTATATTCCAAAAGTCCCGTGGCTTGTCTAAAATAACTGAAAAAATATAAAAATAATTTTGAAAATTTTTGTAGAACAAATCGAAGATGCTAAAAGAAATCCGGTACTCGGAGATAGGGTATCTTCCAAAAAAATTACAATTCGGACTACTTCGTATTGAGGTTGATGAATCAGACGAAACAATTCGACCACCATCCTCGCAACCTACTCAACTACAATCTAAACTTTAGCCGGCACCAAAAATTAGGAAGATAATAGATAAATTTACGCCTTCAGGTATTGCCGCTATCAAGAATCCAGACCAAATAAAATATATAACTACGTTTGGATATAACGATAGAGATAGGTAAAACCTGAATATGTTAAAACTTCAACGCGATAGTTGGATTTTAAATGTATATCGCACCGCTATTAATATTTAATGTTGCTTGAAGGTGTTGGTGGACGAACGAGATTTATTGATGCCCAAGTGGAAAACATGTAATCGATTGCACGATTAGTACTTCAATCGCTCATGATGTTAGTATGTCTTATCATCACGTTAATGTTACACTAATTCCTTGTCTGATTAAAAAAGCTATAATCAGCATTAAAATTTTGGAATGCAAATATTACTGCGATCAGCACAGATCGCAAGCGATCCGAAGGGTACAAATAAATTTTCAGATCAGGCACTTAAATAACGCCAAACGATCAGTGACTGATTTAAGACGTAATCTTTCTGCGGGTGCCATTACAGACATTGCCGAGACGGGTGGTATATTTCCACTTCTTGCAGCTATACCAGCATTGATAGCCCCTGCAGCCCCAGCTGTTGATAAGCAGCTGCACTTGATACTGCTGGAAATGCCGTTGGGATGGCATTAAAGAATGCAAGAGGCCACGGAATAAAGGCTTCCACAAAATGGCATTCTAAAAACGGAAGGTGTCCGGGACACTTCGCTTAATTCTAACGGATGACACAATATTTAATTCTATCTTAACTTGTACGGACTGCAAAACACAATTTTAACTCTAGTAGCATATTTATAGCATTAAGCTATTTACAGCATTATATGCAAAATCAAGTTATTTACAGCATGAAACTATATACAGCATTATCATGCAATGTACATCACTATTTACAAATTCAAGCTTAACCACCACCAGGAACCGTCGCTATGGTCAACAGATTTATGCTGGTAACTGAAAATGTTTTCCACATCTCCACCACCCCCAAATCAGCCATGGGGGAGTGCAAAATTAGCACCCACTATGTCAGTAACATGTTGCTGACATGGTGGAGAAAATACATGAATTTAGAGTTATTGTTTTATTTTGTTATTGAATTTCGAGCTTTGAGTAGAGCCCCAGTTATAAAATGTGATTTTTCGTAACCGTCTACAAATTAATCAGTCACGGGACTCGAATGCTAATTTCCACACGTTGAGAATAAAATTCCACAACATTAACAGCTCGCCCAATGATCCTTCTTACGACAAAATTCTTCAGAAATTATTATCATGTTACCAATATCTTGACTTATTTTAATCCTTGTCTGTTTCTCTCTTTTCCGTGACTATCGATCTTGACAAAGTCTGGGGGTGGGATGAACCTGACAAAATCAGAAAAAAAAGGATAACGTTTTTTTTTTTTTTTAAAAAAAACAAAAACAAAAACAAAAATCCCCAACAATAATTTCATATATAAGTGGAGGTCGTTATAAAATACAAGCGAGGTTACAGTTTAATTTCTCTGCAATTGGAGGAAGCTTTGCTTGACAGAGTTACTTCCCTTCATTGAATTTCAAGATTATTTCATTGTTTACAATGGAGTAAAATTTAGAAGTAAAATACTTAAATACAAACGAAAAATAATATTTAAGTATTTTCCTTTGCACTTTCATCCCATTTCTCTGTATTTACAGGTATAACTAGTCTTGGAGATTTATAATATTTCACAGCACCACCTAGTTTGCAATTCTGAGTCTGTGTAATTACCTGAAAATTATTAAAAAAACTTTTCAAGTATTTGGCTGTTAATGTGTTGAATCACAAGACTTTTTCGATCAGACCAAAAAAAGTCATACATACATACATAAATGACAGAGATGCATTTTTTAAATAGGAGATTTATTATCACCATTTATTTAATCATAATACCTTTTCAAAGCCCTGGATTTTCTGCCTCCACAGTCTGCACACAACTGTGACCCCCAACTTCTTTGTTATATTTCAAACACGGTTTTGGTCCTAGACTCCCTTGTCGCACACTCTGTATTTGGTATTCACACGCCTTATTACAAGGAGTTGTAGATCCAATCATTAACCACTTGTAACCATATTAAATATATTCCTTGCTTGAATCACTGCATATTAGAAATTAAAGTTTAATTTAAATATATATTTGCTTTAATTGTATAATGAATTCATTTACAAAATTATCTGCGATCAAACCCTATCAAGAGAGATTCGATCCTGAGAGAATAATAGTTCTTGACTTGCCGAGGCGAGCTCCGGCTGATTCGACGAATCAGACTAATTCATCCGTGAAGCCAAGAAAGAGTTTTTCAACGATGGCGTGGCTCATGTGTGATCAACATTCAGAATTATGCGCGACGATAAAACCAAACTTGATGTTACAATGTATGACCAGCGCGCAAGGATAATTATCAATTATCTCGAAGAACAGAGATATATTTTAAGAATACAATTTATCGTAGCGGTGGACGCTGGATTATCAGTGACAAAAATGACCTTGTTCGAGAATCAAAACGCGCTGAGATTGTTGTCAGATTAAGTAAAAAATCCAAATAGGATTGTTGACTGGAATTGATAAAAGTTATAATTAACGATCTTATCCGGTAACCGTGGGGTTTTTTTTATGCGATTATCCGCTAAATGATCGACCAAACGTTAATGACTTCATGCAGATGAAAATATCGACCTTGAATTGTGCTGCTGAAAGAGTCAAATGGTTTCTACGGTAACGTAAAAAAATAAATTAGTGGGATGAGCACGTTAGAGAATATGGTGCTACGATCAGAGACGTTGCTGAGCTGGAAAAAAAATTAAAATGTCCAATAAGTCTGAAGCCATTGATTATTGATGCTTGTATTTTCATTTTCGTAGGAAGCTTTACTTTTAAAAATAAAACTCTCCTTAAAATGGTCTGTTTACTCTCCGTAGGAAGCTTTATGTTTAAAAATAAACCCTTCTAAATAAACAAACTTATTTTCCCACATCATCACCTACTGACCCCACTCTTTTTCTGTGTTGTATACATGCATATTTTAAGTTATTTTATCTTGGATTATTACTGCTGTAAATTCTACTATTTCGGTGTCCAAATTTTGTTCATACGACATTAAACAAATTGTTCGTTTCGAAAGATTCCATTCCATTTGGGCGATTCTGGACTTGATTTCAGCAATTTTACATTGTTGGCTTCAAATTGCTAAACCATGGATCGGGTCAACCTGTAACATGTAAGTAACTTAAGTGACAATAAAACAATATTCGTGGGATATTCTCGAAGATTTGCTGTATTCGTCATGTTCACTTAAAGAATGTATTATACCAAAAGAAATTGTATCTGCAAGAACTGAAAATAGTAAGTAGTGCATATAATATATTGCGTCTTGGTTCCGCAGATGCATTTGATGGTTGGAGACACTGTGCACTATACCCTGAAGATAAGAGTTACGTGTAGTTTGAATTACCTGCCGAATTCCAAGCAGAACTTATTACCCTATTATAACACCAAGGAGATTGAATTCAAATTGTAGTTAGTGGAGGAAATAATCCGCACAATTGACGATACAACTGATTAATAATAAGGAATGAGTTCTATCCTGGATATTTTCGGTTTGCTGACCAGAGAAGGACTGCCCTAAGACTGGCAGATAAGGGTCAGCATATGACCGTTATTCAGTTTTAATTTTGACCTTTGATCTTTTGGAGCTTATTTAGAGGTGCAATGGTATGCACCGGCTACAATTAAGTATTATAAATTCCCAACCTGATTTCAGAATTAAATAGTAACATTAACAGCGGTTCATTCTAGCAAAATATCGTTGAACTCTGTTCTTCTAATTTGCTTTGTTTCAAAAAGTGTGTCTTTTCATCCTATATGAAATGATCTATGTTTGAAATGATAACTTCGATGTTAATCGTAGTCTACTGGGTTACTGAAATATAGGTTTATTTTTCTAAAATTACCCCAACATTCTAATCCATCAGAATTCTATTGTAAACACGTTTTGTAAAATATTAGAGGTCATGTATGTATGTATGTATGTATGTATGTATGTATGTATGTATGTATGTATGTATGTATGTATGTATGTATGTATGTATGTATGTATGTATGTATGTATGTATGTATGTATGTATGTATGTATGTATGTATGTATGTATGTATGTATGTATGTATGTATGTATGTGTGACAACTGCTTATACTTGTATAATGTACTCTGTCAATGCTATTGAAATGTAACATTTGTGTTATTATATTACAACTTGTCATCCGCTGATCATTCATAAATAAATTTATTGTTATCACTGTCTCCTATTAGTAAATGGAGGAGGAAAATTTTACCCTGAAATTGTGACAAGCACTAGGTAAAGAGGCAGCAATCTAACGATAAGCAAATAAGCGTTTTCAGACTTGAAATTAGTTTTACCCCAAACTGCAGCTACATCATTTTGTCTTTTCATACACATATGCATACATTTTACTAGAGTAATTGCCATCCTCTTCTTGCACTCATTCAAGCAAAGGAATGTGGCCGAGGGCATTATCGTATCCAGCTGACACATTTCTAAATTTTTTCTCTAATATTTAAATCAAAACCTCATTCAATTCCCTTCAAAGATGGAGTTTTCTATCATTTAATATTTTCCCTTTCTGTATATAATACTCTCTACACGCACAGATACTGTCCTTGATAATGTCTATGGAGTTAAGAACTAGGTATCTTTTTATTTAATATTCTTGTTTTGCACATTATGTTATTTCAGTAAAGCATTACCTATTACCTTTCGTTTTAAATTACACCTATCGCCTTGTACCGCTCCTTGTCATGGGATATGTCCCTTTTCACTTCACTCAGTGAAACAAAACTCCATCATATTAGTTTGTTTTGTGTCGTTAAATATAAATTACATTTCAATAGTTCTTGTTTGACTCCGTCAAGAATTTCATTGCAGTCGCTGAGGATTTCATTTTACCCCTCGGTGATTTGATTGCATTGACGCCACAAAATGACAAGCAAATAAAACAGATGAGAGAAACCCCGACGCCGTGAATATTATCGTCATATTCCTTTAATTTCCAAACTATTTTCAATGCGGTCTTTTTTAAGACATTACCGAGAATATGATATAGATATTATAACAACAAACAAAAAAATCTCATTTTATCACAAACACAAAGTTATAAGTTATTGCATTTGTCCCTTAGATATGGTTGAAAGACTTTTGGTCCCTAAAATATGATTGATGGCATCATGCGTATAGTAAACTGAACTGGAGTCTTAACCCAGCGCCTAGGACCCAAAACTGAACATTGGGAGCGAAAGAATATTCAATGGTGAAAGTTTAATATCAATTATCCATACGTTTCCAAACACATTGTTTTGTCTAACAGGACTTCACAAAAAAACCCTGATAAAACTGTATCAATACATTTTGTTCTACTTATTAGAGATCTCTTGCCTTGGATGTGCACCCACAGAACTAGCAGCTCTGATGACCAGCTAAAACACCGAACATGACAACCCGAACGGGTCAAAATCGCACTAAAATCTTATTCTCTGCACAGCATGAGACTGCAGTAATCGCAAATGCAGTTTTTTCTTCACAACTTTTTACTCCCTAACTTATAGGTCACTAACCATCTGTATTGTACAAACGTGGTCATCATCATCATCATCGTCGTCGTCGTCATCATCATCATCATCATCACTTAACCTAAGAGGTCGTTGGGGCATCACAGTTGTCTTTACAACAAATTCTCTCCGTCTTTTCCTGTTCTCTATTGCCCTTTGGGAATCTCCAAATTCCATACATGTCCACTCCTAAATGTTGTCTTCCCACCTCTTTTTTTCTGCCTCTTTTTCTGCACCCTCGCACTGTGCCTTGCAAGGCTGGTTTTGCTAGTCCAAATGATCTTGTGACATCACCGTACGAGTTCTGTTTGCGATTTTTTTACATTGGTCAAGAGGTCTTCATAGGATCCGATGGCTCATTGTATCCTGTTGTGGACTTCTTCGTTGGTTACATGCTCAATGTATGAGATGCCCAAGATCTTGCAGTAGCATCTCATTTTGAAGGTTTGAATCCTTCTTTGTAGATCTGATGTGAGTGTCCATTTTACACAAGCATACAGAAAGATAGATATGACAATCGAACACATCAGCCTTTTTTTGGAACCAAAAAACAATGTTGGTATCTTACCATATTGGTATCAGCATTGTTATTGATGTTGTTTGGGCAATCCTGTAAAGTAGTTCTTGTTTGGAGCCCTCGTCTGTGATAACTGATCCCAAGTACTTGAACCTCGTGACTCTTTCCAGCTTCTGTATACTGACTTTTATTTCTGCACTCATGTCATTGATGCTGTTTGTCACCAGTTCGTTTTTTTCAGCTCTAATCTTCACACCGTATGCTGTGGAGGTGGTATCAAGGCGCTCAACCATGTCAGCCAGATATTTTTCATCTCCTGCAGGTGTGATATTATTATAGTCATAAAAACGCATTTGTTATGTATGCACACCTTAAAAATGTTTAATTAGACTTTAAAAAATCCGCTTTATAAATGAAAAAAATTATTCGGTAATCTCCGTAAACAATCGATAGTTTCCGCTTGCCAAAAAACGGATATGACATACATTTATCCCTTCTATTCAACCTAACCATTCAAGTGTTTAATTTCCTCACGTAAACGTATGTGATATATCTTACGATCGTCCTTTTATAGAGCAAATATATTGTACAATCTAATATATGGATGTAACTAAAAGTGTATTGATGGGAAAAGGGTTCTTTCTTTTTCCGAAAGACCCTGTTTACCAGAAGAAAAAGTGGATTGAAGCTGTGGGATTGAATAGGGTGAGGAATAAGAACGTTTTATCATTTATGCCGGACTATAGTTTATTTGGCCCAAAGACAATTCGCCTCAACTCGAAAGACAATTTGGTCCAACTTAACAATAGTTTGAACAAGTTCTTTTTCTTCAACAAGTAGATTCTATGTAAGAAAATTTTAAGAAATAATTTTTAGGGAAAAAAAAACTAAAGTTAAAAAAAAAAACCATCTTGATATTCTTTCAAATAAAATAATGATTCTTCGTAACGAACATATATGAGAGAAAACACAAACTGACATATCTTGCTCGTTTTAATTAAAATATTTACAAATATTTTTTATGCTAAAAATATATATGCATCTGCATAACCACACTTTCAATTTAAGTCTTCCGGTCAAATTATCAATATTGATTTATGAAACAATAATAACACATAATATTCTACAGACTAAGTATAAATATTTTAAGGGTAGTGTCATGAGATATTATAACAAATGTGTTCAATTTTATGCTTCAGGTTGTAACACTGCTGCATATAATACACATTTGATTACACATGAGAGAGAGAGAGAGAGAGAGAGAGAGAGAGAGAGAGAGAGAGAGAGAGAGAGAGAGAGAGAGAGAGAGAGAGAGAGAGAGAGAGAACATTTTGTCAGTGTTTAGTTGCTGCAATATGAAGCTCTTACCAGTTATTTGTTTTTTGTTTGTTTTTAATTTTCAAGTTGACTTAGTGCGCACGCGTAAATTAAAAGTTTGTCATTATTAGTTAATATCGTCAATAATATTTGCTCCATTATTTCATACAAATGAGAAAGGAAATAATTTTGTGTTGAATTTGTGCCCCCTCCACCTCATAGTACGACAAATTTGATAAACATACACTTTTGAAAAGAAAATGATAGATATTAACCTTGCATTTTTTTTTATTAATTCTTTTTTGATCATGCAAAATTTATTAAAGAAAGCAATATATCTACAAACTCCGTATATGTAGCGGGTGCCGGTTTGCGTATGAATCCTTGCAGTAGTGTGTATCGCTTAAATCAAAATTACAAAATCGCGAAAGAGACAAAAATATCACCCAATTGCTTGAAGGCACTTGCATTCACGATTGATAAGTTACAAGATGCAAAAACTGACAAAGATTTTATTGTATCCAGGTTAACTATAAAACGGTATCTCGCTAATAAAATCATTGTTTGAAAATACATTCACTGTGAGTGCAAATGATAATCTTTTCGCTAGCATGCGTTACAAAAGTATTATTAAAGCATTATATTGTGGTGTATACTATTTGCCCTGCGAACATCAGTTTTGATCACATATGGCAAACAAATAGAAGCCCGCTGATGAATAAACACAACTGACAAAGATCATTAAACTCCTTGCTTAAACCTAACCGACAAGATATCAAATGCAAGGGTTATTTTATTACAAAGCAAACCAACACCGGAAACTGACATTGATATCTCTTAATTGTGCCGATTTATTCTTAAGAACTCGGCCGATATAAGGAAACCAAGTGTGTTTCTTTTTTAATTCTTCAAGTGTGATGATTCCTTTTTTTTCTATAAAGTCGGCAGACATAGGGAAGCCAACTTTGATTACTTTTTACGTGTATTAAGGAAAATTTTCAAAATAAATTGAAACAATGGAACAGTTTTGAAAGCGACACAATCTAGTGCATCGTGCACGCATATTGACATAAGGCTGAACAGTAAATTACTTTTCAGTAATTTCATCTAAATATTCCCTATCTATAGTCTATATTGTTTTTTTTTTTCGACAACAAGCATGTAATTCGTCTTGTGAGGATAATTGGACGTCATTTCCGGTTTTCGTCATCTAATGGTGATGATAGTAGGTAAGGGGAAGTAACAGTGTTGTATACTTCTATTTCGAGTAATTAAATTACTATTTCTTCTTTACACTTGATACTTTTTTTGTTCTTTTTGTGCAATTATAACTACTTTTAATCATGTAATGCAAATCTGATGTAAAAGGAAAATTGTTAGAGCTTTAAGTCAAGCGCATTTGTTTTTTTTGTTGTGGGTTTGTGGGTTTTTCTTGCATTTTTTGTTGCTGTTTTTTTTTTCTTGAAACACCATGTCTGGAGAAAAATTGTACACTTTTCTTTTAGAAACAACAAAAAATTACTTCCGGACTGTCCAGGTCACCTGTGTCATCGATACTCGTCCCCTTGGTTTAGTTTGGTCACCTGCATTAACGACACCCATAATCCTGGATTGGGTGTACGAAGGAGGGGGTAGGGGCATAAACTTCCAGCAAGAAGTCATAGAGAACTCCATCTCCCCCAAAACACACAAACAAACACACACACACACACACACACACACAAACGCACACACACATATACACCTTTGTGAGTCAGCTGGGCTAAAATTATATTCTAATGCAAAAAAAGTGTACATCATACCGAAATTTTAAGTCATTATGCTTTTTCGTCACTTTCACCCTTACCTTTGGTAATAGTAAACTCGTCAGACGACCAAATCAGCCTCGTCGGAATACTCGTTTGATTTCATGGCAAAAATACAGCAGATAGTGCTTGGCAGAATCTGTGTATAAATAGTAGCTTTACGTAAAGGTTAACACGTTTCTAGTTCTTGAGAAAATGTGTCGGATATATGGTGTGGAAGTACCACAAGAGCTAGACTAGAGGCTAGTATAGATAGAACTACGGATATTTTATTTTGTCGGAACATGTTGAGAAAACAATTTATGTTGATAATTTATAAGTGACTGAATTAATAACCCATACAATTATGCTTATTTATCTTTATTTTAATAACTGAATAAATGCTCATACGATCATGTTACATATTGATTGAAAGGCGTCTTTTTTATCACACGAACTCACTATCACTGTCTGTTATATCTTTGCCTTCTGTTGTTTTTTTTTTTGCGGACCCCCCCTTTCTGTTACGTATAATTAGAATGACTAAAGTATTAAGGTTATTATATTTTATGAACCATTTAAATGTTCTCGTGAGATTCTTTGCACGAAAATTGTTTCTCGTGTCACGAAATACACGTATGTCAATCTGTTTCAAAGTATGTCAATGCGTTTCAGCGTTAAAGTATATTTCAATATTAAACAACTTTTCGTTCAGCTTAAAAGGAGTATTCATATATTGACAACTTGTCTGGGTGTGTATTCTTTGTTTATTAATTTTATCAAGGTTTTTGTTTTTACCATGAATTACATTACACACAAATCAGATTCACCATGTTACACTCATGCTGTTAAAGAGTGATATTGCGTGTAGTTTGGCGATAGTGGCTGATAGAATAAGAAAAGATCTATTCTTTTTTTTTGGAGGGTGCTCTCCCTGGTTGATCTTTCCAGACCATTTAGGGAGTCCCTCCTGCCCTACAGGTATATATTTATATATTTCGCTATTATGGTAAAGTTTGTATAAAGTATATTGTAAAATTTACATGTAAAGAATTTACTATTCTGGTATAGTTGATTGTGTGTTTGTTTTTCTGCAATTGACTTTCGCTTTGGTTGCCTATTGTCCTACTGTATCTTAGGGCTGGGTTATTGTTTCTCCGATTTGTCAACTAGATGTTGTTGTTGCTGCTGCTGCTGTTCTTCCAGCATTTGGTTACTCGTTTCTGCCAAGTTTCTGTAACATTTATGTGGCATATGTCATGTTTGTCCACATCTATTACATGTTCTTTAATGTATGCAGCATTCATACCAGGTTTTAGTTAAGAATCCGAATAAGTAAAGAGCTCTTTTTTTACTTCCCTCAATTTTTTTTTCTTTTCAATTTTAAAGATTCGGTTTGCATTGTAGATAGATGTTAAGGGAATCGTGTCTAATCTGGAAGATATTACTTTGATGTCAATTTTTTCATCGAACTTCTCTTTTGTAGCCTGCAGATTTGTCGCAAGAGGGATATCTGTTAGGTGTAATTCTCCAGTTTATTTCTTGATTTTCTTTAGACTTGGCGCTGGCTCTTTAACAACTACCTATGCCCTTTTATCGTCATTTCGCCATATTGTAAAATTGGTGTTTTGTCCTTTGATCTCAAAATGTACATTGTATCCATCTCGGTTTATGGAATACGTCCTTTTCACATATTCTGGGTCTGTAACATTGAATGTTACCATAATATCCGTTGTTCCAGTTATATTATCTCTTGGTATGTTTGTCATATCCAAAAATTGCGTTGCTTTTTCATACATGCCTTCTAGAAAAGAACCTTCTGCATTGTCAATTCTTCTTATCTTAAAGAAGATTTCTAGTCTCAGTGACACAATCTTGTTGACTTACTGGACTGCCTTTATTCCACGTGCAATCTTCTCCCTTTGTGAGTTATGATCACTTTCACTGTAATTCACTTTTTTGTAAATTATTTGTCTGTTTATGACATTAAAGTTTTTGTTTGTAGTTTATGATCCTCGTCTTCCCATTCGTAACTTTCCCATTTCTTCACATCTGAGTTGTCCTGATCATTACAGCCTTCCTAGTAAAGATCTATTCTGTTTTATTTATTTTTTTGTTACCTGCACCAGATGTATCATGATAGATGTGAATTAAGTGTTCTATAACAGTGAACCATATTATGATCCATTTTTATTCTTACTCTGATTTTTTTGGTTATTTGCATACTCATACCTTTCAAAGCCCAAAGTTGGATCCAGTACTAAACTGAAGTCACCACATGTAATATTGTCCGGATTATTAAACTCTTCCATTATTTCTTCCACTCTGTCAAAAACAATATTAAGATAACACGAGTTAAAACCATACAATTTAATAAGTGTTAATCTGTTGTTTTCAAGTCTATTCCAAGTAATAAACTCCTCACTTATTTTTTCTTCTGCTAAATTTCAAATTATATCCACACCATCTGTAAATTCTAAGTTGTTATTGAATATTCAACTTATATTGTGTCTCAATATATTTCTCTTCCTTAGACACAAAAATTGCTTTTACGCGCACAGTGCTATAAGTTATCGTTAAAAGATCAATTGAGGCTTGTTAACCTCGCAAAACGATGACGTATTTTGTAAATACTTTGTTGATATGTGAGAAAGCTTGCCAGTACCTTCTCGTGGGTCGGTGGTTCTTTCCGGTGATTTCCCGGTTTCTTCCTCCACCACTAATACTGGCCGCCATGAATAGCCTATCGTGAACGGCTGGTAAAGGGCCAAACACAACAAAGACAGAACAGACATACAAATACAATGCCAACATTTCTATATGTTATGCAGGAGGTGTTCATAAATTTGTTATTCAAGCTATTCGTCCCTATATTTGATGCATTTATAGAATTATACCGACTGGTTAACAGCCTCCTCAGCTGTGTTGTATCAGATTTTAGAATAAACTTATCTTGGATTTCTGAACACGTGTATTTCTTATCAATTTTCTTGATATTTCTTTCTGTGCGAATACCGCTTCGGTGGTCTAAGTGGTTAGAGCATCCGCCTCGGATTTGGGAGGTTGCGGTTCGAACCTGGGCCATGTCATATCAAAGACAGATGAAAAATTGTATTTGCAGTTGCCTCATGTGGCTCTCAACATCAAGAGGTTAGTATTAGGACTGGTCGGCCTTTTGTCTGAATAATGGGACTGGGTGGGACATAATGCTAGTGTTTGCGATATGATGTCCCACTGCTTACTACAAATTTGCCACATTAAAATACATTGCCCAAGGGAGGTAATTATCTGCCTAAATCTGTTTACTGATCTGTTTCCCATCATTATGTATGTTGTCAAATATATGCACCTGTAACATATACAAATCGGTCTGCTTACTAGTATAAATGGATAACCTAGGGACAATTAGACTTTTTTGTCAAAGGGATGTACCCTAGAGACAATGGGAATTTAACATGGGGAAATTTAATAAGGATGGGACTAAAGCGGGGCAAGGGGAAGGTGAACATAGGTTGGAATTGTCTAGGGACAATGGGAATTAAACGTGGTAGAATTTATAAGGACAATGCATTGGGAATATCTAGGGACAAATGAATTGAACAGGGTTGACCTCATGGTACTGGCCACTGGGGAAACTATATTGCAAGGGGCTGACCTGAGCAGTTAGGAACAGTGTTGTAAGTAACTGAACGGTTGGTAAGGGGCCAAACAAAACAAAGACAGAACAGATATACAAATACAATCCCGACATTTCTTTATAAACATTACCTAGACCTGATGTTATGCAGGCGGTGTTCATAAATTTTCATAATTGTAATAAAGCTATCATAATGTAATGAAGCTATTCATAATGTACTCAAACTATTCATAGCTATAATCAATGAAAAGAACAACACCAAAATTTATGTGACTAAAAGTAACGCTAAAATTACGAAATTGTCCCAGAATTTAACATAGACTACATATATCCCTGTTGTTGTTGTTGTTGTTGTTGTTGTTGGGCTTAATGACATTTTTCAGCACACGATTGGTTATTCATGGCGGCCAGTATTAATGGTAGAGGAAGAAACCGGGAAATCACCGGAAAGAACCACCGACCCACGAGAAGCTACTGGCAAGCTTTCTCACATATCCACATTCGCCGAATCCTAGACTCGAACACACGCAGACAGAGGTGAGATGGCAGTGATCCGTAACGGACAGCGCTTTAGACCACTCGGCCATTTGGGCCCCCATATATCCCTGAACATTAGGTTACATTGGTTTAGACTAAAATGGATAACCTAGTATATATTTATAGTCAAAACTTGTGTGACGATCCTGTTTAAAAACCCTAGTATATATTTATAGCTACAACCTGTGGAAATTCCATTGAAAACTCACAATCTAGTTATAGTCAAAACTGGTGGAATATCCTTCTGCAAAATTGCTAGTACCTTTTTATAGCTACAGCTTGTGGAACCGAGTAGGTTTTCTCGCTTTAATGTCTCATCAATGTCCCTAAATGTGTCTCTGCAATGTCTCTTTTCTATGCCCCTTTTTTGTTTGTATAGTGTCGCTGGGGTGTCGGTAAGTGAAATGAAGAGATCTGTTCGAGAGGCTCCGAGATTTATCTGAACCGGGCTTAAGATCTCGAAGTGGAAAGGGAAATTGTGCAGAGACAAGGGTTTTTGTTATGGAAAAAAACAAACACATATGCAAACAACCGAGCACACACATACACACAAAAATAGATTCAAAAACAAACGCACGCAAACAGAAACGTATTTTCACGCATATAGACACACACACATACAATCAAACTTACGCGCAGTCACACACACAATCAAACGTACGGACACTAAAAAAACACACACAATCAAACGTACGCTCACCCATATAAACACACACATGCACAAAAATGTACGCGCATGCACACAAACACATATACAAACAAACTTATGCGTTCGCATACAAATACAAGTACAAACACAAACGTACGCGTCCGCATAGAAACTCAAACACAAATGCAAACAAACACACGCGCATGCATACAATACACATATACACACAAACGTATCCGCACTCATACAAACACAAATGCACACAAACAAAGAAACGTACGCGCACCCACATAAACATAGACAAAAATACAAACACTCTTACTGGGCAGAGAAACAAAGAGCCTATTGACACATTTACATTTTTAACTTTCAAACAAATACAAAGACAGATAAATATTTTGGAAATTTAACTACTATATCTTTTCTAGATTGTTTAGGATAGCCCTGAAGAGGGCTATTTAGTTGAGGGTTATGGCAATTTCTTATCGTTTAAGACTGCGTCCACTTCTGGCTGCAGGCTTTCTCACAGGATAGGGTGTGCTTCTTCGACAGTCTACAAAACCTCTGTCTGGCTCCTGCTGTTTTTGCTGCTGCTCTACTTTTGAAGTCTTTACTTCTTGGTCCATTCTTCTTGCCCCTTTTGATTTCATCTTTAAACACCTCTTCGCTCAGGTCTTGAACCACTTTTAACATCCTGACATTCTCTATCTCATCAGGCGTGGGTATCAGGTTTTGCCTGACACAATGTAAATTCACTTACGCTTCATTCAGTCTAGCTGGCATTAAACATATCTTCGTAGGAGGATGAATCAACAATGGATGGCCAGACTGGAGACCGCTGAACGTTATATGGAAAACATCTATACGACTATATTACGTAGGAACCCTATAGCTTATCTCATGGTGATGGACAGAGAGAAATCAAAGAGTATATATTCATAGTGGGTTTGCTTTAATAAATAAAAAACCACCAACTCATTTTTCACAACACTTTTTTAAACTCACAAACAGCCAATACATCATATAACAATCTGAACATTTTGTCAAAGAACACATTTTTAACAAGGTTGGCAACGTTGCGGAGTCAATTTAGACTTCCACGGATGGAGTCTTTGGGCCATTGATGTACACTGCTTTTCCTAGCTAAAGACAATAGATAGCCATATTGATCACAAAACCATCGATCGACTTTTTCATCGTTTCTAGAATCAAAATAAGTAACTAATTGTTTTAAGGGATATCCAAGACTGCGTTGATGAAGAAAATGCACACAATATTGTCCACACACCATGGAATATGTGCCTTGTAATTTCACAATATTATTTCGTATCGTCTGCGCATTTTCATTTCATAAAAGTCGATGCTATCGTCTTACAAAAGAATATAATTCGTACGAATCAAAATACTTCACACAGGAATGGTTGGGAAGGTATTCGGCTACGCAGTGAGATCCTACGAGATGACTGCCATCTGTGTTGATGAGATAAGCTTGATGGTCTGTTGGGTTGCACTGAGGAAGTTCATCTTTAGCACACACAACAGGATTCCAAGAAACGGTATTCGAATAGTTTTTTTTATAATGTAATAAAGTTCCTGGGTATCCATATTCTGTTTTGTTTAAGATATAATTTAATTTCTGGCGGTACTTTTTGCTTGACAATCTCTATCAAGTAATCGTCTTTACACTTCGTCTCCGTACTCTGGGCGAAGACAGATTCAAGGCGATCGATCTCTAGAGCAGTCAACGGAGAAGGGTGGGGGGAAATGGTCACGAAATTCTTTATACCCCTGATGCAACACTGATTCTTCAAGTAATTCTGGGTAAAGTTAGGTTCGAAGGGTCTGGCAGATAATGTCTTGCCATCTCGACTGACTTCGATCTTGGACACTCTGTAGTGCTTAAACTGGAAAGGATTTTGATCGTGAGCTGCGTTGAGTACTGAACTGCTAACGATGCCAATGTTTGGGTAACTGTCCTTGGAGCAGACGATATTCGGTCTTGGATGGGAGTTCAGCACCAATGGTGAAGGTTTTCATTTCTATTCGTCGAATCGGATACTCGGCGGTCGTTCTGCTTAAAATGTGACTGATGTCATTTCCCACTTTAGGTAAAACTTCTACACGACGCACGTAATGTCTGGCTTTTATGATGAAAATTTTGTACTCGTTGGCATGGGCCCTCAAATGGAAAACTATACTGCTACGATTCAGTCTCAGGCGGATATCCACCTCGTTCAGCAAATACTTTTCTTGCAACCACATGTTCAAATGCAAACGATCCAACAGTTATAAACTATATCATTGCAGGATTTTCTTTCGACGGTCTTTAAAGCCCGCATTGTGAGGATCGTCATCTACTGTTAGGGCTGTGTCATTAAACATGTCCTCGTCTGCTGTGTCAGGTTTCTAAACTACGCAAGTATCCATATAAGTGTTTTTTTAAAACCTATTTTCAGTATGTCAAGAGATTTTCTAGGTACGCTTGGTAAGGGTCAGGATCCATGCTGTTAATGACTGGTTTGTTATTCAAGTACAAATCCACTTTGTTGAATAAGGATTGCAGAAATTTTTTTGTCCTGCGCTACTCTAACATCATCTTCCGGAGAGGTGTCGTCAGTTAGAATCACTTTAACTTTCATATACAAGTACCTGCAAATCAAATCGATGTCCTTTATTTCAAATTTGATGGGACCTGAATCTGTCAAGGAGGAGACTGGATGAAATTCAACCCTTTGGGATTTTTGCGTCGTCATAATGGTGGATGGAATAATGAGGTCACAGCAGTGTCGAAAAGAGGCTTGTTGTTGCTGTTATTGTGGCTGTTGTGAGGGTGACTGATGTTTGGAGCAAGACTTCCGTTTTTAGCTTTAGAGTATTTCAGGGAAGGATTGGCAAGTAGGTAACCGGGGCAATTGCTCAGTAAAATGGTCCACAACAATTGTTTGTCTCCTTTTTGCAAGCACAAATATGCAATGACAGAACCGATGATACAATACACCCACAAAGATTTGGCAGCAAAAGACGATTTGAGTTTTAATCATACGTTCTCTACACCATACATAAGGGCGACGTTTGTAGATCTTGCATAGATCTTGCATAGAAGAACTGTGAAAGAGTGGCCACTGTGGTGGTTGAAGCTGTGTCAAAACTCGGCTAATGGTGTTTGTGTGCGAGCGCGTATTTTTGTTTGTGTATTTTGTTTGTACGAGTGCGCGTACGTTTGTTTGTGTATGTGTGCTTGCATAGATGCGTGTACGATTGTTTGTATTTGTTTGAATGCGTACATGTTAGTTTGTGTGCGTATTTGTTTGTGTGTGTTCGCGTACGTTTGATTGTGTGTGCTTTATAGAGTGCAAGTACGTTTATTTGTGTGTGTGTGTTTGTATGAGTGTTCGTATGTTTGTGTTTGTATGCGTGTGCCTACATTTGTTTTGTGTGTATGTGTGCTTGTCTGCGTGCGTGTACGTTTGCTTGTGTGTGTATCTGCGCGCGCGTACGTTTGTGTGTGTGTGTGTTTGTTTGTGTGTTGCTGTGTCTGTTTGTTTATCCATTAACAGAAACCCTTGTCTCTGCAAAATTTTCCTTCGCACTACAAACCTCGGGTTTTATTTTTATATATATCTGTCTGTCTTTGTTGTGTTTGGACCCCTACCACCCGCTCAGCTACTTGCAACTCTGTTCCTAACTGCTCAGCCCGATTGAAATCAGTTCCTTGCAACACTGTTGCCATTGTTTACCCCAGTGTCCATTGCCGTGGCGTTCACTTCTGTTCAATTTATACATATTCTATGTTAAATTTCCCATGTTCAATTTTCATTACCCATAGAGTCCCAAACATGTGAAATTCCAATTGTCCCTAGGGTACAACTCCTTAATTTAGCATAAGTTCCAATGTCCATTGGGTTTCCAAGTATACTGTTTCTGCTTGTGCCCTAAATGAAGCCTTCATTACCGTATATCCCATGTTGGGTTATCACTATTAAAATTTTGTAATTACCTATATATTGCAAAAGATACAAGGGTAAATAAGAAAAAGAGGAATAAAAACCCACAAATTATTTCTTACTCAAGTTAAACAGAACGTAGGAACGTTAATAACATATGGTTCGAATTATATCACTTTCTCGTCATTTGAATTACAAAGTTCGAATCTGAGACATGCCTTAGTTTCTTTACTCGGTTTAGTTGTTTATGCCTACAACCGGTGAAGAATCAAGCTAAATCATTGATGATTTCCTTGTATTCTTTGTATGGTCATTTTGTCATCATGATAACAAATATGTCTGTTTTTTAAAACAGTATCTAACAAGAACTGATGAAGGTCTTCCGCCTTTTTTGTCTTTACTCCCATTATTTATATATGTTTTCTGGAGTATTATTCATTTCTGTGAACTGCAGTTTCTGCCTCATCTACCCTTCTTTATAAGAGTTTTTTCCCTTGCAACTGAATTCAGTTTGAGACAGGATCCTGTGAAAACATCTTGTCCTGTAGTTTTTGTATGGATTTGCGTGATACTCATTATACACTATGGACACCATTTCACGATTCCAACATCCATAAATGGCTGTCATGATTTTAATAGGAGTTATTGCCCATTTTGACTTTCAGTTTGTTTTGCAGTGCATGACAGCATTTTGTGAATACAAGTTTTCTTGCAGTTTATAGTGAATTGCTGTAACAAAAATATATGTTATGCACAACACATAAGCTGTTTTCGTTGTTCAACCATTGTGTTCCATCATGTGGTAACGGTGGTATAGAGGATATGTGCAGATATATTTATATGAGCAATGTTTCTACAATTTATCTAGTTTCATGTACTAATAACAGATTTTGTATAGTATATGATCGAAAATACTGATGAGAAGAAAAAATGGGGTATCGTATTCCTTTTTCTGAAATTTCTAATTGAAGGCAGTTACCGAAAACAAGGTTTTGGCAATTATACTGTCCTAAATGGGGAGAGGGTTATTATTAATGCTTGATCTTTTTTCTCAAGGAATGCAAAATTCATAAAATCACTAAAACAAAAACGTTTAAAATGTTTAGAAAATTATTTTCACATATCATTTATGCAATCGTTTATGGATATAGACGACAGAATTGGTTGTTGGTTGGTGTTTAATGTCACTCTCAGGTGGTCGCAAAAGAGTCATCAGAAGCAGATGACAAAAATATATTATTTTTGTTAAAGATTGATAGATGGCATATGTATCATATATATGCGTATATATCCTATTTTATTTTATAGATTCTGTTCAAATTCAGGCATGAACATTTTAAAGACAATTAAACAGTCGAATAGAAGTTTTACGAATTTACAAATAAAAATATTTGGATAAGAGAATTATTACATGTTTAGATTTTGGGGATGGCTAATATCGCTTTAATTCAATTAAACCCATCAACATAATCAAGAAGAAAATCAAAACTGTTCTTAATAGTTTTGAATTGACCTCAAATTCCTATTGGTACCGAGATAAAATGTACCCTACAGTAAAAAATAATCATGGTGCATAACATGCGTTAAAATTAGTCATTTTTTATACTTATTTCTGTCTAATAAAATTCTAACAATTCTTGCCATGTCCTTTTTGAGATGTAAAATGAACCTGTTTGTAGAACGAACGAAAGAAAGTCAACGTTTTCACTAATATTTTAAAGATTAATATAGTTTCAAAGATAAAATATTACAAAGGAGATTAGTTATAAGACGTTTTACTTGTTATTATCAAATTTGTAATTATTTTCTTTACATAAAGTGAGAATATAAATAAGCCTTTAAGCTTGGACATTATTAACTGTATTTAAACCTTTTATTTGTTAATATAATTATTTATTTTTTTAAAATTTATTTACGAATATTTATTCGATGCAATCAATACATTGCTATATGTAGTTCGAGAAAAAAAGCAAGTTTTATTCGAGGGAACAGATGTTACCGTTTTACTCTTTTGAGACCAACCATTTTCTGGTTTACAGAATGACTTCTGGATTTCTGGCGACACAGAATATATCCATTCATAACATCCTAAAGTCAAACTTTTTGGCTGCTATTGCTAATTCCTCCCTTAAATCCATCTCATGCGCAAATCACATTATTTCCCTCCTGACACAAGACACCTGGAAGTCCTGCGGCGATGGACAAGCACGTGTAGGTACACCGGGACCTTTAACTGCAGATCTACACATATGCAGATGATGGCACAGTGGATTGTTTTTCAGTGAACTGAAGCAGCTGTGGAACTCGGCAGGCCTCTTGGATGACATTAGAATCACACTCCTCATCTCCGTACCATGAGAAAAGGGCTCTAAGCATAGCCTGATTCACTTTTACATTAATCAGATCCCCGTAGCTGACAGGATCAAACTTTAGTGGTAGTAAACCTAGTAAGAATATACACGTGACTAAACTCACCATCGGTGTCTAGAACTTACTCACGCTAACGGACATCAGCAGACAGACCAGAAAGAACAGCTTTAGTTGTACGAGAACTGGCTAGATTCAACATTCACTTATTAGTCCTAAGTGAAACTCACGTAGCTAAGGACATACAACTCACCGAAGTAAGAGCTGGCTAAACCTTCTTCTGGAGTTGCTGAAGAAACGAAGTTCGAGGCGAAGCCGGTGTCGGCATTGCCATGAAATAACAGGTAATTAGCAATCTCACAAATCTCCCTAAAGGCGTGAATATCAGATTAACATAAATGAGACTTCCGCTGGCAGGAAAATGCCATGCAACTATCATTGCGCCTTTGCACCCACCATGAAAGTACCAAAAGCAGACACGTTTATCATCCGTTGTGACTCCATTTGTCTGAGTTGGCATCTATTACCAGACCTGGTTAGGTGTCATTGGCAAAAATGGTGTCGGCAAATGCAGAAATGGACTCCTCTTCTCTTATTAAGAAAATGCACAGAACACGATCAACTAATCACCAACACAGCCTTCCTCCTGCAAAACTGCAATAAGATGTCTTGTATGCAATCACTCTCAATGCACAGGCAAGGTAGAGACAGGATGAACCAGTGACTAGACCATTAGAAGTGCAAAAATGCTGGACTGACCACATGCTCGCAATCTCCAAGCTCATCCAAATGCAGCATGACAGATGACCACAAAACACAAAGTGCCCGAAAATGTCTCGAAGAATGTGCATCTAACTAAATGCAGTTGTTATAAATTCAGATTTTGCTAAAACCAAATGATCTTTTTTATTTGTTTCACCCGTTGTTAAATTAATGCACGACTGTTTTATTTTCCTTCAGGTTTGTCCCACTGAAGATCAGAGAGCATCACTCGTTGCGAGGCAGACTCCACAAGTTCTTCTACAGGAGAGCAAAAGCTCGTAAGTACATAGGTTATGTACAGTTTTAGCGAATTAACGATGTGGAGTAATACAAAGTTAAGATGTGTTTTTGTTCTATCTAATCAAAGAAAGTTATTGTTTAAATACTTTCATGTGTATACACTCATGAAATGAAATGTGATCGTTTTATTACAGCATGAAGTATTGTCAAATCTGCAGATGAAATAAATTGCTTCCGACAACGAATGATGCTAAAATACTACAATAGACATTGCATCAACTAGAGCATTTATGTCAGACAGTATCCAAAAGTCCATCCCATAAATGGGAATATTCCTGTCAGACAGCATCCACAAGTCTATCCCTTGTTAAATATCAATCGGAACATTCCTGTCAGACAGTATACACAAATCCATAATTTGGTAACTATCAACCAAAGCATTCGTGTTAGACGATATCCACAAGTCCATTCCTTGTCAAATATCAAGCATAATATTCCTATTAGAAGTTAGCCATTATTTGTTAAACATCAACCAAAACACTCCCATTAGACGATATCCACAAGTCCATACCTAATTAAACATCAACCAGAACACTCCTATTAGAAAACATCAACAAGTCCATACCTAGATAAACATCAACCAGAACACTCCTGTTAGGTAATATACACAAGTCCATATCTAGTTAAACATCATTCAGAACTTTTCTGTTAGACAATATCTACAAGTCCATACCTAGTTAAACACAAACCAGAACACTCCTGTTAGGTAATATCCACAAGTCCTTACCTAGTTAAATGTCAACCAGAACACTCCTGTTATGCAATATCCACAAGTCCATACCTAGTTAAACATCAGCCAGAACACTCGTGTAAGACAATATGCACAAGTCCATACCTAGTTAAACATCAACCAGAACACTTCTGTTAGGTAATATTCACAAGTCCATACCTAGTTAAACATCAATCAAAACACTCCTTTTAAACAATATCCACAAGTCCATACCTAGTTAAACATCAACCGAAACATTCCGGTTAGACAGTAGCTATTATTTGTTAACATCAACCAGGTCACTCCTGTTAGACAATATCCTTAAATCCTTCGTGTGTTAAACATCAACCAGAGCATTCCTGTTAGATATAAGTTATTCTTTGCTAAACATAAAGCATAAAATTATATCCTTTGTTAAATGTAAAGCTTACAAAATATGGCTAGTTATTTCTGTCTACAAACGCTCTAAATTGTCCATCCAGTCGGCATTAATATTCAGTTATATACACATTTTCATATTTTGATTTTAGAGAGCATCACGTTTTAGAAACAATTAATGTTCGTGGCAAATTAATTTTGACTTTGAGCATATAGACTGATGTATCTGCTATCTGCAAACATTTACTGAACTATCAGTGAAGAACAACAGTCTAAAGGCGGTGATTACTGTTAGCATGTGATAAGGATTCTATGATAAATCTCTGTTGGAATTGTTGGATGTGGATTTCATTATTTGACATACTCTTTCATCACCCGTCCACGTACTTTCAAGTTGAATAACCGCTGAGTAACTTTCTTAAAAATTTTGTCACCAAGCGTAATAATTTGTTACCAGTTTTTCGGGAAAACTATTGGTATCATTCAGACATCGAACATAGCTGCCACCGCAGCTGCCTTGGAAGCTATACCAACCGAACAGATGAACATGTCATCTTGGATTTTCAATAGAACCTTCTTAAAATGACTGGTCCTAAACAATTTGAGCTTCATTATGAACATTAAGGAAAATCAGATATGGTTTTAACATGAAGCAATTGAAAAGAAGAAACGTTCTTATCTTCATATTTGGCCAGTGTGTAGATGTGTGTGCTATATTGTGTGCAGCTATAGATATCCTTTTTCATGTT
Source organism: Potamilus streckersoni (assembly GCA_016746295.1). NCBI lineage: Eukaryota > Metazoa > Mollusca > Bivalvia > Unionida > Unionidae > Potamilus > Potamilus streckersoni. The sequence continues at coordinate 1,758,151 of JAEAOA010001908.1, read as the reverse complement.
TCTGTTAGTATGAAAGCTACATTAATATACACTAGTAGTCGGTCCTTTCGATGGAGTCTGGTAATAGTAACCACATCTGTCTGACAGCTATCTGAAATTACTATTTGCTCCAGCCTCATGCCGAGATTTGCTATCTTTAACCATCTACTCCAGCCTCAGGTCACTCATTGGAATTAACAATCTTGAGTTTTTTTAAGCCACAGGTATACCTATCCCATCCGATTAACCAAGAAATGTCCTTTACCATTAGTTGCTTGCAGTGCCGCATTTAGGACAAATGATGCCCTGTACAAGTTTCGAGGCCCCTTGCTTGGGCCCTGAAGGAGGTAAGCCCTATAGGCCTACACAGGTAGTCAGGCATATATACTAAGGAAATTTGGGAGTAGTTAAAATAGTCACAGACGTTTGGAAAATTCATTGTAAATTTGTTTTTGCTAAGAAGATGGGCCCCTGGCCAACATAGGCCCAGTGCTTAAGCACACCTAAGTACAATGGTAAATCCGGTCCTAGTTTCTTCTGTTGATACTTGTTATTATTTGATCTCACTTATATCTGTCTTATGGCGCTTTTACAGTAACATTATTGGCAACTAAGCAATTTCCATCTGTTTTCATTTCTGCATTTTCCAGACCTATGCCATCAGCTGAGTTTAATTGCACTGGTTATATATTTGACTGGTCACTGACCAAAGCATGCAGTGGTGCAGTTAACCAAGTATGGTTAGGTACTTGTTCGTTCGCTCTTTAAATTTTGGTCGAGCTCGCCTATCGGCATTAACGACTCGTTAATTTGTGCGATAATTAGCTTTTACTAAGCATACCAGAGCAGGCGACCGGAAACAAAGGAGAGCCGAAGGCCGATCCAAATGCTCCATCACATCGACATCCTCTTGAGTCATGTTGTGTGAATGTCTGCATCCCCGTCTTCTTCCGTTCAAGACCGTCACCATGTACACAAGCAGCAACAGTTTTTAATTCCTGTGTTTCAAATCAATGCACAGTTTATTTTTATTAGTCTGTTCCAAACCTATTGCCAAACATGTGGTAGTCACATTCTATTAAAATATTCTTGAGATGTGAACTTTCCTATCTTGTGGTAGTCCTTTTATTTCGTATACTGTTCGTACGTAATTTTCCGATAAGTTCTTCACATCGTGCAAGTTGAAGTAACCTCTCGTTTTTGAAGGTCTTAATTTGGATGTCAGATATCGAAAGTTGGAAATGTAACCAATCAGACTTGTTATTGCCAGCGATTTGTTGGTATTTTGAGGGCTTTTTGGGTCAGAATGAATGCCCTATGTGGCAAATGTGTGAGTGTTTTTATTTGTTGTGGGGGGGGGTTGGGGGGGGAGTGGGTTGGGTGAGTAGATGTATGTGCTATACTGTGTGCAGCTATAGATATAATTTTTCATGTTTCTGTTCGCATGAAAGCTATATTATTATACACTAGTAGTATACTCCGACACACACGTTCGTGCTTACTGACTTGCATACATATGAGAATTGTATTGGGGAGGGAGGATTTTGAGGATGTTTGTTCGCATCTGGGCTACTTTTTTATTTGGGGATGGCAATTCTTTTCAGACTTGGGGGTTTGTATTTTATGTATTATTATGGTGGCAACTGCTTTTCAACTATATTTTCTTTTCTCCGAGTCTTCAGGAGGTTTTTGTCCTGGGTGTCTTTTCTTTCTTCTCTTCTTTATGCATCCCTTCTTGCTGCGAGTGGTCATTATTTCTGTCTGGCGTTGAATCGTTTCTTGATCTTTTTTATTTCAGTATTTTCTTCCTTTCTTGTGCCCGTTGTTGTTTTGGGTCTCTTTGCCTCTCTTCTGATCTTGTTTTGATACTGACATGATCCATTTGAGGTGTCTGTGTCTGGGTTTTGGGTTTATTATATGCACCTAGATCATTTGGCTACTTTCACTTTCCATTATGTTGTTACTGTTAGAACTATGATTGTGATACTAATTCTGTTAGGTTCGATGAGTCTAATGATTTATATGTGTGTGTTTCATTTTTCTCTCTTGTCTTATTTAAACTAATATTTTTTATATTTTAAAACTACCCAGTCCCTGGTAATAGTCGTTGCTATAAAGTAATGTCGTTTGACCATTCTGACTTTTGTTACTGTGGATCAGGGTGAGTGCAGTATTGTGGCTTTTTTCACCGTAAGTGGTTATGGTTTTTTTTTCCACTGTGTGTTTTTTCTTTACGACTATTATTTAACGACTATTATTTAATTTATGTTATGGTGGTATTTGACACTACATTTGTCCCCTTTTATGTTGTTGTGAGTCCTACCTAGATACTTGTTTTTTTTGCCACTAGTAACTCCGGGTGTGTGCTTCATTCTCCTACAAGTTCCTTTTGGGCTTTTAGTTCAGCTCTCTCTCTCTCTCTCTCTTAGTTGTAATAGGGGCATGTATTTTAGCACATGTTCGATAGTTTCTGGAGTTGGGTATTGGGTGAAGTTTGTGGTTGTTTCCCTTTTATGTTTCCCTGCGCATCCCGCTAGTAGTGTTTTGCCTGTTCTTATTCCATTTATTATTGTTATCTCAAATGAGGTTTTGAAGGTCGAATACGTAATTTTCCCTATTTATTTGATTATCCTTTTTGTATAATTACTTACTAGTGTCCGACTTGTCCCAATTGTCCTTGCCATAGGGCATTAATCTTGATCCGAATAATACTATTGATTTCATGGACGCTATAGGCAATGTATTTGGCCATGTGTTCATTTGTGTAGTTCTTTGCTTCTGCCTCTTCTTCTTCATGTGGGAGAGGATTCATACGAATTCGACTTGTTGGTGGGTTTATTCAATTTCTTTGAGTAGAAATCTTGTATAGTTAATCTATTAGATCTATTCTTTGATTGGTCGGATGCCAATGATTGAAGTAAGCTGTACGTGTGGCTTAGAATAACCGTTTTAGTTATTGGCTAGGTTTTGGCGTAGATTAGTGCCTCTAATATTGCCATAAATTCTACACTGTACTATTATGACATTTATTGCCGGTACGATCGGAATTGGTCGGTACCGTAACAGTATGAGTAAAATTTTGCTTGTAACACTGTATACGTGTCGTAATTACAGTGGCATCAAACACTTTCTGCACGATTGACTGTGGAGTAATGTTTTCATTGAAGAGATATCCATACATTAACTTTGCCGTTCAATTCCAATGTTCAGTTTTTCAGTATATGAATATGTCAAAATGTGTATAGAAAATGGCCTTTAACAAATTAGGTAATCAAATTGAGAAAGTGTGTAGATGCCTTGGGGAGTACTTTGAGAAAGTGTGTAGAGGCCTTGGGGAATACTTTGAGAGGTTGCACGAACGTATAATTCACTAATAAAATAAACTGTTGTACAGAGCACGATAAATAAAGAACTTTTTAAATACCCTTCGTATTTTAATCTATATTACAACCAAATTTATAGGATGGGTGGATCTTGTGAGCTTGTAATGTGTTGCACATTGACGCATGGTTTACTGCGACCTACTTTCTATGTTTATTCAACATCTTTAATATTTAAGAGTACAAAAATGTAAGCGACAGAATTGTGAGGGAAATATTATATGCCGCACATTGAGGCTTTGTTTGCTGCGACCTACTTTCCAGGTTTTTTTCAACAGCTTCGAGATTTATAAGTACAAACTTGTGTGCAGCAGAATTGGGGTGGACGTGTGAGTTCGTTCTCTCTAAAAAAATTTACGTTGGTCTAGTTTCAGCTTCAATTCATGCTGAAAAAAAGTAAATATAAATGTCAGATATAACTATCCATTCTGATGTCCAATAGCCATTCCTCCATTGTGTACCTTTATGATGAATACAAGTATAAATATTTTCTTTATGTTTTTAAACCCAGGCTTTACCAGCGCAGTGTTCGACTTGGTTGTAAAAACTTTGGCCTGCATTCTATATGTTGTCCGAATCTATTTCGATGATCTCAGCCAGTATGAATGGTAAGTTGTGCCAGTTTTCGTTAGTACTTTAGTCACTATATATAAATCCCCTCAATATACTAATGCCCCTGTTATAATGTATCCGATGAAATTAGTTTAATTTTCTGCTAGCTATTCTACTTGATAATATCACTGTCATTTTTATTGTTGTTGCTATAGGGGTTAACACGAGAAGCTACCGGCAAGTTCTCTCACGTACACACATTCCAAAATCCTTACATACCCTAATCTTCATATACCTGAATCGTGGGTTATATAGTAAACTTACTGTCCCTTGTCCGTCTTTTGTTTGCCGTGCACTTCATAACTCATTTAGTAATATAGTTTCCTACAGACTGCCATAAAACTTGGGAGACTTTGTAAATATTATGGTTATCAGATGAAATTGCACATATCAACAAATCTCTTTTTCCCTAATTTTTTTTGGAGTTATTTATTATAGTAATGTGTGATACCTTCTCATTATTGTGGCTAGTTCTTTTTTTCTCTCTCTCACGAATTCCACTGGTACTTAAGCAACATGGTTATGACCTGATGCATTAAATAACAAATCATTTTGCTTATACAATTTTTATTAGAGTTACTGCTCTTAATATTTAAACAGTCCTGCAGTTTTTGATCGATTGTCAAAGAAAATATGTGAATGTTATTTTCATCAACTGAATATGCGCAATTCCACAAATCACTTTGCTTGTGAAATTTTGTTAGATTTATTGCCCTTTTTGTCTTGTAGCATAATTCTGTTCATGACAGAAGTTTGGTACCGCAACTATCCCATTTGTTTGTACCCACATACTGATTTTAAGAAAGGAAAGCATCAAAGACAAACAAGATGTAAATATCTAAATGTTGAATGTTCTTTGCACTAGGTAATGACAAAAAATTGTACAGTGCTTAGCCATTTCATTCATTCACTTTTAATATCTAAACGATATCTCACCAGGGGTTCTCCAACAACGTTTCGAATAAAACGGGAGTTTCTTTAGCAAAATGGTTGCCATATTATCTTGGACCAGTCTATATTTTCAAAGCAACAGATGTGATGAAGTTCATTGTCTTTGAAGACGTAAATAATTTCATAACTTTGGTATATACATCTCAATGAAGACCTGTATGTAATAGTTCTTCCACTTTATTTGCTCAATTTGTTATATAAATATTATAACTAGACATTGCAAATACTAGACATAGATAACAGTTTTTACTTAAATAGAAACCAGAAATGGACGAAGAGCAGTCTGTTTGCATTCAACTGCCAATAACTCACCAGCGTTAAGGACCATTTGCGAAAATCATGGTAGAAATTACAAATCAATTGAATGAAATGATTAGGTTTTATGCTTTTTGTATTCTTGATGCTTTATTTTTTTAAAAACCGGATGTATTACAAACAAATGGAAGGGTGTGAGAATATAGTCCACAGTTTTTCGTGGATTTCCATGAAATTCGGTTATGATTTGAAGATGTGCAAATTGACAAATCACAATGCTTCTCTCAATTTTTTTTTAAAAATTGGTCTTTAAGTCTTGAAGCTAAATGCTGTACATGACAGAATATAGTTAGTCATGCAACCTTTGAAGTCTTGCTGTGAAAGTTGATAACCATTCTGTTCATCAGTCAATAATTTATGATAGAGTTATTGCCCATTTTCTAGAGTAGCATAAAGAAGTAGGTGATAATAGTTAAGTAGCGCAAATAGTTCCACAGGCTTTTCTGAATTATAATGAAACTTGGTAAAAGTACTGTGGTCATCACCTGTCGATGGGCATATTAACAGTGTAGAATTATGTCCATTTTTGTTTTGTTGCCTAACGCAGTGTATGACACAATCATATCGTTAACACAACTATAGTTCTGCGGTTGTTCTTGGATATTTTGAATGGATTGCTGAGTAAACTGCATATTGTTATCATCTAGAGATGCGCATATTGATTGTTGTTCCCATGGTTTCTGTAAAAGTGATTTCCTTTTTTGATCTATAGCTGGACGTATTGTGTGACATTATTGTTCATGCATGCACGTGTCAGTTTTATGCACATCATTGAGCAATGTAGTACATACAATGGTCATCATCTGATGACACGCATGTTCACAAGAAAAGCTCCCAAATAAACCCACCCTACCAACCAAACTATTTTCTGAAGAGTTATGTCTTTATAGCCTATAGATCTGTCTCTCTCAAGGGATAGGGGTGGGATGCAGAGGGGATAGGGATATATTAATGTTAGTGAATAGCTCATCAGTTCTGTACTTTTAGTTTGTATGCACTATTATGAGATCTCGTTGGAACATACATCAGGATAAAGCTATCCATCAGTATATCAGTATAATACTTCACCCCAACATAAGTATATACCTCATTATAAGGATATACCTCATTATAAGGCTTTAACTCAGTTTAAGGATATTTAGTACATGACATTACTTCGGTATAAGGCTTTTACCTCAGTATGAGGATATTTCTCAGAATAAGACTAAATCTCTATAAGGATAAACTCAGTATAAGACTATACCTTAATACATGGGTACCCCATCAGTTTATAACATTACCTCAGTATAAGATACCTCAATGTAAATATACACTCAATTTAGGGACATTCATCAATATCCATATATATATATATAAGGTTTTACCTCAGTATTAGTATGTACCTCATTATAAGGATATTTCATCAGTATATAGAATTACCTTAGTATAAGTCTATGCTTCTATTTAAGACTCTTATAAGGATATTCCTCAGTATAGGGTTTCTATACTTGAGCAGAGGTCAATTTTATGTCTTCTTTTAATAGAAAGTTCATTATGGTAAAATGAGTAATTGGTGTATCTGTTTAAGAATTTATATTCTTTTTGGATCAAAAGGTACCACATAAAAACAAATTTTGTGTTAAATCTAAGACCCCGACATGGTTATATTTATATAAAAAAGATTCCTGTTAATCTTATAAATATAATGAAGAGAGACCTTTCTTGAAACCAGATATATGCCACTTACCCCAAATGTAGTCTGTACATTAGGCAGTAAACAATCCTTATTTGCATAGTTTCACCCAACATGCTGATGGAAAACTATCACCGCTTGACAGTTTATTCAGTTATAATGGAGGTGATTAAAAAGTAAAGGTGGTCAAAGTTTGACAACTACCATTCCCCAGATTACTAAATTGAATAATGTTTGTAGGTAGGGTTGTTTTGTGTTTCTAGTATGATCAGCGTTGCTGTGGAGTGCCAGTTAGGTTAATTTACATAGGTATGATCAGTGTCACTAGGGAGTGCCAATTAGGCTAATTTACATAGGTATGATCAGTGTCACTGTGTATTGCCAGTTAGGATAATTTACATAGGTATGATCAGTGTCACTGAAGTGCCAGTTAGGTTAATTTACATAGGTATGATCAGTGTCACTGTGAAGTGCCAATTAGGTTAATTTACATAGGTATGATCAGTGTCACTGTGGAGTGCCAGTTAGTTAATTTACATAGGTATGATCAGTGTCACTGTGTATTGCCAATTAGGTTAATTTACATAGGTATGAGCAGTCTCACTGTGGAGTGTCAGTTAGGTTAATTTACATAGGTATGATCAGTGTCACTGTGGAGTGCCAGTTAGGTTAATTTACATAGGTATGAGCAGTGTCACTGTGGAGTGCCAGTTAGGTTAATTTACATAGGTATGATCAGTGTCACTGTGGAGTGCCAGTTAGGTTAATTTACATAGGTATGATCAGTGTCACTGTGAAGTGCCAGTTAGGTTAATTTACATAGGTATGATCAGTGTCACTGTGAAGTGCCAATTAGGTTAATTTACATAGGTATGATCAGTGTCACTGTGGAGTGTCAGTTAGGTTAATTTACATAGGTATGATCAGTGTCACTGTGGAGTGCTAGTTAGGATAATTTACATAGGTATGATCAGTGTCACTATGGAGTGCCAGTTAGGTTAATTTACATAGGTATGATCAGTGTCACTGTGGAGTGCCAGTTAGGTTAATTTACATAGGTATGATCAGTGTCACTGTGAAGTGCCAGTTAGGTTAATTTACATAGGTATGATCAGTGTCACTGTGTATTGCCAGTTAGGATAATTTACATAGGTATGATCAGTGTCACTTTATCTTGCTAGTTAGGTTAATTTACATAGGTATTATCAGTGTCACTGTGGAGTGTCAGTTAGGTTAATTTACATCGGTATGATCAGTGTCACTGTGGAGTGCCAGTTAGGTTAATTTACATAGGTATGAGCAGTCTCACTGTGGAGTGCCAGTTAGGTTAATTTACATAGGTATGATCAGTGTCACTGTGGAGTGCCAGTTAGGTTAATTTACATAGGTATGATCAGTGTCACTGTGTATTGCCAGTTAGGTTAATTTACATAGGTATGATCAGTGTCACTGTGTTTTGCCAATTAGGTTAATTTACATAGGTATGATCAGTGTCACTGTGAAGTGCCAGTTAGGTTAATTTACATAGGTATGATTAGTGTCACTGTGGAGTGCCAGTTATGTTAATTTACATAGGTATGATTTGTGTCACTGTGGAGTGCCAGTTAGGTTAATTTACATAGGTATGATCAGTGTCACTGTGGAGTGCCAGTTAGGTTAATTTACATAGGTATGATTAGTGTCACTGTGGAGTGCCAGTTATGTTAATTTACATAGGTATGATTTGTGTCACTGTGGAGTGCCAGTTAGGTTAATTTACATAGGTATGATCAGTGTCACTGTGGAGTGCTAGTTAGGTTAATTTACATAGGTATGATCAGTGTCACTATATCTTGCTAGTTAGGTTAATTTACATAGGTATGATTAGTGTCACTAGGGAGTGCCAGTTAGGTTAATTTACATAGGTATGATCAGTGTCACTGTGGAGTGCCAGTTAGTTTAATTTACATAGGTATGATCAGTGTCACTGTGTATTGCCAGTTAGGATAATTTACATAGGTATGATTAGTGTCACTAGGGAGTGCCAGTTAGGTTAATTTACATAGGTATGATCAGTGTCACTGTGGAGTGCCAGTTAGGTTAATTTACATAGGTATGATCAGTGTCACTGTGTATTGCCAGTTAGGATAATTTACATAGGTATGATTAGTGTCACTAGGGAGTGCCAGTTAGGTTAATTTACATAGGTATGATCAGTGTCACTGTGGAGTGCCAGTTAGTTTAATTTACATAGGTATGATCAGTGTCACTGTGAAGTGCCAGTTAGGTTAATTTACATAGGTATGATCAGTGTCACTGTGGAAGGCCAGTTAGGTTAATTTATATAGGTATGATCAGTGTCACTGTGGAGTGCCAGTTAGGTTAATTTACATAGGTATGATCAGTGTCACTGTGGAGTGGCAATTAGGTTAATTTACATAGGTATGATCAGTGTCACTGTGTATTGCCAGTTAGGTTAATTTACATAGGTATGATCAGTGTCACTGTGGAGTGCCAATTAGTTTAATTTACAGAGGTATGATCAGTGTCACTGTGGAGTGCCAGTTAGGTTAATTTACATAGGTATGATCAGTGTCACTGTGGAGTGCCAGTTAGGTTAATTTACATAGGTATGAGCAGTATCACTGTGGAGTGCCTGTTAGGTTAATTTACATAGGTATGATCAGTGTCACTGTGGAGTGCCAGTTAGGTTAATTTACATAGGTATGAGCAGTGTCACTGTGGAGTGCCAGTTAGGTTAATTTACATAGGTATGATCAGTGTCACTGTGTATTGCCAGTTAGGTTAATTTACATAGGTATGAGCAGTGTCACTGTGGAGTGCCAGTTAGGTTAATTTACATAGGTATGATCAGTGTCACTGTGGAGTGCCAGTTAGGCTAATTTACATAGGTATGATCAGTGTCGCTGTGGAGTGCCAGTTAGGGTAATTTACATAGGTATGATCAGTGTCACTGTGAAGTGCCAGTTAGGTTAATTTACATAGGTATGATCAGTGTCGCTGTGGAGTGCCAGTTAGGTTAATTTACATAGGTATGATCAGCATTGCTGTGGAGTGCCAATTAGGTTAATTTACATAAACAAGTAGAACAGCCTAGATTGCTTGATGTTAGCTAAGCCAGAGATAGGTGTTGATGATGTGTTATTTTGAAATTGATGTCATTTTTTAGCACATGAGAGGCTATACATAGCAACCAGTATATTTGTTGAAGGAAGAACCTGGAAAACCCCAAGAAGAATCTCCGACCCATGGAAGCTATTGGCAAGCTTTCTCATTGGTCAAGCAAGATTCATGTCCACGCAGACATAGGTGAGATGTCAGTGATCTGTAAAGGCGAGCATCTTAGACCACTTGGTCACCCTGGGAACCCAGTTAAAGATTTTAAAATTATTACATTCTATTACCTTAAATGAGAGTGTTTAAATTACCTTCATTAAAGATTATTGGCCAATTCATAATTAGCAACATACTCCAAACATACCAACTTTAGTCTTTCTGGGGTAGATGACATCTGTTGGCACAGTAGCTGCCACCCTGGATCAGGGTAGAAGCAATGCTATCATTTTCAATGTTGAGAAAAAAAACCAGGAATTTCATGGCATACAACAGTCTTTAATGAGTGCAAAGATGAACACTACTGACATTGTATCCCCTTCAGACCCTCCATTAAAATAATGAGATCAGCAAAGACCGCAACTTCAAGGTAATACTGTATTACACTGTCCAATAGATTTTCTGAGCAGAAAGTTTGTGTATTTTTTTAATTTTATATATGTGAGTGTGTAGTCATGCTAAATGATAGTGTTAAATGTGCCAGTTGTTATTTGGTTTAAAGTGTATTAAATACTTCAAAGAACACATGTATTTCAGATTTGAATTTGCAGCATCATCACTTATCTTAGTCACATTTTCTTACTTTTTTGACCACAAAACAAACTACCTTCCCACCAACCAACACTGCCTGGAATGTTGGCAGGTGTGCAGAACATATTTTATGTTGCTAAAATAATCGCAGGGTAGACATTGGTGCATACTGAAAAAAATGAAGCCTTTTGAAATATCATTATCTTAATGTTTCTTAACCAATGCAAAATATAAACAGTATAGTCTTTACAAAACAAATATCAAACTCTTTCTTTTGTCTCCTTTGCAGCAATGGATCACCATGCACAGGAAATAACACAGTCTTTGGTGATGAAGGAAATGAAGAAACAAATATCAACTGGTAATCATATTTAGTGACCGGGTCATAAGATGGGGTGTGGTTATGGTCTGACTCAGCTGTCCATCAGTCCATCCATAAAGAATGGGAGACATATTTTTGATCCAGATTGATCAAACTTGGAATATTATCTTTTGTCACCAAGTTCTTGGATGAGCTTGGAGATAATCAAATTCCAAGGATATCAATGATGTAGTCTTGCGTCTGACTGGCTGAATTTGTTTTCACCGTGGAAGTCATATTTTTTAATCAGATTTTGATCTGACTTGGAATATAAGCTTATATCAGTCAGACAAATTCATTAATGAGTGAGAACCATGAATGTTTATGAGGTGAACTTTCATGAAATTGGCTTTCTTACAACTCTGAAAGTCATATTTCTGATTTCTTTTGTTATCAGACTTGGAATGCTGGCATTTTTCATCAAGATCTCAGATGACTATGGTAATAAGCAAGATCTCTATATATATCAGTAAGTTAATCATGCACCTGATTGGCTGAACTTATTGCTATTCTGTGGGCCGTATATGTTGTTTGATTGTATTTTAACTTGAAATACAAGCTAGCATCATCAAAAGTTTAAATGTTTATGATAACGAGTGAGGGCCATGCATATTAATGAGGCCATCTTACAATTGATTTCATTTCCTTTCAATTACTTTTGAAGCCGTGTTTTAGATCCTATTTTAATCTCACTTAAAATTCAGGCTTATACCATCAAGATCTTTGAGTTGCTTGATAATGAATGAGATCCACACAATAATGAGGTGATCATGAGTCTGATTGACTGAGATTGTTACCTCTCTGGAGGCTATATTCTGATTTGATTTTGATCAATCCGGAGAAACTTTGTGATTTTATGAAGATTTTGAAAATATTGATATTTGAAGAATCTCTCCCCCACCAGATGGAAAAGTGATAAGTGTAAATGAAATGATACAGATGTCTAATGTCTTATTGCATATTAGATTATTAAAATTTTTATGCCATAAAATGTGGAAAGGACACACCTTGTTGCTCTCATCCATCTATCTGTCTGCTGAGATAATTGGTCTTTTGTTTCTTTAAAGTTTGCATCTAGATCACTGTGAACAAGTCTTTGTCTTTTCATAACAAGCATTTTGGCTTGCTAAGCCATTAGCAGTTTTTGGAGAGATAGTTATATTTCATCTTTCTTCTCTCCCTTCATGTCATGTGTTCTTATTGGACATTACATTTTCATTATGTTTTCTGGAATCAATTATTGAATGTTTGATTATAATATGCATTTTGTATATACTCAGCATTTTTTAAATTAATTCAGCATTCATTGAACTGAGCAGTGTTTCTATATCCTGTATAACATCATACTGCTAAGTGTGATACCATGTTTGCAGTACTGTGTGCATATGAGCAGTGTTTCTATGCACTGTATTGCATCACACTGTTCAATGTGATATTAAGTTTGCAGTGTGGTGTGCAAGTGGGCATTGTCTCTATACACTGTATACATCACACTGTTCAGTGAAATACTAAGTTTGGAGTGTGGTATGCAAGTGGGCATTGTCTCAATACACTGTATACATCATACTGTTCAATGTGATACTAAGTTTGCAGTGTGGTATGCAAGTGGGCATTGTTTCTATACACTGTAATACATCATACTGTTCAATGTGATACTAAGTTTGCAGTGTGGTGTGCAAGTGGGAATAGTTTCTATACACTGTATACATCATACTGTTCAATGTGATACTAAGTTTGCAGTGTGGTATGCAAGTGGGCATTGTTTCTATACACTGTTTACATCATACTGTTCAATGTGATACTAAGTTTGCAGAGTGGTATGCAAGTGGGCATTGTTTCTATACACTGTTTACATCATACTGTTCAATGTGATCCTAAGTTTGCAGTGTGGTATGCAAGTGGGCATTATTTCTATACACTGTATTACATCATGCTGTTCCAAGTGATCCTAAGTTTGCAGTGTGGTGTGCAAGTGGGCATTGTTTCTATACACTTTATTACATCATACTGTTCAATGTGATACTAAGTTTGCAGTGTGGTGTGCAAGGGTGCATTGTTTCTATACACTTTATTGCATCGTACTGCTCAATGTAATACTAAGTTTGCACTGATTTCATATAATTTTGTTCAAGACTTTTTTGTACATGGTGTGTATTTCACCAAAAATAATAGAACTTGTTTTCTGTAATTATGATTAATCCTGACCAACTGCATAGACCCAGATCTGCTAATGCATTATGTGACTTTCTGATGCTATTTGCAGTTGGGTCTGACTTGTTATGTGAGTGTATACTGTAAAGTTGTATGTGAGGATATACTGTATGATTGTGAGTGTATGCAGTATGATTGTATGTGTATACAGTATGATTGTATGTGTATATAGTATGATTGTATGTGTATACAGTATGATTGTATTTGTATATGGTATAATTGTATGTGTATGCAGTATGATTGTATGTGTAAACAGTATGATTGTATGTGTATGCAGTATGATTGTATGTGTATGCAGTATGATTGTATGTGTATACAGTATGATTGTATGTGTATACAGTATGATTGTATGTGTATGCAGTATGATTGTATGTGTATACAGTATGATTGTATGTGTATATAGTATGATTGTATGTGTATACAGTATGATTGCATGTGTATATATTATGATTGTATGTGTATGCAATATGATTGTATGTGCTTATAGTATGATTGTATGTGTAAACAGTATGATTGTATCTGTATATAATATGATTGTATCTGTATACAGTATGTTTGTATGTGTATATAGTATGATTGTGAGGATATACAGTATCATTGTGAGTATATGCAGTATGATTGTATGTGTATACAATATGATTGTATGTGTATATAGTATAATTGTATGTGTATGCAGTATGATTGTATGTGTATACAGTATGATTGTATGTGTAAACAGTATGATTGTATGTGTATGCAGTATGATTGTATGTGTATACAGTATGATTGTATGTGTAAACAGTATGATTGTATGTGTATACAGTACAAGTGGGCATTGTATGATTGTATGTGCATATAGTATGATTGAATGTGTATGCAGTATGATTGTATGTGCATACAGTATGATTGTATGTGTAAACAGTATGATTTTATGTGTATATAGTATAATTGTATGTGCATATAGTATGATTATATGTGTCTATAGTATAATTGCATGTGTAAACAGTATGATTGTATGTGTAAACAGTATGATTTTATGTGTATATAGTATAATTGTATGTGCATATAGTATGATTATATGTGTATATAGTATAATTGTATGTGTATGCAGTATGATTGTATGTGTAAACAGTATGATTGTATGTGTATATAGTATGATTGTATGTGTATGCAGTATGATTGTATGTGTAAACAGTATGATTGTATGTGTATGCAGTATGATTGTATGTGCTTATTGTATGATTGTATGTGTAAACAGTATGATTGTATCTGTATATAATATGATTGTGTCTGTATACAGTATATTTGTATGTGTATATAGTATAATTGTATCTGAAGATATACAGTATCATTGTGAATATATGCAGTATGATTGTATGTGTATACAGTATAATTGTATGTGCATATAGAATGATTGTATGTGTATGCAGTATGATTGTATGTGTATACAGTATGATTGTATGTGTATACAGTATGATTGTATGTGTAAACAGTATGATTGTATGTGTATATAGTATAATTGTATGTGTATAAAGTATGATTGCATGTGAGGATATACAGTATCATTGTGAGTATATGCGGTATGATTGTATGTGTATATAGTATAATTGTGAGTATATACAGTATCATTGTGAGGATATACAGTGATTGTATGCAAGTGTACAGTATCATTGTGAGTATATACAGTAAGATTGTCAGTATATATAGCATGATTGTATATGAGTATATAAGATATGATTGTGAGTATATAAAATATGATTGTGAGTATATACAGTTTGATTGTTAAGTATGATTCTATGTGAGTATACAGAATAATTGTGAGTATATGCAGTAAGAATGTGAGTATTTATAGTATGATTACATGTGAGTTTACAGTATGATTGTGATTATATACAGTAAGATTGTCAGTACATACAGCATGATTGTATGTGAGTATATACAGTATGATTGTGAGTATAATCATATATATGTTCAGTACAGAACTTCCTTATGATAACACCCTTTATGATAATGCAATTCTTCATATAACATGGCATAAATGTTGTCAGTACAGGTCTCTTATTATAACACCCTTCATTATGATGCAGTTCTTCATATAACATGGCATCAATGTTGTCAGTAGAGGTCTCTTATTATAACAACCTTCATTATAATGCATTTCTTCATATAACATGGCATCAATGTTGTCAGTACAGGTCTCTTATTATAACACCCTTCATTATAATGCATTTCTTCATATAACATGGCATCAATGTTGTCAGTACAGGTCTCTCTTATTACAACACCCTTCATTATGATGCAGTTATTCATATAACATGACATCAATGTTGTCAGTACAGGTCTCTCTTATTATAACACCCTTGATTATGATGCAGTTCTTAGTATAGCATGTCATCATTGTTGTCAGTACAGGTCTCCCTTATGAGAATACCCTTCATTATAATGCAGTTCTTCATATAAAATGGTATCAATGTTGTCAGTACAGGATTCTCTTATTATAACACCCTTCATAATATGATGCAGTTCTTAGTATAACATGGCATCATTGTTGTCAGTACAGGTCTTTCTTATTATGACACCCTTCATTATGATGCAGTTCTTCATATAACATGACATCAATGTTGTCAGTACAGGTCTCTTATTATAACACCCTTCATTATAATGCAGTTCTTCATATAACATGACATCAATGTTGTCAGTACAGGTCTCTCTTATTATAACACCCTTCATTATGATGCATTTCTTAGTATAGCATGTCATCATTGTTGTCAGTTCTGGTCTCCCTAATGAGAACACCCTTCATTAAAATGCAGTTCTTCATATATCATGGCATCATTGTTGTCAATACAGGTGTCTTTTATTATAACACATTTCATTAAAATGCAGTTCTTTATATAACATGGCATCATTGTTGTCAGTACAGGTCTCCCTTATGAGAACACCCTTCATTGTAATGCAGTTCTTCATATATCATGGCATCATTGTTGTCAATACAGGTGTCTTTTATTATAACACCTTTCATTAAAATGCAGTTCTTCATATATCATGGCATCATTGTTGTCAATACAGGTGTCGTTTATTATAACACCCTTCATTGTAATGCAGTTCTTCATATAACATGGCATTAATGTTATCCATTCAAGTCTCTTATTATAACACCCTCCATTATGATACAGTTCTTCATATAACATGGCATCAATGTTGTCAGTACAGGATTCTCTTATTATAACACCCTTCATAATATGATGCAGTTCTTAGTATAACATTGCATCATTGTTGTCAATACAGGTCTCTCTTATTATAACACCCTTTATTATAATGCAGTTCTTCATATAACATGGCATCAATGTTGTCAATACAGGTCTCTCTTATGAGAACAACCTTCATTATAATGCAGTTCTTCATATAACATGGCATCAGTGTTGTCAGCACACATCTGTTTTATAAGGCAGTTCTTAATATAACATGGCATCAGTGTTGTCAGCACACATCTGTTTTATAAGGCAGTTCTTAATATAACATGGCATCAGTGTTGTCAGCACACATCTGTTTTATAATGCAGTTCTTCATATAACATGGCATCAGTGTTGTCAGCACACATCTGTTTTATAAGGCAGTTCTTAATATAACATGGCATCAGTGTTGTCAGCACACATCTGTTTTATAATGCAGTTCTTCATATAACATGGCATCAGTGTTGTCAGCACACATCTGTTTTATAAGGCAGTTCTTCATATAACATGGCATCAGTGTTGTCAGTACAGTTTTCCTTCATATTCTGGATATAACATGGCATCTTTATTGCCAGTATAGTTATCTCTTATTATAACAAACTTCATTACAATGTAGTTTATCTAACATTGCATCATTGTTGGCAGCACAGCTGTCCCTCATTATAATGCATATCAGGATATAGCATAGCATCATTGTTGCTGTCATTAAGATTTCTTTAATGTTTTGAATTACAGTTTCTGTTGAGAATCCATTATAATGCAATACTGTATATTGCATTGTATTATTGTTGTAGAAAGAGATGTACATTATTATGATGCCTTTCATTATAATACAGTTTTGAATATGATGTATTGAGTTCTCCCTTATTGTTACGTACATATGGATAAAACTCAGCAATATTGTCGTTGTTATTAAGATTTTGTTTTTAATGCTTTTTGTTACAGATCTGTAAATTCTTGAAATTACAAATTTTTTTGCTAAATAAATCGTAAACTCACAAAAAGATAGTCTCTTATTTACAGGTACAGTTGAGAGTTGTTATGTGAATGTACAGGTGAGACACAATTTCATGAGATTCCTGTGTTGCATTTTAGAGCACGCTTCCAGTAAATTCCAAGTAGAGAAGTGATTTTGTTTTAAGTTTTGAATTTTATTTTGTTTTTGTTGTTTGCTATAGGTATGTGTTGTTGTGGGTACAAAGGCCTCTCCCTCTGTGGATTCTGCAAGTAACCCTAGGTCTGGTGGCTTTTTTCAAAGCTCTCCTCTATATCTATATTGCCAAGGTGAGACAACTGCGTAGGTTTATGTATCTTAGTTGGCGCCTTTATTTGTTTGTTTTTGTGCATGTTTTTGTGACTTACACTGTAAAATGTACTTTACAGAATTCGAATTTTGTACTTTATTTGTTTTTCTGTTTCATTATATATGTCAGTGAAAGAGGGATTGAATTTTATGTGTATATGATCAAGATGTATCATTCTGCAAACTTTTAATTTTGTAAAATTTTTAAATTTAAAATGAATGTATAATATATCTAATATGCATTTAAATTTGTGGATTTCACATTGCCAAAGATTTTAAATTTTTAGGCATGCAAAATTATTTAAAGAAAAGATATATATTTGCAGAAAATATCAGTAACTATGGTCACAAAATTTACCCAACTAACCATTTTTTTAAATAGAATTCTGCATTTTGATCATGGTAGTAACAAAAAGAGTCACAAATTTTTTTAGAAAGAAAACTAAAAAAAAATTTAGCAATTTTATAACAAAAAAAACCTGTAGCCTATTAAAAAATTTGCGAAGAACTTTTCAGACCATTATCTGACTAATAGATGAGTCCAACTACAAACTGCCATCATATAACGTTATCAGAGCTGAGTATTTTTAGTTTGGAGTAATCAGCAGACAAACAACGTAGACCATGATCTGCCAGTGCATCATGTAACAGCAGATCCTAGTTTATGTTGTCTGCAGTTGGAAATTCTTGCCATATTCAATAAATTGACAGAAAGTATAATATACAATATACAATATATTCTGGGATGAACGTTTGTGCTAAATATGAGCTGTTCATTATGCTCTACAGGATTCACAACTGTGAAATTCAAATCTTATAATTACAAAGCAGAATAGGAATAATCATTCTCAAGAAATGAAGAACAGAACTCTATTTTAATTGTAATTTAAGTGATTAAATATAGTTTGAATGATACACAGTGCATCCTTCTCTAGCCCCTTTTTTGGACCCCTCTTTGTCTACGAGGGTTTCACTACCATAAGTGATGTTGTTGTAGTCAGAATTATGTCAATAAGCTAGTAACTAAATTGAGGTATGTCGTCATGTTGAACCAATCAGATGACTGAGTCTGGAGCATGTGATCACGCATTAAGTTGTCCGAGGCATTCATACAGCAGCTGGGGATGCGTGTGAAGGGTGCGCCTTCCAGTGCGAATTATCAATGCCACAGTTAACTTGAGCAATTTATTGGTGGAAAAAGCCCCCCCCGCCTCCCCACCTTCCACCATGTCACTTTTGGGGGGTATTTCTTGCATGGTATACTGTTCCAGTTTTGGTTCCATTGCCAAGTTTTCATTCATTCAAAACTTTGCTTTTGAACCCCAATTTGTGTCAGTGCTTAAATGTAAACAACTATTATGCCCATATACTTCATACCAGCTTCCTACAGTGCATGTATGGAGTATCGGCTGATGTTTGTTATCATAGCATCCACAGGATCAGACTTGTCGAGTTTCAGTATCATTGTCCCTATATATCTCATGTCAGCCCCAACCCTACAAACTCCAACATGTATCTTGTCCTGCGGTATTCTTTAGAACAATTCAGAGCTGGGCTGGGGCAGTGTGCTGTGGCAGGATTTGCCCCCATTATGCCAAAAGAATGATGTTATTTATACAATAAAGTGTCTATTGAACCAGTGTATTGTGTGCTATTTAAACAGTCAGTTTAACAAAGTCATTGTGCAAATGAAGGACACATAAATACATATGTTGTTTGTTTGTTTATATGTTGTGATGAGCTAATAACATCAAGTTTTCTGTATCATGTGTTATGTTTTTATCCAGTTTAAATGGTTGTTGTAAAGTTTTGGCAAAATCTTTGAAATATTTGATAATCATTTATGTAATAAGTCCTATGACAAATGGTGTAAAGCTTTTTTTTATATATCAATAATTGATTTTTAATAATGGTACTATTTACACTTTTTTTCAAATTGAGCAGTGTGTTGCATTAATTTAATGATTTTAAGCTTTAGGACAAGGTTTTTATCAAGAATTTTGCACAGCAATTTTTTGGTAAGGGGATTTTTTTAAATGTTGAAAAATAATACATTTCTTTTACCATTTCTTTATTTGGAGTATAAAGAAATACATTAGTAGAAAATAAAGCTTACATGCAGCAAATGTTATTGCAACTTGTTTTGTGATAAATTGCAATTAAACATGGTAAATATTATATTTATCATGTGTGATTTACATAACATAAAAATCCTCATGCTGGTATAAAGTTTTGTTAAAGAGTTATTTCCCTTTTTGTCTGGTACCTTAAGTTAGTGTATGAACACTTCTTGGTAATGCAAGTAGTTATGTAGTTGCCATGAAGCTAGATATATATTGCAGCTATCACCTGGAAATATTGACAATTCTCTTTCTCCAACAATTTTTCCTATAGTTATTGTCATTTTTTGTTTATTCAGCCTGATGCAGCTCATTCCAGGCTTGTTAGAGCAATTAGTTTTTTCTAGGATCAACATGCACATATTGACAAATCTTTCTGATGTTAGTAAGAAATATTGTCTTTTTGTCATATTGACATGTCTTGGAGCTTCCATGGTTTTTGGAGGAGTTATTGCCCTTTTGACTTGAAGTGGATTGCTGTCAAACATGGCTTTTTAACACAGAAATATACTAAATATTTATATTGCAGGAAACATTTTAAAATTGTAATTGCTTTAAATTAATTTCCTTTTCAAGAATCATAACATTCCTTACACTTTTTGAAGATGATTTGCACAATTTGAATTTTAATCAGAACACCACTGTATTGTAAATTCATACAAATCCAATGCCAGTTGGAGGAAAACGGATTGATATGTACAACACCCCTTTTTTATGGAGGGGGTAATTCCTAACATGTATTTTAATTCTGTGCATGTATTTATTATTATATGCTGTGTATTTTTTAGAATTTAAAGAAAAAGATTTTCCCAGTGTTTCCTCATTGGTTATACTGGTTATTTAAAAAAGACTTTGTATATCTTAGGTATTGCTCAAAGAACCTTTAATTGCCTTTATTTTGATTTATAATTGATGGGTGTAATATGGGTTATAGAGTATATAGCTTGGCCTTACTCCAGATGTGCACCTTTCAAAAAAAGGTTTAGTTCCACGCAGTCATTTTCACTCCCTGGATTTCAGAGGTAAATTATAAAAGAAAGAGTCAATACCTTTGTTGATGTTTTATATATTTGGTAATTCATCCATAGCACTTTCAGAAGCTGGCATTGTCTAGTTGGGCAAAATTAATTTTCACTGTCTTAATAGGTGCTAAAAGATGGTGTGCTTTAGACTAATTTGGGATGCTTTTTTTAGTACAAGGAAGCATCATTTTAGTTAGCAGTGTGCTTGGATCATGTACAATTTCCATATGTAGAATATCCATAGAGGTGTGCCAACATTCTCTCCATTGTGCCTGTTCCAAATGCAAACATCTTTTTTCACAGGTATATATAATAAAATAAAAATTCTGACTTTTTACTCAGTAATATGATAATCATAAAGAAGTTATGTTTTATATTTAACAATGCATTTATTTTAAACTTTAAATTCTAGCGTCATTATTGATTTGTTTATAAAGTTTCATGTGGTAAATTCAGCACTTCACAGAATAGAAACACTGTTTAATTAAGGAATATCCAGGTCCTAAATATTTCACAACACAGGGTGTTCCATAAACTAAAATAAAACAACATCAACACCAAAAAAAATAAACCCTGTTTTTAACTAAGCACTTGCAAAAGAGAGCAGCTAATCAAAACACCATTTCTTTGTTATAATTGTGGTTTAATTGAAATTCATCAAATAATCAAACAACAAAATACAATTAAAATAGACTTATAGTCCTAAGTAGTCTGTATATCAACATAGGCTTTCCATGGAACTTTATTAGAATTTGCAAATACCTGTGTATTTTATTAAATAAATCATTTTCTAAAACCAAAACATACACAATCTCAGAAAGAAGAGATTAGATGTATTTATATTGGACAAAATAGTAAATTTTCAAAACACATTGTGTTCTGTAGCCTGTGTTCAGAAATGGTTCTAATTTAATATTGATCAACATCATGACTATAATGCGATTCTTGACATAATTTTGTACGGAAACCTTGACTAAAACAGGTACAAAATAAATTTTGTTGCCTAATCTAAAGAAAAGTATGGCTCATTCAACTTCCCCAGATTTATTACTAATAAAATTAATAATTTTGTCCAATATTTATTCATAAAAACATGTGAGAAAGGCTGTTTGCTATGGAAAAGGTTCAACAGTAACCTATTTTTGCAGTTTAAGTTGTATGCTAGACAGCCACTGTCGTAAAGTGAAGTATGAACAGTTTTAATATTTTTTTTTTATCAACTTTTAATAATAATTCATAATTATTTTATAATATGATAATTTAACACAATACGACCACCATGGCAGCCATCTTGAAAATCTTACAATTCTTACTCCTCCAAAATGGAAAATCATATTAACATTGGGTTTCCACCAGAAGACATTTTGTTGGTCCGTAATGATGTCATTTGGGCCCCAACTGCCAATCTAACTTCCATATGTTAACCACAGCTGTTATTTTGAAATCTTGTTATTAATATAGAGTTTATTAGAGATGTTTTTTTAACACTTGGTGGCTAAAAGAAAGAAATGGTCTTGTGTTGAATTCCAGGAAATTCCTTGGGACATTGGAGCATCTTTCTCTTTGAGAGACCTTGTTCCATTATGCAGACAAAATTGAAATTGTTTTCTTTTATTTCTTCTAGGGAACAAGATGTGAGGTATTATTCCATGGTAGTTTTCTACTTGAATTCATCACGACAGTGCCACTTGTTATCACAGTAAGTATGTGAGGTATTATTCCATGGTAGTTTTCTACTTAAATTCATCATGACAGTGCCACTTGTTATCACAATAAGTATGTGAGGTATTATTCCATGGTAGTTTTCTACTTAAATTCATCATGACAATGCCACTTGTTATCACAATAAGTATCGTGAGGTATTATTCCATGGTAGTTTTCTACTTGAGTTTGTCATGACAGTGCCACTTGTTATCACAATAAGTATGTGAGGTATTATTCCATGGTAGTTTTCTACTTGAATTCATCATGACAGTGCCACTTATTATCACAGTAATTGTGTGAGGTATTATTCCATGGTAGTTTTCTACATGAATTCATCACGACAGTGCCACTTGTTATCACAGTAATTGTGTGAGGTATTATTCCATGGTAGTTTTCTACTTAAATTCATCATGACAGTGCCACTTGTTATCACAATAAGTATGTGAGGTATTATTGCATGGTAGTTTTCTACTTGAATTTATCATGACAGTGCCACTTATTATCACAGTAATTGTGTGAGATATTATTCCATGGTAGTTTTCTACTTGAATTCATCATGACAGTGCCACTTGTTATCACAGTAAGTATGTGAGATATTATTCCATGGTAGTTTTCTACATAAATTCATCATTACAGTGCCACTTGTTATCACAATAAGTATGTGAGATATTATTCCATGGTAGTTTTCTACTTGAATTCATCATGACAGTGCAACTTATTATCACAGTAATTGTGTGAGATATTATTCCATGGTAGTTTTCTACTTGAATTCATCATGACAGTGCCACTTGTTATCACAGTAAGTATGTGAGATATTATTCCATGGTAGTTTTCTACTTAAATTCATCATGACAGTGCCACTTGTTATCACAATAAGTATGTGAGGTATTATTCCATAGTAGTTTTCTACTTGAATTCATCATGACAGTGCCACTTATTATCACAGTAATTGTGTGAGGTATTATTCCATGGTAGTTTTCTACTTGAATTCATCATGACAGTGCCACTTATTAGCACAGTAAGTGTGTGAGATATTATTCCATGGTAGTTTTCTACTTAAATTCATCATGACAGTGCCACTTGTTATCACAATAAGTATGTGAGGTATTATTCCATGGTAGTTTTCTACTTGAATTTATCATGACAGTGCCACTTATTATCACAGTAATTGTGTGAGGTATTATTCCATGGTAGTTTTCTACTTGAATTCATCACGACAGTGCCACTTGTTATCACAATAAGTATGTGAGGTATTATTGCATGGTAGTTTTCTACTTGAATTCATCACGACAGTGCCACTTGTTATCACAGTAAGTGTGTGAGGTATTATTCCATGGTAGTTTTCAACTTGAATTCATCATGACAGTGCCACTTATTATCACAGTAATTGTGTGAGGTATTATTCCATGGTAGTTTTCTACATGAATTCCTCATGACAGTGCCACTTGTTATCACAGTAAGTGTGTGAGGTATTATTCCATGGTAGTTTTCTACATGAATTCCTCATGACAGTGCCACTTGTTATCACAGTAAGTGTGTGAGGTATTATTCCATGGTAGTTTTCTACTTTAATTTATCATGACAGTGCCACTTATTATCATAGTAATTGTGTGAGGTATTATTCCATGGTAGTTTTCTACTTGAATTCATCATGACAGTGCCACTTGTTATCACAATAAGTATGTGAGGTATTATTCCATGGTAGTTTTCTACTTGAATTCATCACGACAGTGCCACTTGTTATCACAGTAAGCGTGTGAGATATTATTAAATGGTAGTTTTCTACTTGAATTTGTCATGACAGTGCCACTTGCTATCACAGTAAGTGTGTGAAGTAATATTCCATGGTAGTTTTCTACTTGAATTTGTCATGACAGTGCCACTTATTATCTCAGTAATTGTGTGAAGTATTATTGCATGGCAGTTTTCTACTTGAATTCATTACGACAGTGCCACTTATTATCACAGTAAGTATGTGAGGTATTATTCCATGGTAGTTTCGTACTCAAATTCATCATGACAGTGCCACTTGTTATCACAATAAGTGTGTGAGGTATTATTCCATGGTAGTTTTCAACTTGAATTCATCACGACAGTGCCACTTGTTATCACAGTAAGTGTGTGAGGTATTATTTCATAGTAGTTTTCTACATGAATTCATCACGACAGTGCCACTTGTTATCATAGTAAGTATGTGAGATATTATTCCATGGTAGTTTTCTACATGAATTCATCACGACAGTGCCACTTGTTATCATAGTAAGTATGTGAGATATTATTCCATGGTAGTTTTCTACTTGAATTCATCACGACAGTGCCACTTGTTATCACAGTAAGTGTGTGAAGTAATATTCCATGGTAGTTTTCTACTTGAATTTGTCATGACAGTGCCACTTATTATCACAGTAATTGTGTGAAGTATTATTGCATGGCAGTTTTCTACTTGAATTTATTACGACAGTGCCACTTATTATCACAGTAAGTATGTGAGGTATTATTCCATGGTAGTTTCGTACTCAAATTCATCATGACAGTGCCACTTGTTATCACAATAAGTGTGTGAGGTATTATTCCATGGTAGTTTTCAACTTGAATTCATCACGACAGTGCCAATTGTTTTCACAGTAAGTGTGTGAGGTATTATTCCATGGTAGCTTTCTACTTGAATTCATCACGACAGTGCCACTTGTTATCACAGTAAGTATGTGAGGTATTATTCCATGGTAGTTTTCTACTTGAATTCATCATGACAGTGCCACTTGTTATCACAGTAAGTATGTGAGGTATTATTCCATGGTAGTTTCGTACTCAAATTCATCATGACAGTGCCACTTATTATCACAGTAATTGTATGAGATATTATTCCATGGTAGTTTTCTACTTGAATTCATCACGACAGTGCCACTTATTATCACAGTAAGTATGTAAAGTATTATTCCATGGTAGTTTTCTACTTGAATTCATCATGACAGTGCCACATATTATCACAGTAAGTATGTGAGGTATTATTCCATGGTAGTTTTCTACTTGAATTTATCATGACAGTGCCACTTATTATCACAGTAAGTATGTGAGGTATTATTCCATGGTAATTTTCTACTTGAGTTTGTCATGACAGTGCCACTTGTTATCACAGTAAGTATGTGAGGTATTATTCCATGGTAGTTTTCTACTTGAATTCATCATGACAGTGCCACTTGTTATCACAGTAAGTGTGTGAGGTATTATTGCATGGTTGTTTTCTACTTGAATTTATCATGACAGTGCCACTTATTATCACAGTAAGTATGTAAAGTATTATTCCATGGTAGTTTTCTACTTGAATTCATCATGACAGTGCCACTTTTTATCATAGTAAGTATGTGAGATATTATTCCATGGTAGTTTTCTACTTGAATTCATCATGACAGTGCCACTTGTTATCACAGTAAGTGTGTGAGATATTATTCCATGGTAATTTTCTACTTGAATTTGTCATGACAGTGCCACTTATTATCACAGTAATTGTGTGAAGTATTATTGCATTGTAGTTTTCTACTTGAATTCATCACGACAGTGCCACTTATTATCACAGTAAGTATGTGAGGTATTATTCCATGGTAGTTTTCTACTTAAATTCATCATGACAGTGCCACTTGTTATCACAATAAGTATGTGAGGTATTATTGCATGGTAGTTTTCTACTTGAATTTATCATGACAGTGCCACTTATTATCACAGTAATTGTGTGAGGTATTATTCCATGGTAGTTTTCTACTTGAATTCATCACGACAGTGCCACTTATTATCATAGTAATTGTGTGAGGTATTATTCCATGGTAGTTTCGTACTCAAATTCATCACGACAGTGCCACTTGTTATCACAGTAAGTGTGTGAGGTATTATTCCATGGTAGTTTTCTACTTGAATTTATCATGACAGTGCCACTTGTTATCACAATAAGTGTGGGAGGTATTATTCCATGGTAGTTTTCTACTTGAATTCATCACGACAGTGCCACTTGTTATCACAGTAAGTATGTGAGGTATTTTTCCATGGTAGTTTTCTACTTGAATTTGTCATGACAGTGCCACTTATTATCACAGTAATTGTGTGAAGTATTATTGCATGGTAGTTTTCTACTTAAATTCATCATGACAGTGCCACTTGTTATCACAGTAAGTATGTGAGGTATTTTTCCATGGTAGTTTTCTACTTGAATTCATCATGACAGTGCCACTTATTATCACAGTAATTGTATGAGATATTATTCCATGGTAGTTTTCTACTTGAATTCATCATGACAATGCCACTTGTTATCACAATAAGTATGTGAGGTATTATTCCATGGTAGTTTTCTACTTGAATTCATCATGACAATGCCACTTGTTATCACAATAAGTATGTGAGATATTATTCCATGGTAGTTTTCTACTTGAATTCATCTCGACAGTGCCACTTATTATCACAGTAAGTGTGTGAGGTATTATTGCATGGTTGTTTTCTACTTGAATTTATCATGACAGTGCCACTTGTTATCACAGTAAGGATGTGAGGTAGTTTAGTGTACTTCAAACTTCATATGTGCCTCATCGATAGATAGAGGCCATGGTGTGTTGGTCTTTGATGGTGCTGGGTCCAATTGTTGGAGCCAAAATGTTGACTTTCTTGTGAGAATTTTACCTTAGAATAATTTTCATAAAATTTAATAGCTACACTACTCTTGAGCTGAGGCAGTGAATGTACAGTTTTGATCACACACATACACACATGCATCTCCAACATGGGTATTCATGAAGAGTCAAAAGCAAAACGTTTTGAACTCTTGCAGCACAATATCAGATTAGATCATTACAGGTCAAGGTCTTTTTAGATTAAATTATATTCATTGGACATAGCCATTCAGGGTAATCAGCCATACTTCTGTTTTCAAGTTTTTTTTCAAGTGCACATGAAAAGGAGGTGATAACAAACAGAATAGTCTAAACAGAAGAGGCATAGAAGCGGGATTTAAAAAGGATAAACTTTACTTGAATGAACTAGTAAATATTTGTATGTATATGTAAGAGAGTGAGATAAAGTTAGTTCTGGGAGTAACAAAAGTTTTCATTTGCATTTTTTTGCAGCTAGTGTATCCTTCATTGTTGAAAGATTTGTTTGTGCCCCATTTCTTGAACTGCTGGCTTGCCAAGATAGCTTTGGAAAAAATACTTGTAAGTATTGATGTCATACTACGACTTTTTATCCCTTATCATTGTAAAGAATTTCCATATGAGATACCT
The DNA here is from genome assembly GCA_016746295.1 of Potamilus streckersoni. Taxonomy (NCBI): domain Eukaryota; kingdom Metazoa; phylum Mollusca; class Bivalvia; order Unionida; family Unionidae; genus Potamilus; species Potamilus streckersoni. Next base: position 1,730,184 of record JAEAOA010001908.1, on the reverse strand, counting down.
TTTTTTAAAGTCTTTTCCAGAAGTTAAAAGCAAGAGTTCATTTTCCTTAGGTGTGGCAGTGACATTGTATTGTAACATATTGTATTTGCCAGCCTATATGTTTTGACCAAATAATCTTAACTTTGTCTAATACTCTGAATCGACTTATATATGGATTTTGTCATCTGAATTGTTTATCATATGTCACATTATTTTTCATGTGGAAAAAATTCTCCAAAAGTATGAAATAATATAGGACCCATATTGAAAAGATTTTAAAGGTTTTAAATAATTACTTGATCATCAGTATTAAAAATTAAGGTAAAACATGTAATTGCGCTAAAGCAGCATGCATTAGTAATATGTCATTTTGTAGTATACATTGTTTAAATTTTATATATGTGCATTAGAATTGACAAGTTAGAAGATCAATAACCATGACAACTTTTAAACAAGTTTTAGATGATATTGAACTTAATTTTCTTCCATTGGTTTAAAATTTATTCTCTCTATATTTTTTTTTTTAAAACTAACATCCAGGGCCCAATTGGACCAAATCAGTCCAATCCCCTAAGGCCAGCCCTGTATATGGTAGTCAGTATTGTTCAATTATTTGGCCACAGTGATCTTACTCCTGTACAAAAAGTGCAGTTATCAATCAATACCACTAGACAAGCAATTCCTTCTAGTTTTAGTTATCACTTCCATTGTCCAAGAATCACCTGGCTTTGTAGTGGTATTTACATGCTAATTAAAAATGCTACAGCTGTAGTCAGGTTTTCCCAGCTAACACCTGTATGAGATCAAGATTCTGCAGACCAGATCAGATTAGTGAGGTTTATACCAATAGGGAAATGAGTCAACCCATGGATAGTATGAATATAGTACCATATAATGAATGGAAATGATAGGTTGTTACTGGTGTAAATTTCTCAACCAGTGACATCATTTGAATTTGCCAACAGGACTGACAGCAATTTAATGTAATATATAGCATGAGCAAAGATAAAAAACAATTGCCACCTTAGTACAAGAAGAGTACATGCATTTTGAAAAAATAATCTTATTGGTTGGGAATAAAGAGGTCATTATATTTGCAAAGAAAATTAGACAGCATGTGAAATGGTCATTCTTGGGATTTAACTTAACTGGAGCCTATATCGATATAACTATTGTAAATACTTTAACCCTGAAGGAGTGTGGTATGTATTTTCATAGTTTTTCATTTACTATTATATATATATAAATGTTTTCTCTCTTTGACAAAAGCTTCAGCTAAAAGAAGTCTTTTCTTTTGAGCATTGCTATGGATCACTTGCAGATTACCACCTTGTACAAATTTCTTTATCCTGCCAAAACGTTTGGAAGGAACAAACTTTTACCAAATCCATTCATTTGTTTTTGCTCCATCCACCCAATTAACTTTGTGTTAATTTTGCTGTAGAAGTGCATTCCATAAATGCCCTTCCAATTCCTAAGCCAATTCTTAATTTTGAAGTACCATTTATTGATGCAGGGTCTCTTGATCAACCATTGGAAATATTTTTAAAAATTCCTGTGGTTCTAAGTTTGCATATTTCTTATCAATCAACTCTGTTTAATAAATTTATGATACAAATTATGTACCTTTTTTTTCTTTCATCAGAATGACCTCCACCATACTAGAGACAAATTCCAGACAATCTCTGTGACACTTTCACAGCAAATGCTACTACTAACGGTGGTTCTTCTGTGCCTTACATTCACTACGTATGTATCAACTCTTAGTGCACTCAATTAGTATTCAAACAGATCAACTCTTAGTGTACTCAATTAGTATTCAAACAGATCAACTCTTAATGTACTCAAATAGTATTCAAACAGATCAACTCTTAGTGTACTCAAATAGTATTCAAACAGATCAACTCTTAGTGCACTCAAATTGTATTCAAACAGATCAACTCTTAGTATACTCAACTAGTATTAAAACAGATCAACTCTTAGTGCACTCAACTAGTACTCAAACAGATCAACTCTTAGTGTACTCAAATAGTATTCAAACTGATCAACTCTTAGTGTACTCAGATAATATTCAAACAGATTTGAGAAAATTTTGCAAGGTATACATGCTATGTAAAAAAAAAGTTGCTGGTCCATTTCAGGGTTTACTATCACATTTGTGAGTGAGATTTAGGGAAATTTAAATTTAATGAAATATTTCCTCTTAACTTTAAAGTTCTTGATATTTGTACAATAAAATTATCTTTCTTTATAATAAACAGCATTATAATATAGTTCTGGATATAATGCAGTTCTGGATATAACAGTTATGTATATAATGCAGTACTGGATAAAACACAGTTATGGATGTAATGCAGTACTGGATATAACACAGTTATGGATAGAAAACAGTACTGGATATAACAGTTATGGATATAATGCAGTACTGGATATAACAGTTATGGATATAATGCAGTACTGGATATAACAGTTATGGATAGAATGCAGTACTATATATAACAGTTTTGGATAGAATGCAGTACTGGATATAACACAGTTTTGGATAGAATGCAGTACTGGATAAAACACAGTTATGGATATAATGCAGTACTGGATATAACACAGTTATGGATAGAAAACAGTACTGGATATAACAGTTATGGATATAATGCAGTACTGGATATAACAGTTATGGATATAATGCAGTACTGGATATAACAGTTATGGATAGAATGCAGTACTGCTGGGAACCATATGACTAAAATTAAATCCGTGTAATGTTATTAATCTATCAAATGTATGACCACAAGGTCTAAAAGAAAACAAAACTCAGCTTAATATGATATTTTTCTTTCCTTTATGAAAATTCATTATTTCTGAAACTGAAATGCACAAATACCATAAAGTGAAAAAAATGTTAAACTATATAAATTATTACTATATATTAGACTAGCCTTTTGTTTATTCTCACTTTCCCAATGACATTCATATTTCCTCCATGATAGTCATATATCCTTTTAAAATTCTTACAGTGCAGTCCAGTGCATATAGCAAAAATGTGTGAAATGTTAAAAACCTTGCATAATTCCAATTGATCCTTTTTAACCATTTTGTTGGATCATTCCACAAGAAACTTAATTAAAGTTGACTTAAGTAAACTTAATTTAGTATATTAATTTTATGTTGTGTTGACTAATCATGTTGCTGATTAACTCATGCTTACAGAAATAGTTGAAGATCTGACAAAATCACAGATAAACACAAAAATCACAGTGTGTATATGTCATAAGAAATAAGTGTGATGAACCTTTGGCAGATCTTTCTTATTTATTACAAATAAAAAATGGATGTCAGTTTTTTGCCTTCATAAATTAACTTGCTAGATTGAATACTGACTGGAAAAAGTAGCTGGCCCAGTTCACAGTCCATGGTATAGTAGGCAGACAGATATTTTGAGTACTTCCTAATCACATGATGTCAGCGATATTGGATTTGAAACCACTTCATAATTATTTGTATTACACTTTATAAATATCAATTTCTGACATCACAAATGACATCATATAAGGCATGATGTCTGAGATATTCATATATTGTTCAAAAATCCTTAACTGTACTATTTTGCAATTAATTCTGAAATGTCATTTATTTCCATCATGTGATGAATCTATGGAATGTTAGAATTTTGCTAATTGCTAGAAATATGCTAATTTAAAATAAAATTCTTAACTGTTCATTGTAAAAGTTATGCATTTTTTTAATAAAGCTTTGCTTGAAAACAATAAGGACTTTGTTAAGTTACGTCAGTTGAATCCTTCTGCAAACTGCGTAGACTTGGATCTAACATTGCATGATGTGCTGGCAGATGTGGGTCTATGAAGTTTGTTAGAACAAACAACATAGACCATATTCTGTGGGCATATTATGTGTCAGATAAGTTAAACTGAATTAAAGGACTGTTGTCTTTGCTATCTAGATTGCTTGATACAGTTTTCACACTATTTCACAATTTTGCAGTCTTTTCTGAAAATTTTTGTTGACTTTCAATATATATATATATATTTGTTTTTGTTGTTGTTGTTTTGGGGCTTAATGCCATTTTTCAGCACATGATAGGCTCTTCATGGCGGCCAGTATTAATGATGGAGGAAGAAACTGGGAAATCACCGGAAAGAACCACCAACCCACGAGAAGCTACTGGCAAGCTTTCTCACATATCCACATTCCCTGAATCCTAGAGGTGAGATGGCAGTGATCCGTAACGGACAGTGCTTACACTTGGCCACTTGGGGCTCCACCTATTTTTTTAAATACTTGTTAGCAAGACTACAGAGAAATTGCTTGATCCAAGCAAATAAAGTTTGGTATGCAAAATTATGTCAATGGCCTGATTATATTTTTATGCAACTTAAAAATGAGCTTTACAAATCTTGTGTCTTGATATATCCACTATCATGTCATGTTACTAATAATAAACTTATTTGGTTTTATATGTGGTTCTGACAGTGCTGGATTATGCTATGCTTTTTGCATAGGAAGTTACCACTTTATGATGTGTTCACGTAAGTTTTTGCTTTAAGCTTCTGTTCTTAGATATGTTTCCTGTATGGTCAAAAATTTATATAAACCCTTGCATTAAGCTTTATATATTAGAGGGGTGTTTTTGGTAGTTTTGGATACAGACATATACTTGCATGTAAACATTCCATAACACTAAACTTTGTGTTCCTGCACATTTTATTCATTGTAGCATTTGTTACAGTATATATTCTGTGAAGAATGTTAATATATCAATGTTTCTTGTTACAGAGTTTGTGGTGTTCATCATATACAGAGAGCCAGCTATCGCAAACCCATGTCCATGTTTGATGCTTTTTACTTTGTGATTGTCACCTTTACGACTGTTGGATATGGAGACATAGCACCTGACATCTGGATCAGCCGACTTTTTATGATCCTTATGATTTGTGTCGCCTTTGCTTTTATTCCATTTCAGGTAGGCAATATAAACTGTACTTTGTGTCACCTTTGCTTTCCTTATGTTTCACATAGGCAATGCTAGCTGTATTTTGTGTCAAATCCATGTCACTGGGAAGCGAGACAGTAATTACTTTTCAAACAATTGCTTTCACATGTTCAGCAGTGTACTGTATTAAGAATTCTTTTGCAGTGCTTTTGATGCCATGCTTAACACCACCCATCTTCACCATTCTCCTCGTATTGCCATTTTGTTTTTACAAAAATTAATAATTGTTGGTGAGAAAATTAAATGATTGATAGATAAGCATGGGCGCCCACATCATAGGTTATGGGGGGGGTCACGTGACCCCCCCCCTTGAAATCATACTGCAAATATATGTAAATAAAGTCTGACAAGTTTAACCATGCAGATAAAGCTGAAAACATGTCACAAGATTCTGTTCAAAATGCTTAGTAAATATTCGATTTAGATTTGGACTACTTACTATCATAACTCTCTTGGCCGTGGATGACTTCCCCCCCCTTGCATAAAATCCTGCCCACCCCCTTGCAAAAATCCTGTAGGTGCCCATGTGCAAAAGCTCTCTTATTGTCATCACAATATCTACTAGTGTTTATTAACAAATGGACAAAGCAATTCACCAAACATATCTTTAAATATTATTGTTAGTTAGATCTCCTTAGTAAATCCGTCACCATAACAAAACACCATGTGCATTTTATAACAAGTTCAGAAGCACTTTGATGTTTTCTTATTCAACTAAAATGGCATCTTGGTACATGCTAAAGTGAAGACCACATACCGTTGGTCAACTAGTCTTATTGTTTCATTATATTCATGCAACCATAAAATATAAAATTCTCGTCATTTTCCATTGTAAATTTGAAAGTCACGGACTCTGTTAAATTGATTTGTATATGTACATGTATGTACATATACTATCTTTTAAGTGTTTGTTCTGTTTTGTTTTGTTTCTAATTAATATTTTATGCAAATCAATTCTATGATATATCCCACTATTATCTTTATTGGCGAGTTCAGATAATAAGTAATGTGTATGATCACTTGTCCTTATAACATCTGTTGTACAGACAATGTCTTTAATTTGATTTTGACAGATTTTCATTTCCCTAAAGACAGCCTCATTTCCCAACTGGCAGCCTTGCTGAATTGACCTCTTCTGTTGTTTCTTGCCCTCAATCTGGTTTGAACTGGAATAGCCAAAAGTGCGAAGCATGTTTTCCATGTAAATAACACTGAATAGACATGTGGTTCTTAACAATATACATAATTGACAATATACATAATTAAAACCAGAATGAATTGTTGATTGAGCAGTGTTTCATGATTATAGAATAAAGTAGGGTCACAATACAAGAGGATTATCACACTCTTCAGGTAACTGAAAATACAGTCTTTTTTCTCTTTGCAAAAGCTAAAAATAAAAACCACCCAGAATAAATAACAGTCTTGTACAATGACAAAATTTTGTTTCATCTCTCTTTCTCTCACACATGCACACACATGCTCACATGCATTAATAATAAAATGTGATTTCAAGTTCTTTATTTTTTATAGCAATTTGATGATGAGATTATTGTTGCAGTAAAAATACAAGTTGCACTTAATTTCTTGACAATGTGGACTCCTGTCCTTGTGTACAATTTACCAATAAATAATACCCATAACTAATACATGTTCAAACCATCTTAATCATTCTGCCAACATAACAGCTACATATGCTCTAAATGCTGATGAGCTTGCACAATGAGACATAATCCTCTCTCTCTCTCTCTCTCTCTCTCTCTCTCTCTCTCTCTCTCTCTCTCTCTCTCTCTCTCTCTCTCTCTCTCTCACATTTACTAAAAATTTTTCTCTTTCTCTCTTATTCACTAATAACAAAACTCTTTTTGAGTACTTTTATTTTTATTGTAATTAGATTCTTGAGTTGAGAGCAGAATGAGACAGTAAATATACATTTAATTTGTATGTTTGTAACATTAGGTTGTTGAGTAACATGCGTTCTGTAGAACTTGTCCATGTAAGATCCCATTATTTATCATACATGGTCAGTACCACCAAATGATAATTATTTATTTTACATATAATTTTTCATATGCTGAAATTAATAAATATTTTTTTATGTTCGAAAATTTACATGAACTACGGTAATCATGATTTCCAGAGAAAGGAATAAGATTCTTTTCAGTTCTATGAAACTTCCTAATATAACTTTCCACCTTATTCTTTGAAGGGAAAATTGATGCAAAGGTTTATGATTTACTTTGATTATTAATGCATTATATTGAAACAAATGGCGACGCAGAGAATGTCATGAAATTGATTAAAAGTAAAGTGAACTTAACATTTCGGGCAGTTTAGGTGAAATTGTAAACTCCAGGGTGACTGTTTCATCACCTAGAATGGACCCGTATAGAGGACCCACTTATAATGACCACTTCTAAACTATCCCCTGACTGGCCATTATGCATAGAATTGACTTGAAAGTATTTTGGTTCAGTCCTTTTTAGTGGAAGTAGTCAATTTTCCACTAATGACAGTGGTGTTTGTGGCAGACTGGTTTCTATAAATTAATGATGTTTTTTACTAATTATAAAGTATGTTAGAAGATTCATGAAGAAAGGATCAATCTCCAGTAGAGAAAGTGTCTAAATGAACAGCATCAGAATGGTGATGGTATACCCAAGAGTTTATCATGGAATTCATTACTACAAATTTTGATACTAATAGTGTTACATTAAAGAGGAGGCACCTGCTAAAACATACCTGGAACATTGTAATTCTGTAGAACCTTACTTCCTTACATGCCTTGTGGCTACTTACATCATAGCTTGGAGGATTAAATCAATTTCAGAACAGATCATATATGAATTTTATTTAGTACAACCATGTTTTGAGAAAGAATACATCCCCAAATTGAAAGACTGAAGAGTTCACAACATACATGTTTTAGACACACAATGTAGTCATCATGAAGAATACAGTAAAGTGTTTCTAAACAGTGTTGCGCATTGTTGTTCAGAATAGTTGCAAGTTTTATTGTCAGACAAAATGGTTCAGTGTTCAGTCATTTGCTGTTGAGGGATATTAGCTCTGTTGGTGACAAACCAGAAGAGCTTATGGGGCATCATGTTCTATGACATCAGTCAAAGATAAGCAGAAGGTTGATATTTTTTTTCTTAATCTAAACAATTTGAAGGATTGTTATGAAAATTTAGAACACATTTGTCGAAAGGTCTAGTTGGTCTTAAATGAAAATGGTGCCACTTAAACATCCAGTATGGATTCTATTATAGTGATGCTTTTCTTGAATGGATGGTCATAGCAGTGGGGATTTTAAATGAAAATGGTGCTTATCTGACAATCAAAAGGGCAACCATTGCAGTTATTTTTGAAGGTCTTCTAGCTTCTTCTAAAAGAAAAGTCGTATCGACATTGATTTTTCAACAAAAAAGTTTTAATGATGTTTAGTTTCTCCTAATGAAAATCATGCAATTTTAACCTCCAAAATGGCCTCCATGGTGGCCATTTTGAAAATCTTATTGTTTCATCATCCAGATGATGGTTAAATTCACATGGAATTTTCAGGAAAAGACTTATGTTGAGCTTAGATGAAAATGGTGCTGATCTGATTTCATTATTGCAACCATTTTAAAAATCTTATTGCTGTTTATCAACACAAAGTCATATTGACATGTTTTTTTTTACTAGAATAGAATAGTGCTGACTTGAAATGTAGCCACCATGGTAGCCATCTAGAAAATATTATCATAATTCCTCCTTGATGGATGGTCGTAGTGATATAAGATTTTCACCAAAAATGCTTCTCATGATGTCTAGATGGTCCTAAATGAAAATATTACCTATCTGACATCGAGTATGGCTACTATGGCATCCACTATTAAAATATTATCTCAAGACCTCCTAAAAGGAATGTAATATCAGCATGGAGTTTTCACCAGAAGACTTTTTATTTGAACAACTTATCTCTTCTTCACCATGATGGTTGGATATGGGGTTTCCATCAAATGATCTCTGGTTATATCTAGTTGCTCCCAAATGAAGTTGGTGTCATTCTTATATCCAGTATGGCTGCCAAATGAAGTTGGTGCCATTCTTACCTCCAGTATGGCTGCCAAATGAAGTTGGTGCCATTCTTACATCCAGTATGGCTGCCAAATGAAGCTGGTGCCATTATTACCTCCAGTATGGCTGCCAAATGAAGTTGGTGCCATTCTTACATCCAGTATGGCTGCCAAATGAAGTTGGTGCCATTCTTACATCCAGTATGGTTGCCAAGATGGCTATTTGAAAAAATTTTTCACCACTCCTTCTGAGTGGAAAGTTGTATTGACATGAAAATGGTGCCAATCTGAAGTCCAATATATACCCACCACGGATTACCTGTACCTAAGACCTTTATATCTAATGTAATATTTTGGCACTTTATAAGTATTTGTATGTGTTGGTTTGTGTGTATCCTTTTAATGTCAGATGTTTCTGTATTTTCTCTTTCTAAAATAATTTATAAAATATGGCAGTAAGAGTAGCCAGTTTGAAAAGTTTGTTATTGCTCAAGAATACATGAGATAATTTCAACACTTAGTTAAAAAGTAGAAATGGTTTTATTTACCTTCACTTTATGACTCAGTGACTTTGTATACCTTTGGCTTATGGTTGTAATTTTACTTTTATGTCAGTTATTTAAGTAATCTTATAGGGATGTGTACCTTGACAGTATGATACCATCATTCCAAAGTAGGTCACGTGTCATATTTCATGCTTCATTTAATTTTCTCATGGTTGTTTTTGTAGAAATAGTGTTGTGTTCACTACCAACTTTATGTCTTTTTGTTGACCATCATGGGTAGTAATCAAGTGAATTGAATGCCTTGTGTACATTTACACCATTCAACTGTCTTTTTGTATATTTACACTATTCACCTGTTTTGTGTATATTTACACCATTCACCTGTTTTGTGTATATTTACACCATTCACCTGTTTTATGTACATTTACACCATTCACCTGTTTTGTGTACATTTACACCATTCACCTGTTTTGTGTATATTTACACCATTCACCTGTTTTATGTACATTTACACCATTCACCTGTTTTGTGTACATTTACACCATTCACCTGTTTAATGTACATTTACACCATTCACCTATTTTGTGTACATTTACACCATTCACCTGTTTTGTGTACATTTACACCATTCACCTGTTTTGTGTATATTTACACCATTCACCTGTTTAGTGTACATTCACACCATTCACCTGTTTTGTATACATTTACACCATTCACCTATTTAGTGTAGATTTACACCATTCACCTATTTTGTGTACATTTACACCATTCACCTATTTTGTGTACATTTGCACCATTCACCTGTTTTGTGTACATTTACACCATTCACCTGCATTGTGTATATTTATACCATTCACCTGCTTTGTCTACATTTATACCATTTACCTATTTTGAGTACATTACACCATTCTCCTGTTTTGTGTACATTTACACCATTCACCTGCTTCTACTATTTTCTGAAGTTCAGATACAGAATGTTTTATGTACATTTAAACCTTTAACCTTCTAATGTGTACACCATTCACCTACATTTGTACATTTACACCATTCACATACTTCTATTTTCTAAAAATCCGATACAGAATGCATTGTATATTACACAAATCCACCGGCTTTGTGTTTACACCATTCACCTGCTTTATTTCAATTTGTAGCATTCACTTGCCTTGTGTGCTTTTCACTATTCACCTGGTTTGTGTACATTACACTATTCACCTGGTTTGTATACATTACACTATTCACCTGGTTTGTGTACATTACACTATTTACCTGGTTTGTGTACATTACACTATTCACCTGGTTTGTGTACATTACACTATTGACCTGGTTTGTATATATTACACTATTCACCTGGTTTGTGTACATTACACTATTGACCTGGTTTGTGTACATTACACTATTGACCTGGTTTGTGTACATTACACTATTGACCTAGTTTGTGTACATTACACTATTCACCTGGTTTGTGTACATTACACTATTCACCTGGTTTGTGTACATTACACTATTCACCTGGTTTGTGTACATTACACTATTCACCTGGTTTGTGTACATTACACTATTGACCCACTTCTACTATCTGTTGAAATTCAAATACAAAAGTATTTGTAGTTAAAGCTAAAATTTTTGCTTCCTTCAAATGTTCCTCTTCAGATTCAGATTATTGCCTCGACATGGATTCAAAGAGGCCGGGCAGGAAAAGAGTACACACAGCGTAAAGCAGCTGGAAACAAGCATGTTGTTGTCTGTTCTCAGAATCTCAGCACCGAGTCAGTTATGGACTTTTTGCAGGAATTCTTTGCTCATCCCAAGCTAGAGGTATGAAATTTAGAACTGTCTTTAATTTCAATGTATGCATGGTGTACTTTGCCCATGTGTAAAAACAGCATTGGATTTGTATATCTCGCATTAGTACACTAGATGTCTCATCATACTTATAACAATATTGATGTCTGCTATGAGTTTGGTTTGTTTCACAGTAGAAAGAGAGATTGTATCAGCATGTACACACACAAATTTCAAATAACAAGAAAAAATTGTTTGCTTTTTTACAAAAGCCAAGAACATTAGTATATGTAAGGCAAAAATTGTGATGAAATATGTGAAATTCCATTTGATGAAAAAGTGTGTAATAAATCACATGTATCTTTTATGAAACTTGCAAAGTGATGTCATTAAATAAGCAGTTGTAGAACACACCAGTATGAATGTGTAGCATTACTGCTTCATCCATTGCTACTCATGTACAACCCTATAGGAGTTACTTCCCTTACCCAACACAGTTGCTACAGTTCATACAGTATACAGTTTCCATATAAGACATGAAATCTTTGAGTTAATGATAATTTATTAAATTTTAGTTTATGCACAACTTGAGGATCTTGAGTTACTGTAGGTACACATCAGTGTTGCAATGGCATTTGTCTGATAATGATCATTGAAGGTGTTACTGCTACTGGTGGTGTGGTAAGATGATGTAATGTCAAACATTAAGGCTTAGTCAGTGGGTAAGACTTGGATAGAGGTGTTGTTCATGAATCATCAAACTTAGAAAAAAGCCCTGGGAATTATGCAAGAAACTGTTATTAGCCTCTTTTTATCTTCATGGGGCTTGTTGGTGAGGGGGGATAAGCAGAACTATTCCCATTGGTTGGCATTGACAGAGGAATTCAAAGAGCCAACCAAATTAGATAATCTTATGTAACATTGTTGGATCATACTGAGTGCCATGTGATCAGTCACTTCTCTGGTTTTTCAAATCTACAAACAATGAATTTAGAGCTTTACTTCTCTGACCTTCCAAACTGTAGAGACAAGGAATTTGGAGTCTCTGCATCAAACTTATCTTATGGATTTTTTGCTGCTCCCCCCCCCACTCACCACCCTTGAATACAGCATGGGTTGTGCCCTTATCAAGTTCATGCACATGAGGCTACCATGGGATAGGATCATTTTTCCCCAATCAGTTTCTCATAAGATATACTAATAATGTAAAGGTCATCCCATTAAATACATTTCTTTTACAGTTAATAGGAAAAATATAAGAATATTTGCTTCATGCTGGGATCAACCTAGCTCTATTCCACGAATCTGGGATCAACCCAGAATACACTCTTATGCGGGGATCAGCCTAGGATAGATTTTGTTAAGATGGGATCAGCCCAGAATACACTTGAATTCTGGGATCAGCCTAGCACCAGTTGGGAATCAGTCTTTTACATTGAGCTGGGATCAGCCTAGTACCAATTCTGCTTGAGCTGGGATCAGCCCAGAATACACAGCAATGCTGGGATCAGCGAAGCACTGATTGGAATCATTCAGTTACATTCAGATTCTAGCCCATGAGTAGTCCCCACAAAGAGAGCCAAATAGTTTTAAAATATTTAAATTAAGTATATTTGTTTTTTAGTTATGAGTTTGATGTTATAGAGTATTAGCAACAATGAATAGTGGCATGTTTGAGAGAGAGAGAGAGAGAGAGAGAGAGAGAGAGAGAGAGAGAGAGAGAGAGAGAGAGAGAGAGAGAGAGAGAGAGATGAATGCATAAACTCATAATCCTATATTTCTTACAATGCATGTATTAAATCATTTCTCATCCAATTCAGTATTATTTTGTTGTGCATAAAATGATGTTTTAAGTCATTGCTGTTCATTGCATATTCAGTGATATTCAAACAAGTTTCACATTTTTAAATCATACATCTATTAAAAGAGAAATCTATGTGATAAGATGTGAAGAAAACCAATTGTAGCATGAGAATTAAAACTTCCAATATTATGTGTTTTAGGGATACATGGTTGTTTTATTGGGGTCTGATGAAATGGACAACAATATGCAAATGATCCTTAAGGACCCCAAATGGACCCAGAGAGTCATCTACTTGAGGGGATCAGCCCTTAAAGATAGAGATTTGCGGCGTTGCAGGTAAGACATTATACTGCTGTATGTAGAATACTAATTTTTATTTAAGTTCCTGAAGAACTTTTGTTTTTTCAAAACTTTGAATTATATTCCTGATTTACATATAAGTAGAAGAAAATGCTTTAAAAGTGACAATTATATAATTAATAAACATTCTGTGATTAAATATTCAGCTATTTTAAAAAATAACAGTCCAAAAAAACAATCTGAAATATATTACACAATACAATGTTGGATAAATCAAAGTGGTTATATTGTCAAGGTTGTTTTCTTATATCACTCATTTTGTGATAATAACATAACATAGCCAAGCAAATCATATCTGACAAATAAAACATAATATTACCAGTTAATACTAATTATTACAACCAATAATTATCAACATATTTCTTTAACATAAATAAAACATGTGGTCATATTAAGAAAATCCATTTCTAAAAATAGATGCACCCACATGGCATGTTTAGCATCATTTTACTCTTGACCGTAGTGTGATTCAGTTGGAAATATTACTCTATTTCATTTATTAATGATTCATTTCATCATTGATGAAAGACTTAGATACTGTTTTGTCAGCAACAATGAAATTAAGCATAAACGTTATGAGGTTATTATATCTTTGTAGCTATAAATTATTTGTACTTTACATGTTACTAATATTCTAGATTTTTAAAGCATCATTCAATCGTCTTCACAAAAACATAATTTAAGTTATTGATTCACTTGGCTTGCTTTCCATGCATGTGCTCATTAAAGGTTATTAAAAATTTTCATAGTGCTTTCTTGTTATCTGTGTTTAAGGTTACGTAAATCAATCTAATATGCCTATACATGCATATATTAGAGAAAAAAAATGAACTTACCTAATGATGTAAATCAATCTAGTAGGCCTATACATGCATATATTAGAGAAAAAAAATGAACTTACCTAATGATGTAAATCAATCTAGTAGGCCTATACATGCATATATTAGAGAAAAAAAATGAACTTACCTAATGATGTAAATCAATCTTGTAGGCCTATGCATGCATATATTAGAGAAAAAAAATGAACTTACCTAATGATGTAAATCAATCTTGTAGGCCTATACATGTGCATATATTAGAGAAAAAAAATGAACTTACCTAATGATGTAAATCAATCTTGTAGGCCTATACATGCATATATTAGAGAAAGAAATGATCTTACCTAATGATGTTAATCAATCTTGTAGGCCTATACATGCATATATTAGAGAAAGAAATGATCTTACCTAATGATGTAAATCAATCTTGTAGGCCTATACATGTATATATTAGAGAAAGAAATGACTTTACCTAATGATGTAAATCAATCTTGTAGGCCTATGCATGTATATATTAGAGAAAAAAACTGAACTTACCTAATGATGTAAATCAATCTTGTAGGCCTATGCATGTATATATTAGAGAAAAAAACTGAACTTACCTAATGATGTAAATCAATCTTGTAGGCCTATGCATGTATATATTAGAGAAAAAAACTGAACTTACCTAATGATGTAAATCAATCTTGTAGGCCTATGCATGTATATATTAGAGAAAAAAACTGAACTTACCTAATGATGTAAATCAATCTTGTAGGCCCATGCATGTATATATTAGAGAAAAAAACTGAACTTACCTAATGATGTAAATCAATCTTGTAGGCCCATGCATGTATATATTAGAGAAAAAAACTGAACTTACCTAATGATGTAAATCAATCTAGTAGGCCTATACATGTATATATTAGAGAAAGGAATGAACTTACCTAATGATGTAAATCAATCTTGTAGGCCTATGCATGTATATATTAGAGAAAAAAAATGAACTTACCAAATGATGGAAATCAATCTTGTAGGCCTATACATGTATATATTAGAGAAAGGAATGAACTTACCTAATGATGTAAATCAATCTAGTAGGCCTATACATGTATATATTAGAGAAAGAAATGATCTTACCTAATGATGTTTTGTTTCATTGAAGAGCTGATCTTGAATATAAATATCAACTACTTAACAAATGACTTGCTCTCAAACTTTCATGTTCTGGAACAAAACAAACAAACATGGCAATAAAAAAAAAACTATCTACAATTGTATTAGAGCATGTCACAGCTACTCCTCTATAGTGGCCATGCTTTGATGAAACAGTCTGTGACATTCTATGCAGCATAGATGGATGTTGCAAATGACACAGCCAGAAATGGTTTCTTTACATCTCTTTTCTCCACACTTTGTACACTATTTGCAGGTGGATTTTTTCCTTTTATGTGTCTGCATTCTGTGTGTCTCAGTAATGGCCTATGACATTGGGGCTACAGATTTTCAATGCATGGCAACCTTCCGGCACTTGAAACTTCCAATGAGTTGCTTCGCTACATTAATTAAAAAATATAACTGTCTGAATCATTTTCTTCTTTTGTGACTCTCAGAATGACTCTCAACCATTGTTATAAAACCATTGATTATACATATATTTATAATGAAATGAAACATATATCGCCACCATTCTTTTGATGATCGTCCCACTGGATATTTGGCCTTGAGTTGGTCACATATGTCAACTTCTTGGTAGCACTGTTGGCATTTGTGACTGTTCTTGGTTGGTCGACCTGTCGCACTGTCCCATCTTTATGTTTCAAATTAGCGATATCAATGATGGTTGGATCTGCTATGTGTACAGCACTATGACTGGTTTCTTGTCCTTCCACATTGTGACAGTCAGTTTCCATCCTGTCTCCTTATTCCATATATGGTGGATATTTAAATTCAATTGGGAAGCCTTTGCGATTTTTCCTCATTGTGCCATGGGCATATATACCATGTCTCAATAAACTTCGTACCAGTCGAATTGATGTAAAAAAGTTATCAAAATATACATGATAAAATTGTTCTCTCAAAGGCATAGCAAGCTTTTGCAGAACTTGATATCCTAGACTCTTCATGCTCTCATTCACTTCATCTGTATCTTCCTTTCCCTGGTAAAACTCAAATTGGTGACAGAAACCAGTCAAACTATCACAGTGCATCCATAGTTTCAGGCTCCACTTAACTGGCTTTGAAGGAAGGTACTGCTTGGCCTTGTGTTGTCCCTTGAATGCAATCATACCTGAAAAGTGCATTATCTTCTTGATAGATCATTTAATGAAGTATTGTATGAAATTTTAATCAAAACTTAAAAACAGGTTCAGTAAATGAAAAATTAATTATAAAAAATTTATTATGAAAAGGTGTGCAATAAATTTCAGATATTTATGAGTCTAATGTTTATGTATGGAGATGTGATAGATTGGAGCTGTGTGGTAATGGATATCTAATGTATGTTTTTCTGTATTATGATATGCACACATGAGTGGTTCATATTGGACATACAAGTTAAATCAGGAATATATTATGGGTTCTTTTAATATTTATTTTTAAAAGTATCATATTAATGTAAAGATGAAAGACAATAAAATATGTATGCATGCATGTATGTATGCATATTTCTTTTATGGTCTCTATTTGTGTGAGTGTGTCTGCTGTGCAATTTACTGTTGGAAAGAAATATATTATTTATATAATATATTATTATAATATATCATTTGTAATGAATTAGAAATGTATAAAAACCTTCAACAATGGTTTGCTGTTGGCAAGGCTTGTATGTCTTCTCAATTTTCGCCAGAACTTCATCCAGCATTGGATGTATTTTGTGAAGTTTATCATGGTTTGGGTGACCAGCAGGAAAATTTGCGTTGTCATCATAGAAAAGCGTACCTGGGATGTAAAGGGTTAATCTTACTGTTTACCTACAATTTAGTGAATCATCAAAAAGATAAATATATAGGTGTATGTACTGGAGAAGTTTTTAAAACTTCTGCATGGCATTACATTTTTGATTCTTTTGTTGAATAGAAACTTGTCATTTAACCAATAAAAACTATAGTCAGGAACTTTGATTATCTCCATGAAGATCAACATGCCAAGAAAGGCAGACATCTCAGACACACTGGTCTTCACGTCCAGTTTGCATCACTGATTTCATGATCAGTATGTTGTTCAGCTGCAAATTTATTTGTTTTGCGTACAATATGGAAGATGTAACATACATTCATAGTAGATACTGTGTAAAGTGTAGAAATGCATAGGTAAAAGCATTATGCATGCGGGAGGGGCAAAAAGCTAAAGGCACAGAAAAGCGTAAAAGCGTACCTGGGATGTAAACGGTTATTCTTACTGTTTACCTACAATTTAGTGAATCATCAAAAAGATGAATATATAATGGTAATGTTTTATGTTGTCTTAATAAATGTAATGCATACTTGCATGCTCTATTATCTAAACACAAAATAACTAAGTGTGCTTGGTTTATTCCAACACTAGAGAATTATAAAACTGCAAATAACATGGCAAATTATATCAGTCACAGTATTTCATAAAACAACGTGCTCTGGTAATCTATTTATAATTTCATTACCAAAATTAGCATAACATATAGTGGTCAGTAATATAAGTGGTCAAATATAGTGGTCAGTAATATTTAATGCTGGAACCAGACTGTCCATCAGAATATTTGTTTCATTTACAGCATACACATTATGAAAATTTTATCACAAAATTAATGTAAAACAGATTTTAGGAAAATGACTTGGTAAATAAACTTTAATAAATTTCACTCACAAATAAATGGCAATTAACTTGATGTCAAGTAAAACTGCTGTCTTCCCCATTCAGGATAACTGGAATGATGGTCTAGATCAGGCATCTTTCTATATTACCCACATTTAAGTCATAATTTGTGATACAGTTTTCATATGATAAGCAACAATTAACTTCTTTTGAAATTAGTGTGTGCAATCATTTTCTTTATTTTTTATTTGAAATGTATTACTCTAAATTATTTCTTTTAAATTACATTACCATACCATAATTGAATATCTACCAACAAGCCAATCTAGCTAAAATACGCAGTAAGCCTGTCTCTGAGCTTGTTTGAGTTATCTGCTTGCCAAGACAGATATCAAATAAGAGTGGTCTCCCTTTTGGATAGAAGCGGGCATTGATCTTGGGAATTGGTTGAAAATTAGTGAAACCCGCTTCAGCTTGGTGCATTTTTGTGAGTTTGCAAGTGTTCTGAATCTTCTTATCACAGGAATGTATACTGCATCAATTTTACTGAGTGTAGATTACTATTTTGTGCTTTTGTTACCAACTTTGTCATATGATAAGTTACTCACACCATCTTTTATGTCATATAAATTACTAATCACCATCTATTTTGTTTCATGACAAGTAACTTGGCACTATCTATTTTGTTACATGACAAGTTACTTGGCACAGTTTACTTTGTTACCTTACAACTTCTCGTGGGTCGGTGGTTCTTCCTAAGTTTTCCAGGTTTCTTCCTCCACCATTAATATGCCATGTATAGCCTATCTTGTGCTAAAAAATGGTGTTAAACCTTACAACAATAACAACAACAAGTTACTTGGCACCATTGACTTTGTTACATGACAAGTTACTTGGCATAGTTACTACTTTGTTACGTGACAAATTATATGGCACCATCTATTTTGTTACATGTTATATTTCTTGACACCATCTACAGCTCACCCTCATTATAATGCACTTCATTATAACACCATTCCATATATAACTCATTAGTGCCATTGACCCCAAAAACAAAATTACAAAAATTTTAAGTTAAAAAAAAGAAATTAAAAAATAATTTTTGACATCTTTCAGCTGAAACCCTTACTTTAAAACTACTGTACTTGACATTGCCAGAATGTGTTTTTACAGTCATACTTTAGCTCTAATTAGCCACTGTTGTATTCAACCACTCCGGTGGCCTAGTGGTTAGAGCTTCTGCCTCAGACGTGGGATGTCACATATTTGAACCCTGGGCAAGTCACACCAGAGACTTATGAAAACAGTACTAACAGCTGCCATGCTTGGCACTCAGCATTAAGAGGTTAGTGTTAGGACTAGTCATCCTGGTGTCAGGATAATGTGACTCGGTAGGACATGATGCTATATGTCTGTGGCATGATGCCCCAGTGCTAGACATCACTATAAGTTATCACACTGCAGACATCATAGCAATATGACTGAAAAATTGTTTAAGCTACATTAAAATTCCAAAACACACACACACACACACACACACACCCTGTTTTATTTTGGCAAAGTAAGATATTGTATTCCTAACACCCAAAATTACCCATGTCTCTAACAAGCCATAATTGTCGTCAATCTTTATTGCATTTAGCTAAATTACTCATGATTGTCCAATTTGCAGTTAGCACTAAAGCAACTACAGCAGATCAGTAAACACAAGGCAACTGATTATACAGAGAACCAGCTTTTTGTTGACCATTGTTTATTGATAAATGGAACCCAGATTACAGAAAGGATTAGTAGTGGCATGTCTTTTGAACTTGCTGCTGCTTTCTGTAATCAGTTGAAATCAGATTTAAAAGTGAGTTTAGTCTTATCAGTGAAGTGGTCCTCCTCTTTGAGTTAAGTCTTATCAGTATAGAGATTTCCCCTCTTGAATGCCTACCCTCCCCCGACCAATGGCCTTCTGCTTTTTACAGACAGAATTCTTTGGCACCAATGAGAGTGTGTTAAAAAGATACCCCTCAAGAATAGCCACCCCTCTAACACCAACAGCCTGCATATTAGTACAAAAATTTAAAATGATCCCCCCACAAGTGGCCATTTTAAATTTGTCTGGAACAAATAATTTATATGGTAAGATAAGTAATCCAATTATCTCCACCTGTACCTGTCTCCCAATGGTATGTTTCAGTTACTGAAAAAAGCGTTGGCTAAGGTGCATGGAACACTAAGATAAATATCATTAACATTATATTATCTCTACAAACCGATGTTTACAGGAAACGGGTTCAACAACGTTGTGATAGTTTTTGGCTTCACACAGTTGTTCAGTTCTGTCTTTGATGATGTAATTGCCAAGATCATAACATAATCAGCATAGTCTAAATATAGATTTTGTGGATTAACACACACAAATTAATTTTGAACAAAACAGTGTACTAAAACCCAAAAAATCATGTGACAGTACATATATCACTTCCTTTATAAGGGAAGAATTTTGTCCCTCAGCAAAAGTTTCGTCTGCATAATTCAATTGCAGTAATGTACAAATATCAGCTTGGGAATAAATCATTACAATACTGTAACATTTCAAGTAATATTCGGAGACTTGTACCTTTAGAAGAAAGTCAAAGTTATTTGACTCGATGATGTGGGGGGGGACTTGCCAAACAGTTTTATGTTTTTTTTGTTGTAATAGGGTTTAACACCATTTCTCAGCACAAGATAGGCTATACATGGTGGCCAATATTAATGGTAGAGGAAGAACCCGGAAAGAACCACAAGTCACGAGAAGCTACTGGCAAACTTTCTCAGATAACCACATTGGCCGAGCCCAAGACTCAAACCCACGCAGACAGAGGTCTGTTGTCAATCTCTTTGCATTAAGGTAGAATGCCAAGCTGCAAATCTTTAGCTAGTTCCAGATTTTTGAAAACATGGCAGTCAGTGTCCTTTCACTGAACTGGAATGATCTCACACACCCAAAAGCTTTTGATTCCCAAAGTCTTGCAGAAAGCAAGGGTATCTAAAGGTATCCAAGTGTTGACTAATCCTGATTGCTCCCTGAAGTGGGAAAGGTTATGTATTAACAATCTTTGATATGTAAGGATGGAAATACACAGGAAAATCCTCTCTTGCTCATCAACCTTAAACACAATTTTATCTGAAGTAATTCTGATCCAGTACAGCAGGTTGATACGCAGCAAGCCCTCAGGAAATGACATTTCTAGAACAAGTGAGGGACAGAATGGTTGGGGCAACAAGTCCCAGCACTTTGAAAGCCTATGAGGGGAAATGGAAAGTTCCTTGAGCAGAGAAACTTTTCCTTAAAATTCTTAATGACATAAATAGCTCACTTGCTCCTATAGTGTTTTTTTTGAAAATTTGGATCCAGTAACAATCAAAGACTGCTGTTCCTCAATTTCATATATATTTTATAATCATGGAAGATGGTGTGTATGTGATTTGGATTTTTAATCTAGCTTTTAAAATTTTTCAGTCATATTGCTATAATGTCTGAAATGTGGCATTTTATAGTGATGTGTAGCACTAGGACATCATGTAGCATGATGTCTCACCCTATCACATTATCCTGACACCATGCTTACCAGTCCTAACACTAACCTCTTATTGCTGAGCGCCAAGCGAGACAGCTGTTAGTACCATTTTTTGTAAGTCTTTGGTATGATTTGGCTGGGGATTGAACCTCCACCCACATCCAAAGCGGGCACTCTAACCACTAGGCTACCGCAGTGGTCATGGAAGATGTGACATGCTGTATAAAGTTGCTTATAGGTCTAGTTAGACTGCAAACAATAAAGAGCCTGATCTGCCATAGCTTAATGCATCTGCTGATCTGTTGTTTGTTTGTTCTACTGATTACTCCCAGCAAACTGCACAGATCCAGAGTTGCCGTCACATTATGTGATGGCAGATCTGGATATATGCAGTTTAAAGTTGGACTCATCCTATATGTGAGGCTAGAACAAATACTGCTCCATTCTTTTTGTCAGTTTCAACTTGTTTTGGCAGAAGGTCTTGGCCCATTGTCAAAAATGAAACATAAATTATTGACTATCTGGAACCTTGCTGACTTATCTTCTGTTTTAAGAATTGCTCCCTAATCACTTGCCATAT
This sequence comes from Potamilus streckersoni, assembly GCA_016746295.1. Classification (NCBI taxonomy): domain Eukaryota; kingdom Metazoa; phylum Mollusca; class Bivalvia; order Unionida; family Unionidae; genus Potamilus; species Potamilus streckersoni. The sequence goes on along the minus strand of JAEAOA010001908.1, from coordinate 1,707,964 downwards.
AATTTAGAATTAGTCAAATTCATACTTTATCGGCAACTTTATAAAGATATTGGTTACTTTTCAAACCATTGGAATTTTGCTGGAGTATAATTTTTTCTCTTAAACTTACATTTATTTTTTTACCTGTGCTTTCCCAACCCTTAACCAATACCTTACATCCAGCATGCATTTTCACTCATTGACAACCAGTGGGATGTGATGCAACCTTCTCTGTCCAATGGAAGATCATGTTTTGCCTTTTTTCTTGGCAAACAAACAATTTACTATTTTTTTAAACTACAAGAAGACATTTTAGCTTGTCAGGGCTGGAAAGAGTAGCAGCATGAAAAACAGATGCCAGACATATAGTTGTATAGATGTCTAAAACAGCAAATAATTACAAATCTGTAAAAAAAATCAGTTTCAAGAAATATATTAAAGAGATTTTAGAAATCAACCATTAATCGAATAACATCCTGCTCATTCATTTTTTTCAGTATTTTTTTTTCTTCAAATACCCTGCTTAATGATTTGATTTAAAAAATGTCTCTCCCTGTCATTGTGATATAGTAATAGTGATAGAAGTTTATTTGGCTGGATATCATTAATCCTTGGAATAACAGTTAAGTCCATCATTTTGGTGATTGCTAAATAAAAAGTGTAATAATATCGTAGGGACATTTTATTTGTGTTATACATTCTGGACTCTCTGCCTAGATTACCCCAAAATTGAAACCAGGATTCCCGGATAAAGCATATTCATGGGTTGGCATCTCTGATGCACATCATTGATAGTAATGTACTATAGGGCATTGACACTCAACAGATAGCATATACCTTTATAGTAAAATCTAAATTTGGATAGTAATGAAAAATCTGCCTGTAGAAAAACATGTCTATATCAAGTGTAACATACAGTTTACACTAAAGGTGTAGTGCTTTAACAAAGGCATTATATGGTTACCTGAAGCAGAGAATGCATTTGTTCCAGACAAGGAGTTGTCAATTGCATTTTTAAGTTTCAACTGTGTCATAATAGTTACATTATATAAGCATATGCCTCTCTGTTTTGCTCAAAAAGTTTTTTAAAAAATTCTTTTTTCTGAATGCAAGTTTCAAAGTTTTAGAATGCTTTGAATATTCATTATTCCCGTTTGTACAAAATGTATATGTACACAAGTGTACAGGAGTATGGCCCATACTGGAATGCTTATAGTGTATACAAGCATAAGGCTGTCTGGCCTATAACATAATACCCATATAGTGTACACCAGTATAATGTGACCTGGCCTATAACATATTACACATATAGTGTACACCAGTATAATGTGGCCTGGCCTATAACATATTACACATATAGTGTACACCAGTATAATGTGGCCTGGTCTATAACATAGTACACTTGTAATGTACACAAATATAACGAAGCCTGGCTTGTAACAAAGTGCTCCTATACTTTATACAAGTATATGGTAGCCTGGCCTATAACATGGTACACCTATAGTGCATACAATGATAAGGCAGCCTGGCCTATAACATGGTATGCTTATAGTGTACACCAGTATAAGGCAACCTAGCCAACAACATAGGAATACCTATACTGTATACAAGTTCACTTTCTTTGTTTCTCTTTACATCATTATTGTGATAGATCATCATACTTGGATGAATACATGTACCATGCTCTGTCAGACATCCTGGGAACCCCAATTTTCACCAGTGGGATCCCAATTTTCACCTGTGCATGGATGGACATGATTCAGTTACCTTACTGATCAAATTAAAACAACATTACCTGTAATTTTTGATCTCATAATAGTCAAATTTGTACAGTTTTAAATAAAACCTTTTGAAAGGCAAAGCTAGTGTTATCATAAACTGCGTAATGTGGACGCACATTTTGTGTAGAAATATTGATATGATCATTTAATGAAAGATATTTATAAAGTTTTAAGCACAAATTCATTAAGGGCACAGTTGAGAATGGTGTTATCTTAAACCTAATCATGCAGACATACAATCTGGTCAAAATCATTGATTATTTCCAGTTTGTGACAGCTAGAATAGTGCCCCCCCTCCAAAAAAGCAGACTTGGAAATGTATAGATATTAATCTGTCTGTTTCAGGAATGATTGTTATTATCTGTTGGAATAGTGAACCCCAAAACCTGACTCCAGAGATGTATAGATGTTAATTTATAGTCTGTTTAAGGATATCAGAATAATTCTGTTTTAGCAAACTGGATTTTATACATTAATTTGTTTCAGGATAACTGAAGCTGAAGCATGTTTTATATTGGCTCCAAGGAACTGGACAGACAAAAGCCAGGCTGTGAGTAATAACTTTATGCTACTTTATCAAGATTCACTACCCTTATTCTTTCATTCTGTAGTAATGTTATTGATTTCTGGGAAACAATGGGGAATGCTTCATTTTCAGCTAAACTGTTTAATAATTTGTTAAGTTTGTTTCCAATTTTTATTAAAATCCTTTTTATTGATGTAGAAGATTCAAAAAATATTGTGCTTGTATGAACAAGGTCATACACAGGTATCAAATTTCGAAGGGCAAGATCAAGGTAAATGCAATAAAGAGGGCAGGGGACAGATTTTATACACAGATTTAATGTTTCATATAACATATATTTCATATTTATAATTAATATAAAAATTCATATAAAATAAAATACATGAGTAAGGCCAAAAAGGACGACAAGTCTATGGATATTGAAAGAATAAAAAGCTGATGCAGCCATCCCAAATTTGTGCGTGCATTTTTCATGTCTGATAATTTTGAAAAACATTATGTACTTAATAATTTGATGTTATTCAAAATAGTTGTCATCCAATCAGCTTTTGAGATATTCTACTTGTCTTGAACCAATGTGTCTACTGCTGTTAGTAGCTAGCTCTGCTTCCTGGATGACTATTGATATTTCACTGGCTTCATACTGTTCAGTAACTACATGAGGTATACATGCCTAACATCAGTTTCAAGAACAACACAAGCCAGAAAGACCAAATTCACAAATCCATATCTTTAATTATTACACAATAATAACTTCAAAAGTCACACCATAACTTTAGTTAACAAATTTTGTCAGGGTCCAATATGTGAAACGGTCACCTGCCACATAAAGCTGAGTGATAAAGTTAAAAAATTAAATAAATAAAGTTTAAATAAATAAAGTTAAATAAGGAGGGGGGATGTTATGTTTTGGCCACTTTACCTAATAAATAGCATTTACAGCAGTTTGAATTTTAAACACATTTTTTGCTTACTAGACTGTAGTATATTGATGGAAAAAGTCACAAAAGTCTTTACGTGTAAAATCTGACTTGACACATGTTTCCTATTCAATGGAAAATGTAAATGCAGAATGATTGAAGTCCAATGAAAATGTTATTAGTTCTGCAATCTTTTAGTAAATGAATTATTAATTCATCCAGAGAGAGAGAGAGAGAGAGAGAGAGAGAGGGGGAGGGAGGGGGGCAGGCTTGCAGTTCACTGACTTACCTCCAGAAGTGAATGTTCACTATTTTGAAAATTGACCATGATTAGGAAGAAATGCAAGATTAAACTGAGAACAAACATGGGGAAAGTAGGGGATGCATTGTAGAAGATAACGATTAAAAATTGGGTTAAGCAAGTGTAGACATTCAGTCTCAGTATTAACAAAAATAAAACATTAAGAACTTAATTATTCCATTATCAGCTAAGTTTCAAATAAAAAAGAATATACTGAATCATTGAATTCCTTTATGAAAGAGGGAGAGAATAAAAAAAAGCAAAAGTTGAAAGTTGCATTAATAATTGCCAAAGATATAAACTGTGTAAATTCATGCACATATTTTCACTGAGATGTTAGATAAAGCTACTCAAACAAACCAATAATTTTCTGACCATTTTTTGCTGAGTTGAAGAAAATAAACATAATTTTTGGTGTACCAGATACATTTCGTTTTTTAATCATTGCATAGCTTTTGGTACCATGTTAGTAACTGATCATACAAGAAAAATGTCTTGCCTTGAAAATACATTAATTGACACCTGTATTGTCCCTCTGTGAAATCTCTAAATTTTTGGGATATAGAATACATCTGATGCACCCTATCCTATATCATAAGAAGTGACCAATGGGGGCTGGACTTGTGGTGGCTGAGTGGTTAGCATGTAAGACTGGTGACTGAAAGGGCGTGTGTTCAAATCCTACCATTGGATAAGCCTGGGTCAACTACAATGGTGCATTGTTGATCAAGGCACTTTTCTCCAGTTGCCTTAGCGAAATAGCCTACTTATGTTGCTGTACCATAGAAAAAAAACCAAACCAGTGTGTCAACAAATAACACGAAGTTATCAATCATAGAAAATATTTCTTGAAAGTAAGAGGTTAATATCACTCTTTTGAAAATTTTATTTTCTTTTAAAAAAAGTTGCTGAAAAATTAGTAGTGGTGTATGTTGATATGTGATGTGAATCATGATTCAGTTGTTGACTAAAAATTACTTTTCAGAATCTCATAGAGTAAATTGTTGATCTTCACACCACTATCATTCAGTCTGTATGATACATCTTTACAAATATTCAGGATCACCATACAGTTCTGAGATCTTGGGCCGTGAAGGATTTTGCCCCAGAATGTAGACAATACATCCAGCTCTTTAAACCTGAGAACATAATCCATGTCAAATTTGCAGGTAAGAGAATTGGTATTTATTGTTCCTAAAATTTTCTCAGTCATCATTCTAAAATTGGAAAATTAGATAATATATGTAAAGCTGAGGTTTGATGATAATTTCATAAGAATCAAATACATGTGACAGAACAGAGAAATTAGTTTGGGATAAATTATGAGATTTAAAAAAATTTGGTCAGAATTTTAACTTCAAAAGAGGGAGGATTTTCAAGGAGAATGGCAAGTTTTTCAATGTGTCACACATTTTTGACATTCTTATACCAACAAAGACCCCAAACTTGGGTCTTTATGTGGGTCGTTTTCATCTGTTTGTATGAGAAATGGGCTGATGCATAGGTGATGTGACTGTTTAGCCTTTAGAGAAGTCACAAAATACAAGACAAGAGAGACAGAGGGTAGGTGGGTTTTTGATTCTGATTGGTACTAGAGTTATGATGTAATTATCATCAAACTTTAATTTTTTAAGTATCATTTAATTTTCCAATTTCATTGAACGTTTTGCAACCAGACAGTATGTATAGAGTATATCCTGTAATAGAAGCGAAATCGGGGAAAAAATATTAAATCATGAGAATTTAATAGGCAGACAAATTCAGATATGCTGCGATACTGGCAGGGCACATGATACACTCAAAATTTCGTATAATCCATATATATCAAAAGCAGTGATGCACAAGAAATAACTCAAAATAGTTTAAAGCTGTGCACATAAAAATGTATTTTAAAGTAGTATACAAATTATATTTTTATTTTATTTTTAACTACATGTATTAAGATAAATAAGATTATAAAAAAATAAAGGGTATTTTTTTTCTTTTTGTCACAATTCCTCTTTCCATTTCAAAGTCTGTAGGTGTATATTAATATGAAAGGATTTTAGGAAATCCTACTTATTTTTGCTGAAACATGTCCTAGAAAAATTCAGTAGTTGATGCATTTTATGCTCAACTTTGGTCGATTTTCAGAGGTGAAATCAAGCATGACAGGACGTCAAATTACTGATTTTTTTTTTAGCATCACGTTAATCGTGGCAGGTATGTGGAAAGTCAATTGGATAATGAAGAAAGTTGTGGATTTTCACGTGAAATGGAAGATAATTTTAAAAGACAATGATAGGTGCCAGTTAGATATCCTTCCAAAAAGAAACCAAAATATGCAGCAAAGGGGGGGGGTCAGGATTCTTGGTTGTCAGAGTACAGATGGTTACAACACAACAGCAAGATGGGATGTATGTCCTGTGATATTTGCAAACATTGTGTAAAAATAACCCATTTACACTCGAAAATGGCTGTTTGAATATTAGGGCGCAGACTCATACATGACGGAGCAGTTTACATGATTATATATAGGGATTAATGGCTAATGTATTGAACTCGAGTCTGACTTTGAAACTGCTGTTCTAATGCTTTAAAGAAAGGGTTTAAAAAATCTGATGTTATGAAGTTACGGTGATGATGGCATAATTTACTGCCATTGAAAATTTAAAATTACCCCTCACTTTTAAAATTGTATAAAGGAAGTGGGTATGATGCACTTTCATCTCTTAAAGCTTGTAACAGTAAAAAATTCGGGAGCATAATTTGTTTGTGCTGAGGTTATACAGATTTTAATGGACAAATATTTTTAAGAAAATGAATTTGTGACAGTAATGATGGAAGGAGTTGCAACATATCTGTGAAGAAAACAATTTGTTTATGGCAATGTAACTTGCTGACATTTTATATACAGAACAGTGCAATCGGATTATAATCAGATCTCTACTGTCCTATATGATCTGTCAGTGACCACTTAGGGACCATGTTCTGGTGACCTACATGTTTGTTATTGCCATAACTGCTAATTTTATCAGCCAATCATATCAAGTTTAATACCCTTGCATTTGGGAATCTGAACAGTATGGCTGAAGAGCAGCAGTGTGTGCTGAATCATTTGATTCATTTTCATATTTTTGAAAGCTTTATTTCCATTGGATAATTCAAAGGTAACTAGAACATGACCCTTAGTAGTCACTGTAAGATCTTTATGTGGAACCATGGTGCTCTGATTATGATCAGATTGTAGGACATTGTTTCTTGATAACCATAGTAATCCTGAAGTGAAGGAAGTTATTACAACATCAGAGGTCTTGTTTGGTTTGTTGTCCCAGTTTCTTCAAGATAAAGGATATTTCTATGGAGGTGAATGCCATTGGGAGTGATTGAGCATCAGTTATGACAGGGTCTAAAAATGTTGTTGCAGCAAGAAATAAACTGATGAACCCTTATTGTATTTCTCTTCATTGTATGTCACACAGATGTGAAGTATGTTTAGTTAAAAGTACTGAAAAATTAACTTACCTGAATATTTCAATATTTCAAGAATTAATCAAAGTTTTTTTCACTGTTTCAGTAAATCTTCAAGGACTTGTAGAAAATGCAAGATATTCTTAATACACTACAGTACACTGGAGTAACTGCAGCAAATACACTACAGTACACTGGAGTAACTGCAGCAAATGCACTACAGTACACTGGAGTAACTGCAGCAAATACACTACAGTACACTGGAGTAACTGCAGCAAATGCACTACAGTACACTGGAGTAACTGCAGCAAATACTGTTGCTTTAACTTGCCAGTTACATGGTTGTTCTGGCCTGTATCTCCTCATGAGCTTGATTTCATAACTTGTTGACTCAAAAATGATGTCTGAGAAGACACAACTTGATAAAGTAAACTACTTACCAAAGTCGACCTTTGATTGTAATTTCATGAACCCCATAAGTTCCTTAGTAATCACGTGAGATGACATTGGTCATGTGACTAATCAGTCTTGAGAGAATGAGATATTTAAGCCTCAATGTCTCTTCGGACAGGAAGTACCATGGGTAGTCATGTGATCAATAAGACACATAAGGGGTTCATGAAAATACAGTCAAACATTGAATTGGTTATATAGATTAATTTATCAATTTCACTTTTTCTTCTTCTTCCAATAATGTGCTGGGTTCATCTGAAACATACTTGCACATTATGAGAACTACATACATGTGGTAGGATATTCAAGTAAAATGAGGTTAAAAACACCCCTTGTCTGGAGCTAAACAATACACACTCCAACCCTGGTCCTGAAAGCAATTATGCAATTAGCATGGACTAGGTTGGATGGTAGGGAGTTCCACTGGTGGATTTCTGATGGGCAGAAGGAGTCCTTGTATGCATTGACTCTGGTGAAACAGATGAGAAATCAGCATCAATGTCCTCTGGTGTATGCTGCTGTCTGGTGGAGAGATGTTATTGCTGGGATGTCAGCTAACTGCTTTACAGTCCGGTACAACACTAGAAATTCCTTCCCTGTCAGATGAAAAGACAGAACTCACTCCCCCATCACATGAGAAGACAATAGAACTCCATTCCCCATCACATGAGAAGGCAATAGAACTCCATTCCCCATCACATGAGAAGGCATTATAACTCTTTTCCCCATTACATGAGAATGCAATACAACTCCATTCCCTATCACATGAGAAGGCAATACAACTCCTTTCCCCATCACATGAGAAGGCAATAGAACTCCATTCCCCATCACATGAGAAGGCAATAGAACTCCATTCCCCATCACATGAGAAGGCAATAGAACTCCATTCCCCATCACATGAGAATGCAATACAACTCCATTCCCCATCACATGAGAAGGCAATAGAACTCCATTCCCCATCACATGAGAATGCAATACAACTCCATTCCCCATCACATGAGAAGGCAATAGAACTCCATTCCCCATCACATGAGAAGGCAATATAACTCTTTTCCCCATTACATGAGAATGCAATACAACTCCATTCCCTATCACATGAGAAGGCAATACAACTCCTTTCCCCATCACATGAGAAGGCAATACAACTCCATTCCCCATCACATGAGAAGGCAATAGAACTCCATTCCCCATTACATGAGAAGGCAATAGAACTCCATTCCCCATCACATGAGAAGGTAATAGAACTTCATTCCCCATCACATGCAAAGGCAATAGAACTCCATTCCCCATTACATGAGAAGGCAATAGAACTCCATTCCCCATCACATGAGAAGGCATTATAACTCTTTTCCCCATTACATGAGAATGCAATAGGAATCCATTCCCCCATCACATGAGAATGCAATAGAACTCCATTCCTCATGACATGAGAAGGCAATAGAACTCCATTCCCCATCATATGAGAAGGCAATAGAACTATTTTCCACATTACATGAGAAGGCAATATAATTACATTCCCCATCAAATGAGAAGGCAATAGAACTCCATTCCCCATTACATGAGAAGGCAATAGAACTCCATTCCCCATTACATGAGAAGGCAATAGAACTCCATTCCCCATCACATGAGAAGGTAATAGAACTTCATTCCCCATCACATGCAAAGGCAATAGAACTCCATTCCCCATTACATGAGAAGGCAATAGAACTCCATTCCCCATCACATGAGAAGGCATTATAACTCTTTTCCCCATTACATGAGAATGCAATAGGAATCCATTCCCCCATCACATGAGAATGCAATAGAACTCCATTCCTCATGACATGAGAAGGCAATAGAACTCCAGTCCCCATCACATGAGAAGGCAATAGAACTATTTTCCACATTACATGAGAAGGCAATATAATTACATTCCCCATCAAATGAGAAGGCAATAGAACTCCATTCCCCATTACATGAGAAGGCAATAGAACTCCATTCCCCATCACATAAGAAGGCAATACAATTCCTTTCCCCATTACAGGAGAAGGCAATAGAACTCCATTCCCCATCACATGAGGAGGCAATACAATTCCTTTCCCCATCACATGAGAAGGCAATACAACTCCATTCCCCATTACATGAGAAGGCAATACAACTCCATTCCCCATCACATGAGAAGGCAATAGAACTCCTTTCCCCATCACATGCAAAGGCAATAGAACTCCATTCCCCATCACATGAGAAGACTGGATTGCCTTCCCCATCATATGTAAAGACAACTGGACTCTGTATCCTTTAACATTTGGAAGATAAAATGACTTCTGTCTCCATCAAGGGCATGTCTATTAATTTATGTACAAAAGAAAATATCATCTTTTGTTGAAAATAAAAACACATGATCCCAAAAATCAGTAATGTCACTCTAAGTTTATTTAGCATCCCAAAATGTGTTTTCATGTGCAAATTTATCACACCTAATCAAGTAAACATAGAATTCTTCTAAGAAAGGTGAGCAGCAATTATTGCATCTGCATATAATTTCATAGTTATATTTCTGTTTCATCATGTTTTGTATAACAATTCTGTATAAATCATGATACAGAATCTTCACAATCATGTTAGAAATCTAAGGAAAACAAAACATTTGTAACATATTAAGACATGCAAGCTTCATATTTTTCTTTTTATCAGAACATGTGGTATGTGAAGATGAGTTCAAGTATGCATTGCTGGCAAACAACTGTCTGTATCCAGGGTTATCTACCATTGTTTCTCTCCTGGTCCGTACCACAGCAGGGTTGTAAGTATCACATACTGCTAGGTGTTGGTGTTTTATGTACTTGTTAATTATATTTTTGTCAGTACTATGTTATTGGGCCCCCGAGTGGCCGAGTGGTCTAAAGCGCTGTCCATTACGGATCACTGCCATCTCACCTTTGTCTGTGGGTTGGAGTCTAGGATTAGGCAAATGTGAATATGTGAGAAAGCTTGCCAGTAACTTCTCATGGGTCTGTGGTTCTTTCCGGTGATTTCCTGGTCTCCTCCTCTACCATTACTACTGGCCGCTATGCATAGCCTATCATGTGCTAAAAAGTGGCGTTAAACCTCACAACAACAACAACAATACTATGTTATATGGCAGTGAGAAATAATCATTTTTCAGCTGCAACTAGTGGCATAAACCATTTGTTACAGTTTTGGAAAGTTTTTTGACACTTTGATTCTGTTTTTTTTTAAATTAGTATCTGGCCTTCTTGTGAACAAATGAAGAAAAAATATCAAGAATAACTTTGAACCAGTTCTTCTGTATATCAACTGAGAAACCAGATATTGTATTAGGTCAAATTTTACAAATTCCCACCAACTTCAAATTCCCTCCAACATCACTAACTCCTTCTAAGTTCACACCCATTTACAAATTCCCACGAAGTTCCAACCCAGCAGTAAAATTCCCACAAAGTTTCCATCCAGCTGTACAAAATTCCCACCCAACTGTACAAAATTCCCACCAAACTGTACAAATTCCCATGCAAGTTGAGACTGTCTTAGTACATTATGACCATTGATCGCCTCTGTATTATATACTCACTTCTAACTGCAAATGAAAAAACCAGATCTTCCACGCATAATGTGCTGGTAAATCAGAGCCTATGTACTTAATAGTCCTAAGGAACAGCATAGACCCAGATCTGCTTGTACATTATGGAATGACATATCTCAGTTTGTGTGCTTTATAGTTGGACTTGACTTACAAACAAGTATACATTGTAACCACTTTTGTTAGCAGGACATGAGGCATTGCAGTTGGCACTGGAAACAAGTTTTAATATTATGTGGATCTATATTGTGTACTTTTGTCCATGATTGTGTATTGTACTTTATGATATAGGTCATTTGTGAAAAGCATGTTTATGTGGATAACTTTTGTCCATGATTGTAGGTATTAATAGTTTGTCAGCTTAGAATGTTCTAGGTCATTTGTGTATATAAAATAGGATCTTTAGTAAAAAATTAATTTATATATTAAGATCAGTAGGTTGAATCATTTTTCAGTTCAGACATAATTTGAGAACAATTATGTATATAAATTATTCAAAATGCTCATTGACAAAAATGCTACTTATTTAATGCTCATTCAAAGACATTATGGATTATATCATTTTGGTGGATCAAGACATTCAAGACTTAAATTTCTTTCAGAATGTTCTCTACTTTTGGAAATGTGATAGGACAGTTAGGATTATTTTGGAATTAATTCACAATATTGTCTTTTGAAATTTCACTTTGTAGGCTAGGTAAATAAATTTTTTGTTGATTTACTTAACTTGTTGGTTTTGCTTCTTTCTGTTTAAGACCATAGAGTCGTAAGATCAACACTTAAAGTTTTTGTTAATGTTGTACATTTGTATGTATTTCTTAAACTTCCAGGTAGGTTCTCATTGCACTTTTCATGAATCATTTTGAAGCTAACAAAATTCATTTTCTGACATGCTCACCAGCCCTTATTATCATATGGTCATGTTCACAATCAAAGAAAAATTGCATTTAGTTTCTTTTATTATAAAGTTTTCCTAATTTCTTAAATTTTTTAAACCTGGATCAATTTTCTTCACACTTGGGATTAATCATTAGGAAGCTGAAACAATTCATTTTCCAACATGCTCGCTTAACCTTTTGACCTTGGGATCAAGGTAAAATGTTTTACAGCAAATTGTCGTGTTCATAAGTAGAATATGTTGAAATATTTTACATATTGTGTCATAATTTTGAACTGTTTTGCAATCCTTGTATATATTAAACCTTGGTGACCATAGGGTAATTTACTTGAAAACTTTGTTGGTCATTTATAACATTGCCAAATCCTAATAGTTTGTGACCACTCCAGTGGCCTAGTGATTAGTGTGTCTACCTCAGATGCAGAAGGTTGAGAGCTCGAACCCCAGCAGAGTCATACCAAAGACATAAAAATGGTGCTAACAGCTGCCTTGCTTGGCACTCAGCATTAATAGGTTAGTGTTAGGACTGGTTGGCCTGGTGTCAGGATAATGTGACTGGGTGGGACATTATGCTACATGTCTGCGGCATGATGCCACAGTGCTAGATATCACTATAAACTGCCACACTGCAGACATTGAAATGATAGGACTGAAAATGTTTTGAAAGCTATGTTAAAAATCCAGATTACACACACACACACATCCTAATAGTTTGGTTGCCATAGATATTGTGAACAGAAATCATTTGAGTGGGGAAATAGTAGAATAGGACAAAAATAGAAGGATTTTTTAAGACAAATTGTAGATTAATTAATAAAATAGTTCCAATTATTTTTTAATAATATATCTAGAATCTCTCTGATAGAACTGTCAACAGTCATTATCTGCTTCAACCTGAGGATAGCAATGATATTATATGAAGTTTCGAAGCCATCTCTCTGTATATTGTCTGGCCTCAAATTCACTGATAAAAGGCCTTTACCTCCACTCTTTGCATATTGTCTGACTTACAATTCACTGATAAAAGGCTTTTTCCTCCTACTTTTTATGAGTTGTCTAACCTCAGATTCATTTGTACCAGGCCTTAAGCTCCACTCTGCATATTGTCAGACCTCATATTCACTAATCAAAGGCCTTCCACATATTGCATATTGTCAGACCTCATATTCACTAATAAAAGGCCTTCACCTCCACTCTTGGTATATTTTCTAACCTCATATTTGCTGATAAAGGGCCATTACCTCCATTTCTTGCCTGTTGTCTGACCTCAGATTCATTTATAAAACGCCTTTATCTCTACTTTTTACATATTGTCTGGTCTCAAATTCACTGATAAAAGGCCTTTACCTCCACTCTTCACATACTGTTTGGTCTCAAATTCACTGATATAAGGCCTTTATTTCCATTTTCTGCTGATAAGAGTTTATAAATTAAGAAAGTCTTTGCCACATTTGTGTTTATCAAAAAATTCAGCTGCCTGTAATTATACTGCCAACTAAATTTTCCTTTTTTGATTCCATGTTTGCATTTTTCTAAATTTTTTTGGTACCACTTATCTAGATTTGTGCCATTAGATTAGGTTGGTTGTATTGTGATATGAATGCACTGGCATGTTGAACTACATGCTAAATGCAACCAGTAATATATTTCAACACTGCCATGAAGAACAATGGCAAAATCAGGTATTAACATTACAATCAGTTTTGATTCTTTGTAACAACAATTAGTGAGTAGTGTGCACTAATTACTGTACACTGTGAGTCAGACTAAATGAACATAAAGATTGTGACTTGATATTGAATATTGACTTGATACTAAATGAACATAAAGATTGTGACTTGATATTGAATATTGACTTGATACTAAATGAACATAAAGATTGTGACTTGTCTCACAATTGGAAAAGATTATGAATTAAAAGATGAGTGCCAACTGTCTTTAGTGTAAAACATTGTACATGTATATACTTGTAATAACGTGTGTTGAAGTCATTTTGTAGTAGCTGTATTATGATTCAAAGATTGCCACTTGCAATTCTGAATTTCAGTCAGGCATCTGACCTTTTTTGCTTAAGACTTCGAACACTGCAGTTTCTTCAATACAGTAGCCATGTTCCTTCAGCTTAATGTTCATTAAAATCATGAATTAAGAAATTGTATATCTTTAAAGTTTTACATTTTGTTGTGGAAAAATCAAGTGAATCTTATTTCGAAAATTCTTTGTGATGAAAATTTCAGATCAATATCTATCTACAAAAATTAAAATTCATGGAAGTTAAAGGATACGAGTATTTAACTACATTACACAATACATGTATACTAATTATAAAATATTATGCCATGATAACACTTTGTCCAGTTTGTTTCCTAACCCTGTTGAGTTTTGGGTGAAATTTCAAATGAACATTATTTTCAAGGCATGTATTATTGTGCACATATATTTTCACACAACTTTCTTCTTGGTTCATTTCTTGCTTTAAAATGCAAAGAAAAACTCAGAAAATGAACTCTAAAGTCACTGGAGTGTTGAACTGTTTTAAAATACAAGGAAAACAATATGGAATAAAGTTTAAAGTCACTGAAATGCTTAACTGTTTTAAAATACAAAGAAAAATGTAGGAAATAATCTATAAAATCACTGGAATGTTGCATTGTTTCTTTAATATTCATCTGTTGATAATGGCAGTCATTTGATTGATAAAGTGTTCAGAAAATAAGTGTGAAACCTTTCGAGCATTTATAACATTAGAGACACTAATCCTGTTTATGTTGGGAAGTAAGAAGTTTCAATAGCACCCAATGTATGTTCTCAATATTCATTAATGGAAATTTTTATCATCTTCAACATTCATTAATGGAAATTTTTTATGTCATTCAATATTCATTAATGGAAATTTTTATGATCTTCAACATTCAATAATGGAAATTGTTATGTCCTTCAATATTAATGGAAATTTTTATGATCTTCAACATTCATTAATGGAACTTTTTATGTCCTTCAATATTTAGTAATGGAAATTTGTATGTCCTACAATATTTTCTTGTTTTAGGGATGGAAAAGTTGCCAAGGAAAAATGGCAGCAGACATATGGCCATCATGCAGGGAATGACATCTACCACATACAACTGGGTAGGAGTGTATTCTTCAAAGAGTATGAAGGAAAGAAGTTCACAGAGGCATCTTTCGATGCTCATCAAAAGTATCTATGTTACAAAGCTTTTCTACTAATATCATAATTACTCATTTATAAGTCAGGTCAACCTGTAAGCAATATAGACCCTCATCCAATGTAACATGATGCACAAGAAGATGCGAGTTAATATTTTTTTGCATACTCCTGACAAACTGCATAGACCCAGTTCTGCTGACATGTTATGATGTTGTAGACCTGAGTCTATGCAGTCCATGCAGCTGGATCGACTTGTGTGTAAATATATATTTTATACATGAATAGAATGAAAGAAAAAAACATGTGCCCACCAGAAATGTGGAAGACTGGAACTGTACTGCCCTTGTCTATCAATCCATTCCTCCTGGGTTTGACATTTTATTAATGTAAATCAAAATGTAAAGACATTTGAATTATGAACAAATTATTTATATATCCAGCTATATGTCACAGTTTGATTCAGTTTTGCAATTAAGTTCGTTTCTCTTCTGCTTTTGACTTCAGTCATGTAACTTTGTATGTCAATCAGTCTTGGGGTCACTGAGTGCAAATCCTTCTGTTAAATGTAGGTCAGTATATTTAAGATTCAATTACTTGTTATTTTAGCCAGTTTTTTTTGGTTGCAGGATTAAAAGGAGATTAAGGGTAGTTGTGTTATGTAAACATATTTCTTTTTTTCTCAAACATATATAGATCTAAGATTTTGGTCATAAAATTTTAAATGTCTTTATGACTTGTGTAGTGGTTTAAAAAGCTTTGTGCCTCATGACCTTAAATCGGTGATTATCAAGTAAATGATTCAAACTAATTTTGCAATATTTACTAAAATTACTTATAATGTAACACAATAATACTAATTAACATTAAGTATTAAGAATCAATCCTGTTTGCTTGATAGTCATCCTCAGGTTAATTAATCAGACTGCATTAACACTTGTGTTTTGTTTCAGCATTCTATATGTTATAGGGGGAATAGTAATTAAGTAGGTGACCAGTATTTACAAACACTGTGTCCTTATAAGCATGTCTTTGGTGTTTGTATTAATACATTCATGGTGTTTTGATGAGCATGTTACAAATAGTCTTTATAAGGATGTCCATTGTGTCTTTATATTCATGTGCATAGTGTCTTTATAAGCAAATCCATGGTGTCTTTATAGGCATGTCCATGGTAGCTTTATAAGAATATCCATGGTGTCATTATAAGCATTTTCATGGTGTCTTTATAATCATGTACATGGCAGCTTTACAACTATGTATATGTTGTCTTTGTAAGCATGTTCATGGTGTCTTTATAAGCATGTACATGGTGTCTTATGCATTTACATGGTAAATTTTAAGTACATACATGATGTCTTTATAAGCATGTACATGGTGTCTTTATAGGCATGTACAAGATCTCTTTATAAGAATGTACATAGCGTCTTTATAAGTATGTACAAGGTAGCTTTTTAAGCTTGTGCATGTTGTCTTCATAAGTATTTACATGGTAAATCTATAAGCATGTACATGGTAGATTTATAAGCATGTACATGGTGCCATTATAAGAATGTACATGGTGTCTTTATGAGCATGTGCATGGTGTCTTTATAAGCATGTGCATTATGCCTTTAAAAGCAGGCACTTGGTGCCTTTATAAGTATGTCCATGGTGTCTTAATAAGTATGTCCATGGTGTCTTTATAGGCATGTTCATGGTGTCTTTATAAGCATGTCCAGCATTCTATATGTTATAGGGGGAATACAAGCTTGTCCATGGTAGCTTTACAACTATGTATATGTTGTCTTCATAAGCTTGTTCATGGTGTCTTTATAAACATGTACATGGTGTCTTTACAAGCATGTATATGGAGTCTATATGTTTTTGGTGTTTTTATAAGTATGCCCATGGTATTCTTTATAAACATGGTGTCATTATAGGCATGTCCATGGTGTCTTTTTAGGCATGTTCATGGTGTCTTTATAAGCATGTCCATAGTGTCTTTACAAGCATGTATATGGTGTGTTTATAAATATGTTTTGGTGTTTTTATAAGGATGTCCATGGTGTTCTTTACAAGCATGTACATGGTGTCTTTATAGGCTTGTCCATGGTGTCTTAATAGACATGTTCATGGTGTCTTTATAAGCATATCCTTAGTGTCTTTACAAGCTTGTCCATTGTAGCTTTACAACTATGTATATGTTGTCTTTATAAGCATGTTAGTGGTGTCTCTATAAGCATGTCATGTACATGGAGCTTTTATAAGCCTGCACATGGTGCCTTTAAAAGCATGTACATGGTAGCTTCATAAGCATGTCCATGGTGTCTTTATAAGCATATCCATGGTAACTTTATAAGCATATACATGGTGCTTTTATTAGCATGTCCATGGTGTCTTTATAGGTATGTCCATGGTGTCTTTATAAGCATGTACATGGTGCCTTTACAAGTTGTCCATGGTAGCTTTACAACTATGTATATGTTGTCTTTATAAGCATGTTAGTGGTGTCTTTATAAGTATGTCATGTACATGGAGTTTTTATAAGCCTGCACATGGTGCCTTTAAAAGCATGTACATGGTAGCTTTGTAAGCATGTCCATGGTGTTCTTTACAAGCATGTACATGGTGTCTTTATAGGTATGTCCATGGTGTCTTTATAAGCATGTCCATAGTGTCTTTACAAGCTTGGCCATGTTAGCTTTACAACTATGTATATGTTGTCTTTATAAGCATGTTAGTGGTATCTTTATAAGCATGTCATGTACATGGAGTTTTTATAAGCCTGCACATGGTGCCTTTAAAAGCATGTACATGGTAGCTTTGTAAGCATGTCCATGGTGTCTTTATAAGCATATCCATGGTAACTTTATAAGCATGTAAATGGTGCTTTTATAAGCATGTACATGGTGTCTTTATAAGTATGTTTGTGATGTGTTCACAAGTTAGATCATGGTGTCTTTAAAAATATGTTCTTGGTGTTTTTATAAGCATGTCCATGGTGTCATTATAGGCATATCCATGGTGTCTACATAGGCATGTATATTGTGTCTTTACAAGTATGTCCATGGTAGCTTTACAACTATGTATATGTTGTCTTTATAAGCATGTTGATGATGTCTTTATAAGCATGTACATGGTGTCTTCATAACCATTTATATGTTAAATTTATACATACATGAGGTCCTTATAAGCATGTACATGGTGTCTTTATAGGCATTTACATGGTGTCTTTATAAGCATGTACATGGTGTCTTTATAAGCATGCACATGGTATCTTTATAAGCATGTGCATGTTGGCTATGAGTATGTACATAGTGTCTTTATAAGCATGTTCTTGGTGTCTTTATGAGCCTGTCCATGGTAGCTTTATAAGCAGGGCTGTAACGAATAGGTGTTTATCACTATTTGGCCAAATACAAATAATTGAACCAACTATTCGGCTGAATAAAAACATGAATAGTGTACAAAATAGGTCTACGTACAACATTCAAAATTTCAAATGTAAGCAAAAGTTTCAGTTCAGTAATACATAAACTAAAAGTAAACAGTTAACTGCATGTAATTTTTCCATCTTTCTTCCAGTCTGTGTAAACTAGGAATGGAACTAATTTAGCTATACATAGAAATTGTCACTTAAAGTTCAGTTAATGTGAATGCTGTGTTAGCGTTCAAAAACACCAATCATTCCATGTTGTCAGCATTAAGGAATCTTCTCGTTTTGCTGAAGGTATCGCCAACATTACTAAAGAGGCGTTCACTTGGTAGGCTTGTAGGTAGTGCAGATAGGTAGCACTTTGCAGTGTGACACAAAGTGGGAAATCTTGACATGTTTATTTTCCACTAATCCAATGTGTCATTGTCTTGTGGAATACATGACTTGGCCATTTAGTTATTTACTTCTGTTTCTATAGTGACAGACATGTCATTGTTTTGTGGCTCAAGAGGCTGCAACTGATCCCATGTGGTCCAAAAGTCATCCTTTTTCTGTTTTTTGTTAGCAGTTTGTCAGCTGCAGGAAAAACTTCAGACAGCTGGACTGTAGCTGTAGATGACATAGGCTGGCATAGTAATGTAGCAGTCATAATGTTTGTCTTGCTCCACAGTAGTCAAAAATGTAGTTGACACTGCATACATGCTTTTTTCACACAGGCCCAAAAATCTCCTCATTCATAATGCTATCAGTTCGCTAACTGTCTTCTCGATGCCCTCATCAGAATCATCTTTCTGATGATACATGATAACCAGAACAGCTCGTAAAATCATTGAAAAGTAGGAATTGCTGCAGCTTATTTCATGGGTCAGTTGTTCTAACAGCTGCAGAATTGCAACAGTTCTTGTTGCTAAAGCCCACTGGCTTGTTGTCATGGATAGCGCCTTGTACTTCTTGTTACATTCAGCGATATACACAGACACAGCTCTGTTTTGCTCTATCAAATTTTCCAGTGTCTGGTACATCAAATTCCATCTGGCCAATATATCCTGATGCAACTGATGGTTTGGTACTCCAAGTTGTTCTTGAATGGCATGAAGGCTCGAGGTAGCACTTGAAGAATGTTGTAAATGTCCTACAATCTTTCGTGAGAGTGTTATCATGTCAGCAAGAGATGACTGTATCAGAATGGCATCATGCTGAGCCAGCTGCATCTTGTGAGCAAAACAACTTACTCTTGGAAGATCTGCATCATGTATCCCTTTTACCATGTTGGTGCCTCTATCATATATGACAAAGTGGGCACAATTTTCAATTTTCCAGCGATTCATTATGTCCAGCAGAGCATTAACTAGTCGAGTTCCAGTGTGCTGTCCATCAAACGTTTGACAATGAAGGGCAGCAGCTTGGCATGCAAATTTGTCATCAATCCAAGGGGCCATTAAGCTCATGAAAGATGTTGTTGTCTGTGCTGTCAAAGTAACACACAAAAATTTTGCTTTGCAGATGGCAGCCTGGACATGACCCCTCACTGGATTGTACATCTCATGTATGATTTTTTTTCACTGAAGAATTTGCCATTTAGTAACACGTATCTTGATTCAGCTACATCAGTCAGTTCTTTAAAGCCACTATCAGCAACAATTGAGTATGGCTGGATGTCAATGGCAGTCATTTTTCGGCTGGCCCGGTGTACTTTCTGCACCTCTGGGCTGTCGATAGACCACTATTTTTTTCTTGTTAATGATGTTGCTTAGTGTTTGCAGAGTCCTTTTTTGTCTGCTGAATGCAAGATGTCAAACTTGCCAAGGCTGATGCTGCTGCTTTCTGGTTTATGATTTCTTTGCACTCGTCCAGGTGTTTGGATAATAAATGGTTATTCAGTGGAGTTGTTGTGAATGACTTCACTGAACTACCACCACGAGAAATTACTACATTGCATAACTGGCACGTTGCTTTTGTTTCATCATTACAAGTCTTGAAAAAATTCAAAATTGGACATCACTTATCCCATACTGAACTAACCAACTGAAAATTTAATTTTATGTAAAATTAACAAATACATTTAACTGATAATTGACCTATTCAAGCTTCAAGCGCTGAACGTTAATGTTCAGTCAATGTACACAAAGAATGAGACTACTGACACTATGATACCATGGTCCATGCAGTAGGCAACACCTGGCTGCAACCACAGCATATATTGTGTTAATGAGATGGTTACTTCAGTCCACTAGCTGTAGCAACCGCATATGCAGAAAAGATGTCACGTGACCACTCTTCATATTCTGTCTGACTGCTACTATTCAGCTGAATACCGAATAGCTATTTGGTCCACTATTCAGCTCTGAATGAAATACGAAAGGGAATGTTTGGTGCAGCTCAATTTGTACGCATGTACATGGTGTTTTTATAAGCATGTACATGGTAGCTTTATAAACATGCACATGGTGTCTTTATGAGAATGTCCAAGGTAGCTTTATAAGTATGTTCACAGTGTTTTTATAAGCATGTACATCATGTATTTATAACCATGTGCTTGGTGTCTATAAACATGTACATGGTGTTTTTATAAGCATGATCATTGTAGCTTTATTAGCATCTCTATGGTAGCTTTATAAGCATGTACATGGTGTTTTTTAAGCATGTACATGGTGTCTTTATAAGCATGTATATAGTGTCTTTATAAGCATGTATATAGTGTCTTTATAAGCATGTACATGGTGTTTTTTAAACATGTATATAGTGTCTTTATAAGCATGTATATAGTGTCTTTATAAGCATGTACAAGGTGTCTTTATAAGCATGTATATAGTGTCTTTATAAGCATGTATATAGTGTCTTTATAAGCATGTACATGGTAGCTTTATAAGCATGTACAAGGTGTCTTTGTAAGCATGTTCATTGTTTCTATAAGCATATACATGGTGTCCTTATAGGCATGTACATTGTTTCTTTTTAAGCAAGAACATAATTTCTTTCTAAGCATGTACTTATGTCTTTATAAGTATGTACATTGTAGCTTTACACTCATGCTCATGGTATCTTTATAAGCATGTACATGGTAGCTTTATAAGCATGTTTTTATGAACATGTCCATGGTAGCTTCATAAGCATGTCCATGGTGTCTTTATAATCATGTACATGATTTTTGTAAGCATGTATATTGTGTCTTTATAAGCATGTGCATTTAGCTTTATAATCATGTATGTGGTGTCCTTATAAGCATGTATATGGTATCTCTATAGCATGTACATGGTGTATTTATAAGCATGTACATGGTGTATTTATAAGCATGTACATGGTGTATTTATAAGCATTTTCATTGTGTTTTTATAAGCATGTACATGGTGTCTTTAAAAGCATGTACATGGTGTTTTTGATAAGCATGTAGATGGTGTATTTATAATCATGTATGTGGTGTCCTTAAAAGCATGTATATGGTGTCTCTATAGCATGTACATGGTGTATTTATAAGCATGTACATGGTGTATTTATAAGCATGTACATGGTGTATTTATAAGTATGTACATGGTATACTTATAAGCATGTACATGGTGTATTTGTAAGCATTTTCATTGTGTATTTATAAGCATGTACATGGTGTCTTTATAAGCATGTACATGGTGTTTTTATAAGCATGTACATGGTGTATTTATAATCATGTATGTGGTGTCCTTATAAGCATGTATATGGTGTCTCCATAGCATGTACATGGTGTATTTATAAGCATGTACATGGTGTATTTATAAGCATGTACATGGTGTATTTATAAGCATGTACATGGTGTCTTTATAAGCATGTACATGGTGTTTTTATAAGCATGTACATGGTGTCTTTATAAGCATGTACACAGTGTCTTTATAAGCATGTACATGGTACATTTATAAGCATGTACATGGTGTCTTTATAAGCATATACATGGTGTATTTATAAGCATTTTCATTGTGTTTTTATAAGCATGTACATGGTGTCTTTATAAGCATGTACATGGTGTTTTTATAAACATGTACATGGTGTATTTATAAGCATGTACATGGTGTATTTATAAGCATGTACATGGTGTATTTATAAGCATGTACATGGTGTCTTTATAAGCATGTACATGGTGTCTTTATAAGCATGTACATGGTGTATTTATAAGCATGTACATGGTGTATTTTTAAAAATGTACATGGTATATTCATAAGCATGTACATGGTACCTTTATAAGCATGTACATGGTGTATTTATAAGCATGTACATTGTGTATTTTTAAGCATGTACATGGTTTACGTATAAGCATGTACATGGTGTCATTATAAGCATTTACTTGGTAGCTTTATAAGCATGTACATGGTGCCTTTATAAGCATGTACATGGTGCCTTTATAAGCATGTACATGGTGTCTTCATAAGCATGTACATGGTGTCTTTATAATCATGTACATAGTGTCTTTATGAGCAGGTAAATGCTACAAGCATGTTAATGAGAAGACATATAGTTTTATGTGTTTTTTTCTGAAAAGTTGTGTTTCTTGCATGACAGTTCTGAGATTTAGGGTCATAAAAAGTAAAAGGTTCATGACTTCATCGGACTCCTCACAACAATGTTGCCATGATGGTAAAAAAGATCGTTTAATTTTGGGTTTTAAAAGTCAGATGTCAAGATCAAAGAATCAAAAAAGTTTTAATGAGGTGATTTGAGTTCCCTGAAAATACATCAAAAATTTGTAGAAGGCCTCATGGCAGATTGGTCAGTGAACCAAATGAGTTGCCTCTTTACATAATGTCATTATTATTATTATTATTATTATTATTATTATTATTATTATTATTATTATTACAAGTTACAGTTGTGTTGCTTATGGGAGTGCAAAGAAGCTCCTTGATTTCAGGGACAAAAATGTATAAAGGTCAATGTCACTGTGGTACAAAGAAGATTCCTGAGGGTTTTATTAGAAGCTGTTTATGATGTTGTTTTAATATATGTAACTATATCCGTTGTTGCCATTTTCTATACTAAAATGGACTTCATTTTTTTTTTAGATATGGGGTTTGCCTGATGGCTGTAATGGACTCAACATTAGATGATTCCCGACTGCAGCTCAATCCAGGACCCCATCACATTCTGAAGAGCACAGATTTCTGTTTCTACATGAGCACAGCTAAAGATGAATACTCCAAAATTGACCCCAAGGCATTAACCCAGGGTGATGGAAAGTCAGTTGTCAGGGTCAGAAATATTGGTATGTGCTTTTTTCTTAAATGTTGAAATATACACTTTTACTTTCAGTTATCCAGATTTGTTTGGTTCATCCAAACCAATGCCATGCCCTGCCAAAATAATGTTAAATAGATGATATTGGTTTGTGTTGAGTGAATAACATATCTAGTAAAGATTGTTTATTATGTTCTTGGATAGGATGTTATCTCAGTTATAACTTTTGACTTTAGCTTACCTCACTCAGTTCCTAATTACAGTATATTCCAAATCCTTTGTTATAACATTCATTGTTTTAATATTAATTGGTTCATGTGCTTGATTTGCATGGTTTGAGGAAATTTGTTCAGTCCCTTCTGAAGCCAGAAAATGTCGGTCATTTAAATAACAAAAAGGGCACTAGGTAACAGTAGCATGATAATCAAACATCATTCATAATCAGTAAATAACAATGGACTTGCAATGAAGCCAGGTAATATAATTACTGTATATATTGGGACACTGTATTTATTGGGACACAATAAATTAATTTTAAAAGTAATCTTTTTGTGCACTGTATGTTCTGAGACACATTGTTTTCTCAAGTAGTAAATTGTTGGACTTATTTTAAATCATTAGAAAATTACATGTCGGAAAATGTACTCCAACTGAAATTTTATTTTAAAAATTTAAAACTGTGTACTTGAGATAAAACTCCACTAAAGTATGATATGATCAACACAACCCTTGTCCTGCACACTTACGATCCGTTCTTTCAGTGCATGAATATTTATTTTAGTTTTCTCATACTCTGAAAAATTGTCATTAATGGCAACACATCACCTAATACAGAAACTGCAAGGACTAAAGTCATGTTTAATCAAATCCGCACCAGTAGTGTATTAATTCTCACACTGTTGACCCCTATCTTATCTTCATTCCATCCAGGAGTGAGATCAAAGTACACTAGAATTTCATCCATGTTAATGATCATATTGTCATCAAAATCATCTGCTTCTCTTCTGGCTTTCAGAAATTCATCAAATGAATATTTTCTCCAAATCTTTGGGTGGGGCTGGGTCAATGATTTACACGAACAAAGCACTATATTATGTCACTATAAAATTTCTTCCATTGTTTCAATTTATTTTGTGAATACCAGTGAAAAGGAATCAAAGTTAGCTTTAAGATCTCAGCCATCTTTGTATATTAAAAACAAATCCCCCCCAATCAATCAGCATACTTAAAAGAATCCAGTCAGCTTCCAAGGTGGCTTGCTTTGCAATAAATTAATCAATGTATTGAAATCCTTTTAAAAAAAAGAAAACCTGGCTTCAAAGTATCCAAAGTCAACTTGTGAGGTTGGCTTGCTTTGTAATAAATATAACCTTTGTCTTTGAGGTACTGTCAGTAACTTTAAATAATGGGTCTTACTGCTCACTGCCAGTTGTGTTTATTCACCACCAAGGCTTCTGTGTGCTTGCCATCTGTAGTTATAATTAATACAAATGGGCAATGATGTCTGCGGCTAAATAGTATACACAGCAGTAGCTTGCTTTAATGATACTTTTGTAACCTGTGCTTGCAAAAAGATTGTCAATTGCACTCAAGTGAATGTATTTTTAAATAATGATTTTTATTTGCGAAATGCTATCATATAGTTGACGTAGATATAATTCAGTTTTGGTTCTTTTGCACCTAACACCATGTCATGCATGAATGACGGTTGTCTTCAAGATATGGGTTGATTATCTCCCTCTAATTTAAAAATTCATCTGCTTTTCTTCTGGTCTTCACGAATTCATCAACTGATTTTATTTTCTCTACATCTTCTGGGCGAATGCGGGGTGATCGATGTTTGTGCACAAAGCACTATATTGTGTCACTTTAAACGTTTTCCATTGTTTTAGTTTATTTTCAAAATTCCCATGAATACCAATGACAAGGAACCAAAGTTAGCTTCTGTATCTAAGCATTCTTTGTAATTTTTTTTTAAAAATTCAGCACACTTAAAAAAATCTAAATTTCTCTTCTTAGGTTGGCCTGCTTTTCAATAAAATAACTTTTGTATTGATATTCTTTAAAAAATAAAAAACAAAAAAACAGCTTCAAAGCATCCAAAGTCGGCTTCCAGTGTCGCTTGCTTTTTAATAAAAATAACCTTTGTCTTTGATGTCCTGTTCAAAGAATGAATTTAGTTTACTACTCGATGCCAATTGTTTATTCACCACCCAGACTTCTATGTGCTTGGCATCTGTACTTATAATTAATACAAACAGGCAGTGGTGTCTGCGGGTAAATAGTACACATAACAGTAACTTGCTTTAATGATACTTTTGTAACCTGTGCTAGCGAAAAGATTGTCACTTGCACTCAAGTGAATGTGTTTTCAAATAATGATTTTTATTTACAAGATACTCTAATATAGTTGACCTGGATATAATTCATTTTGGTTATTGTTCGTTTAACACTATGTCATGCATGAATGGTAGTTGTCTTTAAGATATGGGTTAATTATTTCCCTCTCCTTTGCAGTTTTGTTGGATTTAGTTTTCAGATGGATAACATATTCAAACCTTTGAGCACAACCAAACACAATTTGTTTCTCCATGGTCCTATCAATGAACAACGTATCATGTGTTATCAGACATAAGTGATACATGCTACAGTATGGAAGCCTACAATAGATGCCAGTATATGGAGTTTGTGAATATATTTTTATTTTTTTGATTAATAAAAGGAAAATATGATAACAATGCAAGGTTTAACTTAGCTTCTTTCCTTTTGTTATCTGATAAGTGTTTTGTTTATTTGTTTTATTGGAACAAGCGATGGGGGGAGACAAATTCATTTCAAATTTATTTCACTTCTGAAGTCTTGGGACATATGACTTAGTGAAAAAGGTTTCTCCATAAGTTCTGGGACATGGAAAACAAATAATTATTCTATCATGTCCCAATATATACAGTAAATATGGTAGTACTTTAGAATCAAGGGTTTCTAGTTCAATGCAATTAAAGCGTGAAAAAGAATGTTTCTGTTCTGTTCTTTTTTTGACTAAATAATTTAAAAGTTTCTGTACTTATTATTTTACCCTGTATGTCGAGTAACTGAGTAAACATTGGAGTAAATCTCCCTTGTGTTTATTTTTTATTATTTTGACTGTTGTGAAAATGGCTGAACATTTGCCAGTCAGAAAAAAGAACAATGATTCTGTAGAAACAAAGATATAGATAAAAGGTTATGCGGAACAGATATCAGAGAAATGCTACAGTATGAACCTTGAGAAGCATGATATAAATACACTGTCTGCATGCAGTACGATTTATTGTGCATGGCATGATGTTTTCACAGATTGTGTTGCAAACTGTATGGCCAAGGCAGGGTTTAGTAAGCAGGCATGTTATTACCAGTGATAGTGATGAAAATGTTCCTCCTGCTAATGTGTATTTGTTCTGTTAACTTGATGTTGATTTCTTGGACTATGTTAATTCTAATACTGGCACTATCACAGCTGTATTATAAACAATTTGATATGTAAATTTGTTTATCCATGAAGACATTATTTGTGAAATTAGTGATTGCTGAAAGACAGTTTCTCATAAAAGTTATTTTTAATTCACTAACCTGTACATTGTAAATCTCTTTTTACACATCCATTGAATAATAACAAAATTTTTTTGATGATGACATGAATTTATACAGTGCATGTTGTGAAAAAGTCTTTACCTTCACATATGAGTTCTGACAGTAATCATACTTGTATATATTGTTTGGTAGACATATGTCAGTCATCATTGATGTGGAAATGTACATTACAATTCAGACAAACAATGAATTTGGATATGTTTGTTGGTTATAACATTCTGTATATCCCAGCCCTCTGTGAAACATTATAAACTTCTTCATGGCAAAAATACTTGTGCTTTTCACTCACAAGATGATATAGATTCACTGCTCATTTTCAGAACTACATGTATGATGAATAGTGATGATCACATTATTCTCCAAAAATGCTGCTCTTCTTGACCTGGTTTCCACGGCAACACTTCTTTAATTTCCACCAGATATGGCTTTATATTGATGAGACAGTATTCTTAAATGTTCACCTTTACCTATCACTGCCATTTCACATCTTAATCCAACAATACCATAGGCAGACCAACATCTGGCATATGCAATGAGACAAGTGGACCAACATCTGGCAAATGCAATGACACAAGTGGACCAACATCTGGCAAATGCAATGACACAGGTGGACCAATATCTGACACATGCAGTGACACCAGTGGACCAACATCTGGCAAATACAATGACACAGGTGGACAAACACTGGCAAATGCAGTGACACAGGTGGACCAACATCTGGCAAATTCAATGACACAGGTGGACCAACACTGGCAAATGCAGTGACGCAGGTGGACCAACATCTGGCAAATTCAATGACACAGGTGGACCAACACTGGTAAATGAAGTTTCATAAAAGCAAGTATGCCAGTATGCAGATTACCACCAAACCCAACAAAAGGAACTTGAAATGCTCATTGGAAAGAAAGACTTTAAAAATGATTCACCACTATCATCCATAATGTGGTAAAATATGACCTTAATAATGATCCAAACTGACCTTCAATATGGACATCTTGAAATTGTTGTCTCTACTTCTTCCAAATGGTGGCTATAATATCAATGGAGTTTTCATCAGTAGACTTTTTATAATACTAAGTTGGTCCTAAAAGTAAATGGTGCCATTTATACATTCAGTATATCTTTCATCATGTCTGCTTTCAGAATTTTTCTGTCACTGCTCCCCAGAATAGATGTCATATTAACATGGATTTTTAATCAAAAGGCTTTTATTGATGTGTAATTGGTCCTAAATGACAATGGTGCTAATCTGATATCCATTGTATCCACCACAGCAGCTAATTTAAAAAATTGTGTCACTGATAATGCAAGAACTGGTTTCAACTGTAAGCAGTTTTAAAATAAGAAATGGTCTCATCTTGAATTTCATGACATTTAAAGCCTATTAGAGTATCAGTCTCTTTGGGGAAGCCTTGTTTACAAGTGGACATGGGGATTCCTCTCCTTAATGCTCATTTCTAGATGATTCACTACATTGCCCCAGGAGACTCTGGATTACCAAGTGGTATAAAATTGTCACTTTCATGTATCACTGCCATTTCACCTCTGGCCACTTAGGTTCAAGTCTCAGGCTTGGACAATAGAGTCATATGAGATTGCTTGCCAGTAACTTCTCATGGTTCAGTGGTTCATCTCCTTGTTTTTCTCAGGTTCTTCCTCCACCAATTACACTGGCTGCCATATATAGTCCATCTTGCATTAAACCCCAAAACAAGGATAGCAACATCGTCCTATTTATACACTCATTCCCTTTAGCTACAGGCAGCCACATCACATGGTACTGGATCATCAATAGTATTAAGAGCCTAATCACTGACCGTATCAGAGACTCAAGTATGATATCAAATCTTTTAAGAAGGATTAGTTAAAGAGAAATTTTTATGTTATATTTGCATTATATTCCATCTGTTAAGCTTAAGTTTGGCAAAAATAATTCTTAATAAAAGTATTCAGATGGTTGTATATCTTTCATACAACATGCAGAAAAAAAATTTCATCCAGAAAGGTAAAATGTGTTTACTTTGAATTACTTATTTACAGTAGAAACTGTCTTGAAAGACCACCCATTTTGCCAGAAAATTATGGTCTCTCAAGACGGGTGGTCTCTCATAACAGGTCACAGTGCTATATAATCATTAAGTTTGTGCACTGAGAATATGGTCTCTCAAGACAAGGTGATCTCACAAAAAAGTGGTTTTTCAAGACAGGTTTCACTGTACATACTTACTTGCCTACCAGTTTTGCTTCCCTTTTCATTTTTTGTTTGTATCTGCCTGTCCTAAGCTGGGCATATTAAGTCATTGCATTTTTCATCTGTTAACAATTGCTTGTGTGACCTATTACTTTGTAATGGTTGGAGAGGTTTTATTGACAATAGCCTGCTTCATTGACAATAGCCTGCATCATTGACAATAGCCTGCTTCATTGACAATAGCCTGCTTCATTGACAATAGCCTGCTTCATTGTGAATAGCCTACTTCATTGATAATAGCCTGCTTCATTGATAATAGCCTGCTTCATTGACAATAGCCTTCATCATTGACAATAGCCTACTTCATTGATAATAGCCTGCTTCATTGATAATAGCCTGCTTATTTGACAGATCACAGCAAAGGAAAATAGTGTTCAATGACTTGTAACCAAGCCTGGAGTATAACTTTTTTGATGCACAAAATATGTTTTAATAAAACTACCTCATTTGAATTTTTTGACTAGTCAATGTATTATATATCATTGCAAACCCCCACCCCATTCTCCTAAGTGAAGGTTGCATTAATGGAAAACGGAACTCCAATTTGCATTCTTCTAATACTGAAGATAGATATCTTATTGAAGCTTGAAGTAACTTTATATCATTGATATATCATGTTGTGATATATTCTGCCTTGCTGTCATGTATCATGTATTGACAGTTATGTATCATGCCTTAATAGTTATAAATCATGAGTTGACAGTGTGTCACATACCATTGTATGTTCGCTGCATCAACATCAAGATGTGTTGTGAAATTGACCAGTAAAGATAGTCATACACCTTATCAAACAATAGTCCTTACCTCAGAATGCAAGAGTAATCGGTAAGGACAAGGTTATGAGATGGACATATTAAGGCATTTGCAGTACTCGTTTTTGTTTGCCACATGATACACATGCCAGACTGTTAGCAGCTAAATTAACAGTTTATTTCAGATTTTCATAATAACATGACATTGTGTGGCTTGCAGAATAAATGCATGTAAGAAAATCCTTTTAACATTATATAAACTGTTACAGAGAAAATGACCATGGAGTTGCAGCGGATAATGGAAGAGAGCGATGATAAGGAAGAGGATGAGGGAGAAGAGGAAAGTGCATTCAACACAATCACCAGTCAGAGAGGTTTTGCCATAGCCGCACATCTCCGACAGCAAAACGTAACTCCCAACAGGTCTTTTGGTAAACTTTTAAGCACAGTGACAGGTACACAGCAGGCAAATCACACCAGAGAGCCAATAGAAACATCTATTGATAAGCTTCTCAACAAATACAAGGATATGGGCCAGGATGAGTAAGTTGAGGATTCACTTTAATGTCAAGCCCGCTGTGGCAAAAGCTTGATATA
Source organism: Potamilus streckersoni (assembly GCA_016746295.1). Taxonomy (NCBI): domain Eukaryota; kingdom Metazoa; phylum Mollusca; class Bivalvia; order Unionida; family Unionidae; genus Potamilus; species Potamilus streckersoni. The sequence continues at coordinate 1,677,066 of JAEAOA010001908.1, read as the reverse complement.
GTTATTCATTTTGCAGTCCATATTTGTATCTGTATATCTATTCAATCTTCATGAAATGTAAATTAGGAATTGCCATTCTTTTATTTTGCTTGATTTGACATTGTAAATATCGGAAGAAGACGACATGGAATGTTCCTTCTATGTACATACATGTGTAGTGCACACACTTTTTTCCTGAAAATGGACTTTTTCCAGAAACTGGAAATGATTGGCAAACATGTTTTTTACACAGAAAACATATGTTTGGAATGAAACATGCAGACAATAACAGAGTTAGGATCCCACCTGGGCATAATCAGGTATGAAATTATAAATCAATAAATGAAATAAGTTCTCTGCATCTTTTATCTCATTTGTGCTTTTCATCTTTAAAATTGGTAGGGGTACAAACAAATGGGGAGGTATATTCAGATAATAATTGTTCAATATGGATGACATGAGACACAGATATAATAAATTAATATAATAAATAAATATAATAAATTAGGTCAGCATATGCTTATATAAACAATATACAAACGATACCAATGACAATCAAAGTAACCTAAACACATTACATCAAAGAACATAATGCACATAAAATACAACTTGAATACAACACACATATGACACATATGCAGTGACAAGTATAAAATAATAAAATATAATAGAGACAAACAGTCATACATACAATTATAGTGTTATAAAAGATATACAATTTCACAATTGAAAAGAAAATTATACAATTTTATATAATACATTGGTATTAAGGCCATTAGGATACAAAATATCTAATTTATGTATCCAATAAGTCTCTTTTATAAGTCTGTTCATGTCTCCATGCACAATATCTATTGGCATGAAAGAAAAATCGAGTAGACAGAGATTATGGGTGTTAAAATGTGTAGAAATATTAGATGAAAACTGAGGATCTTTATAATTTTTAATATGAAAGCGATGACTATTCAAGTCAAGTGACATATAAAATACATACTTATTAAATACATACTTATAAAATACATACTTATTGAAAGTGAGTTTACTTTCTTCATTTCTGCTAAATCAAAACTGTTATTCATTTATATGTAACATTTTCAATACTTGTACAGTATTACAATAAAGGCATATTATGTATCTCATCATAATACATCAACACTGATTACCTTTATTGTTGATTTTTACTTGTATATGATTACAAAACCTGAATTTTACATATTTGCCTTATATTTATGTCACCCAGAAACTTGCAATTTCCCATACTTTACTTATAACATGTTTTTATTTTTATGTTTGTTAATTAGTATAGACTTGTTTCATTCATAGAACTAGGAACATACTGTGGTGATAGAATATAAATGATCCTGACAACTGTAAACTTTCATATTAATAACATTAAGCCCATCAGGGGAAATTATTCTTAAAGATATGAATTATGGAGTTGAATTCTATACAAAATTGTATGTTAGAAAAAGCTATATTTTTAAACAAATGTAAAATTTTCATGAAAGAAAATAGTCAAATTTGGGATGTTACATTACCAGTTTAAGTTTTAGAGGGTGGGGCTTTGTCACCCTACCCTCACCATGGACATACACCCAACTGACCACAAGAGGAATGTTTTTTTCACTGCATCCCACCCTTTCCCAACAAGTTGTTTTTCAGACTTCTTACAAATTTATTTGTTTTTCAGACCCATGCATATGTAATAGACAAGATTAGATTTTTCAAGCCATGACATGGATTTTTTAATTGCAAGTCACCATTGTCAGACATGTGTAATTAAAATCTAGTTAGGGATTTAAAGTTATAAACACTTTAGGTAAACTTTAGATGGTTGCTCAGAATGTTTATATACAAATTTTTAACCTGAATAAATATCTATGGTATAATAAGAATTTACAAATTTTAAAATTTTCTGAAATTGAAATATTTTGATCTCCAATGGGGATTTGTATTTTAAAAATTAGAAACTTTCTAAATATATTTCCAGATTCATAACAGGACCACCACCAGTAACACTGTATGTAGGTTCCAAGAGAACTACGTGCTACTTAATGAGAGAATGCAGGCCTGAATGTTGCCTGGAGTGGGCAAAAGTAAGTATTGCAAGATACTTGGATCAGACCACTGATTCTGTTTCTATCAACATCAATAACAGTGGTCATTGTTTAAAAAATTAAAATTGTGTGTACTGGATGGACCAGTACACAATGTATGTACTTCTTCAATGATGTTAGAGCCAACATTTTGCAGAAATTTTTATAAAGTGAATTATTGTTCCTAAAGCTGGATATGGGTAAAAGCTACTTTAATCAAAAGTCTCACTCCAGATAAAGTATGGGATGATTTTGACCTGCTGGAAAAAAAATGGAAATAATGTAATTCACAGGCAGATTTTTTGTAGAAGTGGAAAACATTGATTAATTAATATTGGGGTAGTAAAAGAGAAATCTTGAATACTGATGTTGCCTTATATTTGACTGAATATATCAAGTACAGCCATCCCCCAACTTGGAAATGATGTCTGCCATAAGAAAATTGAGGCAGAAATAATTAAAAGGCATACAAATTGGACTTTTATGAAGAAAGCTAAAGTTTATTATCCCATGCCCAATGAAGTTGAATGGACTATAGGAATGGGTTCCATCTATCAGTCAATCCATTCCTTTTATTGGTCAGAACATTTCATCCATCAGTTAGTCCATTCCATCCATCAGTCAGTCCATTCCTTCCATCAGCCATCCATTCCATCCCTCAATCACACCATTCCTTCCCTCAGTCAGTCCATTCCTTCCATCAGTTAGTCCAGTCCAGTCCAGTCCATCAATTAGTCAGTCCATTCCATTCATCAGTTAGTCCATTCCTTCCATTAATTAATCCATTCCTTCCATCAGTCAGTCCATTCCATCCATCAGTTAGTCTATTCCTTCCATTAGTCAGAACATTTCATCCATCAGTCAGACCATTTCTTTGATCAGTCAGTCCATTCCTTCCATCAGTCAGTCTATTCCTTCCATCAGTCAGTCCATACCATCAATCAGTCAGTCTATTCCTTCCATCAGTCAGTCCATACCATCCATCAGTCAGTCCATACCATCCATCAGTCAGTCTATTCCTTCCATCAGTCAGTCCATACCATCCATCAGTCAGTCCATTCCTTCCATCAGTCAGTCCATACCATCCACCAGTCAGTCCATACCATCCATCAGTCAGTCTATTCCTTCCAACAGTCAGTCCATACCATCCATCATCTAATTGATTCCTTCCATCAGGCAGTCCATTACATCCATCAGTTAGTCCATTCCTTCCATCAGTCAGTCCATTCCTTCCATCAGTCAGTCGATTCCTTCCAGCTGTCAATCAATTCCTTCCATCAGTCAGTCCATACCATCCATCAGTCAGACCATTCCTTCCATCAGTCAGTCCATACCATCCATCAATTAGTCCATTTCTTCCATCAGTCAGTCTATTCCTTCCACTAGTCAGTCCATTCCATCCATCAGCTAATTGATTCCTTTTACCAGTCAGTCCATTCCGTCCATCAGTTAGTCCATTCCATCCATCAGTCAGTCCATTCCTTCCATCAGTCAGTCCATTCCTTCCATCAGTCAGTCCATTGCATTCATCAGTCAGTCCATACCATCCATCAGACAGTCCATTGCATTCATCAGTCAGTCCATTGCATTCATCAGTTAGTCCATTCCATCCATCAGTCAGTCCATTCCTTCCATCAGTCAGTCCATTCCATCCATTAGTCAGTCCATTGCATTCATCAGTAAGTCCATTCCATCCATTAATCAGTCCATTCCATCCATTAGTCAGTCCATTCCTTCCAAGTCCATCCATTTCATACATCAGTTAGTCCACTCCTTCAATCAGTCAGTCTATTCCATCCATTAGTCAGTTCATTCCTTCCATCAGTCAGTCCATTGCATTCATCAGTTAGTCCATTCCATCCATCAGTTAGTAAATTCCTTCCATCAGTCAGTCCATTCCATCCATCATTTAGTCCATGCCATCCATCAGTCAGTCGATTCCTTCCATCAGTCGGCCCATTCCTTCCATTAGTCAGAACATTTCATCCATCAGTCAGTCCATACCATCCATCAGTTAGTCCATTCCATCCATCAGTCAGTCCATTCCTTCCATCAGTCAGTCTGTTCCTTCCGTCAGTCAGTCCATACCATCCATCATTAAGTCTATTCCTTCCATCAGTTATTCCATTCCTTCCATCAGTCAGTCCATTCCATCCATCAGCTAATTGATTCCTTCCATCAGTCAACCCATTCCATCCATCAGTTAGTCCATTTTATTATCAGACAGTCCATTCCTTCCATCAGTTAGTCCATTCCATCCATCAGTCAGTCCATTCCTTCCATCGGTCAGTCCGTTCCTTCCATGAGTTAGTCCATTCCTTCAATCAGACAGTCCATTCCTTCCATCAGTCAGTCTGTTTCTTCCATCAGTCAGTCCATACCATCCATACCATTCATCATTAAGTCTATTCCTTCCATCAGTTATTCCATTCCTTCCATCAATCAGTCCATTCCATCCATCAGCTAATTGATTCCTTCCATCAGTCAACCCATTCCATCCATCAGTTAGTCCATTTTTTTATCAGACAGTTCATTCCTTCCATCAGTTAGTCCATTCCATCCATCAGTCAGTCCATGCCTTCCATCAGTCAGTCCATTCCTTTTCCATCTTTCAATCCGTTCCTTCCATCAGTTAGTCCATTCCTTCCATCAGACAGTCCATTCCTTCCATCAGTCAGTCTGTTACTTCCATCTGTCAGTCCATACCATCCATACCATTCATCATTAAGTCTATTCCTTCCATCAGTTATTCCATTCCTTCCATCAGTCAGTCCATTCCATTCATCAGCTAATTGATTCCTTCCATCAGTCAGCCCATTCCATCCATCAGTTAGTCCATTCCATCCATCAGTCAGTCCATTCCTTCCATCAGTCAGTCCATTCCTTTTCCATCATTCAGTCCATTCCTTCCATCAGTCAGTCCATTGCATTCATCAGTCAGTCCATTCCATCCATCAGTCAGTCCATTGCATTCATCAGTCAGTCCATTCCATCCATTAGTCAGTCCATTGCTTTCATCAGTCAGTCCATTCCATCCATTAGTCAGTCCATTCCTTCCAAGTCCATCCATTTCATACATCAGTTAGTCCACTCCTTCTATCAGTCCATTCTATCCATCAGTCAGTTCATTCTATCCATCAGTCAGTCCATACCATCCATCAGTCAGTCCATTCTATCCATTAGTCAGTCCATTCTATCCATCAGTCAGTCCATTCTATCCATCAGTCAGTCCATTCCTTCCATTAGTCAGTCCATTTCATCAGTAAGTCCATTCCTTTCATCAGTTGTGTATTTCTTAGATCATATCTACAAAACCATTTAAGATAATTTTGTAAAATGTATATACATGAGATATGCCTTTTATTGTATGCAATTCTTCAATTTCAGTACTTTTTAAAGTTTTCATCCGTCCATTCATCATGCATATTTTTCTTGATTTAGGATTGTAACTCCAAAACCATTAAAGAAATTTCTTCTGTTTTTCATATGCATTATTGGATGAATGGTCTGTATGTTACTTTTGCTATTCCTTAGTTACTCACTTTCAACAATTTTCATTCATTTATCTATCTGTCTGTCGATTATTCACACTGTCAATTTGAGGATAAAACTCCAAAGATCAGGCAGCTGACTTATGGTTCAGATGTGACTTGTGGTATTCACAATATTCTTCATTTTCATTTTTATCAGCATTTTCATCCATTTGTCTTCATCTTTTCATTCATCACTTACACTTTCATTTCCTGAGCAACACTCCAAAAATTATTTTAGATAGCTGGTGGCTTCTTCAAACGTGTCTTTTTATGAGGAGATTCTTTACAACTAAGTACCTGGTTAACTTGTATCTCAGAAGCATTCAAGAGAGCTCTGTCACTCCTTATTCAAGCATTATTAGAGAGATGTACTTGTGAGTTGTGATAAGCTGTTGGTTTGACTCATGTCACAGAAGCAATTGAGAGAGCTCTAGCTTTGCCACTTCATATCCAAGCATTATTAGAGACAAGAATTTGTGAGTTTGACATTGTGATGAGCTGTTATGTAAATAAAGCAATTGGATTTATTATGACTCTAATAACATAAGAGATGGTCTTGAAAGAAGAGAAGGTATTTAATTTATAAATGGATTTATTATCACTTTCATAATGTATGGCATGGTCTTAATATCAATAAAACAAATGCACTCAAAATTTTTTATATGTCTAAGCTAATTTTTGGAACTGGTTGGCATGAGAGGAGGTATCTGATTAGCAGATCTAGGATCAGTTACTCTAGAAATAGTGAGATGCATATTTTGTGAGGTTTTTCAAAACTGTTGCTGTTATACTCAGATGTAATTGTTAGAACCAGTGGCTAAAATTACAGACAGGTATTTGACTACTAATAGACACCATTCAGGTCTGGTGGGTATTTGACTACTAATAGACACCATTCAGGCCTGGTGTGTATTTGACTACTAATAGATACCATTCAGGTCTGTTGGGTATTGGACTTCTAATAGACACCATTCAGGCCTGGTGGGTATTTGACTACTAATAGACACCATTCAGGCCTGTTGGGTATTGGACTTCTAATAAACACCATTCAGGCCTGTTGGGTATTGGACTTCTAATAGACACCATTCAGGCCTGGTGTGTATTTGACTACTAATAGATACCATTCAGGCCTGGTGTGTATTTGACTACTAATAGATAATATTCAGGTCTGGTGGGTATTTGACTACTAATAGATACCATTCAGGTCTGTTGGGTATTGGACTTCTAATAGACACCATTCAGGCCTGGTGGGTATTTGACTACTAATAGACACCATTCAGGCCTGTTGGGTATTGGACTTCTAATAAACACCATTCAGGCCTGTTGGGTATTGGACTTCTAATAGACACCATTCAGGCCTGGTGTGTATTTGACTACTAATAGATGCCATTCAGGCCTGGTGTGTATTTGACTACTAATAGATAATATTCAGGTCTGGTGGGTATTTGACTACTAATAGACACCATTCAGGCCTGTTGGGTATTGGACTTCTAATAGACACCATTCAGGCCTGTTGGGTATTGGACTTCTAATAGACACCATTCAGGTCTGGTGGGTATTTGACTACTAATAGACACCATTCAGGCCTGTTGAGTATTGGACTTCTAATAAACACCATTCAGGGTAAATAGTTCTTCCATTTCCCTATTAAGCTGATAACCAAGTAAACACTGGAACATTCTGCCTTTCAGGATTGTGAACATTGTCAATACAAGAATACAAATAATGCAAGATGGCATCAGAATTTGATTATCTTGGCAGCTGAGCATGCCAACAATGGAATCTACAACTTTATTGTGCCTCTTCGATCTGAATTTCTCGGAATGAGAAGTCTGAGTCCCATCATACTGCTACTTGAAGAAGAGTGAGTATAGATATTTTATTAATTCTATAGATATGGTGTGATTTATATACATATTGTATTAATTCTATAGATATGGTATGAATTATATAGATATGGTATGATTTATATAGATATTGTATTAATTCTATAGATATTGTATGACTTCTATAGATGGTGTGTGATTTATATAGATATTGTATTAATTCTATAGATATAGTATAATTTATGTTGATATAGCATTAATTTTATTGATATGGTATGAATTCTATAGATATGGTTTGATTTATATAGATATTCTATTATTTCTATAGATATGGTATAATTTCTGTAGATATGATATTAATTCTATTGATATGGTATGAATTCTTTATATATATGGCATGATTTATATAGATATTGTATTAATTCTATACATATGATAATTTCTGTAGGTATGGTATTAATTCTATTCAAAGGTATGAATTCTATAGATATGGTGTGACTTATACAGATATTGTATTTATTCTATAGATATGGTATAATTTCTGTAGATATGTATTATTTCTATTGATATGGTATGAATTTTACAGATATGGTTTGATTTATATAGATATTAATTCTATAAATATGGTATAATTTCTGTAGATATGGTATTAATTCTATTGATATGGTATGAATTCTCTCTCTCTCTCTCTCTCTCTCTCTCTCTCTCTATATATATATATATATATATATATATATATATATACAGTATGATTTATATAGATATTGTATTAATTCTATAGATATGGTATAATTTCTGTAGATATGGTATTAATTCTATTGATATGGTATGAATTTTACAGATATGGTGTGATTTATATAGATATTGTATTAATTCTATAGATATGGTATAATTTCTCTAGATATGGTATTTATTCTATTGATATGGTATGAATTTTACAGATATAGTGTGAATTATATAGATATTGTATTATTTCTATAAATGTATGATTTATATAGATATTGTAGCAATTCTGTAGATATGTTATGATTTCTATAGATGATATTAATTCTAGATATGGTATGATTTCTATAGGTATGGTTTAAACATATCAAACTTGTCCTCGTCACTTTCTCTGGCATTTTTATCATATTCATTATATCTTATGACATTGTTCTTCAATCTATTCTTGTTGTTGTTAATACCACACACTTTAAATGATTGTCCTGAAGCAATTCAGCTGCTTTCACAATCCAATCCACAAATGTTTGTGTTGTCTACACTCTTAATATGGAACTTGTTGATATTTTCTTGGAAGGCCCATTGCTGCTTTACAAATAAAATTTTCCCAGTTTTTCCTCACATCAGACTTGACTGGTTTATTAATACTTCAAGGATCTACTGATCTCACTTGATGAGAACACACTTTTCCATTATTTCCCTCTAACTCATTGCCATGTGATACTGGTTCCTAATCCCATTCAGTTGCTGAGAAAAACTGATTTTTCACCAATTTGCAATGGTTAATTTTGGGATTTTTATGTTTTGCTGTTATTCTAATCTCATGCAATTGTACGAAATTGTCAACTTCCTCTTTTTACATTAATGTGAAGTGCTTGTAGTGCTGTTGTCTGGCGTCATTTTTGCAGGCATCATTTACTTTCTGGGTGCAGTCTCCAGGTCCATGTTTGTTTGCAGCTGGTTCACTTTCCTTCTCTCCAGTGTGCTTTCTTAGTTGACCAAACGGTCTTTTAGGTCAAAGGCAACACATTTTCTTTCCATGTAAGAGGAATGGCCTCTTCACTACTTGAGCATATCACTACAAACTTATCCATCAGGGATGTGATCTTTAGTGTGGTACATTTGGGGCTTTTTTATTCACCTTTAAATATGCTATGTTACATGCAAAAAAAGAATGTGAAGAGTCAATGGTTTTGAAAATGTTCAAAATTCCAGTGAATACAAGTAAAAAGAAACAAAATTTAGCTTCCCTGTGTCAGCTGACTTTGTACACACACACACACACACACACACACACACACACACACACAATAATAATAATTTTTTATTTGTAAGATATTGTCATATTGTTAACCTGGATATAATACACTCTTAGTTATTTATCACCTTACATCATGTCATGTGTGAATGGCTGGTGCCTTCAAGCAATGGGATGATTTTTCTTTTTCTCCCTCTCTCTCATTTGTAATTGTGTTGTATCCAGTTTTCAGACTGATAAGATTCAGGCCTTTGAGTACAACCAAACACGAGTTGATTCTCTATATTTATGTCAATGAGCATTGTGTCATGTTACCTGACAAAAATGATACGCGCTATGGACACATAAGGTACATATATGGAGTTTGTAGATATATTTTTGCCTTTAATAAATTGCTCACAAACAATGAACAAGTGAATAAATGATAACAGTACAAGGTTAGTTTCTTTCATTTTATTATCAAATTAGTGCTTTGTTTATGTTTTATTGTAACTGTGCTGGGGAGGGAGTGAACAAATTGAACACAGTTTATTTTGTTTCTTAAGTGTTGTGACTACAATATAGGTGGAAAAAATGTTCACCATAGGTTCTGAACAGGAAATAAAATATTTTTTTTTGTCCTAATATATATGGTAAATAATTTCCAACTTTTAAAGAGGCAGGTAGTGTATGGAATTCACTTTCTGCAGTTTGTGTTCATCGGTCCATCTGTCATATCCATGTCATTTTTACATTGCCTTTCAACTGCTGAAAACTTGTCAAAAAGATTTTGTTTGGTGTTATAATTAAATTTATATTCATTTTAAATTTTGTCTCAGAATCATATCAGGTACTGGGGTCCATGCTAAACTCCAGTATTTAGGTAGTCAAATAACATTTTTCTCCATCAGAATTAGGAGAAATTGTTGACAATACCAGTAAGAAGTGTTGATAGTGATCATTTTAATCATTTGTTTTGCATGTTGGCAGATCACTACAGTATTTATCAAAACATGTTCTTTTAAATCTTATTGCAAATATTAAAGGCTTTCCTTGTCTTGCTGCACCTCAGTTGTATAACATAACCATGGCAACCTCCAAAGTTTATTGCAAAACATCAGCAAATGTTTCCATAGCAGCAGTGTTTATTAGTTAAAATGATAAGTGTTTTTTTTAATTGCCTAGAAAATCAACTAAATGTTCTTTTTTATAAGGATAATTTGTGGGACTGACATTGATAGCAATGTAATTTCTGGCAATTTTGAATTAAATAAATTATCACTGCCATCTTGCCTCTGTCTCAGCCAGCATTGGTACGTAAGAAAGCTTGTCAGTAGCTTCCCGTCACGGGTTGGTGGTTCATCCTGGAATTTTTCAAGCTTCTTCCTCCATCAGATGTCTAGCTATCATGTGCTGAAAAATGGGATTTAAACCACCACCAACAACAAAACCTGCAGCATGACATTTTCTTTGGTTGATTTTGTGCTGATGCTAAAACTGCATTACTGGGTTCCAGATTTACTAGTTTACAAATCATGGTCTTATCTGCATGTATCTAAGCTGCATAAAGTTTTACCCCTGATCCCTTATTCATCTATGATTTCATATGCAGTTAATCAGCATCAAATTAGTAGATAACAAAAAAGTGGCTGTCTTTGTTTTTCTTGGGTGCTAACATTTCTGTGCATTTATGCCTGGCTTTTTCTTTCTTTCTGTGGTGTGGTTTTGTTTAATATATCCCCTACATTTGCATTGTGGATGCATCTTTAGTTGTGCACATTGTAATGCACATCATTAAGGTATACAACAACCATCTTTTCATAGCTTGCTCAATATTGGCAAGATGGGCACCTTCGATTTATTACATGCTTTGCAGAAAAGTGACATAACAAATGTTCTTGCTGTTGGCTCGGTATGACACCACACTCTATTCACATTAGTTTCAAAGTGACCTCTAGCTCTATGCATTTTCTTTGGGGAGTAACCACAACTGTATGTGGAACCACCAGCATTACAATTGTGTATACACCAATTTCCCATCAGTTTTATCTAATCCAAACTTTTGATTAGGTTTTTATCAATGGAAATCATAAATGTTTTGTATTTTCACTGTAAATAATTCTTATCTCATCTTTTTTAGGTTATGGCCTTGTTCTTTTTAATAGTGACTCTTACAAAGCATTATGGGTTACTCTGTAAGATAGAAAAGTGGGTGGGGGTGTAGTGGATTTGAAGGTGTCCTGCCCATCTGTAATGGAGAAAAATAATTAAAAAATCTTGATATGTATTGAGTAAATAGTTTCCATTTAATACAATTCATTTGTTTCCATGTGGTGTTGATCAATGACATAGATGATGAAAAACATACATACTCAAGCAGCCACCAGATTAGAGTAACACAACCATAGATCACTAAACTGATGTTAAAACTAATATGATTTATTGCTTTACAAATCATGAGTTCTTATGCCTGTAAAATGCTTAGATAATCAGAATAACTTATTTTCTGCCTAAATGCAAGTGTATATGATGCCACAGTCACTATAGTGAATAGCAGTTTTTGTGTAACAAAAGCAAATACACACAAAAGAGTCAAGTACAAGATGCAACTTTGGTATTTAAGGTATTGGATCACTGTAATATCAAGATTCAAGCATTTGGAAGGAAATTATGGATTAAATGTCAGATTTTTATAGATAATATAATATGAAAAAATACATATTTTTTTGTCTTATAAACGATATCTTCACTAGACAGTTTGCTTATGTTACTCTGATCTGGGTCAAATTCGTTGATAAGTTTTGGCAGTGATTGAGATGGATTATTCAACATAATTATCTTCAACAATTTTTGAACTTGCCTAGAGTTTACATACATAAAAATATTTACCATATGTACTCACTAATAAGAGAAGTCTAACTGCAAACTGCACAGACCCAGATATGCCATTACATAATGAACTGATAATTCTGGGTCTATGCTGTTTATTAGTGTCATCAGTACAACAAACAACATAGACCCTGATCTGCAGATGCATTATGCTATGGTAGATCAGGATCTTTGTAGTTACAGTTTGGTGCATCTTTTAAGTGAGTATATATGGTGTATCATTAACAGAGGTTCTCTGCTTGTTACCAATCCATGTGTCACATATGCAAGATGAACTGATTGATGGGTTTTATTTTAAAAAAATTAAAAACTTTAAATATCTGAAATGCAGCTAAATATTTGTTTCCATGAAAAGAAAACATTAAAACATTAAAATGGAAGATTAATAGACTACTTTCAACAAGCATTTAATTTGTCAGATACAAAATCCTGAAAATGAGGCTATACTTTTTTCACACAAAATATTCATAATAACTTTTGGGATTTCATACTTTTATTTGGATTAACTATCTAACCTCATGAACATTTGATTGCAGCAGTACTTTGAGTACTTTGATTTCTGTGTTGTTTTTTTTTTTTAGGCCTCACTACATATTTTTGGAAGCAATATCTCACTTTCCTCATGTCTATTGGATGATAGGAAAGATTACAAGGTAAGTGGAGTAAATCTTATTGATTTTGCTTTGGCACACGATTGGTTGCCATTTCTCAAGGAAATCCCCAAAAAATAGAAAATGTTGTCCACTTCATAGTATGCATGATCAGTATGTCAAAACCAAATTTTATCTACACTTTAAACTTTTTTAAACCTAATTGTTTTAATGCTGAATATCCATGTTTATTGTCTTGGTTTTTAGTATCTTATTTACTTAAACAAAGATAATACTATCTACTAATAAAAAGAAACTAATGTATGTATTCTCATGTAAGTCAGCTGTACAGTGCACATATCCAGATATGCTATACCATAATGCACTGGTAGATCTGGATCTATACAGTTGGTCAGAATTAATCAGTAGAACACTGGCAGATCTGGATCTATGCAGTTTGTCTGGATTAATCAATAGAACACTGGCAGATCTGGATATATGCAGTTTGTCTGGATTAATCAATAGAACACTGGCAGATCTGGATCTATGCAGTTTGTCTGGATTAATCAAAAGAACCCTGGCAGATCTGGATCTATGCAGTTTGTCTGGATTAATCAATAGAAAACTGGCAGATCTGGATCTGTGCAGTTTGTTTGGATTAATCAATAGATCACTGGCAGATCTGGATCTATACAGTTGGTCAGGATTAATCAATAGAACACTGGCAGATCTGGATCTATGCAGTTTGTCTGGATTAATCAATAGAACACTGGCAGATCTGGATTTATGCAGTTTGTCTGGATTAATCAATATAACACTGGCAGATCTGGATCTATGCAGTTTGTCAGGATTAGAACATAAACCCTGATCTGATGTTGTATTATACAATCTCAGATGTGTGTTTTTTGCAATTTGATCCAATTTATACTGGAGTACTGGAGTATAAATGGTATTTACAAATGCCAAATGGTATTTACAAATGCCAAGGAGTTGTTTGAATTGTTGTATACATATAAATCACAGTTGCATCTAAAAATGAGTGAAAACTGTTTTCTGGATTCATTTGATATTTATAAGACTCACTGAAAATCCATAATATGCTGTGAACTAAGAAAGAAGGAAAAAAAAGAAAATTCATAGCATTAATAAATTTTATACAAGAATTAAATTTGAAGATTTTGTAAGATCTGCACCAATCTTCATGTGTTTGTGTGTGTGTGTGTGTGTGTGTGTGTGTGTGTGTGTGTGTCAGACCAGTAGTTTTAAAAAAAAACCAATGGAAAATATAAATTCTGACTTATATCAAAAATACAAAAGAAACCTGTCTATCCATGTGAAGACTTTAGTGAATGTAGTCATGCATGCAAGTCAAGACTTACATGTCATCAAAACAAACACATTTTTTTATATACAACTTGAAGCTATATCAACATTCACATACTTTTCAGAAGTTAATATCATTCCTAGCATTTTTTGCCATTTTTCAAATCTTGAAATTGAAAGAAATGAATTAGTACTGCATTAACTCATGTGTAAGTCCCAACCAATGACAGACAACATGGAGCCATGATCTGCAATCACATAATACAGTGAAACACCTAAATCTATATAGTTTGTTAGGAGTTATCATTAATACAGACAACATAGACCCAGATCTTTTGGCACATTGTGCTGTGGAATAGCAGGTCATTGTTGTTTGTGGTTGGACTTAACTTACATAAGGTTATATAGAGTAACAGCTGAATCCTTGTTACCAAATGACCAATGAAACAGTTGAAAAACAAATTCTTCTTGTCTGTGTCAAAGTTTTAGTAGACCAGGGCAATTGTAGAATGCAGAGTGATAGATTGGGGAATATTATGAAATCATTCGTTAGATGCTGGTTCACAAAGTGCAGCAAAGCACATTTTGTTTATATTAATTTGTTTGAAAATTTCACTTAAAATTGTAACTGCATGTTTTGTGCATGCTAATTTTTGTCCTCTATTTAGTTCATTTGCAGTGTTCAAAATTCACCGCCATGTTTCTGTTAATTTATAATACAATTTTCTGTATAATGCTTTATAAATAAATATGATATGTAAAAATGATGATGTAACTTTGAATTTGTTAAGCTTTATTGTTTTTTTCAACAGTGTGGATGACTTATTAAAGGCTGGCATTAACAAGGCAAGTCATTTAGTAATTGTCAACAGAGAGACGTCAAGCACAAATAATGAAGATTATCTCGTAGATGCAGAGACCATTGTAGCAGTTCAGACTATATCCAAGTGAGCATGCTTTTTAATACTCTTATATTGTACCAAGTAGTGGTACTTAGCAATGGATACATTTTAGTGGTACTTAGCAATGGATGCATTTTAGTGGTTATTCTTAGCAATGGATACATTTGAGTGGTTATTCTTAGTAATGGATACATTTTAGTGGTTATACTTAGTAATGGATACATTTTGGTGATTATACTTATTTTAGGGGTTATACTTAGTAATGGATACATTTTAGGGGTTATTCTTAGTAATGAATACATTTTAGTGGTTATACTTAGTAATGGATAGATTTTGGTGTGTATATTTAGCAATCGATACATTTACAATTTATTTAGTAATATCATGATCAAATCACAAAATTAAATATGCCAAAATGTGGCACTTATTTCAATTTCATTATTCCAATCATGCTATATTGTTCCTTGTTAAATTAATGTGCCATTTTATGAAATATCAAAGATGCAATAATCATTCATATTTCTTTAGATATATGAATTCAGTTTTAATTATTTTCTTGACTGAGAGCCTCAAGAAAAGTGAGAAGAGTTACTGACTCATTAACTGTATCAGTCTAAAAAGTGAAGCATTTTTGTTTTTGTCTCACCTATAAATGGTGAGACATAAAAAGTATTATGTTTTTGGCTGTGAAGGCATGACGTCAAGAACATTACGGTCCTATTTTAAAGTCTTATGACATTTTTAATGTCCAGTAACAGTTTCTGCTATTCCAGTGGAGCTAGGGTAAAAGATTACTGTGTACATTTGTACACAGACCTACCAGAATTCCTGTCTCAATTAATAAACATCAAGCTAACCAATGCTCTGATCAGTGTGTGGCAATCATTTCCATTTTATGATGTCCACCCATTTCATACACCCAGCTATAAGTAAAGAAAAGCCTATCAACACAAAAGGACATGGCAACATTCAATATTCAGTCAAATAAAAGGTATGGCTGTTACGAAGGCGCTCTACAGTTTCATATTTAGCATAGGGTTAGAATTTTAAAGAAAAAGAGTTTCCCTGGGTTTCCTCACTAGTTATACTGGCTATTTAAAAGAGACTTTGTATATCTTAAGTATTGTTCAAACAACCTTTAATTCCCTTTATTTTGATGTATGATTGATGGGTGTAATATGGGTTAGAGAAGTACACAGCTTGGCCTTACTCCAGATGTGCACCTTTCAAACAAGTGCTAGCTCAACTTGCTCATTTTCACTTCTCGAACTTCAGAGGTAAATTGTAAAAAATAGAGCCAATAACTTTTTTTTACATTTTATATATTTGGTAATTCATTCATTGCACTTTTAGAAGCTGGTATTGTCTAGTTTGGCAAAATTTATTTTCCATATTTTAATAGCTGCCAAGAATAGTGTACTTTAGACAAATTCAGGTTGATTTTTGGAGCACAAGGGAGCAGTCATTTTAGTTAGCAGTTGCTAAGATCATTTAAAATTTCCAAAAGTACAATATCCAAAGAAATGTCAGCCACATTACATGAAAGTAGCATATAGGTATGCCAACATTCTCTCCACTATGCATGTTTAAAATGCAAACGACTTCACCTTACATACATTACTCTCTCAAAAGTATATAACTGGTGAGTGCCACCTACAACATTCCGTTTTTCAATAGAAATTTGTTTCAGTTCTTTTATATGAAGAGTGCTAAAGTGGGATAAACCTTATTAGGATGGATTTTTATGAAATCCTTGATAAAAACCAGTCTTGCTGAATAGCCATAATTGTTATGTTCTGTGCTCAAGAAAAAATTGTATCAAGTGAAAGAAAGCTTCATGGTTGTTGTGTTATTCAAGATTTTTTGCACAGTATTGTAATATATATCTATAGTGTGTGTTTAACCTTTGTTCATGATTGTAGATTATACTTGAAGAAAATGATCATTAGTAAAGTACATGTTTACTTGAATTTGCATTCAGAATTTTATTTTCCCATTGGAAATTTTATTGCCTACCTGTTTTTCAAACATGTTGACATGGTCTTTTGACACACATCATTGTCATCTTCTTCTGTCTTAAGTGTTTATATGTGGTTCTGATAATCAAAAATATTCATTCCTTATTTAACATCTGTCTAGTGGAATCACTTTTAGTTGTGATTAGTTATAATTAAAGCAGAATTACTGATATAAATTACTCATTGGAATTACAAAGTATCCATTGACTTTGCAGACTAAAACATTACATTTGCATTATTGTGAATTCATTCAAAGACTTTCTGGAATATATCATTGTTGATACAACAAGACTATACATCAGCACATTCAAGGAGTTTGCTACATTAGTACATTCAAGATTGGAATTCATTCTGAAGATTCTTCCATTTGTACTTGCAATTTAACTTTTAGAATTATTTGAGATTTAATTTACAATACTGCAGGTTTCTCTTAAATTATCAGTTTATAATTTTGAGAATTAAATTATTTGTTAAATTTTATAAAACTTGTGGGTTTTGCTTCTTGATGTTACTTTGTTCAAGACCATAGAGTTGTAACTGAACAACTTTAATAATTCATAGTACTGTGAACCAAAACAGTTTGTCAAGTTTTCAGTTGTTTTGAGTTTTTCCAGGCAACATCAAGAGCAAATCATTCACGTGATGTTGAGTACATGAGCAGGGCTCATTCTGGACTAAAAGTGTTATCTAAAGTGACTTCTTTTTCTGCCAGAATGGGTAAAAATGGTGTGCAAATAGTTATAAATGAGTGTGGAGTAGTTCATCAAAATGTTTACAAAAGTTGCTTAATACACCCTTTAGTGCATGTATTCAGGTCCATTACAATGAATAATATTCTGCAATATAATAAATAGTGAATGCATCCAGGTCCATTACAATGAATAATATTCAGCAATATTATAAATAGTGAATGTATTCAGGTCCATTACAATGAATAATATTCTGCAATATAATAAATAGTGAATGCATCCAGGTCCATTACAATGAATAATATTCAGCAATATTATAAATAGTGAATGTATTCAGGTCCATTACAATGAATAGTATTCTGCAATATAATAAATAGTGAATGCATCCAGGTCCATTACAATGAATAATATTCTGCAATATTATAAATAGTGAATGTATGCAGGTCCATTACAATGAATAATATTCTGCAATATTATAAATAGTGAATGTATCCAGGTCCATTACAATGAATAATATTCTGCAATATTATAAATAGTGAATGTATCCAGGTCCATTACAATGAATAATATTCTGCAATATTATAAATAGTGAATGTATCCAGGTCCATTACAATGAATAATATTCTGCAATATAATAAATAGTGAATGTATCCAGGTCCATTACAATGAATAATAATCTGCAATATTATAAATAGTGAATGTATCCAGGTCCATTACAATGAATAATATTCTGCAATATAATAAATAGTGAATGTATCCAGGTCCATTACAATGAATAATAATCTGCAATATTATAAATAGTGAATGTATCCAGGTCCATTACAATGAATAATATTCTGCAATATTATAAATAGTGAATGTATCCAGGTCCATTACAATGAATAATATTCTGCAATATTATAAATAGTGAATGTATCCAGGTCCATTACAATGAATAATAATCTGCAATATTATAAAAATTGAATATGTATCCAGGTCCATTACAATGAATAATATTCTGCAATATTATAAATAGTGAATGTATCCAGGTCCATTACAATGAATAATATTCTGCAATATTATAAATAGTGAATGTATCCAGGTCCATTACAATGAATAATATTCTGCAATATTATAAATAGTGAATGTATCCAGGTCCATTACAATGAATAATATTCTGCAATATAATAAATAGTGAATGTATCCAGGTCCATTACAATGAATAATATTCTGCAATATTATAAATAGTGAATGTATCCAGGTCCATTACAATGAATAATATTCAGCAATATTATAAATAGTGAATGTATCCAGGTCCATTACAATGAATAATATTCTGCAATATAATAAATAGTGAATGCATCCAGGTCCATTACAATGAATAATATTCAGCAATATTATAAATAGTGAATGTATTCAGGTCCATTACAATGAATAATATTCTGCAATATTATAAATAGTGAATGTATCCAGGTCCATTACAATGAATAATATTCTGCAATATAATAAATAGTGAATGTATCCAGGTCCATTACAATGAATAATATTCTGCAATATAATAAATAGTGAATGTATCCAGGTCCATTACAATGAATAATTTTCAGCAATATTATAAATAGTGAATGTATTCATGTCCATTACAATGAATAATATTCTGCAATATTATAAATAGTGAATGTATCCAGGTCCATTACAATGAATAATATTCTGCAATATTATAAAAAGAAGAATTATAGTATGAAACTGTTGGTGAGTTTTTTTTTTACTTTAGTTTGTTCTTAGGGTTGCCATTTTATATGTATAAAATGGTTGCAGAAAAGCAAAACAATAAATGTTTTTTTATTTTCCAGGATATATTTATTCAGGGAAAATGACAGGCATGAAAGTAAACATTTCACCTGAATCACCCCCTAGCATGTTTGAGTGATTGAGATATAAG
Organism: Potamilus streckersoni; assembly: GCA_016746295.1. NCBI lineage: Eukaryota > Metazoa > Mollusca > Bivalvia > Unionida > Unionidae > Potamilus > Potamilus streckersoni. Next base: position 1,657,346 of record JAEAOA010001908.1, on the reverse strand, counting down.
TGCTATTGTACTATATTTGGTAATGACTATTAATGTCATTACCAGATATACCTTATTTCAGTTTTTTGGGGGGTTAAATTTTAATTTGTTGTCAACGTTTTTATTCTGCTTAATCCTTTACAAACTTTTGGTAATACACATGAATGAAATTTATCTGAATTTGTATATATGATGAATGTTTGTCCATTGTCATCAGCATTGCAAGTGTTTGTTGGATTATGCAGGTGTTTGTTGGATTATGCAGGTGTTTGTTGGATTATGCAGGCAATTTGAACAGACAGTTTTCATGCTGTTACATCTCCAGTTATGCTCGAGTCACCAGCATTTCAGATGTATCTTTAAAAAGTCTCCAGTTCTTCTGCAATGGAGACAAAATCTCTTGTTTTTATATATTGTAGCAGCAGAGGCTAAATTGACAAATTTTTAAATACATAATGATAATGTGTTCACTTTATGACTTAAAAATGGAAAAGTATAATATCATCTCCACCCATGTTCCATTGCTGCAAGCTGTGGCACCAATTGGCAACACTTATGAATATGCATAAAAACTTGCTTAACCAGTCACTTCTAGCATGAGTAAAATGTTCTCACCACTGTGACAAAACATGATTTCTCACACTGTTTAAATCAGCCAATGAAGGTTTTGGAACTATAACACAATTAAATAAACCAATGAAAGTTTGGGAACTATCACACTATTTAAATCGGCCAATAAAAGTATTAGGAACTATCACACTATTTAAATTGGCCACTTAAAGTTTTTTTTTTCCAAATGCTGTTGATAAAACAGACACTTTCATTTATGTATAGAAGATTGTGACATAGTGTTGTTCATGGTGTATTTCATTAATGTGTCAGAGATTGTTACATTGTGTTGTTAATATCATATTTTATTTATGTTGATAGAATAATTTATTTATGTATACTTTTTAACAATAGGACAATCTCAGCAGAGTCAACAATAGGTGATGAACATACAAAATTGATTGTTGCCCATGGCTTGTGATGATGCTGTCTTGTAAAATGTTTGGCTTTCAAATATAGAAATGTGTATTTGCATTGATTGCATGTTGTGAATGAGACCATTTTTAGTTTTTTGCATTTTGTCTGAAATCACACATGCAACAAAAAAACCAGACACTGCTCTATGATCATACATTATTTTAACAGATCAAAAATTTTGCTGTTTACCTCAAATCACAAGTACAGCTAAAATCAACGATCTTGATCTTTAATCCAATAATATGCTTGCAGATTAGGAGTGCTGTTTCCTTGAAATCATAAATACAACAAAAAAATCATAGACCCTACAGAGTCTTTTTTAGAACTGAAAATTTGTAGCGGTTTAGAAAGGTGGAGATGATTCTCCTCTCCTTTAAAAAAAAGTAGGAATTTTGTTGTTAAAGGAAGGATATAGAGAAGAAATGAAGGTTGGGCTTGCAGATTAGATGTGCATTGTTTGATGGAGATTATGTCACAGTTTGTAGAAATGAATCTCTCAAAAGTGCAGCCCTGATTCGCTGATACGTTATGTGATGGGAGATCTAGGTCTGTGTTGTTACAGTTGCCTGCATATTTTACAGAAGCAAATATTGTAATTATTGTTATGTATTAATGTAGACTATTCCCCAAAACAAACATCATTACTGAGTTGACACAGGAGTCAAACATGCGATACATACAGTTCTGCGCTAATGACGTCTATCAGCAGATGACTTCCGGACTTGAGAGGGTAGGTGATATTAACCCACATAGATATCCAGTATAGATATCCACATAGATATCCAGTATAGATATCCAGTATAGATATCCACATAGATATCCAGTATAGATATCCACATAGATATCCATATAGATATCCAGTATAGATATCCACATAGATATCCAGTAAAGATAACCACATAGATATCCAGTATAGATATCCACATAGATATCCAGTATAGATATCCACATAGATATCCAGTATAGATATCCACATAGATAACCCGCACTCATCAGTTGCTGAATCAGCACACTAACCATTGAGTCACCATGATGGTATTGAAATAATATTTTCAAGACATTTCAGGACATAAACCATTGTTGAAAGTCTTTTGAGAAGTTTTACATCTGTGTCATGATAAAGATTTCTTTCTTCCTGGAAACCCTGTTAGATTTCTGGTCTTGAGATATGTCCAGAAAAATCCTGGGAGATCTTCAAAAATCCTGAAACTAACTGCATACCAAATAACTTGGGAATTTCTGTTTACAGACATCCTGAGATATCTTCAAATTTCTTGAGATGGTCTTGATTGACTTAAATCTGTCTCTCTGTGACCCATGTCATTGCATGTACCAATAACCAGAGAAATTACCTTACTAGTAGTCATATATTTCATTTTATATCATAGCTTCAGCAATAGTTCTGAAAGTAACACCTTGGCTGCCTCACTAATGATCTTAAACTGAGATACATGTATTTCAATTATACCATGTTTATCATAAACAATTTATAATAAGCAAGGAAATATATATTACTAACAACAAAATACTGACTTGTCTCAAATGTAAAGTACAAAACATAAATTGTATAAAATTATGCAGTTGGTTAGCATACTTCATATTGAAACTCATGTTTCTTTATGATATTCCTCCTAATTTTAGAAGTTTTCCATTTTTTAAAATTTAGTGGAATTTCTCTGCCCTGTAACTTTCATTTCTAGAATATACATTGGTCATAAAACTTCATATTGTAACAAATGTAAGAACAGCTCTATTTGTACAAAATTTAATTGAATGTAAGGTAAAGATGTTGGTTTAAAGAAAATATCCATGTTTGTACAGAATTTAATTGAAAGTGAGATACAAGTTTTGGGTATAGAAAATATCTCTATATTTACAAAATTGAACTGAATATGAGGTACAGATTTTGCTTTAGAGAACTTTATTACTTAAACAAAAGTACAAGGTCAGTGTCATGTGTTTCCAAATCATTTGTTTCCAACAAGAATCATCATGAAGAGAATAAACAGTAATTTAGGTTATAGAAATGAGCAACTTAAATTCAACTAAGTGCCTGAGCAAAAGAGCCAGATTATAAATACATGTATGGAAATAACAAACACTCTAGTAGTTACAAAAAAAAAGAAGCAAGGCAAGACAGCACCAAACTCAACATTTCTGTTTGAAAGTGTTATCCTGTACATAACCACCTATGATAAAATTCTTGGTGTATTTGTAGATATCTATCAAAAATGGCTATATTCACATTAAATATGTCTCAAAAAAGGTTAATGTTTATCTTTGGTTACGTAATAAAATCAGACCATTCATTCCATTTTAAGCATATGGGGCATCTTTAATAACTTATAATCTTTCAGACAAACATGGACTATTTTAAATGTAATTTGGGGCAAGTCATGTAATTTAAATATAACATAATTTTTACACTCCAAAAGAGGGTATGCAGTTTAATTCTAGATCAGTGTATAGACAATTTTCAGGAGGCAATGAATTATATAAAAGATTTTACCAAGATATTAAGGAATGTCCTTTTGAAATTCCAAATTTATGTATGTGCATTCTTTTTTTTTTGTCCAGAAAAGACATTCCTGTCTATGTAATCAATATCTTTCACCAAAGAGATGCTGATGGTACTAATGATTTAAGCTCAGTTAGAAGTAAAAGTTACATTACACTGAAGCCAAAGAAGGATCTACAATATTGACTGTTCCATTGGCATGGCACATTATTCCCAATGACGTAAGGCAGACTTCTAGCATTTCTTCTTTTCATACTCAGTGTCTTAAATTGATGAAATATGTCTAAAGACATTCCAAATGCGCTCAGTAACACATATGTCTCTTGCTTTTCTCCAAGTAATATAAATACTTTATGCCTTTTTTAAGTAATATAAATACTTTATGCCTTTTTCTGATTAAAATAAATACCACTTGCTTTTCTCTTAGTAATATAAATACCTCTTTGCCACTCAGATGGCTTAGTGGTTAGAGCGTCCACCTTGGATGCAGATGGTTGCTGGTTTAAACTCTGGCTGAGTCATACCAAAGACTTACAAAAATGGTGCTAACAGCTGCCTTGCTTAGCGCTCAACATTAAGAGGTTAGTGTTAGGACTGATTGTCCTGGTGTCAGAATAATGTGACTGGGTGGGACATCATGCCATATGTCTGCAGCATGATGACCCCAGTGCTAGACATCACTATAAACTGTCTCATACTGCAGACCTTATAGCGATTTGACTGAAAAAGTCTTAAAGCTACTTTCAAAATCTATGTTCAAAATCTAAATATCACACACACACATTCACACACACACACACACTAAATCTCTCTTTCTTTCTCCAGGTAATATAAATACCTCATGCGTTTCTCCAATAATATAAATGCAACTTGCCTTTCTCCAAGTAATTTAAATACCTCTGGCTTTTCTCTTAGTAATATAAATACCTCATGCTTTTCTCTGGGTAATATAAATACCTCAGTCCTTTATCCAAGTAATGTAAATTACACTTGCTTTTCTCTTAGTAATAAAAATACTTCTTGCTTTTCTGCAAGTAATATAAATACCTCATGCATTTCTCCAAGTAATATAAATACGTCATGCCTTTCTCCAGGTAATAAAAATACCTCTTACTTTTCTCTCAGTTATATAAATACCTCATGCATTTCTCCAAGTAATATAAATACCTCATGCATTTCTCCATGTAAATGCCTCTTTCTTTTCTCTGAATATTAAGATAACCTCTTGCTTTTCTCTTAGTAATATACATACCTATTGCATTTCTCTTAGTAAATATATATATTACCTTGTTCTTTTCACCAAGCAATAGAAAATAACTCTTGCTTTTCTCCAAGTAATATAAATATTTCATGCTTTTTTCCAAGTAATAAAAATACCTCTTGCTTTTCTCTTAGTAATAAAAATACCTCTTGCTTTTCTCTTAGTAATAAAAATACCTCTTGCTTTTCTCCAGATAATATAAATACCTCTTGCATTTTATCCAAGTAATATAAATACCTCTTTCATTTCTCCTAGCAATATAAATGCCTCTTTCATTTCTCCTAGTAATATAAATACCTCTTTCATTTCTCCTAGTAATATAAATACCTCTTTCATTTCTCCTAGTAATATAAATACCTCTTTCATTTCTCCTAGTAATATAAATGCCTCTTTCATTTCTCCTAGTAATATAAATGCCTCTTTCATTTCTCCTAGTAATATAAATACCTCTTTCATTTCTCCTAGTAATATAAATGCCTCTTTCATTTCTCCTAGTAATGTAAATACCTCTTTCATTTCTCCTAGTAATGTAAATACCTCTTTCATTTCTCCTAGTAATGTAAATACCTCTTTCATTTCTCCTAGTAATATAAATACCTTGAGCTTTTCTCCTAGTAGTATAACTCTTGCTTTTCTCTGATTAATATAAATATCTCATGCTTTTCTCCAAGTAATATAAATAAGTCTTCCTTTTCTCTTAGTAATATAAATGCATCTTGTTGTTCTTCAGGGAATATAAATATCTCATGCTTTTCTCTTAATAGTATAAATACCTCTTGGTTTTTCTCCAGGTATTAAATATACCTCTTGCATTTCTCTGAGTTATATAAATACCTCATGCCTTTCCCTTTCTAATATAATTACCTCTAGCCATTTCCCAGGTAATATAAATACCTCTAGTTTTTATCTTAGTAATATAAATACCTCTAGCCATTTCCCAGGTAATATAAACACCTCTAGTTTTTATCTTAGTAATATAAATACCTCTAGCCATTTCCCAGGTAATATAAATACCTCTAGTCATTTCCCAGGTAATATAAATACCTCTAGTTTTTCTCTTAGTAATATAAATACCTCTAGTCATTTCCCAGGTAATATAAATACCTCTAGTTTTTCTCTTAGTAATATAAATACCTCTAGCCATTTCCCAGGTAATATAAATACCTCTAGTTTTTCTCTTAGTAATATAAATACCTCTAGTCATTTCCCAGGTAATATAAATACCTCTAGTCATTTCCCAGGTAATATAAATACCTCTTATCTTTCTCGAAATATAAATACCTCAAGCCTTTCTCCAGGTAATATACTAATATACATATCTCTTGCTCTTGTCTTAATAATATAAGTACTTCTTTGTTGTCTCCAAAAATTATAAATGCCTCTTGCTTTTGTTTGAGTGTTATAAATACCTCATGCCTTTCTCCAGTAATATAAATACCTCATGCCTTTCTCCAAGTAATATAAATACCTCATGCATTCTCCAAGTAATACAGATACCTCACATTTTTCTCTGAATATTATAAATACCTCTTGCCTTTCTCAAAATAATATAAATAACTCTTGCTTTTCTTCACATAATATATCTCTTGCTTTTCTCATTTCCTTGTGTTTTTTACCAAATGATATAAATACATCTTGCTTTTCTCTTAGATATATCAATACTTCTTGCTTTTCTCTTAGTAATATAAATATATTGTGCCTTTCTCCAAGTAATATAAATACCTCTTGGTTTTTCTCCAGGTAATATAAATACCTCATGCCTTTCTCGAAGTAATATAAATATATCTTGCCTTTCTCCAAGTAATATAAATACCTCTTGCCTTTCTCAAAGTATTATAAATACCTCTTGCTTTCCTCTTAGGAATATAATTACCTTGTGCTTTTCACCAAGTAATATAAATAGATCTTGCTCTTTTCTGAGGATTATATATACTTCATGCCTTTTACCAGGTTATATAAATTTCTCTTGCTTTTCTATGATTTTAAATACCTTGTGCTTTTCTCCAAGTAATATAAATACCACTTGCTTTTTCTCTGAATATTATAAATACCTCATGCTTACCTTCAGGTGATATAAATGTCTTGCTTTTCTGTGAGTACCATTTCAACACAATACCAATAATCACTCTCTACTTGATTTTTATTTCATGCCAATAGATATTGTATAAAAGAAGCTTATTGGATTTGTAATTGAGGTGGTTTGTATCCTAATGACCTTAATACCAATGCACTATATAAAATTGTATAAAATATTTTTTAAAATTGATAAATTGTGTATTCTTTATAACAATATAATTATATGTATGACTGTTTGTCTCTTTTTATTTTATTAATTTACTAACTGAAAGAATAAACATGGTTTCTGCACAAAAATTGCAGTTATCTACATAGATGACTGGTAGGTGGCTGGTGGGACATATGTAGGTTGGTGGTGGGACATATGGTAGGTGGTGGGACATATGATGGTGGTTGGTGGGACATATTGTGGGTGCTGGGACATGATGGTGAGTGGTGGGATGTTGGACATGATGTGTTGCTCGTGGTACTCTGCTTTAATTTTTAAAGTTGTAGACTACGGTATAATCTATGGAAATAATCAGTATAAAAATACAGTAATGATAGGCATGCTTATTAGCTTTTTAAAGAAGAAACTCCATCATACAATTAAAAGGAATTGGCATTCCAATTAGCTACCATTCAAAATTAATGCACACAATAAATGTTTGAAGCTATTTTGATAAATTTGTAGAAAATGTACATAATCCAGTTTTTGTTGATTAGCACACATATATCATGGGATAAAAATATAAAATAGGGATTTATCATTTACATTTTAATAATCATTTTAATAATAATAATAATAATAATAATAATAATAATAATAATTGTGTGAAAAATTATGATTTTGCCCTTTTTTAAAATATGATTGATTGACAGGTTTTGGAAAAGACATTTTGATATAATTCCTCAGGATGAAAAAAAAATCTGGTATTTATAAAATTCTTTGGATTGTACATTTTTTTAGAAAAACAGGTCCAACATTTTTTCCAACCTGCCTCACATTTTGCGCCTTCCATTTGCTGCTGGTCAGGTGTTTAGTGCCTGCATGCTGGATACTCTTCTCTATCAGGTAAGCAAAGATATTGTCCAGTTTTCTTATTTCTGCTGTTCCTTAATTTTTTCCCATAGATATAGACCCATTTGTTGTGCACTGACATATGCACATGATTGAAATTCCTATGTTTTGTAATGATATTTTCTTTAACTACTTCCCTTGGACATAGACTCCTATGTTTTGTGATAATTTTTTCTTTAATTACTTCCCTTGGACATAGACTTATGTTTTGTGATGATTTTTTCCTTAATTACTTTCCTTGGACATAGACTTATGTTTTGTGATGATTTTTTTCCTTAATTACTTCCCTTGGACATAGAACCTGGTTGTTTTGCACTTATAAAAGCATTTGAAATAGAAAATACCAACAGAATTGGTGGAAACACTTCAAGAAATAAAAAAGTTTGTCAAATGATTTCATTTTTAGTTCCTTTTTTATTTTGGTTTAAAAGTAATCATAAATTATAAATGTCCTCTTGTATTTAGTTATGAAAGGTGTTTTACAATCTCAGCTATGTTTGAGTGTGTTTCTGAGATAACCTAATTGATCACCAAATGTGTTTTATATCAAATTTTTTTTGAGTGTTTGTTTTATTGTTACAAATAAAAGCACACCTGCTTTGTATGATTGTGTGAATTACATCTTTTGTATCAAATCTAACTCAAGGAGGTGGAATTTAAAAAAGTTTAAAGACATGAATATCCTACCTGTGCAACAGTTAACAGTCACAATAAGTTTAGTTCAAAACTGCATGCCTTGACTAAAAGGCAAGGTTATTGTTAGACCTATTGGTTATTAATACTCATATTCAATAATACCCTACTAGGGGCCCCTTGTGACCAAGTGGTCTAAAGTGCTGTCTGTTATGGATCACTGCCATTTATCCTGTCAGTGTGGGTTCGAGTCTAGAATTTGGCAAATGTGGATATTTGAGAAAGTTTGCCAGTAGCTTTCCCATGATTTCCCAGTTTCTTCCTCCACCATTAATATGGGCTGCCATGTATAGCCTATCATGTGCTGAAAAATGGCATTAAGCCCCACAACAACAACAACAATAACAACAATAATACCCTACTAAAGCCTCCATAGTGGACTAATAAACATGGGGTGGGTATATACTGTCCCATTCACTGTACTCTTGTTGTACCATCACCAGGTAAAGCCAGTGTTGAAATACTGTTTACATCTGCATCACCAAGTACAGCCAATGTTGAAATGCTGCTAATGTCTGCATCACTAAGTACAGCCAGTGTTGAAATGCTGCTAATGTCTGCATCACCAAGTACAGCCAGTGTTGAAATGCTGCTAATGTCTGCATCACCAAGTACAGCCTATGTTGAAATGCTGCTAATGTCTGCATCACCAAGTACAGCCAATGTTGAAATGCTGCTTAAGTCTGCATCACCAAATGCAGCCAATTTTAAATTGCTGTATAAGTCTGTGTCACTAAATATGGCCAGTGTTGAAATGCTGTACTTGTCAGCATTACTAAATACAGCCAATGTAGTATTACCATGAACAGTCAATGCATGATGGAATGGTAATAAGAAAATGCAGGCATATATTAAAATGCTATAATTCTCGACCAATACTGATGGTCTGGTGAAGGAATGTTATTGGCCTGAACATGTATCAGTATTTTGGCTGCATTAATCTTTTCATTATTTTGACTTTGACTTCTGTCATGTTAACTGATTATTGGTAATTGATGTTTTTCACTATTTGGTACAGTACATATAGATTGTAAAATGTATATTGATGGTATGATGGTAATATGAAGATATCGGTGGTAAAAAACATAATGGGTAAGAAATTTAAGACTTTGTATATAATATACATGTCTGTTTGCATTTAAATTGGACAAACTGCACAAACCAAGGTCTGCAGAATTTGTTAGTAGATATTCGACTATGTTAGGACTAATCAGTGAAAAAACAACATTTACCCTGATCTGCCATTCCATTATGTGCCAGCAGATCTGGGTCTCTGCATTATGTTAGGACTAATCAGTGAGAAAAAACAAACAAACAATGTGCGCCAGCAAATCTGGGTCTATATAGTTTGCTATATGTAATCAGTAGAACAAACAGCATATACTTTGATCATCCATTTCATTATGTAACTTCCCACTGGCAATACATTAGCATTTCATTATGTTACTTCCCACTGGCAATACATTAGCATTTCATTATGTTACTTCCCACTGGCAATACAATAGCATTTCATTATGTTACTTCCCACTGGCAATACAGTAGCATTTCATTATGTTACTTCCCACTGGCAATACAATAGCATTTCATTATGTTACTTCCTACTGCCAATACAGTAGCATTTCATTATGTAACTTCCCACTGGCAATACATTAGCATTTCATTATGTTACTTCCCACTGGCAATACATTAGCATTTCATTATGTTACTTCCCACTGGCAATACAGTAGCATTTCATTATGTTGCTTCCCACTGCCAATACAGTAGCATTTCATTATGTAACGTCCCACTGGCAATACAGTAGCATTTCATTATGTTGCTTCCCACTGCCAATACAGTAGCATTTCATTATGTAACTTCCCACTGGCAATACATTAGCATTTCATTATGTTGCTTCCCACTGGCAATACAGTAGCATTTCATTATGTTACTTCCCACTGGCAATACAATAGCATTTCATTATGTTACTTCCCACTGCCAATACAGTAGGATTTCATTAAATTACTTCCCACTGGCAATACAGTAGCATTTCATTATGTAACTTCCCACTGGCAATACATTAGCATTTCATTATGTTGCTTCCCACTGGCAATACAGTAGCATTTCATTATGTTACTTCCCACTGCCAATACAGTAGCATTTCATTATGTAATGTCCCACTGGCAATACAGTAGCATTTCATTATGTTACTTCCCACTGGCAATACAGTAGCATTTCATTATGTTACTTCCCACTGGCAATACATTAGCATTTCATTGTGTTACTTCCCACTGGCAATACAATAGCATTTCATTATGTTACTTCCCACTGGCAATACAATAGCATTTCATTAAGTTACTTCCCACTGGCAATACATTAGCATTTCATTATGTTGCTTCCCACTGGCAATACAGTGGCATTTCATTATTGTACTTCCCACTGCCAATACAGTAGCATTTCATTATGTAATGTCCCACTGGCAATACAGTAGCATTTCATTATGTTACTTCCCACTGGCAATACAGTAGCATTTCATTATGTAACTTCCCACTGGCAATACAATAGCATTTCATTAAGTTACTTCCCACTGGCAATACAGTAGCATTTCATTATGTAACTTCCCACTGGCATTACAGGAGCATTTCATTATGTTACTTCCCACTGGCATTACAGGAGCATTTCATTGTGTTACTTCCCACTGGCAATACAATAGCATTTGTGAGCCTTTAGTATGGTTAATAACATTGACTATACTTATCACTACTAGCATTACAGCATGGAAATGTTCTGTTACACTTACATATAAGGTTCTAGTTAGTCTGGATAATATCAGTGAATATCATTGCAAATGTTTGTTTTATTTTTAATGTAAATAACTTATCTCACTTTTTATGAGAGACATCTTGTTGTAAACAGTAGCCCTTGTGCTGTGTTATAGGCAAATGTTAAAGATCACAAAATATGTAAGGGTGGAGAGGATTTTGAGTGTTTTGCCCAAGATAATTTGGAAAAAACATTAGATCAAATTACATCTTAAAATAACTAAATTTCACGTGGATGCAAGTCTCATCTTTTCATGTGGTCCATGCCATTGAATAATTGGGATAGGGAAATATATGTATATAGCCAACAAACTACCAGGTTAAAATAATATCCCACAGACAGAATTAAATATATCATAAGAAATGAAGTTATCTAATTCTACTGTCATCAGGAAAATTTAAAAATCAAACTTGATCAGGGTATTCCTAATTGAAAGGAAATTTAAATGGTTTCAATCCAAAGTCATTTTAAAGTGATAGAGCAAAATTAAAATTTGCAGTGGTTTCATGGAGTGTGATAAGATAGATGAAAGCAAGAACTGCTCTATGTCTGTTCTACGGATATGGTGGGGAGATAAAAAGACCCCTAAAGGGGCATTGTACTGAAGAAGTCAGTATAAAGGGACGTTGAACTGCTCATTGTATTATTGTCTTTTTCAGACCTTTGTAAAGGGCTACCTGATCACATTTGTACGACTTCTTCTAGGAATTGATGAAGAGGAGAACTCGGGGCATTTGTCCAGTGTAAGTTTCACCATAAGGATATTTGGTGTTGAAATAAGCATTTAATATGTACACACATGAACGTTATGTGTATAATTCATCATGTTTATATAAGTATTATGTATATGTGTGTGTGTGTGTGTATATATATATAAAACCATTTTCATTTTCACTGAAAACTTTACATTGATAGCAACACAATAGATATATTGTAAATTGCATGGTTGCCATGGGCAACTCGGTTTAAAAATCTGGTTGCTTGGTAAATTGCTTTAGTTGCTCTTAAGTTTTTCATAATCAAAACTATTCAACAACTTTTAGCCATCTTTATAGTTAGTTTTTATAGTACACAATATTTATAATTCTCCATCAGTCCTTCTAATGGTAAGAATCACAGACCCATGAGAAGCTACTGGCAGGCTTTCTCACTTACCCATGTTAGCTGAGTCTGGACTTGAACTCAGGCAGACAGAGGTGAGATGGCAGTGATCTATAATGGTCAGCGCTTCAGACCACTCAGCCACAAGGACACCCCTAGTACTTTTAATATTAATCCAGTACTGTTAACATTAATCCAGTACTGTTAACATTAATCCAGTACTGTTAACATTAAACCAGTACTATTAAGCCTTTGTCTAAGCTGTCAGAAAACTGTAAACTAACCATGTAGGATTTTTCCAATACTCAGAGCATAAATATCTTCAGAATTTAAAATTGTTAGCACTGCATCCATCAGCAACTAATGTTGGTCACATGACCTATAATGGTTAGAAGACTATATGGAAAGGTGGCACTCACCAGTTATTATGTACTTTTGAGAGAGTGATGTATGTAAGGTAAAGTGGTTTGCATTTTAAACATGCACAGTGGAGAGAATGTTGGTATACCTATATGCTACTTTCATGTAATGTGGCTAAAATTTCTTTGGATATTGTACTTTTGGAAATTTTAAATGATCTTAGCACACTGCTAAAATAACTGCTCCCTTGTGCTCAAAAAATCAACCTGAATTTGTCTAAAGTACACTATCCTTGGCAGCTATTAAAATAGGGAAAATGAATTTTGCCAAACTAAACAATACCAGCTTCTAAAAGTGCAATGAATGAATTACCAAATACATAAACGTTATCAGCTCCCTTTTTTTACAATTTACCTCTGAAAATTGAGAAGTGAAAATAAGCAAGTTGAGCTAGCACTTTTTTGAAAGGTGCACATCTGGAGTAAGGCCAAGCTGTATACTCTCTAACCCATATTACACCCATCAATCATACACCAAAATAAAGGGAATTAAAGGTTCTTTGAACAATACCTGTGATATACAAAGTCTTTTTTAAATAGCCAATATAGTTAGTGAGGAAACCCTTGGAAATTCTTTTCCTTTAAAATTCTAACCCTATGCTAAATATGAAACTGTGGATCGCCACCTTAAAAACAAATATAAACATTTATGCAATTATTTTTCTTATTTTTATATTATTGTGTATGATGTTCTGAATGAAATGGTATATTAACATTGTTTTTTGTTCATGAAAATAAGCTAATTATGCTTATTTTGCTCTAGCTTACATAAGTTGCCATGAGGCATGTTTGTGTGAATAATGACCTTCATTATGGGGAAATTAGAATCCTTAGAATATAGGAATAAAATCAACTTAAATTGAAAACTGTTGCATTAAGTAAAAGAAATACATAGTAAAAATGTTTCTTTTCATTTATTTGCAATGAAATTAAAAAAATAAATGATGGCAATGCAAATTTCCTTTCTTCCATATTAAACAATAAGTAAATCTTTGACCTTTGACCTTTATGAACATCACCTGTCCCATCCATTTCATACTTTAAAATTTATTGTTGACATCTCAGGAATAAATAAAGCTAGTTTCACATTTCTGTCTTTCAGCATAACTTTGGTTGCTATGTTGACAAAATGCAATGTGCATTTTTTAATTTTTCACTTTTTATCATAAGGAGGGGGGCTGTACCGGTTTGAGGCTCTGACTCTATTAAATGATGTTCTAAGGGGGAAAATACAGGACAATTTTTCTAAAGGACTGTTTTGATGCTTGTGACTTAAATATTTCAGCCATACAATCAAAAACAAATCATACAATAATAATGCCTATATACTCTTTATGGTGGCACTCACCAGTTATTATGTACTTTTGAGAGAGTGATGTAAGTAAGGTGAAGTTGTTTGCATTTTAAACATGCACAGTGGAGAGAATGTTGGCATACCTATATGTTACTTTCATGTAATGTGGCTGAAATTTCTTTGGATATTGTACTTTTGGAAATTTTAAATGATCTTAGCCAACTGCTAAGTAAAACATGCTCCCTTGTGCTCCAAAAATCAAACTGAATTTGTCTAAAGTACATTATCCTTGGCAGCTATGAAAATAGGGAAAATGAATTTTGCCAAACTAAACAATACCAGCTTTTAAAAGTGCAATGAATGTATTACCAAATACATAAAATGTAAAAAAAGTTATCAACTCTTTTTTTTTTTACAATTTACCTTTGAAGTTTGAGAAGTGAAAATGAGCAAGTTGAGCTAGCACTTTTTTGAAAGGTGCACATCTGGAGTAAGGCCAAGCTGTGTACTCTCTAACCCATATTACACTCATCAATCATATACCAAAATAAAGGGAATTAAATGTTCTTTGAACAATACCTAAGATATACAAAGTCTTTTTTAAATAGCCAGTATAACTAGTGAGAAAACCCAGGGAAATTCTTTTCCCTTAAAATTCTAATCCTATGCTAAATATGAAACTGTATAATGCCATCAAAAGGAATTTAAAGGAGGTGATCAAAATATGGCAGCTGAGGCAGGGATAAGGGGCTTAAATTTACATCCATCTTCACCAGTCT
Source organism: Potamilus streckersoni (assembly GCA_016746295.1). Taxonomy (NCBI): domain Eukaryota; kingdom Metazoa; phylum Mollusca; class Bivalvia; order Unionida; family Unionidae; genus Potamilus; species Potamilus streckersoni. The sequence goes on along the minus strand of JAEAOA010001908.1, from coordinate 1,642,341 downwards.
CCTTGTATCACATGACCATTCCCAAGATTAAGTTCAAAGTTGGCATACATGTCCATACATCCATATGTCTATCAATTCCCAAGATTAAGGTCAAAGTTGACAAACATGTCCAAACATCCAGCAGTCCACTTGTCTATCCATTCCCAAGATTAAGTTCAAAGTTGGCATACATGTCCATACATCCATATGTCTATCAATTCCCAAGATTAGGGTCAAATTTGACAAACATGTCCAAACATCCAGCAGTCCACTTGTCTATCCATTCTCAAGATTAATTTCAAAGTTGGCATATATATCCATACATCCATATGTCTATCAATTCCCAAGATTAAGGTCAAAGTTGGCAAACATGTCCATACATCCAGCAGTCCACTTGTCTATCCATTCTCAAGATTAATTTCAAAGTTGGCATATATGTCCATACATCCATATGTCTATCAATTCCCAAAATTAAGGTCAAAGTTGGCATTCCATATTTCCTGTATATATTTGGACACTGTATTTATTGGGCAATATAACAACTTTTAAAGTAATTTTGTTGTTCGCTGTATGTTTTGAGAGACATCATCTTTTCAAGTCTTAAGTTATGAGAACCTTTTATATAATTTGAAAATTACATCGGAAAATGCACTCTAACAGAAATTTTATTTAAAAAATATAAACTTAAAATATACTTAAGATTAAACTCTTCAATCCACTACAGCATTATGTCATCAGCACAACCCATCTCCTGCACATGTACGATCCATTCTTTAGGTGCATGAATATTATGACTTTTGCATGCTGTGAAAAATTGTTGCTAGAGGCATCACATCACCTAAAGCAGATGCTGCAAAGATTAAAGTCAGATTTTTTTTAAAATCTGCCCCAGTTGTGCTAATTCACACTTTTAAGCACACACCCACACACCCCATTTTATAATCAGTCTGTCCAGGAATAAGATCAAAGTACACTAGAATTTCATCCATGTTAATGATCATATTGTCATCAAAATCATCTTCTCTTCTGGCCTTCATGAATTCATCAAATGATTCTATTTTCTCCAAATTTTATGGGTGACACTGGTTGAGTTATTATGTAAGTCAGGTAAGTGATACAAGGCCCAGCTGGGCCTCTTGTTGCATCATATTATCTGTCTTTCATGTGTACATGTGTGCTAATATCTGCCACCAAAATACAGGAAGACCCATCTGTGCTTATTTTTTATATACACTTATTTTTATATTTTGTGTTTGTTATCCAGATTTAGATTTTATGGTAAATTTGTTACTGTTACAGCAACTTTCCTTTTGTCTTCTAAAGATTAAAATCAAGAAAACAACGAAGGCCAATTATTGTACATATGGTGAGCTGTATAATGGACTGTGCACAACAACGGGAGAGGTTCCTATAGCCTTGTATCGTACTGAACAACAAATGGCAAACTCTTATGAGGAGGAAAGCAAGGTCAGAACAATACTATATTCTAAATATAGTTCATAGTGTAAGTATTAAAAATAATATTATAAAAGATGGACCACACAAATAAAATTAATACAGAAATGATCAGTTACAGCTCTGCAATGATGTTTGATTAGACAGGTGTTATAAATGTGTTTACAGGCATTTGTCATGAGAGATGCACACATTAGGTTTAAAACATAGTTTTATTTCTTTTACCTGTTATTAGTGGAGCAATTCAAAAGCATGTCAGTAGATTGCTCTTTTTTCTATTAGGAGTGGACCAGTTCATTGGCATGTCTGTAGGCTGTTGTTTTACATGCTGTGAGTGTAGAAGTTTGATAGGGTGCCTGTAGATCTTTTACCTTTGATGAGTGGAGCATTTCAATAGCCATGCCTGTAGATGTTTTACCCTTAATGAGTGGAGCAGTTCAGTAGGCATGCATATAGATGTTTTACCCTTGATGAGTGGAGCAGTTCAATAGGCATGCCTGTAGATGTTTTACCCTTAATGAGTGGAGCAGTTCAGTAGGCATGCATGTAGATGTTTTTCCCATGACAAGTGGAGCAGTTAAATAGGCATGCCTGTAGATATTTTACCCTTAATGAGTGGAGCAGTTCAATAGGCATGCCTGTAGATGTGTTACCTTAACGAGTGGAGCAGTTCAATAGGCATGCCTGTAGATGTTTAACCCTTAATGAGTGGAGCAGTTCAATAGACATGCCTGTAGATGTTTTACCCTTGATGAGTGGAGCAGTTCAATAGGCATGCCTGTAGATGTTTTACCTTAATGAGTGGAGCAGTTCAATAGACATGCCTGTAGATGTTTTACCCTTAATCAGTGGAGCAGTTCAATAGGCATGCCTGTAGATGTGTTACCTTAATTAGTGGAGCAGTTCAATAGGCATGCCTGTAGATGTTTTACCCTTGATGAGTGGAGCAGTTCAGTAGGCATGCATGTAGATGTTTTACCCTTGATGAGTGAAGCAGTTCAATAGGCATGCCTGTAAATGTTTTACCCTTTATGAGTGGAGCAGTTCAATAGGCATGCCTGTAGATCTTTTACCTTTAATGAGTGGAATTGTTCAATAGGCATGCCTGTAGATGTTTTACCCTTAATGAGTGGAGCAGTTCAGTAGGCATGCCTGTAGATGTTTTACCCTTAATGAGTGGAGCAGTTCAATAGGCATGCCTGTAGATATTTTACCTTAATGAGTGGAGCAGTTCAATAGGCATGCATGTAGATGTTTTACCCTTGACAATTGGAGCAGTTCAATAGGCATGCCTGTAGATGTTTTACCCTTAATGAGTGTAGAAGTTTGATAGGCATGTCTGTAAATGTTTTACCCTTAATGAGTTGAGCAGTTCAATAGGCATGCCTGTAGATGTTTTACCCTTAATGAGTTGAGCAGTTCAATAGGCATGCCAGTAAATCTTTTAGATTTATTAAAGTGGGTGGAGGTACCTGATATCTGTGTTTTAGTGTTAGATTTATTAAAGTGTGTTGCAGCCCAATATCTATGTTTTCATATTTGATTTAATTTAATAAAGTGGGTGGAAGTACCTGGTATCTCTGTTAGGGTGTTAGATTTATTAAAGTGAATCTGTTAGGGTGTTGGATTTATTAAGGTAGATTTAGGTATCTCGTTTTGGTTTAGGTAAATATAACTTGCTGTATGAGATGGATCTTAGTTCATGCATATTTATATTTCAACAAATTTCAAGTTACCTTTAAGATTATTAAGAGCCAGTACATGTAAGTATTGATAGACATTAAAACCCATTTGAAACTGAGTTCTCTGTTGAAATTGGAAGTCAACTTTTAGGGTTTTAAAATGATTTGGTTTGTTAATGTTGTATCTAACTCAGATTCAAGGATAACCCCAGCTGCTATTTTTTGAAATTTCAGTAATCTTTCCAGATTTTTTTGTAACACTATTACCCCATATAGAACAATATTCTAGGTGTGATATATGTATTGTAAAACATCTTTCTCTGTTCTTCAGGGAGATAAGATTTTATTCTGTTAAAGAGATAAAGCAGTGAAATAACTTTCTTTAATGACTTTTGTATTGTAGGAGAACAACAACACCTCCCAACCAAGCTTTAAACATGACTTAAGGAAGAACTCGACATCTTTGTACATGTCTAAACACTGGAACACAAATTACAACCAAGAACAAGCTGATATTTCAGATCTAGTGCGCAACAGGATGAAAAGACTGGCGCTGTGTGAAGAAGATTACTGTAAGTGTCGGCCATTGTGATACAACTATTTTTAACTTTTTTTACAGACGAATTTTGTTTTCTTTACTTTGATAGATAGGTTGGTAGCTTGACAGCTACAAAACACTACTGCAGCTGCTAATTTTTATGTTTATACAAGATAACACTCTCTCTCTCTCTCTCTCAGTATGTATATATATATATATATATATATATATATATATATATATATATATATATATATATATATATATATATATATATATATATATAATTTCAGAGCTGCTACATGTACTGAACCCCCAAAATATCATCTGGTCCAGATTAAATAACATTATTACAGATTGTCATTTGCAAAAGATTGCAACTACTAAAATTACTATGTATTGGAAAATTGCCAATGTGTACCAAATTAGCTGTGTTATGTAAAGGCAGTGAATCTGTGTAACTAATAACAAGTGTTGTCTCAACATACCTGCAGGAAGAGGTGGGGCATTTCTTTTACTCTAAAAGCTGCTTTTTCAATAGGATCAGTGCACTTGACTCAAATAAATGATAATCTACAAATGTTAAGAATAGAAAATAAAGAAAAATTCAAATTGCAAGAAAAGAAATTCAAATGTTTTCTTTTATGTATATGAAACTCTTTCCAACTAAACATAAATGCCAGATTGTCATATATCATCACCACACACATACACACACACCACACACACACACACAAACATAGTCACACACATTCCTTAAAAGTTGGATCAAACTGCATATGCCCAGATTTGCCATCACATTATGTGCTTCCAGATCTGGTTCTATGCAGTTTCTTAGAATGCGTGCAGTAGATTCGGTAGGACAGGATGCTTCATGTCTGTTGCATGATGCCCCAGTGCTAGACTAGACGTCACTATAAACTGCAAAAATTGTAACGTTATGGCTAAAATTGTTAAAGCTATGTTAAAAATCTTAAAACACATACACACACATAACCCTGCTTTGTACACATGATACAATGCAGCCAGGTTAAGGGAGATAACATTTCAAGGCTAATCTTGGTATTTAAAAGATGCATTCATACCACCTACCAGTATCCTCAATCCATGTTCTTAATTGCAAGATTTTTATGAGTCCCTCTATATTAGACAGCAGTGGCACAGTACATTTCTCAGCAGCAAGTAAATTTGTGCCACTTATCAGTCTTTTTGCTCTTTTATTTTGCAGGTGAAATAGAAAGCTCTAAGAATGAGGTTTCCTATGTTATTCTGAACCCTTCTCCACAAAGGACACTAAAAGTTGGGGATCTAGTGTAAGTATATCTTATTTATAAAAAAAGATCATATACATCAGAAAATCTTTGCATTGAATTTTAAATCAAATAATGATCCTGGACATAGGATGGCCTTTGCATTGAATTTTAAATCAAATAATGATCCTGGACATAGGATGGCCTTTGCATTGAATTTTAAATCAAATAATGATCCTGGACATAGGATGGCCTTTGCATTGAATTTTGAATCAAATAATGATCCTGGACATATTATGGCCTTTGCATTGAATTTTAAATCAAATAATGATCCTGGACAGTGGATGCTTTATGTATGGTATTTAAATCAAATAATGATCCTGGACATTATAAGGTCTTTGCATTGAATTTTAAATCAAATAATGATCCTGGACATTAGAAGATCTTTGCATTGAATTTTAAATCAAATAATGATCCTGGACATTATAAGGTCTTTGCATTGAATTTTAAATCAAATAATGATCCTGGACATTAGAAGGTCTTTGCATTGAATTTTAAATCAACTAATGATCCTGGACATTAGAAGGTCTTTCCATTGAATTTTAAATCAAATAATGATCCTTGACATTAGAAGGTCTTTCCATTGAATTTTAAATCAAATAATGATCCTGTACATAGGATGGCGTATGCATTGAATTTTAAATCCAATTTGTCTTGGATGTTGGGTATGCATGGTCTTTGCTTCAAGATTTAAATCAAAACAGGGATCTTAAATTTCAAATTAAAATATGGATTCTGGGCATTGGAAGGTCTTTACATTAAATATTAAATTAAAATATGGATCCTGGGCATTGGAAGGTCTTTGCATTGAATATTAAATTAAAATATGGATCCTGGGCATTGGAAGGTCTTTGCATTGAATATTAAATTAAAATATGAATCCTGGGCATTGGAAGGTCTTTGCATTAAATATTAAATTAAAATATGGATCCTGGGCATTGGAAGGTCTTTACATTAAATATTAAATTAAAATATGGATCCTGGGCATTGGAAGGTCTTTGTATTGAATATTAAATTAAAATATGGATCCTGGGCATTGGAAGGTCTTTGTATTGAATATTAAATTAAAATATGGATCCTGGGCATTGGAAGATCTTTGCATTAAATATTAAATTAAAATATGGATCCTGGGCATTGGACGGTCTTTGCATTGAAAATTAAATTAAAATATGGATCCTGGGCATTGGAAGGTCTTTGCATTGAATATTAAATTAAAATATGGATCCTGGGCATTGGAAGGTCTTTGCATTGAATATTAAATTAAAATATGAATCCTGGGCATTGGAAGGTCTTTGCATTGAATATTAAATTAAAATATGGATCCTGGGCATTGGAAGGTCTTTGCATTGAATATTAAATTAAAATATGGATCCTGGGCATTGGAAGGTCTTTGCATTAAATATTAAATTAAAATATGGATCCTGGGCATTGGAAGGTCTTTGCATTAAATATTAAATTAAAATATGGATCCTGGGCATTGGAAGGTCTTTGCATTGAATATTAAATTAAAATATGGATCCTGGGCATTGGAAGGTCTTTGCATTGAATATTAAATTAAAATATGGATCCTGGGCATTGGAAGGTCTTTGCATTAAATATTAAATTAAAATATGGATCCTGGGCATTGGACGGTCTTTGCATTGAATATTAAATTAAAATATGGATCCTGGGCATTGGAAGGTCTTTGTATTGAATATTAAATTAAAATATGGATCCTGGGCATTGGACGGTCTTTGCATTAAATATTAAATTAAAATATGGATCCTGGGCATTGAATGGTCTTTGTATTGAAAATTAAATTAAAATATGGATCCTGGGCATTGGAAGGTCTTTGCATTAAATATTAAATTAAAATATGGATCCTGGGCATTGGAAGGTCTTTGCATTGAAATTTAGAGTGTTTCCTGTTTTTACATTTGTTTGTGATTACCTTTAATATTCTGGTTTTGCTTTGCATTCACTTCAATAATGGTGTAGGTTTTTCAAGTAAATTTAGTCACAGAGCCATGTTTGCTTGTTATGTGGATACATCTTAATATGTACAACACCACTTTGCCAAATGTAGGTCAGTGCAGTCTATATTTAACCCATTCCTGACTTTGGTTTAGGTTTTCATTTACCTCATTTCCGTGTGTACTATTGCATTGAAAGATATATGGCTTAGTTCATGGACACATCAAGTTGGGTATAAAGAAACCAAATAGTCAGAAGTAGGTCAGTTTGACTTAGATTCCACACTTCAATGACTATGTTATCCCCTGATGAACAGAACTATGTGGGGCCATAGTTTATTGCCCATTCATTTTTGTTCATTCATTTATTTTTTGTCTTTGTTACTGCCTCATTATTTTTTTACCCTTTATTATCTTAGACCTTATTTCAACTACAATTATGATAATTGGTACATGGATGCATTTCATGAAGTGAAATTCAGCCATTCCCGAAACTAAGTCACTGTGACAATCTGTATTATGCATTAAATTTTAACTTGTATTTTAAGCTATTCATTGATTGCACCCTTAATAGCTTATACTATATTTAAACTTTACTCTTGAACAGTGGTATGTATTGTTTGAAAACATATAGATGAATGTAAACTAGTAACGTCTGAACTAGTTCAATATAACATCTAAATGAATGTAACCCAGTATTGCCTGAACTAGGTCAATATAACATCTAGATGAATGTAACCTAGTAATGCCTGAACTAGGTCAATATAACATCTAGATGAATGTAACCTAGTAATGCCTGAACTAGGTCAATATAACATCTAGATTAATATAACCCAGTAATGCCTGAACTAGGTCAATATAACATCTAGATGAATGTAACCCAGTATTGCCTGAACTAGGTCAATATAACATCTAGATTAATATAACCCAGTAATGCCTGAACTAGGTCAATATAACATCTACATGAATGTAACCCAGTAATGCCTGAACTAGGTCAATATAACATAATCTACATGCTGCATGTATTTTCAGCTGTTCATTCAACTGTATTTCACCATCACTTATGAAAATTGATATGTAGATACATTTTGATGAAAGGAACATCACCATACCAAAACAAGGTCACATTGACTTATGTCCTTCTTTTTAAGCGGTTCATTGTTACAACTGCAATATCTTTGGTTCTTTTTCATTTACACTTATAATAATTGATATGTAGAAACATTGGATAGGAGTAATACAGCATACCAAAACAACATCACTGTCTAAATTTTCACGGTCAAGTCAGACAAGTCAATCCTATGAATTTACTGTATGTCTTATGAAAATAACACTTAAAATAAGGATTTTTTGGAATTAAAGCAAAAACTATGGAAAATATATCCTTGACAAACAAATCTGGATAATCGATTCATCTGTGTTTGGTTGGATCTAGATTTCATGAGAAATAGTGGAGTTAGTCAGGGAACCAGACTAACTTTACATCAGTACCACATTTGCTTTAAACTGCACATATTATTTCATGCAAAGCGTCCACATGATCAAACTGTTGATTACGGAATTTTAAAAAATGGCATCCAGCAAGCAATGCATGTTGAAGAGAAAACAGAAATGAAGTTTCTTAAAAAGCATTAATAATCAGCACAGAATAATGAAAAGGTATTAAAAAGAAATATTTAAATTCTTGTGAATAATAGCAGAAAGGAACACAATTACATTTATTGGATATCACATGTCAATTTGAGTATGTCATGCCGCAGGGCATATGATTTTCTGTCAACATGTGAAATGAAAAAAAAAGGACTTAAGTTGAGAAATACCAACAAGCAATTGAACTGCATAGGGTTCAGAACTGAAGTTTGTGCAACTGTACATAAGATACATAAGGCCTACGTGTACTTTACAGACTGTTTAGTTGAACATAATGTTCACCATCGCTACATGTTTTGAATACTGAACTTTTAAATATTGTATCTGATTTTATTATAGCAGTTTAAGAGATTTTGTTACACCTTTCTGAAAACATGTCAAACTTACAGAGAAAACAATCAACTACCGTACTGAGATGATTTCATCAGGGTTATCAGGTCTGTAAAATGAGTTTTGTTTCTTGATATGCTTGTTTGTTATGCATAATATCTTCACCCTATTTCACCACACGTCATAAAATTGGCATATAGATACACATTTTAATAAAAGTAATTAAAATGTATTACAACTATATTGGTAGGTCCAGTTTGTATGTCTCGGTGATGTAAATTCAGCCATTTGTTGTTTACACCATTAGTATGTTTGACCTTATTTTTTATTTATATGAGTGTATACATGAAAGGTGTAATGCACTGCTGTGAACTCTGACATGGTTGCCAGCTTCTGTCTTTTTTTGGCTTTCCACTAGCTCTAGTCTTTTCTATTTTTTGTCGGACTTCCTATTTTTCTCAACTTTTTCCCTGCTATACTTCAATATTATGTTGACATAAAGGTAGACATTGCTGTTTTATGGACTGTATATATTGACACGCTCAAAACAAATTCTATCACATAAGCAATCCCTTTAAAAAATAACAATGAAATAGAAATGTAAAGATGTGACACAGAGTTTCAGCTAGGGTTGCACGAGATGGTATAAATCATCCATGCCATAAAGAATATAGAACCTTGAAAAATCAATAGCAATTCACTAGCTGTGAAAAATCACCCATGACATAAAGGATATAGTACCTTGAAAAATCAATAGCAATTCATTAGCTGGGATAAATCATCCATGACATAAAGAATATAGAACCTTGAAAAATCAATAGCAATTCACTAGCTGGGATAAATCATCCATGACATAAAAGATATAGAACCTTGAAGAATCAATAGCAATTCACTAGCTGGGATAAATCATCCATGACATAAAGGATATAGTACATTGAAGAATCAATAGCAATTCACTAGCTGAGATAAATCATCCATGACATAAAGGATATAGAACCTTGAAGAATCAATAGCAATTCACTAGCTGGGATAAATCTTCCATGACATAAAGGATATAGAACCTTGAAGAATCAATAGCAATTTACTAGCTGGGATAAATCATCCATGACATAAAGGATATAGAACCTTGAAGAATCAATAGCAATTCACTAGCTGGGATAAATCATCCATGACATAAAGGATATAGAACCTTGAAAAATCAATAGCAGTTCACTTGCTGGTATAAATCACCAATGCCATAAAGTATATAGAACCTTGAAAAATCAATAGCAATTCACTAGCTGGCATAAATCATCTGTGCCATAAAGTATTTTAGAACCTTGGAAAATCACTAGCAGTTTGCTAGCTGGTGTATATCATTCATACTGTAAAGTGTATAGAACCTTGGAAAATCACCAGCAGTTTGCTAGCTGGTGTATATCATTCATACTGTAAAGTGTATAGAACCTTGGAAAATCACTAGCAATTTGCTAGCTGGTGTATATCATTCATACTGTAAAGTGTATAGAGCCTTGGAAAATCACTAGCAATAAATCTTTCATGTTCTAAAGTGTATAGAACCTTTTCAGGTTCATAATACTGCATGTTGATATAAAAGTACTTATTTCACTTGTCGGTGTTGACATATGTGAAATTCAGTCTTGGAATGGAAACTTTATACAGTGTGACCCACTATAACTTGCTCCATTATAACATGGTAGTGGCATGGCTCCCAAAATTTCATTCTCCTTATTACCGGTATTTTTCTCATAAACTAAAAAAAACACAAGTACGTAAAGTAAATTGCGTAAAGTTTTATTATCATGTTAGAAAAGAGATTGCTTATAAATTTGAATATAAGATGTTTGTGTCTTTACTCCTGAAATATCATATACATGTACATGTATTATTGTCATACACGGAAAACATTTCTTCTTATATGTGCTCAAAATAACATGTAGGAAGTTTATTATCATTTTGGGGAGAAAATCATGTTTGGATTCTAAAATAAAACAATCGTGGCATGGTTCCTAATATTTTTAAATGACTGCTCATAAGTTATTATTATTTATTTAGATATTATTATTGGTCCATGAGCAATGAAGCCATCAAGTCTACTTTGTGTTTTTCTTCAATGCATTCCCTATACAACCATTACTCAAACAATATCCGACATATATTTTAAAAACTGCATTTGCAACTAAGTAACAAACAATGTGACAGTTGATAAAAGATTCTCACCTGAATTTATAAATCAATTAAGTTAAGTACATTGCTCATTATCAAAGTCAATTGCTGGTCTAAACTTGTTCAAATTATGAGTAAAGGTTAACATCAAACAAATGCAAGTCGCCAATATGTGCACATGGCTTAGCGGTGTTGTTTTATGCAATCAGTTGACCAGTGAATAATGTGGTTCATTCCCTACAAATATAACCTCTTGTTTATTGCTGTAGTCAGAAAGCAGCTGAAAATTACAGTTTTTCAAACAATAATAAAGTATTACAAATCAGGGATGAGAAGATGTAGCAGTATGAAATTTATACAGACACCGTTTTTTAACCTTTTGATGTACTGTTTCATCATTCATTTCATACAATTTGTTTTTATTTTGTTTCCCATTGAATTCTGTCACATACTGATCTGTAAAAAAATTAATGAATATTTTAAATATGTATGCTGATATTTTCGATGGAAATATTTGTACTGTGGATTCAATGTATATGATGAGATTCATGGGTTTGTACATGGTGTTGATACTCTATTCATGCTATATATTAAACATGTATATATAAACTATACACCTGTATGCACCAATGAGCTGGTTCTCTGAATAAAGTAATATATTATGCATGCAATCTGTTATCACTGTAGGTGTTTTTCTCATTTAATATACATTGATTTTAAATGGTAACTGTGTTAATGATGCACACGTTTTTGCACCCGCTTTTATTACCTCCCCCCTCCAACCTTCCAAATTTGTTGGTAACATACATAGTTGATTATAACACTGTTCGGTTCATAACATGGTCAGGATCTATGACTCTCAACTACCACTTTATAGTGGGATCATATTGTATGTGTGTTATGCACTATGGAATCACAGATTGACCTTCTGTATTAAATGCGAGATCAGCGATTTAAAATTAAATGATAAATTCAGTTAATTTGCAGTAATATGATTGACAGTATTTTGGTTTTAACATAAATGTAAATGGTATTAATTTCATTTTAACACAAATGTAAATGACAGTAATCCAGTTTTAATACAAAGGTGAATGAAGTAATCTAGTTTTAACACAAATGTAAATGACAGTAATCTAGTTTTAACATGGATGTGAATTAGGTTATTTTGTTTTAACACAAATGTAACTGACAGTAATTTAGATCTAACACAAATGTAAGTGATAGTAATATAGTTCTAACACAAATGTAAATGACAGTAATCTAGTTCTAACACAAATGTAAATGACAGTAATCTAGTTCTAACACAAATGTAAATGACAGTAATCTAGTTCTAACACAAATGTAAATGACAGTTATCTAGTTCTAACACAAATGTAAATGACAGTAATCTAGTTCTAACACAAATATAATGACAGTAATCTAGTTCTAACACAAATGTAAATGACAGTAATCTAGTTCTAACACAAATGTAAATGACAGTAATCTAGTTCTAAAACAAATGTAAATAACAGTTATCTAGTTCTAGCACAAATGTAAATGACAGTAATCTAGTTCTAACACAAATGTAAATGACAGTAATCTAGTTTTAACATGGATGTAAATTAAGTAATTTTGCTTTAACACAAATGTAAATGACAATAATCTAGTTCTAACAAAAATGTAAATGACAGTAATCTAGTTTTAATATGGATGTAAATTAAGTAATTTTGCTTTAACACAAATGTAAATGACAATAATCTAGTTCTAACACAAATGTAAATGACAGTAATCTAGTTCTAACACAAATGTAAATGACAGTAATCTAGTTCTATCACAAATGTAAATGACAGTAATCTAGTTCTAACACAAATGTAAATGACAGTAATCTAGTTCTAACACAAATGTAAATGACAGTAATCATTTTAACACAAATGTAAATGACAGTAATCTTGTTTTAACATGGATGTAAATTAAGTAATTTTGCTTTAACACAAATGTAAATGACATTAATTTAGTTCTAACACAAATGTAAATGACAGTAATCTAGTTCTAACACAAATGTAAATGACAGTAATCTAGTTCTAACACAAATGTAAATGACAGTAATCATTTTAACACAAATGTAAATGACAGTAATCTAGTTTTAACATGGATGTAAATTAAGTAATTTTGCTTTAACACAAATGTAAATGACATTAATTTAGTTCTAACACAAATGTAAATGACAGTAATCTAGTTCTAACACAAATATAAATGACAGTAATCTAGTTCTAACACAAATGTAAATGACAGTAATCATTTTAACACAAATGTAAATGACAGTAATCTAGTTTTAACATGGATGTAAATTAAGTAATTTTGCTTTAACACAAATGTAAATGACATTTAGTTCTAACACAAATGTAAATGACAGTAATCTAGTTCTAACACAAATGTAAATGACAGTAATCTAGTTCTAACACAAATGTAAATGACAGTAATCATTTTAACACAAATGTAAATGACAGTAATCTAGTTCTAACACAAATGTAAATGACAGTAATCATTTTAACACAAATGTAAATGACAGTAATCTAGTTTTAACATGGATGTAAATTAAGTAATTTTGCTTTAACACAAATGTAAATGACATTAATTTAGTTATAACACAAATGTAATTGACAGTAATCTAGTTCTAACACAAATGTAAATGACAGTAATCTAGTTTTAACATGGATGTAAATTAAGTAATTTTGCTTTAACACAAATGTAAATGACAATAATCTAGTTCTAACACAAATGTAAATGACAGTAATCTAGTTTTAATACAAATGTAAATGACAGTAATCTAGTTTTATAATAAATGTAAATGACAGTAATCTAGTTTTAACATGGATGTAAATTAAGTAATTTTGCTGTAACACAAATGTAAATGACAGTAATCTAGTTCTAACACAAATGTAAATGACAGTAATCTAGTTCTAACACAAATGTAAATGACAGTAATTTAACACAAAATGTGATTGACAGTAATTTGAGTTCAACACATGTCATGCTGAAAAATTCACATAGAACAATTGTAGGTAATATGTAAATTGCTTCATTGGGAAATGTTTTTTTATTTTTCCTTATCTTTCTAGATATGTGATACAACCAAGCTCTATGTTTGCTATTCCAAGTCGGAGAAACCCTGCACGTGCAAAGGTTCAGCATCCATGGACCCAACCAATTTCCAGAAAGTATCCCCAATATGATGACACTGATGCTATTGTAATCAATTTTGGGGCCAGATACAAGCTAGAAAAGAATAGTTCTGCCTGAAACAGTTGAAATCTTTGTATCTGGTTGACTGTAATAAATGTTAAGGTCACATTCAAGTCAGAAAACAACAGCTTTTCCTGAAACAGTCAAAATCTTTGATTTATTATATTCAATTTTAGGGACACACACAAGTCAGAAAAGCTCAGTACAGCCTAAAACAGTTAAAACATTTGTGACTAGTTTATTGCAATCAATTTTTTTCCAAATTTGAAAAGAACAGTTCTGCCAGAAACAGTTAAATATTTTATATCTGATTTATTATAATCAATTTTACATCTACATTCCAGTCTAAAAACAACAGTTCTGCCAGAAACAGTTAAATATTTTATATCTGATTTAATATAATCAATTTTACATCTACATTCCAGTCTAAAAACAACAGTTCTGCCAGAAACAGTTAAATATTTTATATCTGATTTATTATAATCCATTTTACATCTACATTCCAGTCTAAAAACAACAGTTCTGCCTGAAACAGTTAAATATTTTATATCTGATTTATTATAATCAATTTTACATCTACATTCCAGTCTAAAAACAACAGTTCTGCCTGAAACAGTTAAATATTTTATATCTGATTCATTATAATCAATTTTACATCTACATTCCAGTCTAAAAACAACAGTTTTGCCAGAAACAGTTAAATATTTTATATCTGATTTATTATAATCAATTTTACATCTACATTCCAGTCTAAAAACAACAGTTCTGCCTGAAACAGTTAAATATTTTATATCTGATTTATTATAATCCATTTTACATCTACATTCCAGTCTAAAAACAACAGTTCTGCCTGAAACAATTAAAATCTTTGTGACTAGTATTTTTTTTTTCAGTTTTTGGACCAACTCAGGATTAGAAAGCAACAGTTCTTCCAGAAACAGTCAAAAGTTTTATGAATGGCTTTTGTTTTCTATATGACAAAGGAAAATTCTTTGCATATAATTTTCTTTTTTTCCTGCATTATTGATGATAATGAAATTGTATTCCATTTACTCATGAAATTTTGTTCCATATATTCATCTATTGTGTAATTAAACTATATTTCTTCTATTCATATACTGTTCTTGATGAAAATGTCGAAATTTTATTTGCCCAAGAGATCAGAAATCATTTCTCATATAGTCAATATATGTAGATCTGAAACTAAATTACAGGTAAATGTGTTATTATTATTATTATCATTTTATTATTATGTTTAGGCTTATGGATTCAGAAGTTATGAAATTCACTAATATATATAAATAATAATTTCCATTTTTGATACTTTTTAATATTTTTGTTACAAAATCATTATTATGTATAGTATTCACAACTCATTTTTAATTCATCTTGAACTTCAATAATTTATTTCTCATTTTGTTTATGTTTTAATTCTTTGATTAATTTTCACTAGAATTTTGAAATGCTCTATGCATGCTTATTTGTATCATAGTTTTAGATTCTTGTTTCCCATGTTTTGTTCTTACTAAAGTTTGACGATAATTATTGTATTTGTAATCTAAGATTCTTGTTTCAGATGAGCATGTACTTCTTATTACAGCCAATAGTTCTTTTGTAACAACAGCACTGCAGTGAACCTCATGCACATTTTGGACATTCCTAGAACTTGGGACCAACAAAGTGTTTGTTTTCATTGAGATTTCTTGTTTTAAAGTTCCGTTACAGTACTCCATAGAAAATCATTTTTATGATCACTGACTGGTAAGAAAACTAATTACTCACAATCAGTTATTACTCGGCAGCAGTTCTTGGAGACTGTAGCAATCAAATTTAATTCAGTCACAATTCTTGGAGCCTGCAACAATTAGTAATGAATCAGTAACAATTCTTGGAGTCTGTAACAATTAGTTATGATTCAGTAACAATTCTTGGAGTCTGTAACAATTAGTTATGATTCAGTAACAATTCTTGGATCCTGTAACAATTAGTAATGAATCATTAACAATTCTTGGAGTCTGTAACAATTAGTTATGATTCAGTAACAATTCTTGGAGTCTGTGACAATTAGTTATGATTCAGTAACAATTCTTGGAGCCTGTAACAATTAGTAATGAATCAGTAACAAATCTTGGAGTCTGTAACAATTAGTTATGATTCAGTAACAATTCTTGGAGTCTGTAACAATTAGTAATGAATCAGTAACAATTCTTGGAGACTGTAACAATTAGCAATGAATCAGAAACAATTTTTGGAGTCTGTAACAATTAGTTATGATTCAGTAACAATTCTTGGAGTCTGTAACAATTAGTTATGATTCAGTAACAATTCTTGGAGTCTGTAACAATTAGTTATGATTCAGTAACAATTCTTGGATCCTGTAACAATTAGTAATGAATCAGTAACAATTCTTGGAGTCTGTAACAATTAGTTATGATTCAGTAACAATTCTTGGAGTCTGTAACAATTAGTTATGATTCAGTAACACTTCTTGGATCCTGTAACAATTAGTAATGAATAAGTAACAATTCTTGGAGACTGTAACAATTAGTTATGATTCAGTAACAATTCTTGGAGCCTGTAACAATTAGTAATGAATCAGTAACAATTCTTGGAGTCTGTAACAATTAGTTATGATTCAGTAACAATTCTTGGATCCTGTAACAATTAGCAATAAATCAGTAACAATTCTTGGAGCCTGTAACAATTAGCAATGAATCAGTAACAATTCTTGGATCCTGTAACAATTAGCAACGAATCAGTAACAATTCTTGGAGCCTTTAACAATTAGTAATGATTCAGTAACAATTCTTGGATCCTGTAACAATTAGCAATAAATCAGTAACAATTCTTGGATCCTGTAACAATTAGCAATGAATCAGTAACAATTCTTGGAGCCTGTAACAATTAGTAATGAATCAGTAACAATTCTTGGAGCCGGTAACAATTAATTATGATTCAGTAACAATTCTTGGAGCTGGTAACAATTAGTTATGATTCAGTAACAATTCTTGGAGCTGGTAACAATTAGTTATGATTCAATAACAATTCTTGGAGCCTGTAACAATTAGTAATGAATCAGTAACAATTCTTGGATCCTGTAACAATTAGTTATGATTCAGTAACAATTCTTGGAGCTGGTAACAATTAGTTATGATTCAGTAACAATTCTTAGATCCTGTAACAATTAGTTATTATTCAGTAACAATTCTTGGAGCCAGTAACAATTATTTATGATTCAGTAACAATTCTTAGATCCTGTAACAATTAGTTATGATTCAGTAACAATTCTTGGGAGTCTGTAACAATTAGTAATGATTCAGTAACAATTCTTGGAGCCTTTAACAATTAGTTATGATTCAGTAACAATTCTTGGAACCTGCAACAATTAGTTAAGATTCAGTAACAATTCTTGGAGCCTGTAACAATTAGTTATGATTCAGTAACAATTCTTGGAGTCTGTAACAATTAGTAATAATTCAGTAACAATTCTTGGAGCCTTTAACAATTAGTTAATATTCAGTAACAATTCTTGGAAAATGCAACAATTAGTTATGATTCAGTAACAATTCTTGGAGTCTGTAACAATTAGTTATGATTTAGTAACAATTCTTGGAGCCTTTAACAATTAGTTATGATTCAGTAACAATTCTTGGAGTCTGTAACAATTAGTTATGATTTAGTAACAATTCTTGGAGCCTTTAACAATTAGTTATGATTCAGTAACAATTCTTGGTGACTGTAACAATTAGTAATGAATCAGTAACAATTCTTGGAGTCTGTAACAATTAGTAATGAATCAGTAACAATTCTTGGAACTTGCAACAGTTATGATTCAGTAACAATTCTTGGAACCTGCAACAATTAGTAATAAATCAGTAACAATTCTTAGACCCTGTAACAATTAGTTATGATTCAGTAACATTTCTTAGATCCTGTAACAATTAGTAATGATTCAGTAACAATTCTTGGAACCTGCAACAATTACCAATGAATCAGTACCAATTCTTGGAGCCTGTAACAATTAGTTATGATTCAGTAACAATTCTTGG
This sequence comes from Potamilus streckersoni, assembly GCA_016746295.1. Lineage (NCBI taxonomy): Eukaryota > Metazoa > Mollusca > Bivalvia > Unionida > Unionidae > Potamilus > Potamilus streckersoni. The sequence continues at coordinate 1,624,008 of JAEAOA010001908.1, read as the reverse complement.
AGACTGTAACAATTAGCAATGAATCAGTAACAATTCTTGGAACAATTAGTAATGAATCAGTAACAATTCTTGGAGCCGGTAACAATTAGTAATGAATCAGTAACAATTCAATAGCAGTTCTTGGAGGCTGTAACAGTTAGTAATGATTCCATAACAGTTTTTGGAGCCTGTCAGAAATGGTTCATAATTGCATTCATTATCAAAAATCTCTGCCAAATTTAATTATTATGTCCATTTATTCAGAATACTCAATACTGTGTAATTATTGTTGATTGTTTATGAACATGTGCTAATGTTATTGGAATTAAATAAAATGACTTAGTGGACACTTTCTTAGGAAGGAAGCCTGCTTATAAAGGACATCATTAAACCTTAAGATTCATTTACTGTCACATCTAATCTTGCTATAAATAACACCTGTTTACAGGGAACATAATTTTGTGTTCTTATAGTGTCAGAGATCAATGCATTGACCTTGTGACCAGAATGATGATGTTTTGATTCCTACCTTTGAATTGGCACCAGTTGGCAACCATAGGATGTCCTTCAGCAAGGAACTAACTTGGCATGATAGTCTTGAAAGTGTTGCTTTGCCACACACACTAAGAGAACAAACCAAATCATGTAGCATTCTTTCTCACAACAGAGCAAATCTTTTACTACACAAATAACTTTTGTCAGGTGCAAAACATAGTTATTGACTCTTTGTTGGGACCCTGGGTGGTAGAGTGGCATGAAGTATTTACCTCTACTGATCAATGGCACCTCTCCTTGGTCAACATGATAATAAGAGAAGTTTGCAAGTAGCTTCCTGTAGGTATGTGGTTCATACCATGGGATGGGTTCCCTGGTTCTTCCTCCACTACCTATGCTGGCTGCCATTCATAGCCTATCCTAAACTGAGAAATGGTGTTCAGCTCCAAAACAAGAAATGAGAATCTTTTATCTTGTATTGTCTTTACAAATTCCAGACTTTGTTTGGTATGTGGTGTATTCATTTCCAGAGCAAGCACTTTGTGGAATTCTTGTTGATCACAGGACAGGTCACTAATTTATATATTAGTGGAACTTGGCTCTAGTTATTCATATTGATATGTAATACAATTCAATTTCTCATCATATGCCAAAGAAGCTCCACCTTCAAAACAACCCATAAATGAAATTGATAATGTATGGTTTTCATGGAGAAAGGTAAAACCAATAGTTCAAGAAATTCTACAATAGTGGTAATAGTCCCTGTGTGTTTTATGACTAGGCACATGCTAAATATCAAATGATTTCAAAGTAATGTGGCTTGTGCAAGGAAAAACTACAGTACCTGATTTGGACTCATCCTTTAGTGGCAATTGAGCTCATGCCATCTTGTCTTGAGCCCAGTGCATTGAACACTGAGCATATATGATTAATGAAGGAGAAATTAAGATAGTGGAAAATGCAATTAAGTTTAGTAAACCAAGGAGAAATATTGAGCATAAGTAATGTTTAATCTAAAATGAAATCTCAAGTGACTTCTGATGAACATTAAATAAGATCCAAACATAAGCATTGCAGAATTTGTGTAGAAAGACTGAAATAATTTATATTCAAGTTAAAAAAATTGTGAAACTGAAAGTTAGCAAAATCCCAAAATAGTATAATTTGAAGGAAAGTGATGGGGGTCATCAAATAACTTTTGAAATTTAAACTTTTTTATGTAAAAAGTAAACTAATAAAAAGATTGTAAATGGGGATATAATTTTGACAGGAGATTCATGCAATAAATACACATTTATTTCTATGCAAATTTAAACAGAAGCATACATGGGAAAGATTGGATGCAAAATTATGTTTAACATGGATTGATCAAAGTAAAGACTTTGTGCAAGGTTTATAACCAAGAAGCAAATATAATAAAAAATTTAAAAGGTCATGTGCAGGTTAAGTAATTACCAGACAAAAAATATAAACTATAGTCCTGTATGGTGAAAAAGCAGATAAAATTTTTGCGACGAAAAAGAATGAAAACTTTACTTGTTATAACACATTCTGCACTTGTCAAAGGTTGGATAGTTTTAAGAGATAAAAAAAGGCTTTTAGACAATTTGAATTCAGAATTAAAATTGCTTGATGAAAATTTTATCGAAACAATTTTTACCATATTAAATGTTTGGCAATTAAGGATTTTTAAAATTATTTGGTAACACTAAGATTATCATAACATTGATATTCTCACAACTTAGATTATACTCTGCCTGCAGCATTAATAGTAGGATTTCACGGACAGAAATGATTAAATGCTAGATTTTGTTGTTGCCAAAACAATATCATATCATAGACAAAGATTTTTGTTTTGGGCAAAATACAAAGAGGGTGAGCATTTATGATGATGAAAATCTCTTAGGATGACATGGTTTATAATATGTCAGATAATACCATTTTAAACTGGGCAGACCAATTCAGAATCTTAAAAGTGTTAAATCTTAAAATCTGAAACACATTTTAATGACTAATAGTAGGAGTGTGGTAAGAATGTTTTTTTTTTAGAAAAAAGCTATTAAAACAAAATTCATGTACAAAATAATAATGATAAAAATTCTCTTCAGTAAATTTTTTTAAAGAGTCTGTTTCAACCTTTTAGAAGTCTTTAATTGAAAGAATAGTTTTTATTTCAGTAAGCAAGAAAATAAATTCCAGAGAGCACTGTACAGTGTGAAAAAAGACAAAATAATTTATATGGAAATTTGTCAAGCATGCATATTAGCTTACCAAGGATTTTGGAACATGTTTACAAATTGTCTAGAAATGGTTAAATTTGTAATTTACGTGCAATGTTGATGTACAAGATTAAATATGTAAGGAATATTCATATTTGGTGACATCATCAAAATGCACTCATTAACACAATAATCCATGGAGGTTTTGTCATTTTTGCCTTAAACGTGAATAGGAAACACATTTGGGGGGCAGTTTTCAGAATACATCCTAATACATCAACCTCCAAGAGATTTCCAGTTACCCTAATGCCTAGTTGTGTTAGAAACATTGTTTGACTATTTCACCTGTACATGAGAAGAAAGGTAAACGTTGGAGTCCTTTTTGCTTAAAGGACCCATCATTTTCATGTTGAGACCACTCTTTATTCAAAATGCTCATCTTATCCTATTTTTTGCCAAGTTCACCTGTCTGTGTGCAGTTCAGACTGATCTATCTTAGGTCTGAGACCAAAAAGTCTAAACTCAGAGCACAAAATCAGATTCGGACCTTGGGCAAATTTTGGTTGGAAAAAACTTTGGTCCAAAAAATTATATTTTTCCCTCTGTATTTTGTAGTGCAGCTAGAACATCTATATTATTTGGTATTATTGTAGAGCCACATCTTTCTACCTTTCAATAATACCACCCACTTTAGTGTATCGTACAAGACCTTGATGCTACAGAGCTTGGATGTAGGCTACTACCTCCTGCTGTGCAAACATGGCACCAGGGGTAAATGTGTTAAAATAAAATAAGGCAAATTAATTTATACAAAAGTTTGTTAAGCATGTGTATTAGAGAAAAGTTGAAATTCTGGAGTGCTGACAGTGACAGTTAAATTTGTAATAAGAAGTCACAGACATCACAGCACCTACTTATTGAATGTATTTTTTTTAAAGATGTTTTTAAAATTTTAATATTTAGAAGTTCCATTAAAATTTTAATACAGGCAAAAGATTTTATTACTAGATGATTTTATTTACTCTCTTACAGTTTGGTGTCACAACTATTGCCAAACTTGTCATAAGTGAACTGAGAACCATTTATAAAATGTCCTACATTGGTAGAATGTAATGTCAAGTACAAATTAAGATCATTTAAATCGTACAAAAACAGAAAATATAATTGGATTCTTTATATATATATCACACTTAATATTACAATTGTGTCACACTTGATGCAATAATTATGTTTCATTTATTACCATAATTATTGTTTATTTTTAATGCAGAAATTATAGCACCTTTAATACAATAATTATCACACCTAATGCAATAATCTCACATTTAAAATAATAATTATGCCACATTTAATACAATTTTTACCCCAAAGGATAAATTTCCTGAGAATAAGTTTTTTAGTGCATGACAGTTTTTTTTGTACTCATTAACTTGCTGATTTGCATAAATGTCAGGAATGAGAAGACTATAACAGACAAATTAGTTATTTTGGTGTATAAGGGTTAAATTATATACACAAGTTGTTAACAAACATGCCATTGGGAGTAGCAACAAGTTTGGTTGGTTGGGTTTTCAGTGGCACTTGCAACATAGTATCGAGTATATCCAGATGACCTTGGTATCAAATGCAGAGCCCTTGGCCCGAGTCCAACACTCTAACATTGGACTACAGCAACTTCCGTGGATTACCATCGGTACTCATAAGTTGAGTCAAACTGCAATCAGCAAATATTATGTTCTTCCATAGCATAATGTGCCTGCATATCAGGGTGTATGTTGGTTGTTCTACTTTTAACAAACTATACAGACCAGGATCTACCAGCACATTATGCAATGGCAGATCTGGGTCTGTGCAGTTTGCAGTTGGACTCGTAAGTGATTATATGTGGTTTTATCTACTAGGTACTGTGCAATGTAGAGATAAAGGTTAAGGGCTTTGTATAAATGCAAAGCAAGATAAAAACAAGAAATAAACAACCTAACTACAATTTATTAAAGCAATGCTTTATATAGCTCCAAATCTGGACAATCGGCTAGTTTATATTAAAGTATTCTAATAATGGCAATGTACGATAAGAAAATGGGAAATAAAAGTGATAACCCAGCTGTGATACTAGTATGTCAAGGATTGGGATACAAGTTCATCTTTTGGCTGGATTGTGTGATTGAAAGAAATTTTAATTGCTTCTAAAGTCTGGGCTTTGTGAAAGGGAGATAATTTTTAATTACTCGTTAAGTCTGAAACTTTGTGAAAGGACAGGATACATTAAAGTTCATTTTCACTGTTTAAAAAGAGTCTTAAAAGTTTTTGGACAATGAATATAGATTTGTTTACAAAGAATTTGAAAGGTGTCTACAAGAATTGATTTGTTTTTTACATATAGTTCATTATTTTTTTTATATTTAATTTAGCTTTTTTATTCATAAAAAATTTTGGTGTTCTCCAGTAGAACATTATTTTTAAAAATTTTCAATTTTTTGTTCAATCAATCATCATATTTCTGATGCCCTTATTATGAGACCATTGATAGATTTTTTATGCATTAAAATGACATATAATAGCACTGACAAAAAGATAAGAATGAACCTCAGTTAATTTTCAGTTATGTCCGAAATGTATGGATTTAAGAAATATGGAAAATGAAAAAGGTAAAGTCCTGATTAATTGTTAAGCCCTTCAATATAAAATGGTTCTTGTTATATGGCTTTTCATTATAACATGGTTTGTGTTATAAGACCATTCATTATAGCACAGTTCCTGTTATAAGGCCATTTATTATAACACAATACATGTTATAAAGCCATTAATAATAGAAATGATAATGCCCTTCAATATAGTCAGGTTTCTGTTGTAAAACCATTATAATTATAACATGATTCTTGTCATAAGGTCATTCATTATAGGACAAATCCTGTTATAGGCCATTCATTATAACACAGTTCTTGTTGTAAGGCTATTCATTATAAGATGATTCCTGTTTTAAGGCCATTCATTATAACAGGGCTCATTTTATAAGACCATTCATTGTAACAAAGTTGCTGCTAGAAGGCTATTTATTTATTATAACACAGTTCTTATTATAAGGCTTTTCATTATAGCATGGGTTCTGTTACAAGGCCATTCATTATAACACACTTCCTGTCATAAGGCCATCCATTATAACACTTCATGTTTTAAGGCCCTCCATTATAACATGGTTCCTGTTATAGGGCCATTCCTTATAAAACACTTCCAGTTATAAGTCTGTTCATTTTAACATCCTGGTATAAAGTTATTTATTATAACACAGTTCCTGTTATAAAGCCATTCATTAAAATACAGTTCTTGTTATAAGGCTATTTATTACAATACATTTCCTATTATAAGGTTGTTTATTATAACAGTTCCCATTATAAGGCAGTTTCTTACAACACAGTTCCTATTATAAGGCTATTTATTATAACAGTTCCTGCTATAAGGCTGTTCATTATAACATGGTTCCTGTTACAAGGCAGATATGGTCATGAATCCCATTTCAAAAGGCAACGATAAGATTGTATTCATAATTGAACACTTAATACAGCTGTTAAATGCAAATAATGTATAGGAAATGAGATGACTTTTGTACGCATTCTATTATATTTTGCACATAAGAATATTTTTGACTTAATTACATGTTATCATTGTATATACTTATGCCCCAGTATATATGCATGTCAATAATATATACAAATATACTACCAATGCTTATATTTTACTCAGAATGAGTTTAATACTGTCATAAATTGTATGGAAATAATTATTTTCTTATTAAAATTATGATGATCTTGAATTCTGACATCATTTTACATGTCCCTTTTTTTAGAAAGTTTGTTAACAACCGTTTCAATATAATGAATTTGACAGCGTCTGACACAACTTTCTAGATGCGATTCCTGTCAGTCACATATTTGGTGTTTTACATAGATGTCTGCAAGGTTAATTTTTGGAGCTTGTGTATGTGTGTGTGATTTGGATTTGTAACGTAGCTTTAACGATTTTTCATTCATATCGCTACGATGTCTGCAGCATGGCATTTTATAGTGATGTCTTTCATTGGGTCCTCATGCCAGACATGTAGCATCATGTCCCACCCAGTCACATTATTCTAACTCCAGGCCAACCAGCCTAACACTCACCTCTTTATGCGAAGCAGCTGTTTTTTACAGTACATTTTTTAAAAGTCTTTTGTATAACTCAGCTGGGAATCGAACCCACGACCTCCCGCATTTGAGGTGGACGCTCTAGCCACTAGGCCACCAAAGCGATAATTTCATAAGGATTCCGACAACGATGCAATTTGGATTAGAGGAGATGCTGTTGTCAACGTTAACATTGTGGATGCGTGGATGCATGTTCTAATCCCTTCACTGAAGAATGCATATTCTAATCCCTTCGCTGACTACAGAAGACCGTTTCTTGTCATTTATGGAACCATGTCAACACTGTTGTTACTCACGCGCCCAACACAGACTAGAACCAGGTAACTATTATTCAGATACAGTTTGTATGGAAGTCAGTAACATACATTGCCTTACCACACCAAAGCATGTGTTCCTGACATTTCAAAATGAAAATACAAGATGATTAATAAAAGCCTAGTAAAATGGTATTTGACTTCTTAAAAGTGACTGAAGTTTCTCTGCGGTTAAACGGTCATCAAGAATCTATTGATAAACTTTTGCTTAATGCCACAGACAAGTTAACGTACGTTATCATAATCTGTGATCCTATTGTTATAAAAGGAACCCGGATAAAAATGTGTCGACAAGAGTCTGCACATTTCCCAGTACGACTCTTTACATTGTACTCCATTTGTTACTTTTTCATTGGAACACATGTTTAGACATTATACGATTGACGTGTACTTTCATTTACGTATGGGTGAGGCAATTACATATGCCGTACTGTGATACTTGCCGACACTTGTTGAAGGGTGCGGACGGTAGAATGAGGGGTATTGATGATCCTATAGAAAATTTAAAAACTTGTAACATAATTACTGAACCTTGAACATTTTCAAATAATGATGACCTGTCACAAAATAAACGTTGGCCATAGCCCATTGCACTTTAAAAATATAGAGAACACTTATTTTTGGGTTACCCAACACACCTTAATGAGCATTATCGTTATCCAAGCTATAGGTGGCACTAATGAGAAGAAGAAAAAAACGGAATATGTACATTGCTCGTGACTATTCTAGCATTATAAGCTGCTGGGGTTTCAGTAGCTACGATGTCATAGCCTCAACTTATTTCGTTGTGGTTGGGTTGTGTCCACTAGGTAGGACTAAAGTACTAATATTAGTACTAGGGTTTCAGCGGTTGCAAAAGCAACTGCGTTAGTTGCCGTTGGAACAGCATCATGGCTTTGAAAAAGGCAAGTGCAGACCGTATATAAAATCTCATAAATGAATAAAGAAAGGAAAATGCCTTTCGTTAACAAGGAACAACATGCAAAATACCCTCGGACAGATGTCTTCGAGTACCTGATACAAGACACAAAATATCCACGCAAATAGTGCGGTAGATTGACAAATTTAGGTGGATACTCCAAGTCAGTAGGTGAACTATTCAGCTGGACATGTGTTTACGTACGTTTGCATGAATACGTGCTTTAATCTGCGCGTTTGTGTCAACAGTTTAAACTAAATCACAATGGCTCTCAACAACTTAATACACGCAAATATGATATCATAGGACAAGCTTCAAGCATGAGCTATGCTTGGAATGCTGACGCCAGAAGGTCGGCGGGTTAGGAGGGGGCAATCGTCTTAGGATGCCAGGAGAAGGTGACGATGCCAGTAGCATTTTGTTTTCTTTGTTTCTTTTGCAGCTGAAATTTTCATGCTATCTCGCCTTCACCTTTGTACAACGGAGGTAATTTTTCAAGAAACGTATGCGTTTTCGGTGGTGTGAAGACGGGGATAGACGTTAGCAACTGACATAAAAACTCCGTTCTCTGTAACTAAGCAGCATTGCCAATAAAGAACATTGACCCAGTGCGCATCGAACATCTGCACTGGCACAACATGCTTGTCTTTCATTCTATGTCTCTGCCATTGGTTATCAATGCGTAATATGTATATATTATCACACTAGTGGGAAGGGGCGGTCAGAATGATTCGGTATGTTTAATCATTCCCAGTACATGACGAATAATGAAAATGCGATTTTGTTAAAACCAAGGAAGTAGAAAATGGGGGGAGGCAACCGCTACCGAAAATAGAACAGAGATGATAAAAATATGTTCGAAGAGTGATTAGTTAATGGATTTTACATTATTTTAAATGCAAATCCAAATTTTATACAATCCTCAATTTGCCTATGTAAAATTGTACTGAAACTAAACAAATAATAGAGATATATAGGAAACACTATTTATCGTCGTCGTTATCGTTGTACTTGTTATCATCACCATCATTATCCTCACCATCCACACAATTCAACACTGATATTACAGTTCGCTTCTTGTTCCATTAATTTAAAAATCACTTTCTCAAAATAATTGGGTACTTAATATATGGTTGCATATTGATTTTTGTTAATTCCACAACTCAAGAAATGAGATCGTTATTACATCTTTATGATCATCAACTGATGGTTACATGTTGTAGTATTTACATTCAATTATATTACAAATAAACTAATTACGTACTTTTATAATTTCCTTAGGGCTTACCAACTTTCTACATTTGCATAATTTCTGCCTTTTAGAATATAATATAGATAATTAAATCTCGACTACATTCATAATAGCCAAAGAGTATAAAATTTAATAGTTACGATATAGTGCAACATTCGTTTTGAGAAATAAAATGTATTTTACTAAATTTACAATAGATTACTAATTTGGAATAGGTTACTGAAACATTGTTCTTTACTACTTAAAGAATATTTTATTTACAGATTAAATCTAAACATGAAGTTGGTAGCGAATTAGTCTTTTTCCATAATGCATATAATGAACAAAATGAAGATAAGTTCTTTGAAACAATAAAATATTTCACTATATTATAAAAGTAAGAAGTCTTAAAATATTATAAAAATTATCAAGACTGATTTTTTTTTACTCCAGGTTGCTGTCATTGTTTACGTTATTCGTTCATCTCGAATCAGAGCAAACTCAATTTTTTCCCACAGGAAACGCGTGAATCATCAATTTACGGACCTTTGGGTACAGGCGAATTGAATGATTGCCTATAGTCAGCTTTTCATCATCAAGTCTAAAATTTGTTCACGTTAACCTTTAAATGCAGGAGAATATACTTGCTCACACAAGTGTGATCTTTGCCAACACAGCACACTGCTGCTGCGCAAAAAAATCAAATTTTAATCTCACTATAGTTTAGTAGAAAAATACTTAAGTATATTGTATTAAAAAGTTACTTTTAATACGATTTAAAGAAAATTTCAATCTTAATACTTTTACTAAAAATTTGTGTCCTAATATATCTAGCACTGGCGCATCATGCCGCAGACATCATGTCCCATTCACATTATCCTGATACCATGCCGACCAGTCCTAACTCTAACCTCTTAATACTGAGTGACAAGTGAGGCAGCTGCTAGTACTATTTTTATGTCTTTGGTATGACTCGGCCGGGGTTTCAAACTTTGACCTCCCGCATAAGGTATTGCTGATTTACATCTGAAACAGAAACAGAAAATGCTAAATATATATATATATATATATATATATATATATATATATATATATATATATATATATATATATATATATATATATATATATATATATATATATATATATATATATATATATATCTGTGTGTGTGTGTGTGTGTAGATAGAGAGACACACACACAGACAGAGAGAGGCAGACATAAACTGCATATCTAGTTGATAAGTTCTATGACATTCAGTAATATACGAATAAAAAGATACGCAATATATTATACTAATTTTGTTTTAAAACCTTATTAAAAGACATTTGAAAATGCGTGTTACATTTTTAAATTAAAAAAAAAACACGTCAGTTTCTCAATCAGAGATTGAACACGTAGAAAACGTATGTACGACCTGTTGACTGGAAAATAGATGACCAAATGATGGAACCGATTCGGAAGCAGCCGGAAGCTCCACCTAACCAGGAGTAGACCGATAGCAGTATCTCTACCGTACGGAAACCATTGCCTCAAGTGCACATCTTCATTACAGAGGAAATATGCAAAATGCTTTTGGATGAACGTCTTATTAACTATCACGACTGTCTTTTGGAAAATACTACAAATAATATCTTCGAAATGAGAAAAGACAAGTGAATTTCACATGATATGTAGTTTATTTATGTTGTCAGAGTAACCAAATTAACAACTCTCATGGAAAATCAAGTGACAGCTGCACACTAATAATATATAAGAATAATAATTTTGCCTTTAACGTGCAATTTGAGATTATCCCGTAATTATATATATATATATATATATATATATATATATATATATATATATATATATATATATATATATATATATATATATATATATATATATATATATATATATATATTGTGCATTTCTAATTATTATGACCACTTATAAATTGTGACAATAATTCATCTGAACACTACAACATTGTTTTTTTTTAAATCGTCACCATGATTATCGTCATTGTTTTTGTCACCATTGTCATCTTTTCTATTATCTGACCTTGCACTTTAACTTTGATGATAAGGTTCGCTAGGATTTCTTTCTGACTGTCCATTTATGTTTCTCTGAGAAGATCCTCTAGGATTTCTTGCTTGCCTTTATTTTGCTTCTATGCATTTTATTGTCTAAGCTGACTGTAATTAATGAAATTTAGTTATATGAGAAAAAGTGGCTCTTTGGTTTGTCTGGAATATCGCGGATCATCTTTTTTCCTCACAATTTTGTTTTTGTTTTAATCTCACCTTCCAATGTCAGTAACGTTTGGATCACATTGGAATTTTCTACAATGGGACTAAATTTCCATTAAAAATATTTTTTAATTAATTTTCAAATAATCCTCATTTTATTTAATATAATTTATATATCGTCATAATTCATTAAGAATGGAATCAATTTTTCAAGACTTATTCTTTTCATATGTAAATAATACAAATTGCTTTATATATCCACCTTGACAATTTACAGAAAAGTCAACTGTGACAGTCATAAGTTAAAAATATATTGACTCATTCCCATTTTTGTATCCGTCTTTTCAATTATAATTGACAGCACTCAGCCGTAGTAAACTTTCTATTGTCTATCAAGCTAGCTTATCAGAGGTAATATTGACTTGTTTATTATCATCTTCCCAGATTACTATCGAATATAAGACTCTTCCAAATTGGGAAGAGACTCTCTGTTAGCTTGTTCGAGATTATACCAGACGAGAAATGAGAATAATTGGCCATAGGACACAATTCATTTTACTATATATTTTCTACATTTGTTTCTCAGTACTGAACTTTCCATTGTTGACAATCAATACAAATCATATGTTAATCTAAAATACCTTCAAAAATGACTTTTCGGTGAACTTCTTGTCAGGGGTTGACCTGCATTTATTGAGAGGCTGAATTGTAAACAAAACACCATGCAATGGGACACAAATTTTACTTCCGAATCATCACCAAGGCATTATTACTCACTGTGCACTGCCGCCAAAATGTACACAGAAAACCACACCATAAGCTCATATTCTCAACAATAAACAATTACCTTCAAATCCCTACTAAAATTGCTCCAATAAACTCTTATATCAACACCAAAATGAGAGAGAGAAAAAATGTTCTAAAAATAGACTAGAACAAGATTTCGTGGTTACTGAACTGAAAGTACTAATTGTGACCTAATGCCAATTGTCGCTTTGCTTTGTGAGGAAATGGATGGAGGATGTTATATCTATGCGGTCTTTCGAGCACCGGAAGCTTGAGGGAGGTGTTAGAGGATGGATATAGATTGGTAAAATGACCAGCTCGTTTGACCTTTCATTTAAATGGATATTTTAGCCTGTCCACTCGAGAAAAACTATAGTAATGTGCATGTATAATGCATGATGAACATATACGATATCAGCCATCCATATTCGGCATACAAGATGGTTGCACAATAAAACTTGTTTTTTTTTTTAAATTAAATTAGGTAGTAATTAATAAAACCTTAAAGGTTGAATGTAAGTAATCTATAATGTAATTACCGTTTAATGTTTTATTATACCCCACCCACCAAACAAGAACAACAAAGGGTCTGCTGGTCATAAAAACAACTCTAGGATGTTTGGAAAAATTTTGTCCATGCTTGTTACTGGTTAATAATTTATTTCATATTTTTCACTGCTGAGTGGATAATCTATTGCTTCCCTCGCAACTAGTGATACGGTTCGTTGGTGTTGTTTGACTCAAATTTTTATTACATATTGAATTGTATTACATTATGAATTGTATTGCATACTAAAGTGCATTGCAAATTAATTTCTGTTGCATAATAAATAGTGTTACATGTTAAATTGTATTACATATTAAATTTTGTTGCATTTTAGATTCACTTGGATATTCATTTATATTGCATATTCAATTCTGTTATATTCATTACATATTAAATTAAATTGCATATTACATTTTTATTGTAAACGAAATTGTATTGTATACTAAATTGTATTATGTATTAAGCTTCGCTGCATTTTAATTTTTTGTAAATTCAATTATATTGAATATTTAATTTTATTAATTTTTGTTGTATATTGCATTGTATTGTATATTCAATTATATTATAATGTATTGCATATTTGATTACATGTGTATTGAATTATATTTGCATACTCAATTCTGTTAGGTTGTGTTATATATTAAATTTTATTGTGTATTTAATTATAATGCATGTTCATTTATATTACATTGTATTAAATATACATTGTATTGCATTTTAAGTTGAATTGCATATTAATTTGTATTACATGCCAAACAGTATTACATATTAATTTTTTGGGGATTTTGTTGCGGTTGCATATTTATATGTTACTACATTTGTATGGGAAAAAATAAATGAGTGTTTTTGAGTAATTCTTCACGTCCTTGGAAGCGCAGCATTTGTTCGAAAAAGCGAAGTACATATTTTCATATACAATGCCTTAACCGTTTTATTATATACTAATTTTGTTTTCGTACCTAAGGCTTGATAATGAAAGAAAACACTTCATAAAACAAAGTAAATGAATTAATCTGTATGCCAAAATAAATCCACAACCGTAGATTTATCGACACACAGTAACGATATTAATGCGTAGATAGTGCCCCAAGCAATTTTGAACTTCTTCGTGCGCTTGAGTGAAATTCGCAGCAAAAATTATCGTGTTCGTCTACTTATAATTGAAATTTAGAGTCATATTCTGAAAGAATGTTCATTGAAACAACTTTTTAGTTGGTCTTGAATATATGGATTCTTGTTTTTTTTGTTTTTGTTTTGATTTGTTTTTTGTTGTTTGGGGGGTGTCGACTGACTCAATTCTGATTTTCTGCATGTATTGGGTTGGATTTATTAAGTGAGTCACTTGAGTACGATGTCCATGTGATTTGAGCAGTAGATCGACTTGAATCAAACCGAACCACCGTTTCTGTTTTGTTATTGATTGTTTGGAATCATGGTGTGGGAGAAAAATTAATTATTTTAATTTTAATTATCAAAAAGACGCTATGGAATATCGCATTCATTACGTTTGGAGTGCAGTACAGAGAAAATGATTTCTGTTGGAAATTTAGTACAATTTTGCGGTGAGTATTATGTTTTGGAACCCATGACATGCAGATAGGATTTGCAGTAATAACCAAGAACGTGCATTCAGAGGAAATTCAGTGTGCAAAACTGAAAGTATATTTGTTGAAATGCTTATTACCAAGTAAAGAAGAATATGTATATGTACTATCATCTGCGTGCTCTCTATTGCATATTAAGTTCAATTATATTATATTGCGTATTCAGTTCTATTATATTATATTGCAAATTCAAATCTAATAACTTGCATTGCATACTAAATTATAGTATTATTCAATTCTATCGCACGTTCAGTTCTTTTATGTTCTATTGCATATTCAATTCTATTAAAATGTATTGCGTATTAAGTTCTAATGTACATTCAATGTTATTACTTATTATATGCTCATCTTTTTTTACCGTTAACTTTACATTGTCAAAATCGTGCAATATTCACCGATATTGAACACCTTCATATTAAACCCCACGTGCAAAGGAACTATTTTCTAACGTAAACAATTTTTTATGAATTAACTAAAGCAGATATTTAATGGAAAGCCACATACCAGCAAAAGTTTCATAGACTGACACATACAAACTGCTTTGGCACATTCTGCGTTTACTTTATTTTGATACAAATGTTTCAGATTTAGCTAGATATAGACGCTATACAGTGTCCTCACAATAAAACGCAAGTTATGCACATAAACTCTCTTTTTTAGCTGTTAATAAAAATGTCCAAAAATGTACTTAATCCCTTTGTATTCCACTCCACGCGCTAGATGCACGTGAGCGTGCGGTACGCTATGAAGTTTAACGGTCGGTGGGAGGAGCTATATGCGCATGAATGCTATTATTTGTGCTTTGAAGCAATCTACGATTGTGAACTTTATTATTTTAATAATAAAATAATAAATTTTGTTATTAAATATTATTGTTTGTGAATTTTATTATTTTATTATTACATCTTTGGTAATGAAACAAAAATGAGCATATAATAAAAAGGTTACTGCATTTGAATGAAAAAAATATGAACTCGTTTCGTCGGATGAATATACTGTACTCCCAAGGTCGTGCAGTATAGACAACCGAAAAACTCATTCATATTTTCCCATACAAACGCAGTAACCTATAAATATTCAATTCTACTCAGTTGTAATGCACAGGCGATTCTAAAATATTGCATATTAAATTTTACTGCATTTTATTTTATTATTAAACTGAATCACATGGGAGTAATAAGATCTAATTTAACCGCATATCAAAGTTTAACCGCATTTTAAAGTTTAACCGCATTTTAAAGTTGGGTATCTGAACCACTCGACCCGGTTTTCACAATTTTTGTCTATTGGTGTTCATGTTGAGTTGTAGACGATAATAAGAGATATTTATAATATGGTATACACGTTGGATTTTGCTTCGAAGCTGCATTTTCTATTATCTCTATTCCACCTGTATACCATTTAAATGTTCATTATATTATCTTGGCGTCAAAGTCTGAATTCAAGATCGAAATTTTCGCTGACAAACAAAATATCAGACAAATATTGAAGAAAAGACAATATTGTTTACAAAAAATCACAGATGAATGATGCCTTAAGCTCCTTTGCAAAATGACCAAGAGAGATGATGCGCTTAGGGTTTTTTCGTATTTATAGGTTACTCCATTTGTATGTGAAAATATGAACGAGTTTTTCGAATAGATATACTGCACGATCTTGGGAGTGCAGTATATCCTTTCGACAAATCGAGATCATATTTTCCCTTACAAATACAGCGACCTTTTTATTATATGCTCGTTTATTATTCTTCCCAAGACTTAAATATATAAATATAAATACACTGCAAGAAATAAAGTAACTAAATAAATGCCCTTACAACGAAACTAAATGTATAAGCGATGATGGATCATTGCACAACATTATTAATGAGCGCATATATCCGCCATGATAATTATGAAGTTGGTCGCGCGCTAGTCGTAAGTTTCGAAAGAAAATGGCGTTTGTTCTACTTAATATGAAATTTGGAGTAATATTGTTAATGAATGCGCATTGACACAACTTTTCCATTTGATTTGGAATGAATAAGTTTTTTGGTATTTTTGTCAATTCAACACAATCTTTTGATTATGGTCTGGATTTATCTATATAAAGTGACTTGCGTCGGATTCCAGCAGCGTCTGCCAATTTAATCGTTTTGAATTGTGTTGACATCGGTATGCATGTTTCTTTCATGTGTATTTCGGCGACAGTGCACAGTGAGTAATAAGGCCATGGTGATGATTCGTTGCATCGTGTTTTGTTTACAATTCAGCCTCTCAAAAAATGCAGGTCAACCCTTAACAAGAACTTCACCGTAAAGTCATCTTTAAAAGTATTTTAGATTAAAATATGATTTGTATTGATTGTCACACAGTGGAAAGTTCATTACTGAAAAACAAATGTAGAGAATATAAAGTAAAATTAATTGTGTTCTATCGCTATGGCTCATAGATTTCTAGGGGAAATAGAAACATCTTTCAGTATTTGCAACAAGTCTATACAGGCTGGTTGAGACATAATGTATTTATAGGTTTAATTCATGTAGAGACAGCCGGCTAGAGTTTTACAAACACAACAGTTTTTATGTTTATTTGTTTGTTTTGTCTATGTTTTGTTTATGCTTTGAAAAAGACTCATTAAGAGTCGAAAGCGCTCAGGCTAGTTAGTTACTAGTTTTGCACTGTTCGTCGTCAGTTTATTGCATCTATCTCAATTAATCCCTGACCCACGTGATCCCTTTAGGATCCAGTGCGCTTGAAAGGATCGTTTTTCGCCGCATGATTTGTATTCTTCATACTTTATATATATATATATATATATATATATATATATATATATATATATATATATATATATATATATAGCTTAATTATTCATTCATCGGTCAGCTGACCAAGCCTACCATATCAGTAGGGTGAATTTAGCTAAAAGATATAAAAGATATATGTGGACGTTTATGCAACCTTTGAGAACGATATTATGATGAAAAAATCAACTGAATCGTATTTTTTCCTTTTTCGATTTTTGTTAGAAACATGAGACAAAACAGCCTATAACACTCAGATTTTTCAGAATTTGTCTTTGATTTAACCCAATCATGCATTTATTTATTCATTTTTCATGTGTATTTTTTTTTACAGTATTAACACAATCAGAAAATTATATCACGGTGGCACTCTTCTTACTACTCGCTTCCTTGAGATGCAAAACTATGTATCGAACGTAGAAATTGTGTTCATCTTTGACTCGCTTTGTCATTACTGATCCATTTTTCATTCAATTATTTAGCATTGTGTATAAACAGTTTTGAAACCCCTCCGTTTTCTACGTAGAAAAAATATATTGGTTGCTTAAGAAAACCGATAATCGAAAAAGAACTTTCCTCACTGACTAGAACTACTGACAAGTTTTGTATTACAGATACGTTTATTGTTTACAATTACGGTTAAATCACTCACCATCATATTGCAGTGTAAGGGACAGTTTGATTATGAGATATAATTTATTATTTGTTCCATCCTCTGCGCATCTCTTCCCTAAGGTCTGAACAATCAAATCTCCAGCAGGGCCCGGGCCAGTATAAACCTAAAATATTCTCAAACAATACAGGGATTTTTGCTTCGAAAGCATCTCTCGATCTGAAAATGGCGGGAAAGCTGATATTCAGTGTTCAATAATGTGTTGTGATGAGGTACAAATGTGCAAATGTTGACACTTTGGGTGTGTTTATTGATCCATTCAAGCAACAAGGGCGGTACAGCAATACATGCTAAGTTGCCAATACAGCTCGTTAAGAGGACGTAACTCTCCCTCTGAGTGGATATTCTTAAAGTGGCGGAAATTATACACTTATGTTGACTGTATCGTGGTGCTGTCATTGTTAGATAATGGCGATATTAAAGTGTCTCTCGAACTTTATTTTGTCCAGTGGCGGATCTAGAATTATTGTTATGGGAGGGTGTAGACGAGTAGGTAAATGGTCCTTTGGACGGAAACCCTGGCAATGACCCGGGGAAGGGCCAAGCCCAAGGAATTGGGTGTCCCGTGACGGAACTCGAAAACGCAAAAAAAAAAAAATAAACGTTAAGTAAGGGTAAAGATTTGCTAAAAATCTGACATTCTGTTATAAAACAGGAGAAATGGCCACTTTACTCTGGAAGCTCCTACGTCTTAAACATTTATAGCGGATAGTGAAAACTATCTAACTGTAAGAAGAAGAAGAAGAAAAAAAAGAAATTACTGGAAGAAAAAATCCCATTGGAAAAATTAAGCTTTTCTCGCGCTTATTTATTTATTTATTTATTTATTTATTTATTTATTTATTTATTTATTTATTTATTTTGGTGAAGAGTGCGCCTCATAACCCCCTTCTTAAACCGCCCCTGTTGGCAATGATAATGGAAAGCTGACTAAAGGGGATGGGTGGATAACCGACCTATATTTTTTTAGTATTTTGTTGTTGGGAAGTTTTTGGGTTTACGTTGAGAATATTAGTATTCGTACAATTCTGACAGCAAGCTATTTCTTGAAAACAATTTTGAACGATTGTACAGACAATTCTTCATTGTGTAATATTGTAAAGAAATCATGCAGTATTTGATTTTGAAAGGTGAAATTGTAAAACAATTCTGGAACGAAATGATAAGACGGATTTGCTAAAAAAAATTTAATCTATATTGGTATTATGACTTAGAAATTTTATCTGATACAAAAATTCATCTATTATGGTAATACGACTCAGACAATTTTATTTGTCACATAAATTAATCTATTAAAATGTGCATGACACGAAGGGGCTTTGTGATACAATGGACATCACTTGTATCATAGAATTCCTAAAAATAAACATTTATTCTGAGCCACAACTTTTTGCCATCACTTTGAGAAATTTTATGTCATGTATATACCGTCCCATATTTTCAATAACTTTTCATCTGTCTTTATTAACATACACCATTTACATTCACCGTTGATCGGGAAGATTTATTTATTGCCGTTACCATCTTATCGTTTTACCTTCAACTCTTTGGTTTTATATCGGTGGTCGATACGAAACATTTTACAACTTTTCAATGATCCTACATATAACCTTTTGTATGTCTCTAAATAGCCTAACAGTGCTGGTGAGCCGTAAAATACAAATAATTAATTAATCAATTAATTAATTCATTCATTCATGCATTCATTCATTCATTAATTATGGTATAATGACTTACAGACGATATTTTATTTTAGACAGAAATTAATATATTATGGTACTATGACATACAGACATTTTTATTTGACATAAAAATATAAAAGAATAGTAGGAATCTTCACATACACACACAACACACACACACACACACACACACACACACACACACACACACACACACACACCAAAAAAGTACAATTGATAGATTTGAGAATAAGAAGATTTGTGGATTTTTTAAAATTTTTGTTTAATGGGAGAAATATGTCACATGCATCCTTGCTAAGAAAGATTCTATAAGAATCAATGCAGTGACAGAAATCCATTAATGATTGATGAATTTGGAATTTTTAACAGCGGTTTCAGTGTAAACAAACTATTTGTAATAAAAATTGTAAAACAAAAACGATTTGTAATACAGAAACAACACGTAAAACAAAAACAATTTCTAATACAAAAACTTCAAGTAAAACAAAAACGACTTGTAATACAAAACAATATGTAAAACATATTTACCATTTATCATATAAAATATATGTATTACAATTATACTATTGCCTTTCAATTCTCTTTTATCCTCCGTTTTGTTTGTAAATATTACCTATTTGTTTTCCTCTGACACTTTACTTTCATCTTCTTTTCTTGTTGATTTTTTTCCTCACACAACCTTTTAGATATACTAAAAAATGATATTGTTAATCTATACAGTTTAATGTTTTCTTTCTTTATTCTGACGATTATTTGACAATATTCGTTAATGTATATGCAAGTATATATATATATATATATATATATATATATATATATATATATATATATATATATATATATATATATATATATATATATATATATATATATATATATATATATATATATATATATATATATATATATATATAGTTATTTTTAATAATCTCTTTTGTCTGAATCAATAATACTTCAATAATTTTA
The DNA here is from genome assembly GCA_016746295.1 of Potamilus streckersoni. Taxonomy (NCBI): domain Eukaryota; kingdom Metazoa; phylum Mollusca; class Bivalvia; order Unionida; family Unionidae; genus Potamilus; species Potamilus streckersoni. The sequence goes on along the minus strand of JAEAOA010001908.1, from coordinate 1,603,371 downwards.
GAAATTTTTACAAATTTTACCATTATACGCTGATGACACTGCTGTCATAGCAGAGTAAAAGAAACGGTGTTAAGATATCCTAAGCATATTTGCTTTCCTCTGTTAATTTTTTTTCTTCATTTTAATGCTTCTTTTCTTGTTGATGTTTTCTTTTCTCGCACTCTACTTTACAGATATTATAGAGAATATGGCATTGCCAGTCTGTTCATTTGATTGTTTTCGTACTGTTTTCGGACGATCATTTTAATACAAGGCATACTGTCTATCATGTATATAAATTATTATCAATTGTTGTACAGTGATTAGTCAAACGCTATCCAACCTTGCCATCACTTTCTCTTCAGAAGCAATAATAATAATAATAATAATAATAATAATAATAATAATAATAATAATAATAATAATAATAATAATAATAATAATAATAATAATAATATAATAATAATAATAATAATATAATAATAAAATTAATAATAATATGATAATAATAATAATACTAATAATAATATGATAATAATACTTATATTAATAAAATTAAATAATAATAATAATAATAATAATAATATTATTATTATTAATTTGATGATAATAATAATAATAATAATAATAATAATAATAATAATAATAATAATAATAATAATAATAATAATAATAATAATAATAATAATAATAATAATAATAATAATAATAATAATAATAATAATAATAATAATAATAATACAACTACTACTACTACTACTACTACTACTAATAATAATAATAATAATAATAATAATAGCTTGTTTTTGTACAAATAGCTTTATTTACTAAATAAAATACGTTGATGTGATTGTAGCAATAACAGAGTCAAAGAAACAGCTTCAAGCTGCCCTAAATGACAAAATACTTGTATTTTTATTGCAAAGGAAATGCATTCCAAAACTATGGCAACACTTTTCTTAATCTGATTCACCAATAATAACTAATGTTTCATTGACCTTGTAGCTCACCAATCGAATCACAACTTTCATTTTTTTTATTAACGTGACACACGTCATTCGGAACATCGCTCTACTCTCAGATTATATTTTTTAATGAGGAAAACCCCGACGAATGAGACCGATTTTCAATGAGAGTTTCAGTCTATGTACATTTAACACGAAATTTTTCGTCATTTTGTATGAAGCAGTAAAACAAGCCAAAAGGAAAATTTTGGAAAATTTATAGAGGTGTGCTCTTTTAAAGGGACCGTGTTATGCTGAGGTATTTTATATCACGATGTTTTGTTTATAACGACTTTTTTGCATATTTGAAATTACTAAATTGTGGGAAATCTTACTGTGCTAAAACGGAAAAGATTGCAGCTTTACAATAATCTAATGCAAGTTACATTTAGCGTATTTATATTGTTTTCATGAATTAGGTAGTAGAAATTTTAAAATGCCGTCATTCCATCGAATAAGACGTGTTAATTTTAAGTTGTGACACTAACCTGTTTGATGACTAGTAAAGAAGTGAAGCCAAAATAATTTTTGTTGCCATTTCTGGAGCCAGTAAATCCTATGTTCAGTAAAAGCGTGTGCAAAGAAAGTAATTAGCACTTGCAAAATTAATTTCTATGTGCAAAAATCTAATCAGATGATACACATTAAAAATACTCCCTAGCTGTCTTCATTGGTATGTCTGTATACTCTTGTAAATAAGGGTTCCATTGAAAATTGTCAGCGCAAAACGTGAAGAGGAAAACGAATATGACCTAACTCTCATGGACATTGTTTCAGGTGTTTTACATCTGTATAAAAATATAACTCACGTTTTCATTTACTAGAGTCCAGCGGTTTCTTAGTTATAGCGCAAACGAAAAATAAAGTTGTTTTGGGGGGGGTGTAACTGAAGTGACTGTGTGAATAATAATAATAATAATAATAATAATAATAATAATAATAATAATAATAATAATAATAATAATAATAATAATAATAATAATAAATAAAATAATAATAATTAATAATAAATAAATAAACGATAAATAATTATGCATTGAATGGCTAGCTTCCATTCAGACTTGATATTCAAAAGTTTGGTCTATGATACATAAATATTTAGAACGGTTTTTAGAAACTATGAAAATGTAAGAATCAACATAATCTATGAGTAAGTGTCTTTAGGTAATATATACTTAGCTAGCAACTTCAGAATTTCGAACTGTGCTTATGTTTGGCAAAGAAAACGTATTGCATTTTTAAGTTATTCAGCGATGAAATCAGAAAGTGAATAGTGATAAAACCTGTTCTTACATATATCCCCTCCTGGTAATTGTTCCAGTTTTGTAAACAAATCACCTGAATTATAACTTAATTTTATATATTTTCTCGGTAAAGTTAGGCAAGTATATATATTTTTTAAAAAAAATATTGTACATTTTGAAATCCTGTTTGTTTTACCTGTTCTAAATTCAGGTCTTCGTTGTGCATGCTTATTTTTTGCCGGAATAAGGTGAAATGCTTTCGTTTTCAGTAAAATCTTTAACTTTGGTGTTGCAGAGCTCTTTTGTTCACCAAATGAGTTTTTTCTCATATGTTAACCTTTGTAGCTACTATTCGTCTCGCTTTCTTTTGCAATGTGTAGATTGGTTGTTCAGTTAAGCATTCTTTCGATTGTGATGTATATGATTTTTAAAATTTTTATTAATGACTTTAAATTGTACTGATTGTCTATAGTTGAATTTTGACGTACGTGCCTAGTGTCTATTTTAAGATGTTATGAACGTAAAATTGCGTAGGATCTATAAAAAAAATGCTGATGTATATGTTTTTACGGTTACTGATAATATTATTATTAAATGTGTTGAAGAGATTCTGCCTTTTCCCTACTGGACAGGTCGATCAGATGGCATCTTAGAAGAACTAAGTTAGTTTCTATCTGATGGGTTAAGTCAGCGAGTTCTTCTACGATGTTGGGAATTTGCAATTTGTGATAAAAGAAAATTTTCTTATCTTGCGACTCTAACCGAAATGCTAAAGGAACAAGTTTAGTAAAATTAAACAAATAATTAATTCTTTTGGTTATTAAATAAAATTTAAGGAGAACTTACAGCATTGAGAATCAAATCCCAAACAATCCCAAGAGTTTTTTTTATAAGTCCCTAAGTTTAGTGTGTTCCGAATGAATAATAATCTTGAATCATCTTATGTACACAACGATATAATCCAGAATGTCTATGAATGGGTCCTCAATAATCCCAAAATAGTTTTTGTCCAAATGTTGGCGAGCACTTTGTAATTTGAATGAATAATTTTGTTGATCACAACATTTATATAAAAAATAAGACAGTAAAAAGACCATGATGTGGAACATTTTCAAATTTGCAAACAAATACATTTATGAAAATTTATATGATCATTGTTATGGCTATATCCTGAACTCATATTGAAATACATATCTTTTTATGACTTACAAACATTACATAAATTATTTACGAAATTTTAATTTAATTTAATTTAAATTTAAATTAAAAATTTTATTTAAAAATGATGTCTTTAATCATGGACAAAGTGCAAGTACACAAAGCCTAAAGTCTAGGAAACACAATTTTTGTTTGTGCGTGAGTACATGCATGTGTGCACGTGCGCGCGTGTGTGTGCTCATTATCACGTCCTGTTGAGCAAAATTGTTCAGAGATCAGCAACAATTACAACAAAATCCATTGGCTGCATTTTAGCATTTTTAGTAAATTTTACTACAAAAGAACAGCTGGATTGGTTATACATATTCGTTAAAATGTAAGTTGGCACTAAGTATGTAATGTTTACCATGCAAAATAAAAGGAAAGTATCATTTGATTTATTAAGATACAAGCTGGAAAGAAAATTAAAAAGACTCGAATAAGAAGAAGGACAACAACCATGAAGCAGAAACACTGAAAGAACTTGAATGACTTAGAACTTGGTTTTCATAGACATGTATGACGCAAATAATTTTTAATAATAACGAAATGAAGATAGAACAAATTCAAATTCCACGTGCCCTAAAGTACAGTTTAATTCTATGAAGTGATTAAAGTTTATAGCATAGAATTTTGTACACCAAAACACAAACACGGAAGAGGTTTTTACCATATTTTGGTGTCAATCGTGATCCATCATTGCTATACATACATTCATTTGTTTACGAAGAACGATGATAGAGAGATCATATATATTTATCATAAGCGTTATATGTTAATCAATACTGATATAAATATTATGGGGATTTAATATTTTTAAAAGCAGTAATTTTTAGACTAACCTATTCATATCCGAAAACCATGAAATTGCCTAATAAAAGAATAAGTAATTTTTAGCGTACTCGTACTAACACATCCACATTAAAAATAGATATGACAGTTTTAGCAAAGGGTCAGTTTTTCACATGAACCCACTCATGATGACAACTCTAAAACTGACCACAAAGAAGGGTCAAGTTCTGTGAGCGATGGATCTGACAGAAAACTTACTCCGGAACAAAGGTTGCATCTCTATTCAGAATCCATACTACACAACCAACGGAAGTGGCGTGTATAGATTATCTGTCTCTGAAGCAATTTATTGATATAATGAAAATATTCTAGTAATTACAAGCAACCTCAGTAGGTATACCCAGGCATTTTCAATCAGAAAGATCGCTAGAATAACAACGATAATTTTGCTGGACAATTTTATTGTACGTTACGGCTTCCAAGCCCTCCTTCATTGTGAAAAAGGGCTGCAACTTTGATTGAAGATCTTTGTCACATCACCGTTATGGAAGAGAGCCGCACAAACCTAACCCACACCATCGGTAACAAAAGGTTTACCGTACCGTTGATAATATATTTGGTACTCTTTTAAGAGAACCAGAAACAGGATCGAAAGACACTAGAGCACATAATTTTCCCCACATTAACTCGTATTTTGGAGACACCACCGCCTAGCGCTAAATTCTTTCCTGTGTATGCATTTATCTGATCACGCCCTCCCCAAAAAAAAGTTCTTAGTATTAACGACTTGAAATAAAAACGCCTTGTCAAACTGAGAAACAGGTATTATATCGTTATATTTGAGATAGTCGTACCGTCAGTTCCATGTATAAGCTGCAAAAGGTACGAGTAAGGATTCGCGCAGCGTCAAGCACAACGTCGTGGAGACTCGTTTAGGTTTTCGTTTGCGATTCCTCTCACATATTTCGGTTTCGCAGAGATGTCAGAAAGGTTATATTTAGAGATAAATACATGATCACATTATTTCGTAACGATACTGACAACGATGTAATCTGACTTTCATGAGGTCCTGTTGGTAAAGCTGAGTTGTCAACATTAACATTGTGGACGCCAGTGTTAACTTCTTCGCTGACTACAAAATACAGTTTGTTGTGTTTTATAAAGTCTAAAAACGCGATAGCACTTGTCAGTTCTCACGCACACAACAGACTCGCATGCTGCACCCATGCATGGTTTGACCGCACCAAAACACGTTCGTGGAATTTCCAAATGCAAATCGAGATGATGACCAAGAACACAGTAAGATGATATTTTACACTTACAAGTGACTGAAGTCTATATGCGTTTAACAGTCACCAGGAATCCCTTTGAAGAAACTTGGCTTAACTTCATAGGCAATCAAGCAGCTCGTGCATGTCACAATTTTTGGTCGTACATGGGCCGGGATCAAAATGTTTGCACCGGTCGGAAGATTTCTCAGCTCAGCTTTTTTACATGGTACCCAATTTAATAATTTCAGTGGAATGCATGAATTGTCTATACAATCGGTGGTATGCATGTACTTTCATGCATGTGAGGGTACGGCTCCTGGCGGCGGTTATGAATATTTTTCTGCTATACTCCTTGAAATGCTTCTATTGGGGTGGGCAGATGGTCAAATGAGGGTTATTGTTGCGTCTATAGAACATGTATGCAACTTAGTAATTCTGTAAAAGTTTTATATAAGAATGTCCTATCGCGAAATGAAGGCTGTACCGAGCCCAAAGCAGCTGAGCAATATAAGGAACGCAGTACGATATGATTGGGGGTTGAATCGAGGCTTTTTCCAACAAAATTTATTGGAAACCACCCCTTATGTCTAACCCAAATACAATATACTGAGCTCTATGCTGCGGAAAAGAATAAGATCTCGGTGACATTCAAATTATCCAAGTCAAAAGTGGCACTAATAACAAAAACCAGTGGTATATTTCCATTGCTCGCGGTAATTCCAGCTTCGTTAGCTCCTGCGGCTTCAAGAGTGGCTGCTTTAGAAGCCGTTGGAACAGCATCACGAAAGGCTCGATGATCTTGCTACGGCAAAACAGTCAAACATTTCGGTTGTGTCTTTATGCGAAATGCTTATCAATGGTTCGCCATACGTAGGAAACCAGCAGTGTTCTCCTGGATTAAAACAACAGGAGTTAGGGTAGGGTTCATTGAGCAGCATACTAGAACATATATTTTATTTTTGACTCGTATAGACTTGAATCGCCACTTTAATTTGTTGATTACTTACTCGAGGCAGATGAAACCGACAACCTCTGTTTTACTCGACTCGGCCGTTAAAAAGTCGACTCGACGTCGTGCTGCTAAAACGTTATGTGCATATATGCGTTCACCAACGCCACAACCACTTATTGGTTTTACCTTGTCACTTAGAAAGTACACCTGATATTTGAAATGCCTGTTATTAACATTTACTGACGTTAACCATTCCGATGTTACGCTAATGTGGATTTGAGACGGTTTGTTACCCGATGTTACGCTAATGTGGATTTGAGCAGGTTTGCTCAATTTTTAAAGCTGGGTTGTTGCTGATGTAGACCAATACATGCGTGATAATATAGGCTGAAATCTGGAATGACTGTTTATTTATAGGACAGTTTATTACTGGGCCGCCTAATCAAGACGGTATTGGGTTTATTATCTGACGTGTCTAATAATAATAATAATAATAATAATAATAATAATAATAATAATAATAATAATAATAATAATAATAATAATAATAATAATAATCTTTATTCCACTTTTTTAATATCATCCTAATCGGACAGCTCTTTCCACTTTGTTGTGTAGGTTTGTGCGTGAGTGTGTGTATGCGTTTAAATATCAGTCCTTTAGAACTAAAATTTATATTTGAAATCCTATGTATTTAGTAAAGAAACAATATTCCTTGTATATAATGCAGATTATGTGACTAAGTTAACGGAATTATTTAAAATGACAAGCTAGTTTCAATGTGACATTGTCTTAGGGATCACAACACTGTGGAAAATTAGGATACTCGATATTAGAGAATGAAAACTGTTTTCCAGCCAATTTTTTTCATTTAAATCTTATCTCACCGAATATGATGGGAATAAGCCCTCTTTATCTGTTCGTGTTCGTAATTATAGAAGATATTTATAACTACAGGGAAAGAAGTATGCATGTAAAATAGAAATAAAAATCATACTGAATAACATTTATATTCGTCCCTTTTTAAATCAGCATGAGTGGTTATCTTCTTCCTCTTTGTCCTTCTCATTATTATTATTATTATTATTATTATTATTATTATTATTATTATTATTATTATTATTATTATTATTATTATTATTATTATTATTATTATTATTATAATCGATACTTTTATGAAAGGGTTCTGATCATAACCTTCTTCTCATTTCTTGCTATGGAAAGGAAATATTCATAACATAAGAAATGTCATTGCCCATGGTTACAGAGAGCGCGAAAAAGAAAAGTTAGGAATCTTTTAAAAGGGGTGTCACTCATAACGGTGTAGATACGAAAGATATATATATATATAAACTTTATATGTAAAATCCAAGAGATTCCAATAGATACCTATATTATTAGAACTTTTCTTCGAGCTTACCAACTTCATACATTTATATAATTTCTGCCTTTTAGAATATAATACAGATAATTAAATCTCGACTAAATTCATAATAACCAAAGAATATAAAATTGTACAGTTGCTGTTATTGCAGCAATCGTTTTGAATAAAAGTATTTCCCTAAACTTAAAACAAAATACTAATTTGGAATAGGTTACTAAAACACTATTCTTTATTGCCTAAAGAGTATTTTATTTCCAAATTAAATCTAAAGTTGAAGGTAATAGCGAATCCGTCTTTACCAATAATAAATACCATGAATACCATGAATACTAATAATATAAATTCTTTCAAACAATTAAATATTCCATTAAATTTTAAAACAAAATAGTTAAAGTGACAAAAATGTTGCAAAAATATCGAGTCCGGTTTGAACTTTACGTTGAAAATATCAAATATTAAAAAAGTCCATGATTACCTGCAAGGAAAGACGGAATCTTTTGATTATCGATGAATGAATTGATTTTTCCCAAGCTTATTTTTAATTTATACGCAATTTTGAACATGTCCTCGCGGCTAAATATGAACATTGGTCTAGGTAATTTGTGTCCATTTATTTCGAATCAGAACCGTCAGCGTCTGTGTGAGCCATCAAACAGACAATCATCAGCTTATTTAAAGAAACGCGTGAATTTATTTTTTTTTATCTCACTCATCCAAAAGAAAATTTGCTTATTCGGCAACTTACAACCGATTCTAAAAATGTATTTTATCGTGTAAAGGGGTTTTGCACTGCTCGTAAAAGTGGAATCTATTTTTAAAAAATAGCATACAATTGTAACACAAATAAAAAAGAATTACTCTCAGTATATTTACTGTAAAATTGCTCTGAATATAATGTAATCAAAAATTACTTTTAATACGATTTAGAGAAAATTTAAATCGTAGCACGTTTACTTAAAAATTATGTCCTACTACTACTAGTACTGCTACTGCTAATACTATTGTTGTTTTAGTAGAGTATTGTTGTAAAGTTGTTGTTATATTGCTGTTGTTAAAATACTCCAATCGTCAAATGCTATAAGTTATTTTTTCGATCCTTCACGTTAATATCATACCTCTATCCCTTCTTAAACACCAATGTTTAAAACATGAACACTAACCTAGAGGAATGAAACCGATTGTCTACTCATGTAAAGATCGTAAATGAGACATGAATGAACGGCAAAATTCTTCATTCAGTATTTGTTATTTATTTTAAATGTCGATAATATGATGGATGGTTTCTCCACGCGATATAGGAGCTCTGTTATATCACGTGACTTTATTCTGGCTTTACATATAAATGATGCGTGATATCATTTTTGCATAAGAATGAAGAACACAAAATCAACATCTACATTTCAACGGATAAAAAGGTTTATTATTTTGGTAACATATTTTCATTTATGTTGTCAATGGATCGAGAAACAATCATGCGTGCCTCTTTCTTGACATCATATAATTGTATGATGCTTTTCAAACGTACTGACTCTAAATATATTCTAGATTGGAATAACAAATATTATTTTAACTAAGCATTTCTTAGAATTGAGTTTAGCTATTCTTCCTTTTAAATTTTTAAATATGGTACTGGTAGACGTTTGGCAATCTGTTCGACTAGTCTTCGTCAATAGATCTAGAAAGGTTTTGCATCTAGTGTGCTATATAAATATCTCACCATGACAACGGCAGAGTAATGATTCTACATGAAACAAATGTTGGATTTCGATGTTATGTACATATTTACATAGTTGTTACTAATCTACATCCAAACCAAGTCATTGCATGTTCAAAAAAGGAATAATATCTGAATGCAGCGGTATTTCCGACGTTTCGAGAAATATCGAATACTAAACTATCAAACCATTTCAAAAGCAAAGTGTCTACCTTCTGCCCGGTTTGAAGTACGCTTTGAAGAAAATGATCGTTGTTATAAAAAAACACAATTGGACGTCATACAAAACAATATTTACAAGCGTCTCTTCTCCAAGTGTGGAATTTCATTGTTAATATTAACATAATTTCAATGTTTCCTGTTACTGTGTGAGCACGTTATTATAAATACATGTTTTTCACAGACATTTCTATAAATCTCGATATAAACGTAAACTCTCATGACGTTAATAATTCCAGATTTGTTAATTATCTGTGGATGATTGCTCCTCCAGATGGCTCCTGTGTACGTTGGACCGGTTGGTTACATGTTTCAGAAGTTTTGGTCTTCTACAAAATCTCCATCAATAGAGAATCGGTCTATAATTAACAATGTGACTCGCACTATCCATTGAGACGAAGTAATGAGTGAATTCATTTTGGATGAGTTGTATGTATCTTGATGGCATATTGTATACAAGCTGGATTTTCATTATTCTAATATTGTTTACACTTTCTCTGTAGTTCGTCTCTATTCGTTCACCATTTCTCCTGCTGAAAATTTTATCCAACCTTGAAATACTGAGTTTCAGTTCTTATACAAGTGTCACAAACACGGTCACGTCTGTAACAAAGACACAGGCCTGGATAGGAAAAGTGCTCATCGTGAGGGTTTACCTGTCAAATAAAAGAGATGAAGTAAGAAAAAGATTCATGACATTATAACCAGTATCAAATTACGTGAATAAATAAAAATTAAATTTATATTATCAACATGTTTTGTTCAATGTTTGCCAAATGATTTGCCAATCAAATTAAGTCAACTAACAACATTGTTTAATTTTAGAATTCTAAACATTCATTACAATGTCTACAGCTATAACCCATAAGTATGAAAAGATGGAATTGTTTACTATTAATAAAGTCAGTATCGGGAGAGGGTACTTCCTAACAACATATATTAAAACTGTCAACTTTAAAAATTTTATTAAAATAATTAATGAACAGTTATGCACTTCTGGAATCAAAGCATAACCTGTATGATCTGATATCCAACTTGCAAATTAGATCCTATTTGCATTTTACACGTGATAGTGATAGAGGTATATATAGATGTAATACTAATTACATACATACATACATACATACATACATACATACATACATACATACATACATACATACATACATACATACATACATACATACATACATACATACATACATACATACATACATACATACATACATACATATACACACCTACCTACCTACCTACCTACTTACCTACCTACCTGCCTGACTACCTTCACACACATACATACATACATACATACATACATACATACATACATACATACATACATACATACATACATACATACATACATACATACATACATACATACATACATACATACATACATACATACAAACGTACATACATACATACATACATACGTACGTACGTACGTACGTGCGTGCGTGCGTGCGTGCGTGCGTGCATGCATGCATGCATGCATGCATGCATGCATGCATACATACATACATACATACATACATACATACATACATACATACATACATACATACATACATACATACATACATACATGCATGCATGCATGCATGCATGCATGCTTAGACAGATAGATAGATAGAGATAGATAGAGAGATGATAGATAGATAGATAGATAGATAGATAGATAGATAGATAGATAGATAGATAGATAGATAGATAGATAGATAGATAGATAGATAGATAGATAGATAGATAGATAGATAGATAGATAGATAGATAGATAGATAGATAGATAGGCATACTAACCCCAATTTTATACCATCCACGATTTACGTCTGTAAAATTGTACTGAAACTAAAGAAAAAATAACAAAAAATAGAGATATATAGCAAACATCATAATTATTATGGTCATTATGTCATCGTCTTTGTCGTCATATTACTCCACAAAACTCAGCCTATACATCGCAGTTATTTTCTTCCTCTAGTAATTACGGTTCAGTTTGGTAAAATAAAATAAATTAACATATGATTTTATTTAATGTTTTATTTAATTTTTTTTCTCAACTTTAGGAACATGATCGTTATTTTAGGATATCTCTGTTATCATAAACTGACAGTTACGTGTTGAAGAATTGACATTTACACTTGAAGCTTCTCTTAGTTGCAATGAAAATTATCAAAAATCACAAAAAGACACAAACCTCAACTGTTCGTATTGTTTGGATATTCAGAAAATCGGTAGGAATAAGAGAAATAATGAACGTGCTAAAGTTGAACACAATGGGCGGTCGACTGAATGATACGGAAATTGTCCATTTCATGTCATCTTCCAGAAATACCCGGTATGAAAGAGATGGCGTCCAATCGGCAGGGTATTGCTGATTTACATCTGAAACAGATAAAAGAAATGTCTAAATTTATTTTAACAGCATGTACACACTAACAATCAATTATGTTTACCCATAACTACCGATGTATGTATGTATGTATGTATGTATATGTATGTATGTATGTATGTATGTATGTATGTATGTATGTATGTATGTATGTATGTATGTATGTATGTATGTATGTATGTATGTATGTATGTATGTATGTATGTATGTATGTATGTATGTATGTATGTATGTATGTATGTATGTATGTATGTATGTATGTATGTATGTATGTATGTATCTGTCTTAATGTAACCAAAGATATGCAAATATATACAGATATGGTATACTTATGAAGGAACACGCAAGAAATTTGAAAACTCACTGCAAGACATAAAAAAATGTGTGTACTTTTTAGATTTAGCAAATAAATATAAATTTCTCAATCTGATATACCATTTATCATGTAGATAATATACATATGACCTATTGCATCATGTGGATAATATACATATGACCCGCTGACTGCAAACAAATGACCAAATATTAGAACTTATTACTGGCGGAAGCTCCACCTTACCAGAAGTGGACCGATAACAATATCTCTAACGTACTATTGCGGAAACCACTGTCTCAAGTGCACATCTTCATTACAGACTGAGAGTTGAATTTTATAAAATCCACTGCGATGAAAGTCTATTTAACTATCACTTTGATGAGGATTTTTCACGATTTGCTTTGCATCGTTTTTGTCGTCGTCATTATCTTGGTCTTATTTTTCTTTCATTATATGATTGTGCTCGGTCACTCTGACAAGACGATTCACGAGGATTTCATGACTTTTGTTTTGGCTTATCCGAGAAGATCCTCTCGAATTTCTTGTCTAACTTTCATTTTGCTTCCTTGGGAAGATGCGCTATGATTTTTGAAATTCCTGCAGTTAAGTATGCCAAACTTGTCTGAGGAAAACTTCACTACCAGCTAATCCCTTACTAAGACTTAGAAAATGTAATAATAAGTAATTGAATAGAAGAAAAATGTGACAATGTAAGATAATGTATTTTATGCTCGAAGTAATTGAGGAAAATCGGGGGCAAGTTATGGTTTAAATCCCACTGTCCTACATTAAGAACATTTGGTAAACTTCCGATTTTCTACATAAACATTACATCTCGAGTAAATGAAAATTTGTAATTAATTGTCAAAGACATCCTCATTTTAGATGCAATATCTTTTTTTTTGTATCGCCATATTTCAGTTAGCAAGGAATCCATTTCTCAGCACTAATATCATTCGTCGCAGATGCAAATAATGCAAACAGCTTTATTTATCCACCTTGACAGTTTATATAAAACTCTCACGAGATATAGTCATAAGTGGAAAATATTTCTACTCATTCCCACCTTAGGATCCATCTTTTCAATCGTATTTGACAACACTCTGCCGTAGTAAACTATCTGTTGTCTATCAGATGTAAAATTACCTTCCATATTATCCATATTAGATTCGTTAATCAGAGTCCCCCCCCCCCTTAAAGGTTTCGAATATAAGACTGGTTCCCGGACTAAATTTGCAAACAATATCATAAGCCGGAAATTAGAAAAATAAATGTCTCCTTAGTCCGCTTTATTTTTAGTGTTGTTGCAAGATCGTGTTAGGGAGAGGTACCGTTTAATAGCAATATGTTCCAAATGACGTGCGTCGCTTTCAGAAATTTGAAAGCTGTGATCTGTTTGGTGAATAACAAGGTCAACAGAACATGATTTCTTATTGGTGTCTCTCAGATCTATTCAAATGACGGTGGAGAACTGATTTTAATCAGATTGCGGACGGGAATAGCCTGATAATAATTACCTGTCGTTTAGATTCATATTACAGCCAACCCACTCAAGAAATAATGTATAGTGATGTACACACATAGCGAATCTGCACGCGATCAATGATCGATACAAGGCATAAAAGATGGCTGAACAAAATATTACGTATCTTTCAAAAGTAAACTAGTTACTTTCTAATAATCTCTTGAAGGTTGAATGGAGACATATCATTCTTGTCGATATATACCGGAGTAATATTAACATTAAGGTACCAACAAATATGTGTGTTAAATCTCCAATGCCGCCATTTCGTGCAAAATTCTTATAAGCCAAATCATCTGAATAATACTAAATCTTTAAAGATATTGGTTTTAAACATCTTTGGGTTCCATTAAAGCAGGTAACATCCACTTTTCTTCACGTTATGAGCTGTGTAATTTCCCCTTCCAACCCAGAAATCCTGCCATTGTTTAAAATGTACAAATAAATCCAATGTTGAGCGGTGACATCGACTGGTCAACCAATTTCAGTTGAAAGCTGGAACACATGATTTGATAACGTCAAAGTTGTAAATATAAGAAGTAAACTTTACACATGTCGGATTGCCTTCAGCCGATGTTTGCGATTCAAAGTATTTCAACTCCCAAGTTGATCATCAAAATGTACCCAAGTCCAATTTGTATCTAAACATGTTTTTTTCTTATCAGATCTGTTAGAAAAAGCGGGCTTCATTCCATCTGTAATCAGCTCATAAACCACGTCTGAATTTTGTTGTTACTAGATTAGTAACTAGCTGAATTTGGCAATTGTACAAAGTCCCCACTTTTGGAGCACACTAGAAAAAGAACGGAAATACGAGCGACTTCTTTAACTGAATTCCAGGGTGATACATCTTAATTTTAAATTGAATATTTGAATGTCGTTTAAACCTAACATCATAATTATTTCAAAGAACGGTTTATGTCAGACAGCTTTGTTAACAAATAATTTCTTTCCTTACAAACGTTTGTTGTATTGCAAGAATAGTAAAATGTTTGATAAATGGCGGCAGAGGAGTTTTAATCGCCTGGATATCTTTAGTTACTTTAGGGAGTATACAGCCCCAAAAGTTTGACTGTACACACCCAACCCGAACCCCAAAACTCACCCCACCCCCAACGACTGGAAACGATACTTCGACGCAGGTCGTTTCTCTTGAAGCGCATAGGAGGGGGTGGTAGACTTGACGCTGTGACGTCATACTGCATGTTTCCCCGAACCGGAAACAGTTCGTGTTCGAATTGTACCTGAATAAAATATGTTGAAGGTATAATGAACAAAAATATCAAAGTACTCTTTTTTGCTTCATTCTTTGTGACAATATTTGTTTTTATTTAGTGAGCAATTATTAATGTAATTAGTGTTGAATATTTTCTTTTACCCCCACCCACCCAACAACAATAACAACAACCGGTCTGGTCATCTATATATAAACAAAACATGGTCGTTTTGCAAAACTTTGTCCATGTTTATCTTTTAATAATTTATCACATTTTTCAGTTCAAAATCAATATCGAAATACATAACAATCAACTAGAAATGATCGATTTTATCAGGTTCTTCGGGGACAATATGCTTGACATTAAATTGCATAACATATTAAATTATAATGCATTTTAAATTCTATTTCATAAACAATTCCATTAAATTGCATTGCATATTGAATTATTTTACATATCAAATTGTATTACATATTAACTTTGTTACATTAATTTTCTATTGCATATCTAATTCTATTAAACTTCATTGCATATTAAACTCTACTGCGTAGTGAATTCTATTGAATGGCATTTCATATTAAATTCGATTAAATTGTATTGCATATTCAATTCTGTTAAACTCTGTTTTTTTTGGATTATTAAATTATATTGCGTAAACTATTCTAATAAATTGCATTGCATACTAAATTCTATTATAAAAAATTTTCGTTACATATCAAATTGTATTAAATAAAAAACCTGATGTATTTAAAATTCTATTGCTTATTCGACTATATTAAATTGTATTGCATATTCAATTTTATTGCATAGTCGTTTCTATTAAAATGCATTGCATAGGAGTATGTAAGATTTAATTTTAACAGATTCAAATGGTAAGATCCAAACTACTCGACCAGGCTTCACCTTTTTGTCTATTAGTTTTCCTGCTGGATTGTAGGCAAAATTAATTGATTTTTATAATATAGTTTACACGTTGGACTTAAATTTGTAATTGCATTTTCTATTATCTCTATTCCATCTGTATACAGATGTTCATCATTTATCTTGGCCTCGAATTCTGAATTCAGGATCAAAATATTCGCTGTAAGACAAAACATTATAACCAATCTTAAAGAAAAGCCAATATAGTATTTTAACAAATCACAGAATACAATTATATGTTCCTTTTAATTAAAGCAATGAGAGCTAATTCGCAGAAGATACTCTCATCTTTCTCAGACTTTCATCTTCATTTTGATATATATTATTGCTAGAAAAAATAAATAAATTAATAATAATAATAATAATAATAATAATAATAATAATAATAATAATAATAATAATAATAATAATAATAACAATAATAATAACAATAACAATAACCTTAATAATAATAATAATAATAATAATAATAATAATAATAATAATAATAATAATAATAATAATAATAATAATAATAATAATAATAATAGCAATATTGGTCAGAATTACTGATAGGAACTAGGCATAATCGAGCTCCTGCCCATAAAAGTTTGATCCCAAAACTAAATATGGAACCAAGTCTCGAAGAAAAGCAAATATTGTATACACAAATTCACAAAAGAATAATACTGTAAACTCCTTTGAAGAGAGATGACTCCCATAGGATATTCTCATATTTGATATAAATTATTGCTAGTAAACAACAAGAACAACAATAAGAACAACAACAGTAGCGTCATCATCAACAACAACAATACTACTACTACTACTAATAATAATAATAATAACAACAACAATAACAACAACAAAACAACAACATCCATTCTGTACACTGGTGAATGATAGGAAATCCCACATGTGGATTAGAATTTGTTGGCAAGAACGAGGATTTACAGAGTCCCTGTCCATACAATTCTGATCTGTGGACAGGCATTTTCTATTCTACACAATACTTATCATAGATTATTTGTTCTTGATTTAATATATAATTAAAATATTATAGTAACTGATCAATTCCTTTATACAGCAATTGTAATAGACATCTTTGGTTTGAAAGGAAAGATTATATCAATTTAATGTCATCAAGTGCGCTTGTGTGAGATATATTATCACACGTGGTTTTCTCGCAGGAGCAAAACTGCACGACCACTGTATTGGAATGAGAAAAATAAGATTACTTACGTCTAGAAGATCGATTGTCCAAGTAACGTTTGAGAGATCAAATACCAAACAGCCTTTATTGTTTCTGTTCGCAATTACCACAACGAACCCTTTGAGATATTTTGCACTTGCTGAAAAACAAGATATGTAGCTGAACACAGTTAAAATAAAAAAGAAAAGAAAAAAAAAAAACAAAACAAAACGAGTGGAACTGTAAAGATCTCGTACCAGTGCCGTCTTAAGAGCATTTCATTGGGGCTTCCTACCAGACCTACTATTCATTAACAATATAGGCATGATACCCCTAGAAGAGAAACTGCCCAGTGTACCCATGCCTTAAGACGGCACTGTCTCGTACATAAAATTTTGCATGTCTGTGATATTTGATACAAATTGGCATTATTTGTCTCAAGCAAACTCTGCCATTTTCATGCAATGACCTTCTCCTAGATTTATTAACTAGTATATACGTACAGAAACTATTGAAATATTGATGCTCTTTGGAAAGTCATTTCGTGCATACGCATGAGATGAAAACAAACGAAAAAAAATTAAATCAGATTTTGAAAATTTAAATCAGGATACTAAAACTGCCTATAACTTTCATTTTTTTAAATTGATTTTTTTTTATTTCACTCAATCATGCAGTCATTCATTCAATTAAATAGTGAGAATTCATATTCTTTTGATCTGATCAGAAAAGTGAGTCACTGTGGGCTCATTTAATTTTATTACTCACATCCCAAAGATACACAACCATATTTGTACAGTTAGTCTGTCGAATCTACTAACACCGTAGAATTTGTGTTCATATTTAACTAGAAATGCCATTACTGGTTAATTTTTCATTCAACATTGTGCATTAAATGATCCTAAGTTCCCTCAGTTTTCTGCGTAGGGACGAACTCTATATGCTTCTTAAGAAAACGATATTATAGAAAGTGACTGATGTGATCTTCAGAAAGGATTACAGACAGGCTTATTGCTTACAATTACGGCTAGCTCACTCACCATCCTGTGGCGGCTTAAGTGACAGTTTGATTCCGGGATATAGTTTATTATTTGTTCCTTCCTCTGTGTACCTCTTCTCTATGGTCTGAACAATCAAATCTCCCGGGGGCCCAGGCCAGTCAAGACCGGTAATATTCTCGTACAGAACCGGGATTCGGATCGACAGCGTTTCTTCATCACAATCTGAAAATGGTGGGAAAGGCTAAAGTACAGAGTACAATAATGAGTTGCGATATTGCACAAACTTTGATAGTTCCACTCAAAAAACTAGGGCGGAACATAAGCATATGGTAAGTTGTCAACACAACACGTTAAGAGGACAAATCTTCCTTTGAGTGGATACTCTTCAAGTGTCGGAAATTACGTACTCATGTCCACTGTAGGGTGGTGCTGTCATTGTTAGATAATGGCGATACTTAAGTGTCTCTCAAACTTTATTTTGTCCAGTGGCTGGTCCAGAAATATTGTATAGGGGAAGGTGTATACAAGTAGGCAAATAGTATGCTATACGGAAACCCTTGCTATGTATCAGACGAGCTAGCGCTTGGAGGACACACGGTACTAATTCTATGGAAGAACTGTGAACCAGTCTAGAAATAGATAATAGAGTATATACGGGTTAATAATTGGTTAATAATAAAAAGTAAAATTATATTAAAATATCTTTTGAAAGCTTATCCTATGTGAAATTTAAAAAAATATAGACAAATTTCTAATGATTCAATTTTAGTATTTTTAAAGACTTGACTTAGGATTACTCAATAATGAAAGTAGCACTTGATTCGCTTAGTGCTTAATCAATAACATGGACTTCATACACATGGACTTCATACACATGTAGGTCAAGAAAATGCCGAGGCTCATATGGTGTTCTCCACACAGAAGCTTGCACCAAGGATAGTTGTGCATGGAGAAATATAGGTCTGATCATTAGTACCCAGACATTTTAAATTATTGAATTTTAAATATGATGGTGTTTCCATATGTTTACTATGGGAGTTGAATCAGTACCGTGACTCCTGTGAAAAGGTTACCTGGCACGGAACACAAACCTGGCACGGAGCACAAATGTAACGGACGATCATTTGCAAATATGCAAAAATTAGAACCTTAAGTAGGGAAAACATCAGCTGAAAATCGGACTGTCCAGTATAAAACTGGAGGAATGATTTCATTAACGGAAAAGCTTAAACGTTTTCAGAGCATAATGATAACGATCTAACTGAAAGAAGAAGCAGAAAAAAAAGAAAACTACTATTGGAAACATTGAGCTTTTGGCGCTCGTTTATTTATTAATTTATTTTATTTAGGCGGGTGGGTGGTGCTTTTGGTACCCCTTTCACAAACCGCCCCTTTTGTCGTGGATGCCTAAATAGGGATATAACGCACTTATGTCTTTTTGAATGCTTTATGTTTGGAAAACGATATTATTTAAACAAAATTATGCAGGCTTTACGACATAAATGCGATGCCACAGTAAGGGGAAATATTGAAAGAAAGTAGTATAAGGAAATGAGGGTTTTGGCTCACTTCATTTTTTTACCCTCCAAACAAGTATAAATTAAATGAGGGTTTCCCAAAACAGGGAAATGAGGGTTTTGGCCACCCTCCCACACCTATTAGAACGTTTCAGTTAACAAGGTGGAAATTAAACTAGCATTAGAATGAAAATGATATTATTTTATATCTCGTTACCAATGATTAATGTTTCAACTGTTGATATTAAAAATATTTCATTATCACGATTATAGATACTAAATTTTACTTTACCGCTCACACAGCGACGGGACTCAAACAAATCTTTTATTTCTGGTTTGTTCAGAGGATATTTTTTGTCGATAAAATACACCTTTGACCGATTGAGATCAATTGTGAGTTTAGTATATTTTTGTTGGCTAATGGGGCTATGAAAGTTTTTAAATTCCGCTAGCAACTTTTGATACAGTTGTTCGAGATAATTGAAATACTCGCTGTTATCAGATCTGATGAGCGAAAGTTTTAACTTGTCATGTGTTCCATTAAAACATATACATGATGTTTCATTATTAAATTCAACTGTCAATTGTTTACCGTCCATCATTAAATATTTAATGTTACTATTGTAGCTATTTGTCATTATCAAATTTTCAAACATTATTTTATAAGTTTAGATAAAATTTCAGTTGGAAAAGATAATGTCGAGTATAGATCTATCATCCTAACAATACCCAAGGGCAAATGTGTCTACCCCATTTTCACAATAGCGTTTGTCATGAAAATTATACAATCCACGTTTGATAATAACATCTGTTTCGAGTTTATGATGATTAGTTCGAATTGCCATAGCTCTCATAAAACTAACACCACCATCAAGCGCATACCTGTAGTCATCAAATTTCATAAACTTTTTAGCAAAATCACGAGGCAGACCTTTTGCTTTTTTCGTTATTTTATTATTATCTAGCAATACGGCATACATTTTGCTGCGTAATCCGATAAAATATTTGATAGCGCTCGAGTTCATTTCATCTTTAAACTTACCAATAACCTTTTTATTTATGTCGTCATGAAATTTACTGTCACGTGGATAATCGGAAAGATCAAACAGATGTCGATTATTGTACATGTCCTGATAGATGTCCTCACATTCGATTTCATATACGAGCGAATCAGTATCAGTAAACAATAATCTACTAGCCGACCTCTGATTTTTAACAAAATTATAATGAAAATCGTACATCAGCCACTTTGATAAATCTAACACAGCAGCTCCAACATAGATCGGCTTGTTTAGTTTTAGATTTGTTTTTCTTCTTTGTATCGCAACAAGATTTTCATTAAATATTTTCATGCTCACAAAATCATCGTCTGACACAAGTTTGTTTCTGCGATTGACATCATTAACTATTTCAATATTTACGCGTTTCCTAATATTCTCCATCGTCTTACCAAAAACGGAATTGTTCATCAGTTTAAAAAAGTTTTTCTCAAACTCTGTTTTTGCTGCAGCCCTTTTTGAAGTGTTTGAGTTAATATAACCTCTCATCCACGGCGACTGATTAAATTTTAGTACACGATGAACTTTTCTCAACACAAGACCAGCATCAACTGCTTGTTTTAAAACTTTGTAATGCAAAACGTAATTTTTCTTATCAAGTAAATTTGGTACTAGTTTCTTGACCATGGAATGTTGCCTTGGTGATGCTAACGCTTGTTGTTCTTTTGATAACAAACTATAATCTATTACCATCGATTCCGCACAGAAAGGGTAATCATTATGTAATTTGTGTAGCGAATTTGGATAATCAAGATCAACTTCAACGAAATAGGAAACATCATCGGGTATCTTTTTTTCTGTCTCTGATAGAAATCGATCAACCATGATCCAATGAAATCCGCTAAAGGGCATTGGTTCTGCCATCGAACCACCGTAAAGATTATTACAATCTAGATAAATTATATACTTCGAAGGAAGGTCAGGGTTATACTGTTTCAGGTATTTGTTGTTTGCTTCAGCATATTTTTTTGTTATCACGCTAATACCACCTCGGATACCTTTTTCGATAAAATTGAACATATCAACATCAGTCAGTAATTCTAACCTTACCTTACTAAACTTTAGCAAAGCATCCCATGACAACCCAGGGGCAGAATAATACCAGCAAGGATCTAGTCCATAATTATTATAACTCACTTCTTGAAAACTTTCAAAAACATCTGCTAATAATAACACGTCAGTTTTCAAATACAAATCATGATAATCACCAAAAGTCTCACAATCAAACTCTTTCCAGATATCTTGTGCATTCCTGTACACATCATCAGTTATATTTTCATTTTTAAGTTGTGAGTCAAATTTGTCTTTGTCAGGTAAAGACATTTCATCAAATTTACTCCAATCATCGAGGTATTCGTATGGAAAAACTCCTTTTTTAGCTAGTAGATAAAATTTATCTCCAAAACAGTCTCTTAGGTTATCAAATTTACTACAACCTTTCATTAGCTCATCTAACGAGGCTGCCATAAACTGCAGGCTGTCAATAAAACGCAATTTACCTAGCGTAACTGACATGTACTTTTCAAAATTATTTGGGATGCATTTGATGATGTTATCGAGTTTTAGATGAGATTTTATATCAGAATCACCAAAAGCTTCTACTATAATATGGCTATCATATCCTCGAAAATTGTGAAGAATAACCGGTATAAAATCTGGAGCATGAAATTTTAAATTACACTGATTATGAGCCGCTCCACGATACTGTCCAGTCAAATGACAATGGTCATGTACTTTTTTGTCATCGTCAAAAGCTTTTTCACAAATATGACAAATTTCTGCTTGCTCGTGAGCGGATTCTAGTTGAGGTGTTAATTTTTACATTGGCGTTACTTTTTTCAAACGATAAGTAATATTATCAACTTCGTTAATCAACTGCTTGAGAAGCCAAACAGCTGGATTTTTACCACGATATAATTTGATTGGTTTAGATAATCTAGAATCAGTACAACAAACTACCTTGTACGCTACTCCACACGGAACATGATTTTGAACTTTTCTTGTACTCGATTGATTAGGATTATTTTCTACGCCAAGTACAGGTTGAAGTAAACATTCAAAATCAGCGTATATAACGAAAGGAATTTTTAGTTTATGATTATGATGGACAAATTGTAACATACTATCTTTTTTTAGATGGCATTGTTATTCTTTGCACATCACTACAGAACTGCAAATGCTTTTGTAATGTTTCATTGTTAGTACAACCATGCAAGCAGCGGTAACAAAAGAACTTTTTGTTCCTATTTTTACTGTACTGTTTACCAACTAGTCCGTTAACGTTTTTAATCCAAACGTAATGATTTTTGTAGTACAGTAAATTTATAGTCGATTGTGAAGCTTTTTCTGAAATATATCTCAGGTATACATCCTCTTTTTCCTCTAGTCCGAAAACGTTAATTGAAACATTATTTTGCTTTTCAAATTTTGGTATTTGATTTTCTGCCACAGGAAAGTTAATATCTTTAAAATTTAATCTAGACACGTGACTGATATATTTTTCAACACGAGTAGCGTTTTTTTTTCTGCTGGAAATAGTGCGGAAAGAACAGCCCATTGGAAACATTTATTATCTACGTTTTTGATGTTTATACAACATCTTTTACTTTTTATTTTTGGTGGCAGGTCGACGTATGAACTACCTCGTAATACATTATATTTCATCGTGTGAAACAATATTCCTTTGATCATTTCAAACTTCCAACCCGAACCTAATTGAGCGAATTCCTCTATTTTTTTTCCAGATTTCTTGGTGTATTTCATCAGATAGTGATAACAGATCAGTCCCAAGCAAAGCACGTCTTGATTTTGCGTTAATATAAGGTTCTGCAATTTCCTTGTTAGTTGATTCTTCCGTTATAACTAACTTTGAAAATATAACATGATATTGCACAAATAATCTAACACTTTTGTGTTTTTCAAGCTCACGTTTTACAGTTGTCTGTAGTAGGTGGTAAAGATTCATTGCATTAAAATTTACTAAAACAATTTGATTATCAAACTGATAACTATTATCAAAACCTGCAAAAGCAGTCGCTATTTTATTAGGTTCTCCCATAAGGCTTTTCTTAGCTATATCACGTAATTTTAACATTATTATATTATAATGTAATATCTAATTAATAATTTTTCACACTGCGCATGCGCTAAAAATCAATTGAAGATAAAAAAAATCTCCTATAATATAATGACAGCAAATCTAACAAACACATGTGAGCAAGAAACATATCAAGTTCACCCAAAGTATAACTTTACCTCACACTGCGCATGCGTTAAAAATCAATTGAAGTTAAAAAAAATCGTCTATAATATAATGACAGTAAATCTGACAAGCGCACGTGAGCAAGAGATTTATCATGTTCACCCAAAGTATAACTTATACGCTGGAAATGTATTAGGTTCGGTTATTAACATCAAAACTAGAATATCTGTTGGTAAATTAACGTCAGCGGGTTATAATATTAGTGTAAAGGGAGATAATGCTGAGAGGGTTGCAATGTTTAGAAAAGATTTTATTTACACGTTGTTCTGCGATGATATTCCAGAGGGACAGCGTGTATATCATTATAACGGTAAAGTCACTGATGACAACATTGAAAACTTATCCTTACAAGATGAGTTTCAGCCGCATCCGGTCTTTGATTTATACGAGGCTAACGATTGTGGTATTATTAGAAACAGAAAAACTAAAAAAGTTCTTGGTAATATGAACAATATGAGATATATCAGGGTAATTGTTAGAGGAACACTAACAGATTTTGTTCATTATCTTGGTCATAGGTTTGTTCACGAGGTGTTCAACGGATCTATACCCAACGGTCTTGTTATTAATCACATCAATAACGTAAAAACTGATAATCGATTGAGAAATCTGGAGCTAGTGACGCAACAGAAAAATGTGAGAAAAGGACGAGGTGGTGGTATTAATTTTAGATGTCCAATAAAACCTGTTATTTCAAAAAACCTCGAAACGGATGAGGAGATTGAATTTAAATCGATTACAGCTGCGGCGAAATATTATACGATAAATTCCAGAACAATAAAATTTATAGCCGATATAGTAACAAAATCAGCTTTTTTAAGAGAATACGATGCTAGGATTGGTTTTAGATATGATGATCAATAATATTTTGTAATTCGGTTTTAGTCAAGCAATGATGATCAAATGCTATGATATCATCGTGATTAAACTTTAGCGTCGTTACTGCACTTTCAATAATTTTATTTTTTTCTGCTTCTGTTAGTAATATTTTATGAGAATCACCTTGCATTACAATAACATCAACACTATAACCCAACAAACATTTTCTTACCGCTTCGGCTAGTTCGTTGTAATTTACTATATTAACTTTTTGGTGATATTTTATCTCATCAGTCATTTTATTATAATAAATTAGATAAAAATATATTATAATAATGGACTTGATGAAACGACTTGCTGAACTCTACGAAGAAGATACTAGCGACAAAGTCCCCAGCGATAAGGTCACATTTTCCAAAGATTTTATAGACAAATCTATTGGTTATAGTGAAGATGATATTTTGTATAACAATGAATCTGATGATGATGGTGAAATAGTCACTGTTGCTGACAGATCAAATTACAGCAGATCAACAACTAAACGGTATAATGTCAAGTATCACATTGCTAAACAAATAATAAAATTTAATTTTACCGTTGCCGAACAACAACTGTTTTGGCAGCTAATCAAACCTTTCTTAAATATCAAGATTCCAGGCCGACAGAAAAATATCAAATTCGATTTCATATTCGTTAAAATTTTTAATCTAATGACGATCTCTAACGATCGTAAGCAGTATCTAATATCGTTATGTAGACCAGTAAAATGTAAATCTGTCAAACAAAAGTATGAGTTAATTTATAATAGCATTATATCATAATTTGTTTGGTTGGGATCCAACTGTTAAATTTATCGCTATACCCACGCCATTTGACTAAACTTTTATTTCCTTTTTTTCTAATCACTTTCTCGATAACAAAAACATCTTGCTCAGTTTTCTGTAGTTCTTGTTCATAAAAACTACCTACGATCGGTTCCCCTGCCAGATCTTTTAAAACATACGTTACAGGTACTGTTAAAAGTACCTTATCAACTACAAATACTTCTTTGCTCCAGTTTGGAGTAAATCCTTTTGCAAATACCTTTTTCATCAAAGAAATTCTAACTTTATCACCAACCTTAAATTTATGTCTGTGGTACATGTTTCCATTTGCTAATATCGGATTTTTAATAGCATTATTAGGTGCCATTTTGATGGTTCGATGTTTCTTGTTATTATATTCACCTACGATTTGAGAAAGTCATCGATGTACCTGTTGGTGTTTTTAGCTGTCATATGTTTGTGTAATTTCTCGTTTAGCGTGCGATTAAATCTCTCAACAACAACGCTTTTACCTTCGTTTCCTGTAACATACCTTTTTATATTATTTTGTTCTAGAAACTGTTCAAACTTTTTGTTAAAAAACTCGGATCCGTGATCAGTCCAGATTTTATTCGGTTTTCTTTCTGTACTCATTATTATTTGCTTTAGCGCATCAGTCATTGAAGTCCCTGTCTTATCCGAAACAGGTACACTGAAAGCATATTTGCTAAAAACATCTATAACATTAAACAAATACCTTTTTGGAGCACCATCAGCACCAACGTTAAACTGAGCTAGATTGGATACATCCACCAAATCTATTGCCCAGATATCATCTACACCATTAGCGACAACTTTACGTCGTGGGAACTTTTTTTTTAGGTCTGTGCAGCTCGACTGCAAGATCATCGTAATCTTTTTTACCGAGTCGAGACTCTCCGAGTCCAAGTTTATATTTTGCTCCTATCATTCCCTAAACAAATTTTCTATCAAAACGTTCTCGTAGATTTGTTGGCTTCATATCACGTAATTCGTCTAACATTACTTTATCACAATCTAATTTTGAGTTTTCATGATCACGATAACAGATATCATGACGCATTGCTATTGCATCCACTTGATTATAAGGCTCTTGGCCTGGCAACGGATTGTCGTTTTCATCTAGTTGTTGATCTAGCGGATTCCACGGACCAGTATACCGATGACCTGGCAATGTCCAACCGCCTTTTGGTTTTGGTAATTTTCCAATAATTTTATGTATATCTATACCTGACCCTATTATTTCTCTGTTGTTACAACATTGACAGTATGCGACAATTTTATTTTGTTCAAGACATAAATCTCTGTCAGAATCACAGTTGCATATCATTCTATATTTTTAGTCGTCGACTAAAATAATATCAGGATAACCAGATCCTAGCGAATTTTTCGCTGGCGATACTATCGCTGGGGACGTTTTCTTTAAAAACATATTTTTTCTTTTTCCACAGACTACACAAAAACTTTTTAATATTATCCTGTTGCTTTTTGTTTTTTCTGTTGTTTCATTAATATTTTCTGTTTTAGTTCTACACTTGAGACAGTATGTTGACATTATTATACTTGTAAGTTTAGATAAAATTAATTGCGATCTCATCATTAGCGTGAGAAGGATGCTTGTCAAACTGTAAAATAAATTTTAAAAAGTTAAGATTTCTGCTCATCTGTTGGATAAACATTATACAATAATATCCACAAGCTGACGTTTCAACAGGTTGGAGTTGATTTGACGAATAATATATCTTGTTAAATTTTTTGTTCATATACTTTTTTATTACATCGCTTGGAGAAAGTCCAAACGAGTCGAAATAATTATTATTATAAACTGCTACCCAATGCGTGCCGGATCCGTCATTAAAATCTTGTATATTAATAATACACGAACTTACAGCTGATGGTGATTTTATTGCTGCGAGCTCATCTTTAGAATAAACTCCGTGAAATCCAGGAACCGCTTTTAACTTATCAATGATATCAAAATTACTCAACGGGGTGGTCGAGTTCCCGGTAATGTTAGACCACGTCCGATTCCTAAAAGATTTGGCAGCAGACTTCCCGCTAGTCCCGCCAAAAGTGGAGCGAACGGAATAAATCCTCCTTGTTTTGGTTGATTGCATATGCATTTGCATTTTGGTGTCGGCGATTTTGTTTTTATTATTTTCTTTTTTTTTGTTGTTGACGATTTCTTTTTCTTTTGTGGCATTATAATATATTATTTACATAAAATTTACAATTTTTTTTATGCCACTTCCATGAATGATACCATTACCTGCGACTGCTTTCTTCGTTGCGCCAGATATTGCTCCAGACGCTGCTGCTAGTCCTAATGTTCCCAACACCGGCAAAAGTTTAGGTATTATTGTGCTAGCTAATACTGATAATGCTGGACCAAGAAAACCACCTTCTTTTGCCATCGCTGTCATTTGTGCAGCACTCAAATTTAAAACAAAAGTTTTTTTTTACGATCATACTTCTTTACTTGATTTTTTGTTAGCATTAATTTTGTTAAAACACCATCAGAAATATTAGGATTGATTTTTAATGATACCTGTTCTCGCTTTGCAATAGCAGCTACTAATTTTTTAACTTGGCCATCAGTCAAATATACTTTTTTTACAATATACTTTGCCATTTTATATAACAACTGTAGATTAAACTTGAACTGTCATTTTACCTCCAATAGAATCTACTGTGATAAATCTATCACTAGTCACTAATGCGTATACGTATAACGGCGCTACTGGAACCGCTTCAAGTGTCCAGGTAATTTCAATATCCGCTGTGCTGTCTACAGCTCGCTCGTTATGTTTACTAACATCAAAATGAAATATAGGATAAAGCGTACGAAATTCCTCTGCTGATATTTGAGTTCCATCTTCAACATCTTGATATTTTTGTATTGCGTCAAGCAGGTACATGTACGGTCGAGAAATATTTTTATTAGCATCATCAGCAAAATTGCACTCGATAGCTCGTTCTGGATATTGCTTTGAATTTAATCTAGCGTATATTCGTCTGACATTAGAGTGATCAAATATTGCATTATTTTGTTGTTGGTTACCTCGTCGGGCTTGCTGTTGAAATACGACAAAGATATTTCTCGGCAGTTGTTCGCTTGATGTTGTTGTGACCCTCCATGTGTAGTCAGTAGTATTTATAACCGCTGTCTGATATACCTTATGCTGCTTAAAGTAAATTCTGTTTGTATGTTTATCAAGCGTACTATTTAATTCTGACATTTTAGTGATTGATGGTGTTATACGTGGCATCCACAAAGCGAGTTTGTTTATGATAAACTGTACATCAACCCCTCCAGATCTAAACAAGCAATCGTTTTGGTCTGCTCGATCTAAAATAAGAGTATGTTTTACTCCGCGAAATACTTTATCATAATCGCGACAAAAGCCGAAAATCATACTTAGCGGAAGCATCATTGTAATTTGACGTGATCCTGCTGCAAGTTTTCTTCGCCTAGCAAAGCCTTTGTTATAATTGTATTTCTCACGTCAAGTGTGTTAAGAAGTAAATTTAACATCGCAGTACCGTTTGCATCTGCAGCTGGTGGTGTTATATTTAGATTATTAAAAGCTGCTATAAGAGAATCTCTTGTAGCGTCTGCATTAGCAGCTGCACCTGGTGCGTCAATACCTAGCGCGTCTGCATTAGCAATGAGAAAATTTCTTAAAATTACAGTATTTGCATCAGCATCAGCTCCATGTACTATAGCGCCTCTCTTTAAAAATTCGGTTGATTCAGCTATACCCCGTCCAGTATCTTTAAACCACATCATGTTAGTTGCAGTTGATCTCGAGTAATCGTCGGAAAATGAAATAATATTTAAAATTGTACTTGGAACTTGTAGATGACCTGAAATATCTTCTATAGTTTGATTGGCCAGTTGATATCTAGCACTTTTGAATAAACACCAGCCATTATTTATAAGAGCTACTTCTGTTCCAACTGCAATTGCAGCAGGTGGATTGGCTACTGTCATAATCTGACCACGAACTTCTAACATAGCCTTATGTGGCAGTAGAAATACATCTTCGTCTCTGGTGTTAAAGGTTCTAATACCAGCTTTATTTGGTTCGTTAGAATTTTCATCAAGGTACTCAACAAACTCGAATTCTGTCACATCGTTGTCGATGTCATAAGTTTCTGTTAACTCGAGATAATTTTTAACAGACATTTTATTTTATTAGATTATATAAAATTTTATTGCGGCACTGTTACTTTAGATATTAATTTTTGTATGATCTGCTCGCCCTTTGGTGATAATAATTTTTTGTTGTTGTTATCATAGCTTTTTGAGTTTCTTTTGTTGGAGCGATTTCTGAGATAGCTTGTTTTATTTCAGATGCAGTCGGTGGATCTCCTTTTATTTTATTAGCTATTTTTTGTCCCACCGCAGTCCCAGCGGCAGATGCAGCCCCAGTTGCAAAAGCTTTACCAGCGTCAATAGCAATTGGTGCAACTTTACGTGCTATACCCGGAATACCTTCAATAACTTTAGTGAATATATTTCCAAAAAATCCTCCTACTATTTTTCTTCGATAAACTTTTTTTCTTTGTTTCATTATATTTGATGTTGCATAATTTTTACTTTTGCTCACGTAGATGTAAATAATAAGTTACAACTTCATTATTCAATTCCAACTGTTTTCCTGATTGATCTGTCAACTGCATCCTTATACTTGATATTTGATCTTCAACGTTTAAAGGATAATATATAATATGTCGTGGAGTTATTTGAATGAGAGAACCTGGCGGGACTTCTGGTGAGAAACTGTAAATCGTTTGACCTTTGCTACCTTTTGATGTATAAGTACCAGAAGCAATAGAACAATTTACTAATATTGTATTTACTTCTGTTATATTTGCTGGCAGTTCACTGTCATATGTAATAGGCTGATCAAGTGCTGTGTAAGTTTTTTCAGTAAATCCTAACAGTTGTGCAATACTTCTTTCTCTTGGTTCAAGATTGATTGCTATATTTTTTAAAGTCATCCTAACTCGTAATGTGCTATAATTAGCAGCAAATCCAAAATCATCAGCCACACCGCCAGCTTTTGTTATGAGCTCTTTGATCGTCTTTTTTAGATCTTCAATATTATAAGCTCCTTGCGGAATTTTTATTTTTTTTGTTGTAGATATTGGAGATGTTGTAATCATAGTAAAATACATTTCATCGTTAACATCATTTTTCACGTTAGGTATAGCATTCCAGCAAGTACAAGAAATTAATCCAATTTCATATTGTTTTGTAGGATCTAGTTGGACAGGTGGAATATAATTTACTGCACAATTTGCGCTATCTATCGCAGACTCACTAGAGTTTAGTAATAATGTTGTTTGCATTCCTTTAATATTATATTATTTTACAAAATTATGTCGCGGTGTAAAGTTTCATATTCGTCAGATGTTAATAATTCACTCGATCTTAGATGATCAAGTATGTCAATGATTTCATTATCAAGTTCAACACTAACATTCCCAGCTTCCTTTGATGATATTAATAACATTAATCTACCTATCATTTCAGTATTACACCAGTTCCTGTTCTTACTCTACTTTTTTGTATACGAGATTTATCAAAAGTAAAAAATTTTCTTCTAAAACTCCACCCACTACCAAAAGGTTTTGCTCTACTATTTTCTGCTGTTTTTTTAAATGTGAGAGCAATGACACCGTTTCTCATTCTATCATACAGTGGAAGCATATCATCAATTTCTGTAACCGTGTTTAATTCATCTTTAGCAGCAGCTCCGTCTTTAAATATTACATCTAATCTATCGAGTAATGTTTGATATTCTACATCAGTCCACTTGTTTATATTTTCAATATCACTTATATTTTCTTTGTTTAAAAAATCATCATATTCACTACCTTTTATCTCATCATTTGCTCTTTTTATAAAATAAAGTCTTTGATCTCCAACTTCCATAAACTTTACAGTAAGCTCACCAACTCTTTGTTGCTCCTCTTTGATATCTTTTATATTTCCTGATAAATTTGTTATAATATTTGTTATTCCTTGCGTTGTTAACTCTGCTAATCTTCGCTCAAGTTCCAGTGGATTGTTTATCAATCGATCTGTTTCAGCTTGTCTAGCCGCAGGATCAGCTATATTTGCTGTAAGTGCCTCAATTAGTTTTCTTTTTTCTTCATCAGATCTAGTAACAAGTTTTGCAGCAGCTGCTTCCTGTTGTTCTCTAACAATTCCAACCAAACCTTTTTCCTGTAGTTGTTTAAATTCTTCTTCTGACAGTGGTTTAGTTTCAGGTTGTTTACCTAATAATGCTTCAGTAACTGGCTTGAAAATTGTAGGTGTTGCTTCTGTAGCAGTTATTTGCCCACGTCGGCTTCTTGTACTTTTTGCTTAAGTGATGCCTGAGATTGAGCAAGTTTTTTTTTAGATCTTCTATGTGTTGTCTGTATCTTGCTCGTTTGTCCATTATTATAATTATAAATTTTATAAAATTGAAACGCTTTACTGTAAGTAAGTGTCAATACAACAGCGAAACATTTTAGTTGGATCATTTGTAAGTTTATCAAACAAGAAAAAGTTAAATTTATCTTTTGTAGCATTACGATAAAGTTCAATAAACTTATCTTTTGCCACACCACCGCATTGCTCGCTTGCAATATTTCTAACATCAACATTATCCAGTCCTGGAAATAAAATAAAACAACCCGTATTTCGCCTAATAAATCTATCAACATTATAAAATCCTTGAGCGAGATAAACAGAATTACACTGTTTGTTACGTGACAGTGAGAAATATGATCTTATTTTATTCATCTCCATGTTATTTAGAGGAATATCGTCAAAAACTACTATCTTATGTTCATCTGTATCAAGTTGTTTAACTGGAATAAGATCTTCTGGCTGCCTAATTTTAAAAAAATCTTCGCCAGCTTTAAGATCATCACGAAGCTTGCTATTATATTCGCTTAATAACTCGTACTTATCTTGCTGTGGATTGATTGTGTAAATATAAACTCTGTCGTAGTTAAAATTATCACCAAGAAGCAAGTTCATTAGCAAATTTGTTTTTCCTGATCCAGTTCGCCCAACAATAAGATAATGACAATCAGGAAGTTCATTGTTATGTTTATGCTTCACTAGTCTCTCTGTATCAAAGTTTAATATCGACGATTTTGCCATTACTAGTGTTGATAATTTTATCTAGGATAGTAAATAATGAACTACTAGACAAAATTTGGAACAATATTAGGAGATTTATCCACAGGTGACTTATCCAAATATGCAACTCTTGATCGGCTCAAAAATGAAATCAATAATTTACTAAATCTTACCAGCGTAGATCCAGATGAAGTCGTCATTTTCCAGGACAAAGAAGGACGATTAAAGACGAGTGATGTAAAACTGCCAGATATAGTTGTACGAAATCCAAGTGGGAATATTGTTATGAAACAAAACAAAATTACAGATCTTGGAAACCCAACTGAGGATGGGGATGCTGTCACTAAAAAATACGTCAATGATTGGGACGCTTCAATTAATAATGAAATCACAGCGCTCAAAACTGATTTTACCAGTCACGTGAACACATTTTTAAGTTTTTGCAGAAACATAAACAAAATTAGAGATGAATTTTTTGGAAATCCATCAAATGTTAGCATTACACTCGCTAATATTAACACAAATCTCAATGATATTAACACAAAACTCAATGATATTATTAGTGGAATTCCTAATATTGTTGAGAAAACGAATATGATTAAAATTCCTCACAAACAGATTAAAAATATTGTGTATACTGTTGCATCTGGTTATACTATGTGGTCAGCAAAAAATAATTCTATTAAATATATTGCAGAAGTTACTGGTGTGTATAGATTGTCAGTGATTAGCAGTGCAAAGTTTAGAATATCTACCAAATATCTATCTCCTCATCTAAATAATGACTCATTTGGAGTATTATCTGTAATATTAAACCAAAATTCTGAAGAAGAATTTGTACTTGAACCAGTTGATAAAGCTTTAAAATTAGAAATTTTTCTCTGGTGTTTGGAATTTATAGCTGAACAACCAGCTCTTATTATGAATTAACCAAACATAGGACTATGTGAAATAATATTATAATGAAAAGAAGTATAGTTGATTTCAATCATATTTCAAAAGATATTCCAGAACAGGATGTGGACGCACTAATACAATACTATAAATATTATCGTAAAAAACTTTGGTGTGTTAAAAAATGTTACAAATACTACAACAAGATCCTTCGAGTAATATCATATCTACCCTTGTTAATGACCAGTTCTGGTATAATTTCAAGTGGGGTATCATTAAATCCATTTTTGTTAATTATATCTGGTATTGGTGTTTCACTGACAGCGGCGTGTAAAAAAGTAGAACCAAGACTTTTGATAAAAAAAGCACGGATGTTTAACGTCAATTAAAACTTACAAGAAACTACTTGATCAGATCTGGTCTTACCTACGAGGAGTTAAATATAATGTGGATGATTTATTACGTGAATTTCGTATTATTGACAATATGTTAACAGATATTCTACCAATGAGGGTTAGCAAGTATGAAAAAAAATATCACAAAAATATGAGTAACATAAAATTTTATCTAAACTTAAGATATAATATAACTAAAATAATATCACTTACCTTCATCATTTTCATTCTAATGCTAATTTAATTTCCACCTTGTTAACTTAAACGTTCTAATAGGTGTGGGAGGGGGGTGGGCCAAAACCCTCATTTTCCTGTTTTAGGAAACCCTCATTTAATTTATACTTGTTTGGAGGGTAAAAAAAAATGAAGTGAGTCAAAATCCTCATTTCCATATACTACTAAGAAGTCAAGATTTATTAGGAACATTCTGTATTCAGGTATTAAAGAGAGCAACAATTTCGATCCAAATGAAATTCTGAAAGATATTGTTCCAAAATCATATGCTCTCAAGTCAAATCGATAATATATCAGAATTACATATCACTCTTGAATATTTGAAAAGAGGAATGATAATGAAAATCACAGGTATTATTATTATTATTAATATTATTATTATTATTATTATTATTATTATTATTATTATTATTATTATTATTATTATTATTATTATTATTATTATTATTATTATTAAAGAAAACACTAGACTATAATATGGCGTAATGCATTATGCCGATGATAATAATATATCTGGATTATTGATACTATTATTTGGAGTCTTTTGCATTAAGCCTTCCATTTTTTAAAATTTTGGTACAATATTAAAATAATATCGTTAATCAATATAACACCTTTAATCAATATATCAATGCAGCAGTTATTCAAGTTCAAATTAAATTCTTTCAGATTTAAAAAAATATTACTATAAGATGCAGACAGGGCAACAAAGTCTCGAGTTACTTATATTTATGCCCATAAATGTTAATATTAAATGCATACCACTGTAGTGTATGTATGTATGTATGTATGTATGTATGTATGTATGTATGTATGTATGTATGTATGTATGTATGTATGTATGTATGTATGTATGTATGTATGTATGTATGTATGTATGTATGTATGTATGTATGTATGTATGTATGTATGTATGTATGTATGTATGTATGTATGTATGTATGTATGTATGTATGTATGTATGTATGCATGCATGCATGCATGCATGCATGCATGCATATATATATATATATATATATATATATATATATATAGATATAGGTATATATATATATATATATATATATATATATATATATATATATATATTAGTATGGGTACATGGTAAAGTTTGCCAGTAGCTTCCCGTGGAGCGGTGGTTCTTACAAAAGGATTTTGGATTCTTCATACACCACCTATCCTCGCCGCCTATCGTATGATGAAAAATGGCGTTTAATACACAACAACAACAAATATGAGAAAAGTGGCATAAAATAAAGAACATTCGTGTGTATTGTCCAAACCATTGAACCCTTATTGAGACCAGTTTCAAATCTTTCATTATCTTTCAATAAACCATTTTGTAAAATTCAGAGCTCAGCGAGAGAAAATTAAATAAGAAACATCAGTACATGATATTTCTTTGAGTGGAATAAAAACTTACTGACGTTCACAAATTTATCATTACTGTAAAAATGACAAGGATTCAATGTGAGTTTCGGATATATGTTAAATTTGTCAAACTTTACTAAGAAAACAAGATAATAAGCAAAAGGAATTAATTGGCAGAACCTGACTGTGAATATCTTGAAATATGTTTTATATAAACAATAATGGTTTGTACATTGAAAGCATAAAACAATTGATTAGATAAAAGACTACAAGGCCGGAGAAAGATAAACTGTAGACCTGTTTATGGATGAATGGAAAATTATAAGTTAAAAATATGCAAAAATATAATACAGGATGGGAATGATGCCAACTATAAAAGTAATTTAATATATATAGTCACATCAGCAGCCTGTAATGATTTGTACGGTACATTGATATGTAAGGAGGTACACATAGTGTAATCTATCTAAATTTTGTATTTGTTTTTATTTCTTTCTTCATGTTTTATAAAAGCTATTGGGTCTAAAACCATATTATTTAATATTCAACAATCCAATGGTTGCGTTACCATCTCAACCTTTTTCTATTACTGTGTGGGTTGGTAAGAGAGCTGACTAATCGACCAATGAAGAAACATAGAAGATGGGCAATGAATAAATGCCTTTTTGTTACGTACCACCCAATTTCTCTCTCTCTCTCTCTGTCTGTCTGTCTGTCTGTCTGTAGATAGATACTAGCGAAAATCAATTTTAAAAATGAGTGTGTATATATATATATATAT
This sequence comes from Potamilus streckersoni, assembly GCA_016746295.1. Taxonomy (NCBI): domain Eukaryota; kingdom Metazoa; phylum Mollusca; class Bivalvia; order Unionida; family Unionidae; genus Potamilus; species Potamilus streckersoni. The sequence goes on along the minus strand of JAEAOA010001908.1, from coordinate 1,566,749 downwards.
ATATATATATATATATATATATATATATATATATATATATATATATATATATATATATATATATAACGTGGTTGATTCAATCATGACCAAATGTATTTTCCTCAGGAAACAAATTTATTATTATTATTATTATTATTATTATTATTATTATTATTATTATTATTATTATTATTATTATTATTATTATTATTATTATTATTATCATTATTAATTATTAATTATTATTATTATTATTATTATTATTATTATTATTATTATTATTATTATTATTATTATTATTATTATTATTATTATTATTATTATTATTATTATTATTATTGAGGAAATATTAATGCAATCAGAACATAATACATACTTCAAAAATATAATCTTTAGTAATCCTTTTTTCCATACTAGCTAAAATGTTTGTCTGAGGCAGAGAAAGGATGTCAAGATCTCAAGAAGATAATAATAAGATTATATAACTTGACGATGAAACAAAATAGGAAAGTTTTTAAATGTTTAATATTCACTCAAGACCTTAGACAAATTACTAAGAAGCTATATTGGGTTCTGTTGAGAATAACCATTCAATTCTGACAGTAACTCTTTCTTAAAAATAACTATGCTAGACACTTAAAACAATTCTTCATTTCGAAATATTGTTATAGAAACCATACGATATTTGTTCTGTAAAGGCGACAAAAGTTAAACAATTTTTAAGAAAAAAAAATGATAACAAAGATTAACTCAAGGATTAATTAATTACGCTATTAGAAGTTAAAGACAATTTTATTTGGAACAGAAATATCAAACTAGAGTAAGAATAGCCAACGTAACAATACCATGCTCGCAAAATTTATCTTGACCACCACCCATAAAAATGCAATCTACACATTTAAGATTACGAATATTTGTGGAATCTTTTAGTCGATGTTATTATAATATAAGAAAACTCGTCGCTTGCTAAGAAAATTTGTATAAGAGACTGAAACCATTATTTGTGGGTGAATTCTAAACTTTTAACAGTTGTTTTAACATGCACAAACAATATATAATACAAAAACAATTCGTAATACTGATTTATTGTATATGTTAAATGGTATTACTGTTATAGTATTGCCTTTTAATTCACTTTTATCTTCCATTTTGTTTATAAATATCACTTATTTGCTACCCCTGTCACTTTTCTAGTTTATTTTTTTTTTCTCGCTTTACTTTATAGATATACTCGAAAAAAAATGTTATTGCCAATCAATACAGTTTAATATTTTTTTTATTCTGCCGATTATTTGACAATATTGTTGAATGTATATGAATGTATAAATAGTTAATTCTTGATAATTAACATTTTATGTTAAAAGTGGGTCTAACGCACTCCAACCTTGGCCATCATGTTTGTTCGAACCAATAAAATAAAATAATTAAAAATAATTAACAAACTTTACTACTATATGCTTATGACACTGCTTTCCTAAGAGAGCTTCAAGCTGTCATAAATGTCTAATTTAGATTTAGACAGTTTCTGTAAATTGCTTAATACAAATATTATTAGAGACATTTAATTACGTTATTGTTTTCACGTCTGAAGTAATTAAGTACACATAAAGTACACACGCATATGTTTGTGTGTGTGCTTGCGTTTGTGTGCGTGTGTTTGTGTGTATGTGTGTGATTATGTAGAATCATATGACAATTTGGGTGACAAATAATTTGCTAACCGAGCGATAGATCAACGCATCATAATTGTTTCATTTTAACGTCTGTATTCAATATGTAATAGGAAGTGTAAACATTGATCTTTAGACAAAGAAATTAAGGCATGTCAATGTATATGAAGCAAAACCTATTTAACACAGTGGTAACAAGTTTGCTTCTAAATCCTGATTTGAAGGGTTTGATAATCGTTGCCAGCATGTCAAGGACGTTAACTTTCTGAGATATGTCCATTTTCCTGAAAGTCAATATGAAACATAATTATCTGAGCTTAATATATGAGGGAACTAGTATTACCTGCAAATTTAGTATCAAACGTTGTAAATTTTCGTTTGTCATTTTTAGCTTAAACAGCACCAACAGAAACCACAAAACAAAAAGAAAAAAACCCCAAAAAAACAAACAGAACGAAAACTAAATAAAAGCCACTTTTTACCAAGAAAAAAGAACGGGTCATTGAGTGGTCGACAATGATCCTCTTTTCTGATCACTGCCTTCCCATCTCTGTCCACGTTCGCTCGAGTATCGAGCTCGGCTAATTTAATTTTGTGAGAAAGTAGATTCCTGAAGTCGACGGTTCTTGCGGCATTTTCCCCGGATTCTTCCTCAAAGCAATGTATATGGTTGCCGTGTATTATCACGTGTTCGAATATCGAGCTAAACCCACAACATCAATCACAGGTATAAACAAATATACTTATAAGAAAATTGCGAGTAATCCTCCTCTTTATTTGTAATTTTCTTTAGAAAAGTGTTAATACAGCTATATTATTTCTTTTATATCTCGATTCAGCATTATTTAGTACGAACAGTTCATTGACCTATAAAACCGATATAAGCCAGTTTTATACACATCAGTTCTATTACGATTATAAAGCATTATTCATCGTCAATCCGGATATTTCGTGGCAACACAAGGAGCCTGAATTCAAGTATCAACTTCATTAAGCTTCCTTTAACTTATAGGTGCGAAACCCGAGCGAAAAACATAATTTTAAGAACTGATTTTGTAAGTTACATCGAAAGAATAAAGGACGAAAGAATAAAGGACTTACCAGAGGCCTTCGAGAAGAAATGCAACCGACAGGGCAAGCTTCCTTGTAGGTCCTGAAAATGGATAAAAATATGCATCGTTGGCTATATATATATATATATATATATATATATATATATATATATATATATATATATATATATATATATATATATATATATATATATATATATATATATATATATATATATTGACAACGACGCATATTTCTTACAGTTTTAGATAACTAATTATACAAGTATTAACATGCACGTAGCAAATTCATCTACTATTATGTAATGAGGTTACATTTTTTTTTGTAGATAGGATATGTTATTTTCTTTTTCTTGTTTAATAAATATGCTATTATTTTTCAATAAATCGTCGCAAAATATTTTTTGAGCTATTCACAGATGTATATGTTTTTGTTTAAACTTTCAGGTCCTTGCCCAAATATTAAATGGTTGGTACCTTAATATAACTGCAGTATGCCGAGGTACGTTCCTCTTTATGTTCCAAAATACTTCGGTATACCGTGGTGCGTTCTACGGTCTGTTCCGCAATACAGTGATATACCGTGGTGCGTTCAACAGTATGTTCCGCAATACAGTGATATACCGTGGTACGTTCTACGGTATGTTACGCAATACAGCTGCATACCGTGACGCAAAATATTTCGTTATCCTCTTCTCTCTAACCTATATGATTGTCATCGTGACACGAAAACGGACAGGTGGTGATCAAAGCAAATTTATACTGATCCTGAGGTCAAAACGGACTGTGCATGCGATGACGTTGTTTAATAACCTCATGTATGGATTTTCGATCCTACCGATCCATGATACAGTAAACCTTTTACTCGCATACTATTTTCGGGATCAATCAGCGAAGATGCAACAGTCGTCCAAAATAGTATATAGTAAGTTTATTATTACATGCAAAGATGATTCTTTGAAACATTTTTCTCAGCTTGATCTTTACCGTGAAATCGAAACAGTTGAATTTTGGAAAAGAGCCAAAAGTTTCATATCAAGATCACAATCTCTTTTTTTCTTTCAACAGATAAATACAGTGAGCCTATTTTTAAACCAGTAGCAGTTTGGAATAAAATATTAATGATTTATATTTTTTATACATAAACAGTAATTTTTATCGAAGAAAACTCAAAATGACATTCCATGCAACGTAGTGTCCTTTCTTTTGTATAGGTTAAAAACGCGCTCTGGCGTCATTGGGAGAACGATCAGTGATGTAAGACGATGACAGGCAGTAGGCATCGTCGCAAACCACTGGCGAAAGTTCGTTATCACACGTGGTCTCCTGGGCTGAGATTTCCTTGATATTAGCTAATATGCATAAACCTGCATAACCAGCGCTATGAACGTTTCTCGCCATTGTATCCAAACATGACCTTTACACTGTTTGTACGAGCAAATCAAAGTTTCTCTTGCAAAAACGGCCAATTACAGAGCGATAAAATTTACACTTTCATAGATTTGAAGAAAATTATTTCATTGTGTTATTTATAGCGTATTTTTATGCGTACTCGTAAAAAACGAAGAAATCCACATACAAGCAGTCACCGGCGAGATAGGAGCGTAGCGGTTCGTCGACCGTGGTTTGCGACGAAAAAAGTCAGTCAGCTGCATTCACTTATTTAATATTAGAAAGTACAGTTACAGAGCGGCGCTCGCATATATAAATTACTGTAACAAATAATCTGAGACCGGATTTATGAAACACCATTTGTTATGAAACGGCATTCGATTTTTTTGTAACGTTCAAGACTGAGTTTGTAAAGCTGATATATAATTGTCACGTCAATTTATCACAGTTTGTGAAAATTATTTTTATAGGAAAGGTTTCTTATTCTCCTTCTGTGCCTCATGAAAATGCAATGTGTTTAAACATAAATTTTCAATAACTTCAGAGCTCACTTATGTATTTCACAATTTTAATTTTACTATGACTGTAGTTTTGTATTTACAATGATAAGCCGAATTTGTCTTATATTAGTCCATTCGATGATTATTGTCCTGCAAAGTCACGCCACACTTATCTATTATGACTTTTTGAAATAGAAAGGAATCCGACTGCTGGGTTTTTATTTTAAAACTACCCATGAGACTGTTCATAAACAGGTTTGAACATCGTTAGAATTACGAACCGAATTTTTCTGGGAGCTTTCTCATTGTAAATTTTGTACCTAAAATATTTGCACATTAGAGAAAGGAGACTCCGACAACCCCAAACCCCTACACGGCTCTTTCTACTTATTCAGAAATGGAATTTGAGAAAAACGTGTTTTCTGATTTATGTACGTATAGATCTGATCAAAACAAGGCCATTATCAAACGTAAAGGCAATTGTTAAGACATTTGCTACAAATTATACAGAACTAAAGGATAGATGACAAACTTAAACCTATTGTAGTGCTCAAATCGTTCAGAAATGACATATGTGACAAACAAAACATAATAAAAACTAATCTCAAATAAAATCAAATAAAATAAAGTTTAGATATCGTACTATTATTATACAGCTGCCCCATCTTGATTTGGAAAAGATGAGGTCGTGAGCAGGTTATATGTTCACCATACAGCCACAAATGAGATGAAGCTGGTTATTTTACTTTGTACAGATCATGATGATGACGACGACGACGATGTAATATTTGCTAAATCAGAAGATAACACTTTTCAAGGTCGTCGATTGTTTAATGTTCTGGAATTATGCTGTCTTTTTTTTTAAAAAAATGGAGAATAGTTCAGAACAAAAAATATTTAAATGAATACCTTCATATTTTTTGTCACAACTTGTATACTATTATGTCTCTAGTAGTAAAAGAAAAATATTTTTTTTCTTGCATCACAATCGTATGACCAGGAACAAACCTTTACCAGCCATAGACCGGTATCTCACGTCAACCATCACTAAACACGGAAAACTCCTTACGTTAAGAAATTCAAGGAGGGTCCATTCTACGAAACTAATCCAAACTACCATAAAGCCGCCTAAATATTGTACGATATGACGTCTGCTTTTAATAACCGGCTAATTTACTCGGTTTGAATAATATATTCCCAAGACGGACCCAGTAAAATCAAACAAATAATCGCTAAAATCAAACAAAGCTATCGATATAGATGTAAATACAAAGAGCACTTACATTATGAATAGTGAAGTCTTTATTCTACATCTTGAAGACGGGAAAAGGGATTAAATATAAATGTACACAAATTGTACACTTAAAGAACAGTTTTAAGTCAGTTAAAGGAGAATCAAAACAAATTAGATATCAATTGTGCGCATTCACGTCTTTGTGGTTTTGCAATTCCGTACGGAAGCAACAATTACCATGCACAGGAGATGACAATGATCAATCCCAGTATGATCATGAGTATCTTTCAGGATTCATGAAGTTAACAGTGAATCTAAATACATGTAAATATGCACACCAAATATATTAATAATATGGCGCTAGAACTTATCATTGCCTGGTTTAAGAAAACTATACGTAAAGAGGCACAAATCTGTTACGCACGAAAGCAACAGTTGACAGGCACATAAAATGGAAATACACGTTGTGTTCATTCCCAGTAAGAATTAAATCACGGGTAATCCCTCACAAAAGTATATTCATAAAGTTAACAGTGAACCTAAATACATGTAAACACAGAATGTATCAAATATACGGTACTAAAACCTATCACAGTGTGCTATAAGAACACTACATGTAAGAACAGACACCGAATGTATCAAATATACGGTACTAAAACCTATCTAAGTGTGCTATAAGAACACTACATGTAAGAACAGACACCGAATGTATCAAATATACGCCACTAAAACCTATCACAGTGTGCTATAGGAACACTACATGTAAGAACAGACACCGAATGTATCAAATATACGGTACTAAAACCTATTACAGTCTGCTTCAAGAACAATACATGTAAGAACATTATGTGGAGCTTATGAAATTATCAAAGAAAGAATTTTAAAAAAAATAAAGAAAGCTTGTACAAATATCCTCATCCACAGATGAAAATGTTTAGTTACAATACTGGCAACAACCCGAACAGATTCTTAAATGGCTGAAACTTTTCCAGCTCCTTTTACCGACGGAATCAAATTTGTATACAAGCAAAAACCTTTCAAATCAATTAGAGGACGTATCTTCAGCTAGTCTATATTTCAAAATATTTTTATATAATGTAAACACTTCATATTTAACATTATACTTTATTCAATGAGATTTTTCCCCGCAGGGAATTAACCTCGAAGAATGAATGCTTGTATTAAACTCATTTAGTTCAAATTTTCCTTGTAATCTATACTTGTCAGGAAAAGTTGAAAAGGAGCCGTAAACATATTTGTTTTTCAAAATAGGTTGTATGTGATCTGCAAAGTTTCTAAAAAAACAACAACAATTTATTCATATGTAGGCTTCAATGAGTAAAACACCCAGTAACTTTAGCACAACGACATTTCGTGAATATATTGATTATGGTTGTACTTAATTAATGTAAAAACGATGATCCTTCACAAAAATGGCTATCTTCTGGGGGGGGGAATTACAAGTTTATTTTTAATGTGTTTAAGGTTCGTGTCTATTTTGTTGCGCGTAGACGCATTACTATTTTGATGTACATGATTTTGTCTTTCCAACAGCTTCAGATCCCAAGAATCAATGCCTGTAATAAGACGATCCTTTATTTTAAACAATATTTTCTTTAGAATTGCAACCAAATACACACTAGATTGAGATCTCAAAACTTATCTTTATCGATGCTTGATTTTGAAAAACTCAGAAAACGCATATCATCTGTTAAAATCGGACAAGTTCACAGATCGTCGAGAAATAAAAAGTAAATGTTGCATATTGCTAAAGCATCATGCAGCTCAATTACGAATACAATGTAGACTCAAGGAGACAATATTCCACCTTGACATGTTCCTTTTCATCACCAGGAATCTGTTAGATAATGTTTATAACTGTATGTATAATTTATATTGTTAACGAAGCTTTGTTTGTTTTTGGGCTTAACGCCGTTTTTCAGCACACGATAGACTAGTATTAATGCTTATTTAATTTGAGACGGCCAGTATTAATGGTGGAGGAAGAAACCGGGAAATCACCGGAAAGAACCACCGACCCACGAAAAGCTACTGGCAAGCTTTCTCACATATCCACATTCGCCGAATCCTAGACGCGAACCCATACAGACAGAGGTGAGTGATCCGTAACGGACAGCGCTTTAGACCACTCGGCCACTCGGGGCCCCATTAACGCAGTTTTAACAATTTTTCAGTCATATCCCTACGACGTCTTCATTGTGGAAGTTTTTAGTGATGTCTAGCAATAGGGTATCATGCCACCGACATGTGGCTTCATATCCCACTAAGTGACATTTTTCTGACACCAGACCGACCAGTCCTAACACTAACCTCTTAATATTGAGCGCTAAGCGAGGCAACTGCTTGTATCATTTTTATAAGATTTTGGTGCGGATGATAATACGTGTTGCAATTTTTATTAGTATCATTATTAACAGCAGTATTGTCGCTGTTGTTCATTTATTGATTATTTGAAAATGTAATAATCCGAAATCGAATTACAAAAGACTTCATCAAATGGTTGGTTAAGAAAATTGTGAAAATTAAACGGTATTAACTGATGTCAAAACTCGCTTATCAAAATCATTTGCTTTTTATCTCTGAACCTCTATTTTTCCCCAAGGTAATCTGACGTGATTGCAAATGGATTACTCAGTGTTAAACAACGGTTTAAAGAATGTGAATGCATCTGAAGAGCTAAAATATTGCTTTCTGCACACCATATGCAATAAATGGCGGACAGTCTAGCTGGTGGAGGAACGACTAATATGTAAACATCAATGAGCATACGATATGAAATAACAGAGTCTTCGAATAATTTTATAATTTTTATCTTTTCATACATATTTTATTTTAAATAATAAAATCCTTTTCTACACTAAAATTGGATCGTCTCAAATTAAATAAACTTTTTGGGAGATGTGGTGTAAATAATTATAATGTACATAAATAATAGCACTGGTATAAAATTTAATTTGGGTAGGATTAGTGTTAACCCGAATGATTTCTACCGACTTTTTATATACCAATGAAAACCAACGCAAACATGTTAAAAGGATAATAGATTCAAAAAATTGCTAGAATTTTAAACCTGTCGTACATTGCAACTAAAAGAAATTTGTTTGGCTTAATTTAAGCTTGGTCTTACTGGTAATTGTGCAGGTAAAAATGGGTTCAACCCATATTTAAAAAAAAAAAATATTGCAAACAATTCATTACCATCCCCCAAAATTAAATGGTCGGTTTCTTAACCTAGTGCCGGAGATGGCCCACCACAAATACCTCAGGTCGTGGAATCATATAGATTTGCAATGTGTGTGTGTGTGTGTGTGTGTGTGTGTGTGTGTGTGTGTGTGTGTGTGTGTGTGTGTGTGTGCGTGTGTGTGTGTGTTCATTTTCATCTCGAACTAACGAAATTGTTTCGAGATCATCAAAAGTTACAACAACAAATCACTTGGCTGCAATTCGGCAATTTCAGTTATTCTAAATACAAATAGAGCAACGGGATTGGTCAACAGATCTTCACAACTTGTCAAGTGTCCACTTTCGTGCCAGAGTTACCGTTGATGGATTATTCATACACGTCAAACTTTAAACTTCGGCACTAAGTATGTGATGTTTACCATGCAGAATTAAAGGAAAGTATTAACACTACTGAGATACAAGCTAGAAAGAAAATTAAGAGGCATAGAGAGAGAGAGAGAGAGAGAGAGAGAGAGAGAGAGAGAGAGAGAGAGAGAGAGAGAGAGAGAGAGAGAGAGAGAGAGAGAGAGAGAGAGAGAGAGCATGTAAGACATAAAGAACTAGAACAACTTCTTAGTTTTCATAGACATGCATGAATGAGGTGAAATTTTTATACTAAAATATCTAAGATAGAATTACTAAAAAATTGTACATACCCGTATAGTACAGTTTAATTCCAAGCAAAGAGAAAATTCACAGAAGAGAATTGCGTACACCAAAGACCAAATACAGAAGGGGATTCGCATCATGTTTAGTTGTAAATTGTTTCTCATCAGAGGCATGTATAAATGCATTTGTTCACACCCAGGAGTAAGACGTTACTGCACAAGAGTCCTTTCAAACGTTTGTCATATAGATAGTAGACAGGATGAAGGGGCTTTTCAGCTGGGTTGATCTCTAAATCTATGAATAACACGGATACATTTCTAGCACACTTGTTGACTTATTTCTCTACTAATTAACGCTAACTAACCCCGAATGGTAATCTGTACCTTTCTAAACTTGTTTCCTATTTTCATGAGAGAGAGAGAGAGAGAGAGAGAGAGAGAGAGAGAGAGAGAGAGAGAGAGAGAGAGAGAGAGAGAGATTATATATTTTGATAAGCATTAAACGTTTATCAAGACTGATGTAAACATTATGGGTATTTCTTGTTCGAACGAGGATTAATTTTATATTAATCCGCTCGTATAGGACATGGCGGCAGTACAATAATGAAATAAAAGTTTCAACAGTTTCTAGACGGAATACGATAGCATTAAAGCTAATATAAGTAATTTCTAACGCACTCATATAGGGATATGAAATTTTTATAATAAAAATAGATATGATTTCTTGCAAGGAGTCATTTTTCACACCAACATGCCGACAACATTGAATACTAAATGTGTGTTTGTGTTTTGAGATTTTTTTAAAGGTAACATTAACAATTTTTAGTCATATCGCTACGATGTCTTCGGTGTGGCAGTTTATAGCGATGTCTAGCGTATGGTCATCATGCCGCAGACATGTAGCATGATGTCTCACCCAGTCATTATCCTGACACCAAGCCGACCATTTGTAACACTAACCTCATAAAGCCAAGCGAGGCAGCTCCTAGTACTATTTTTATAAGTCTTTGGTATTACTTGGCCTGGCATCCAAAACGCGACCTCCCGAATTCGTAGCGGATGCTCTAACCATTTAGGCCACCGGAGCGGTGACTACTAACTGTACATTTCTAAAAAAAAATATGTAAGGAGCACAGAAGCAAATGCATGTAGTTTATGATTGAAGCAATAGTTACACGCACATGTCATGGTGGTTTTTGCTCAGCCTTGGTCTCAAGTCTTAGCACTTGCATCAGTGAATGTTCATTCTAGTGTTGTCATATCCAAAACGAGTGGATTCGTGTGGAAAAAATACTACTCGCAAAAACTGCCATGTCTATTTCTGAAGCAAATAACGATATAAAATATCTCTCTCTCTCTCTCTCTCTCTCTGATGGATGAAAACGTTACGCTTGAATTACACAATGTAACCTAAGAATGTTAGTCGTTACAAGGCAGACGTTCTTAGACCATGCATCGTGACCCAAAAACTGTTTCGCCATGCTGTTTTAAGTAGATCGCCATGCTCAACCATAATACTGTAATAGGACATTTCCTGCCCTAGTTGTGAGTTAGCTCTGGATAGGTGGCGAGGCTCACCCCACAATCCTAATCTGGGTTGGCACACAGCAAGGGTTAAGATAAGCTGTTACCATGGCGCGCGTGTGTGTTCTCTGTCAAAGGAGTTTGTTTTATTGCAGTGTTACACAAAACAAAACGATACCAAGCTGCAGAAATCCAGGCGAGACGAGCCGGCCGTACTGTAGATTTCTCAGCTTGTTGGCGGACACTTACGCTTATCATGTTGAGGGTTTATTTATTTTTTCTTGTCTTATAACGTATAACAAATAATCTAAAACTGATCATCTTTAAATATTTAAATGACCGACGATTGTGAAGTTTGTAGCGGACATGCAGGGTGGAAATGTTAAAAAGCAACAATATACATCTTTTTGAAGTTAATCTTAAGTTTTGTTGGAAATCACGCACACACACACACACACACACACACACACACACACATATATATATATATATATATATATATATATATATATATATATATATATATATATATATATATATATATATATATATATATATATATATACACAGTAGACTCTCGATTATCCGCTTGATGGTGGGGAGAGCTAACGCGGATAATCAAAAACAGCAGATAAACCAAAGTGCATATATACAATCCAGATATAGTGGCATAAAATTAACTTAGTTAATTTTTTCGCCGTAATATTCTACTTATGTTTACCTTTTGTGATGCAGGCCAATGTTCTTTTTCACTAATATCCTAATGTCGTAACACGAAAATAATTAAATTTAATACAATTATATTGAACATTAAAATAAAGGAAGATGAATAAATGAGCAAACAAAAACAACGAATGTTTAGGAAAAGTAGTCTTTTATTGATTTCTGTTTTAATGACATAGCTTCTTTCTTCTTTATGGTTGCTCTCAATCTGCGTAATACCAGTTTATCTGAGAGCAGAGAATCATTTTGTTGCTCCAGATACTCTAGCAAACCTTCAGTCCATTGAAGAGCAGATAAATTGTTTATCCTTGTTTCAGGAATAAGTTCCATGTCTTCGTCGTCACTCTCATATACAGAATCTGTTGTCTGCCCTTGTGCACTTTTAATGATTTCACTATCGGACAAAACTTTACACCCTAGATCGTCACAATCAACATTAAACCATTCTAAAATATTTCTATCAACTTCCTTACCACTCTCTGTACTCTGTAAAATGGCGGCTAATTCAGAAGTCGAAACCTCTTCTTCATCGAAACTATTGCAGTCGACAGTTTCAACTTCAGGAAATATTTTTTTCCATGATTTACTAATTGTGGTTGGCTTTATGGAATCCTAGGCATGTGCAACTTTGTAGATAGCATCCAGCAATGATACTGTTTTTGAGAAAGTTTTAAAATCATTGCATTCTTCCACTAACTTCTGCAGAAGTCGTCCTCTATATAGCCTCTTCATAGCAGAAATCACCCCTTGATCCATTGGCTGGATTAGCGCGGTTACATTAGGTGGCAAATAATGTGTTATTATTTTACCGTCAGCAGACTGCAAAAACCGCTTCATTTGAATTGCTTGGAGCATTGTCTAATAAAAGAACGGCTTTCTCTGGCAAACCTTTCCATCTCAGATGCTCGCGAACTTGTGGTACAAAGTTTTCATGGAACCATGTTTTAAAAATTGTGGTATCCATCCAGGCTTTCTTCTGATTAAAATATGTCACAGGCATATTGTTTTTTGTTGTTTTTTATCTTTAGTTCCCTTGAAACAACGCGGCTTCTTCGCTGTTCCGATTATAGCTAGTTTCACTTTATGAGAACCAGTAGCATTTGCGCAACATAAAGCAGTGATTCTTTTTTTGCTGGATTTATGCCCCTGTGCTCGACTTTCTGATTTATTTGCTAATGTTTTTGTGGGAAAACATTTTCAATTTAGGCCAGTTTTATCAGCATTATAAATTTGTTCAGGATTCACCTGTTGCTCTTCTATAAACTTTTGAAAATCATTTTGGAACTCACTTACAACTGTTTCATTGTTGCTTAATTTTCCCCATGTATAGAAATCTCACGTATTTCATGCCGCTATTTGATCCACGTCAGCTATCCTGAGGATGCATTGAAATCACCTTCCATTCCTAATGCATCAAAGTATAGTTTTGCCTGTTTTGCGCAGATAATTCCTGAAACAGGAATGTTTTGTGCCCTTTGTTGGTTAAACCATTGCAACATCGCTTTATCAAGCTCATCATAAGTTGACAGTTTCATTGTTTTTCTGCTTGATAAGCCACTTGATGAATCAGAATTACTGGCGTAGTTAATCAATTTATTTTTATTTTTTCGGAGATCGCGAACTGTTGTTTCACCTATACCATATTGTAAAGCTAAGTTTTTGGTAGACCCGTCTTGCTCAAGTTTCTTAATTATGTCGAGTTTTTGGTTAATTGTTAAAACTACGCGCTTCGTTTTCCGCTCCATTATCCTCTTTCCAACACAAAAACTTAAATACAGTATTTTTGGACACAACTAAAGTAGCCTACTGTATTGATAACAACTGAAGAATCGTACTGTTCTTTTAACAGAACTCCTTCCCCCACTACTAAAAAGAAGGCGTTTAACATCCGCAATTTCCTTGGGACAGGAAATAAAGCCCTATTATAAAATTATATAGCAACTCTCGCCGGGAACAGGAAATAAAGCCCTATTATAAAATTATATAACAACTATCGCCGGGAACCAGTCGTAAGCCCGAGTCGTCGTTAAACAGGTCGGTCGACTTCCTGATTCTGTCCTTGTCAAATTGACATTCTAACATTGTTCTCTAAGACAGTGTGTGAAGATGCATGCTGAGGTAGGATAGAAAGTATATTTATTACACAACACATTAGCATTGAGGTCTTTGGAAAAACGATTGGTATCGTAATACCTACAGCATTAACAGATATGAATAGAACATAAGCTTCTGCAACTTCAGAATGTTTACAGCATCTAGTTTCAGTCTTGGGATGTTGCGAAATGTAATCTTCTTCATTTCTTTTTTAACTACTTTGAATTTGTATGCTTGTAATCTCAATCGTCACCTCTCACTTCTTACAGAGGGTCCTGATTTTGGATTGCTGAAAATGCTTTCCAGGGGCTTGTGGTCACTGATTAGCTTAAATGTATGACCAAACAGGTACAAACGGAAGTGCTCACAACTCCAAACTTTTGCTTCATGTTCCGACTGTGAATACCGCGTTTCCACATCTGAAAGTACATTACTAGTGTATGCAATAACATTTCCATTCTGAGTTAATAATGTGTATGGAACGACAAGAGATGCATCTACAATTAAATATATTTCCTTATTATGGAGTTATTTGATAAATCCTGTTTGAGCTTTTCATGTTTTTCAGTCCATTCCCATTGTTGATTTTGTTTGGTTAAGGTTCATTGATAGTTGAATAATTTGGGATAAATCGTCAAACTTGGTCTGTCAAGCCTAGAAAACGGCGTTCTTCTGATATGTTTGACGGAATGCAGCAGGAAGAGTACAAACAAAATGACATTATATCCATTTCAAATAAGGAAGATAACATTATCCATAATTTCATTACTGTATGTACTGCATTACATTTCTTTTGTTGATTTTATTATGATATTATGATATTATTGATGTTATTCATTTTCCTTTTGATGAGGCATAAACTCATAAAACAATGTCTGTCCAAAATGAACCAGAATTCTAATTAAAATTCAACGCTGAGATCAGTTTTCAACGATTGTGAAGATCAAAATTAAACGTTAAGAATTGACTTGGGTCAACTTTCAAAGTTAAAAGCCGATCTGGTGAGGTAATAATTCAGCAGGGTTAGAATTTAATACTACATCGGCATCATTGGCCTTCTGAAAAATTAGAACTTGACATATTTGTACGCAAGCTTGAATTAATTGAATTATTCGTAGTGAAAAGCTATTGGCTAGAATGCAAAAGAATCTGGCTCGAAATGTAGCATGACAATGCTTTGATATAATACCAAATTATTCATTAAAATAAACTAATAAAAATATTAATTATCAAAATATCTGGTTAGCTTGTAACAAAATATTTTTGGAACCCACAAAAAATAGAAACTCGCTCAAAGATGTAGAAGAGGAAAAGCACATTAAATGATAAAGTCGCTAAAATATACACGGCATGAAATTTTGTTTTAATTGCTAACAGAGAGGGAGTATTGAAAGTGTATTTCAAAATAAATCGGGTAAATAACAATGCTACCGCTGAAACACGTGATATGGTAAATCCAATATAAACAATGTACAACCGGTAAAGGATGACAATATAGATAAGAAATTAAACAAAATGAAAGAGATATCTTAGCATATTAAGGAAAAATGAAAAATCAAATTATTATTGAAACCTCTCAAATTTCATTTAAAGTGTTATAGAGATTACACAAATTATGCGTATTTATCTGAATAAATCTTTAACCATATATAATTTTGATATATGTATACATAAAGCCTTCTGTTACAAAAAAAAATATTATCAACTCAAACAAACTCAGCTGATTTGGGAAGGAATTTATCCAACACCAGGAAACTTTTCGCAAGGAGTAATTGTGCAAGTCATGGTTGAAGTAACCACTAGGACGCCTTTTACATTAAAGGGGACAAACATGCAAGACTGAAATTCGCGCAGACTTCGTATACAATTTGCTATATATACAAGTTTTATTTTCTGAAAATTTGAACTTTTCTTTTTTACTCGTTACGAAGAAATTGATGAAAAACCGATCATCTCTCCCGATCGTTCTTGAATAAACTAACGCACTTCACTCCCCCTGAATAATTAGTGGATGTGACGTCATTTGAGACAATGTACACGTTTATAATACAGTCAAGCATTCTATGAGTTGGCTGTACTTGAATGTTTAAATTATGTCGACTGTCAGTGATGACAGTGATGTGGATGACAATCCAGAAGTAGAATATTTCATTATCATCCAACCTTATATGTCTGAACCGGAGAAAAATTCGCGTGACAAATTTGTACAGGAATCGTCAGGTTCTGACAATGAGGATGATTTGGAGTATCGTCGGCCTTGTGTAGAAGAAGCACAGTTGCTCTAAAACGCAAATTGGTAAGTAATCTTAGTCTGAACAAATCTGCAAATATTATTTATAAACTACTTTTAATTTTAAATGCCAAACATAATAGCAGTACAAAATCTAATTCAATAAACGAGGTAGGGAAAAAGCTAGAATTTTATACCGACACGATTTTTTTTCTCACTTTCTATAGACTGGATAAATCGAAGTTATTAATATGGACTTGTACATGTCATAATTGGATGAATACTCGTCAAAGAAATAGACACTTAAAATATTAAATAAGCAAAAGTTTTTTTTTTTTAAAAATTAGCCTTTTTTTCACACAGGTGCTTGTGTAGTAAATATGTTCCAGTGTCCAACCTAGAATGGAATATTTGTTACCAATCTCAGTGGCTCTTGGAAGAGAAAAGGTGTGTGTGTGTGTGTGTGTGTGTGTGTGTGTGTGAGAGAGAGAGAGAGAGAGAGAGAGAGAGAGAGAGAGAGAGAGAGAGAGAGAGAGCACATGTTACACCCCCACCTCTTCCGAAGCTCCATAAACCAATATGTTAAAAAATGAATACCATATACCAATGTACACAGTGATTGAATTGGTGTGAAATTATGTGTAATAACTATACTATTCAGTACATTATTTTGCCCTTTCAGAGTCTACCGACACTTAGCATATAGACGATTTTTCTGTTGGGTGTGGAAGATACTTGGTAAAAGAAATATAAAAATATTACCATCATGTGTAGTGAGCACGATTCGCAAGACCTTCTCATCTGAAACCTTCACATGATTCATGTATTCTCGCTTCTGACTGACGAATCTAAAACCTTATGACAGTTCTAGAAATATTTGTGAATGTATGTGTATATTGGCAAAATAAAATATCAGAAGCTACTGAGGTTTTAAACTTTATTGGCTGAAATTACACGTTCAGGTATTGAAACGTTGACGGTGCTCCTGAATTATGGAGTCCTTATCATGAAAACCAAATTCTTTCTGTATAAAGAGGCTACAGCTGGCCTTAGAACACAATTAATTTCACTATATTGTCTCTACATTTGTTTCTCAGTACTGAACTTTCCACTGTGTGACAATCAATACAAATCATATGTTAATCTAAAATACCTTCAAAGATGACTTTACGGTTTAGTTCTTGTCAAAAGTTGACCTGCATTTTTTTGAGAGGCTGAATTGTAAACAAAACACCAGGCAACGGAACACAGATTTCACTTCCAGATAATCACTATGACCTTATTACTCACTGTGCACTGTCGCCGAAATACATACAGACAACCACACCATAAGCTCACATTTTAAAGAATAAACAATTGCCTTTAAATCCTTACCAAGAATGCCAAAATCTAACTCTAGTATCACCACCAAACTTAGACAGGAAAAAGTGATCTAAAAATAGACTGGGACTACATTCGTGGGTACTGAACCGGATTTTATTAATTGCGTACTGATTCCAGCTGGTGGTGGATGGTTCATTTCGTGGGCCCTAGCTTAATGCGTTGTGCGGTAATTGCTGTATAATTCTCGCCGCATAACATCCTCCATCATTTTTTTTTTACTGTTATAATTCGTATATGTGATTAAATTGCTTTGGAAATGTGAAGAAAAACATATTTGTCCGAAACTGCTATTATTCACACAATTCAAAGCTGCGCATTGAAACATCGTTTCTACCTGACACTGAATATGAATATGCCTGTTGTACGGGAATTTTCTCAAATGACGTCACATCCTCCTTGTATGAAAGGGAGATAACAACTTTGGGGGTAGGTTCTTTCTATTTGATCTCGGAATTCAGCACCGTATTTATTATTAAATGTTTGTGCAAATAAAATGAATGCAAAGAAAAAAATAGTCAGGATAGATTATATACACAAACTACTACATATCCTTCTATGTACAATAAAATTTTGCAGGTCAGGGTTTTTGTCCCCTTTAAATACTACTTATAAACCACGTGGTAACAGATGGTTGTAGTGAACAGTTAACACCAGGACGCCTTTTACATTAAATACTACTTATAAACTACGTGGCAACAGATGGTTGTTGTGGACAGTTAACACCAGGACGCCTTTTACATTATATACTACTTATAAACCACGTGGCAACAGATGGTTGTAGTGAACAGTTAACACCAGGACGCCTTTTACATTAAATACTACTTATAAACCACATGGCAACAGATGGTTGTTGTGGACAGTTAACACCAGGACACCTTTTATATTAAATACTACTTATACACCACATGGCAACAGATGGTTGTTTTAAACAGTTAACACCAGGACACCTTTTATATTAAATACTACTTATACACCACATGGCAAAAGATGGCTGTTGTGGACAGTTAACACTAGGACACCTTTCACAGTAAGTATTTATATAATGCATGGTTGAAGCTAACACCAGGACACCTTTCACAGGGAATATTTATGTTACACGTTGTTAAAAAATAAACCCCAGGACACCTTTCAGAGTAAGATTTTGTAGAGGACATGGTTGAGGTTAACTCCAGGATAATGGCCACAGTGAATATTTATATAACACATTGTTGAAGTTGACACGTGAACACCTTTCACAGTGAATAATTTATACGCAACATGGCTAAAGTTAACATCATGCACATTTCACAGTAAGTATTTTTACCAACAAGCTTGAAGTTAACACCAAGACACCTTCCATGGTGAGTATTTACACAACACAGCTGAATTTAACACATTTCACAGTGTGTATTTTTACCAACAAGCTTGAAGTTAATACCAGGACACCTTCCGGGATGAGCATTTACACAACACAGCTGAATTTAACACATTTCACTGTAAGCATTTATGCAACACAGGCAACACAGTGTTGGAAAAAGAAAAGTCTGTTTCATATTTTAGTCAAATTTAGACAATGGAACGATGTGCCTAAATGCATATTTTAAATGATATGTCAAAATTAGATAGAATGGAACAGTTAATTTAGGACAAGTTTTGAAGTCCAATAAGCAGTGCTATATTATCTTTCTCATGAACTTCAGTTTCAAGTTAGTTATGTACCAAGACTAGTCACACATGGATAACAATGTATCACACATGCATAACAATGCATCACACATGCATAACGATGTATCAAGCTCACTTAAAGAGATGATAACTTATTGAATTAAAGAAATAAATTATTTCGCATAAAAACACCATTAAACATTCTTTAATAAGTAGATTTTACACGTTAACAGTAATAAATCTATATGAACAGACACAGAATATAGTTGAACATGAAATTTAGACAACATTAAGGACACAAAGCGGGGAGGGGATAGCAACATCTTGTTGTGGAGTCTGTTACTCGTATTTATAAACAAAAGTGTTCCAGGGTTACTTTATATCTTTTTATAGATTTCGTCATTAAGTTTCTGATTGGTAAATTGCTGAGTGGGTGTGCAATATCTTTCTCAGATTGAAACATTTTTTATCTGTCAGTAAAAGAATATATATGAAACAATTTATTATCATCTGTAATTAAGATTTCAATTTAGGAAGATTGGAAATAGAACATGGGAACTCATTTTTAAGATGTTGATGATGCGATATAGTTTTAACGGTAAGCAGAGTGATGCAAGCATTAATGATATGTTCAAATTAAACACATTTCAAGATAAATCCTCTAGCAGTTAAATTCACATATTGGCTGGAGATTAACCTACTTGACTGGAGATTAACCTATTAAATGGAGATAGACTAGTGCTTCCAGATTGACCTATTGCTGGAGATTGACCTATTTGCCGGAGATTAATCTTTCGGGTTGTAGATTGACCTATTGGCTGCAGATTAACCTCCAACCATTAGGTTAATCTCAAACCAATAGGTTAATCTCAATTAACCTAATTGTTCGAGATTAACATTTTAGCTAGAGATTAATCTATTGGTGGAGGTTAACCTTTTGTCTGAAAATTAACTTATTTGGAGATTACCCTATTGGTGGAGGTTAACCTTTTGTCTGAAAATTAACTTATTTGCTGGAGATTACCCTATTGGTGGAGGTTAACCTTTTGTCTGAAAATTAACTTATTTGCTGAAGATTAAGATATTGGCTAGAGATTAACCTATTGGCTGGATATATTGATTTATACAGAAAAGTTGTGGTCCTACATATGATTGATGAAGCAAATCATCAACTGTTTTTTAAATAACAAAATATTTTACAGAGTCAGTTCCCACTGTACAAAATTCGATTCAAAACTTCGTCTAATTTTGTTATTGACAAAAGATAACAACAATAGATGATGCACGTGATACATACTGGTATAACAGTTTTTAAACAATGATTTTTCATCATTGTAAGATGAAAGAAATAAGAGAGTAAAGAAAATAGACTTTTCAGTTCTTATCAGTTGATCAAGAACATTATATTTTATAATCACACTATACACTAGAAAATATATACTGTTAAAGAACATGCATTTTAATTATAACGTTATTTTTTTCTTCGTTTCCAGTTTTAAAAAAAAAGCTGCTATTGTTCCCACATCAACATAAATGTTTCTTTCCTTTCAGAATTAATTGTTATATATTTTTCAAATTATGTTGGTTTTTAAGAACAAAATTCAACCGGTCTAATCAGGACACAACGTTGTTTAAATTTGGCATATATAAATGTAATATTTGGCCAGATGAAAACAAACATACATAGGTCGCTCTTGTCTTCAATCTGCACTTGACTCTCCCAATTGTATAGTCCTGCACTTGTCTCTCTTGTATCGCCCAATAGTATAGTCCTGCACTTGTCTCTCTTGTATCGCCCAATTGTATAGTCCTGCACTTGTCTCTCTTGTATCGCCCAATAGTATAGTCCTTGCACCTGGCACAAGATGTACGTTCAATTGCTTCGGAATCCAGTCGGAAACATCATTCCACAGCCTGTTTATCACATCATATTCCCCAAAATATACGTATTATTGTTTCCGGTAAATGTTATAAAAAAGTACATTTATCGGTATCATACAGTTGCATTTTAAACAAAAATGATTTCATTGTTAAACTATGTGAGTAACACGAAATCGACACTATTGTAATTTTGAAATTCTTGTTATTTTGAATCTTTAGTATATATGTTACGCCACACAACCATATTCAAATGGAAATTTTCATTCCATTTCCTTTACTAATTGGTTTAAAGTCAGATGACAAGAGTGGTTTGTAAAGGTCTTCACACCCTTTATTATTATGAAAGACAGTTTCTGAAAGGAAAGGGATAAAAGGTCTAACTGGTGCCATTATACCTAACCGCAACCTTTTACCTATGAACTTGACACGTTGAATTACAGATTTATTGGCATCACCATATCTAGAAGAAAGACTTCAACCTTGGCAATAATGTTTCTGAGGAGAAGTCTATTTTGCCAATCCATTTGACAAGAGAAATATTAATCTATCCATTTAAAATAGAGAATGGATTTGTGGTTGGGTGTTTTGTCATTTCATTGTCAATGAAAAGAATGAAACAGATTGTTTCATCGCCTGTTTGTTTCTACTACCTTGAACTTTACATGAAAAAAGTAAACGAGAGAATGATTGCAGTGGCGATAACAAGGAAAGTATTGATGTTGAATGTTTAAAACACAGCTCGAAAGTTCCAATAATTACCAATAAGAGCAAATCGGTGTATACCACCGACTGCAATTCTAACTTGCTTGGATTTATAGGTATGTTCCGACTCTGTTAGAGTTTGTGGCGCTTGGTTCGATTTACATTTAATCAATCACAACATTAGATATTGAAACACTAGGAATCATTCGCAAATGTACCATTTGTTCTTCCTTTCTTTTGTTTCTATTTAATTTGTTTTTGCCAGAATCAGATATTGTATTGCTGCATATGACCAAGAATGAATCCAGTAATCATGACGCCAATGTGATAATGCATCATTAATCTAGAAATGTGTCCAGATGTTACAGATGTCCCCGCCACTATTATGCAATTAAATGGAAACGTTTTAAGCGACAACTTGGATAACGATGTTAACTTTGGACAGAGAACATGAAAATGAATAAACCCTTTCAAACTTCACATCAAATTTTTGATGGAAAAGAAAGGGAAATCTTATTGTTCAAATAGAAAGTATGACTTTATAACATTTTGCCAATGTAAGATAAAAAACAGTCTGTACCTAGATCTTCTTTAGGTAAAGGCTCATGCTAAATGTTATTTAAATCCAAGAAGTTAAGGTGTTATGGCCCTTTTTTGACATAAAACTTGAAAGACTTAAATATATCCAGAAAACTATGTCAATTGAACTTGACTTAGGCCTTCTTTGATATCATGCATAATGTCATTCAAGAGCTTCCGAATAAAACGTCCCATTCGAAATCGAACTTCGATCTATGCATAAAACGTTAATGAGGAAACCTAATTTGTGACGGACTTGACGAGGCAGGACAGGACGTGAGTGGCGAGACGGAGGACATAAGTGATACTACATGATCCTCCCAGCCCCCGATATATTTAGGATATACTAGTAGAGTAGAAAATTCCTTACCTAGATGGTTCCCTTAAATCCATTCCCACCCCCGTTGAATTCCCAATTAATTAGAACTGATTATCCGTTTCTGACTCCTCAATTCATGGTATTTTGCGTACTCCTGAAGGTCTTGTGATTGGAA
Organism: Potamilus streckersoni; assembly: GCA_016746295.1. Classification (NCBI taxonomy): domain Eukaryota; kingdom Metazoa; phylum Mollusca; class Bivalvia; order Unionida; family Unionidae; genus Potamilus; species Potamilus streckersoni. The sequence continues at coordinate 1,543,796 of JAEAOA010001908.1, read as the reverse complement.
CATCGTATTTCCAAAATTATTTTATTTTATTTTTCGAATACTTCCATTAAATTAAAAATTTAGACCTTTCCTTTACAAGATTAAAGGAGACAGTAAATGCATGTAGATGAAACTACCAAGGCACCCCTTTGCTTTTAAACTACGTCAATCTCTGAGGTATTGTTTATCTAAAAAAATAATGTATTGGTTAGTTGTGAATGGTGCATAAATAGTATGTATGTGTTCACATTAAACATTATATTTAATTATAAAATAAAATAGAGGCACGCCACAGCTAGGCCTGATCTTTGTCGGATTCGAATCAACACCGTTCTGGTCAGGAATCTTGCTATCTCACCATCAAGTCTACACTGTTCTTAATAAACAACTTCCTGTATTCCACAAATGTGAACACTGTATAACATAAATATGATGAAAGGACAGAAAAGGAACGAAAAATTCATTTTCATTTGGTTTTATTATGATGTTGATTGTTCCATTTTCAAAAGCAAATTCGCTTGTTTAATTCTAACAAGAATAATGAAAGCAGGCTCTCAACAAAGAAAGTTAAACATTCAGTATTGTAAAACATAATCAACAATCGCTGAGATATTTTTGTTATTTATTTACAAAATCTATAAAAAGACATCTATTTGTTGTTTCTTTTTTAAAAAGCAAACATGCATTTTCTATGCTACATAACAAACTTCATTTGTGGCAACAGTTGGATAAGAATTACATACAAGGAGACGTCAAATAGTTCTTAAATCTCATAACGCTTGGTCATCACAATTTTAATAAGAAAATAATGTTTTCTGTACAATTGATGGCAATCGTTTTTAACAAAATTATCAGTAACACAAAAATACTCGTAGTATATTATTACATATTATTTTACACGCATATACATTAGGGCATAAGTATATATAATACCAGATGTATATTACCAGAATAACATGTAATTAAGCAGTAAAGATATCCCAACGTGACAAAAAACTCATCGTGTAATGGATAGCACAGTCCAGCCAAACGGTAAACTTGTATTCCAAACCCGGACATACTGGTATCACAGATGAGTTATCTCCTTGCATTTCATTTCCCCTTTCTGATGGGACGTTTTCCTGTTTTCTGAAGATCTTATCTTAAATGGATCGATTGTCCAAATTTCGGGTTATGTTTCGTCACGCTTGAAGTTATAATTAGACTACCGGGTAATTATGAATATTTTTTTGTTTGTTTACTTGTTTCGTTCATTTTGGTTAAGGAGATCATTCTAGATTTAGGGGTAACGCTGTTGCTCAAAGGTAGAGCGTCAAACTCGTAACCCAAAGGTCAAGGATTAGATTTTCAAGACAGCTCTGGTCGGTTGACTCTGTTTGATATTAGGAAAAGCACGTAGTTCCCATTTTCTTCGCATAATATAACTAACACCACGAATCCTTCCTGTGGCCTAGTGGTTAAAGCATCCGCCTCTGATGCGGGAGATTGTGGGTTCAATCCCTGGTTGAGTCATACAAAAGACTTACAAAAATGGTACTAACAGCTGCCTTGCTTGACGCTCAGCATTAAGAGGTTAGTGTTAGGACTGGTCGGCCTGGTGTCAGGATAATGTGACTAGGTGGGACATCATGCTACATGCCTGCGGCATGATGTCTCAGTGCTAGACATCACTATAAACTGCCACACTGCAGACTTCGTAGCGATATGACTGAAAAATTGTTAAAGCTACGTTAAAAATTATAAACACCACCAAACCACTAACATCATGTTAAAAATGCTGTTAAAATCCAACCAATCAAACAACCAATCAACCAACTGATAAGCCAAAAAACCAACCTAGGTACTGACTCTTATAGCGAGTTTCTCTACAGCAAAGAGTGTATATGGTAAATAATGCACACGACTTATTTATCCCTTATACTCATCACGTTAATGCAATTTTTGCATGAGTAATTTAATGAATACATAAACTTTTATACACTCAAATTAATTCTCAGGAACTGTATCATTTGGAGCTAAAGCTGTATTTAATGTGGCATAATTATTTTATTAATGTGAAATATATGTTTGATATTTTTAGAAAATTTATAAAATGATTTTTGTTGTAATAGTGAACTCGCATTTTCTTTGCTACATAATAAAATTGATTTGTGGCAACAACTGAAGACGATTCAAATAAAAAGATATGCAAAATTATTCTTAACTGTCAAAGCTCGTGGTCATCATAATTTTGATAAAGAAATAATGGTTTCTGTACAATTTATGACAACAATATTAAAATCATTGTGAGTAACCTCATAGTATTGGTTTTATAATGAAAAATCACTTCACACGCATGTATATTGGAGCATAATGTTGTATATTACACAATGTATAATACAAGTGTAACACATAATTAAGTCATAAAAATATGCCTACGTCCAAAAATAACTCACCTCCTACAATGGATAGCACAGTCCAACCCAAACCGGGACATCCTGGTATCATAGTTGGGTTATCTCCTTTGCGCTTCACTTCCCCATCCTAATTGGGCGTTTCCTGTGTTTTTGAAGAACTTACTATAAACTGACTGATTAAACAAATGTGGGTTATATTTCGACACACTTGACATTATATTTAGATTATCGATAACATTAATTTTGCACGTATTTATTTCGTTAACTTTTTAAGGGAGTTCCTTCAAAAATCAATGTTAGATGGTTTACTCTTAATACAAGGGTCAAAGATTCGATTTCAGAACAGCCGTGGTCAGCTGCCTCCTTCTAACCTTGGGAAAAGCACGGAGTTTACATTTTCTTCACATGATATAACTACCAATATGTTGAAAGTTCTCTTAAAAGTAATCGGACACACTACAACATTTTTTGTTTACATCAGATTTGTATTACATGATTAAAAGTGGTTATACTCGCACAAAAAGAACAAAACTTATCAAGTGGAAAGAAGAAATAATAATTTAATTACTCGAAAAATACGTATACAACACAGTTACTACCCCATAGCTACAATTTTCAACCTATAGAGACGCTAGCCCTAAATGACGTACATTTATCACCACAAGACGTAGTACATGCTTCTTGCTGTAGGAAAATAAAAAATATAAACCATGGATAGGGAACATTTAGATGAAACTACTGAAAACTAATATACTGTACAGCCTTGTATCGATATGCGTGCTCGACGCACTAGATTGTGTCGCAGGTAAAAAGGAATAAATGTTGGCTTTTCTATGTCGGCCAACTTTATTTAAAAATTTGCTTGGTAATAAAAGAACCTTTGCATTTGATATCATGTCGGAAAGTTTAAGGAAAGTGTTTACTGCTCGCTTGAATTTGTGTTTATCAATCACTCGGGTTTCTATTTGTTTCCCAGATGTGATTATAATTTATAGTTTGCAGGGCAAATAGTATACACAACACTAACGTGCTTTAATAACACATTTGTAACTCATGCTAGCGAAAATATTATCATTTACACTCACAATCGATGTATTTTAACGTGAAGCCTAAAATTAAACATATTTGTTTTAATATCTCATATACACTAGCCTTAGAAAAATGTATACATATTCTGTAGCATATTATCTGTTAAGTTTTATTGTTTAATAAATGAATATTGATAATTTGACCGGAAGACTTAAATTGAGAATGTCATTGTGCAGACACATCTATTTTTAGCATAAAAATGTATAGAAATATTTTAATTAGAATAAGCAAGATATGTCTGTTTGTGTTTTCTCTCATATATATGTACGCTGCAAAGTATGATTTTCTTTGAAAGAATATCTTATTCGTTTAAATTTAGTTTTTTTCCCCTAAAGTATATTCCTAAAACGTATCTTAAATAGTATCTACTTGTTGATTTAAGAAACATAAATTGTTCAACACAGTGTTAAGTTGAGCCGAATTGTTTTTCGAGTTTGGCCGAATTGTCATGGGCCAAATTAACTGTAATCCCGCATTAATGATACTACTTTCCCATCCCCTCACCCTATTCTATCTCGCAGCTTGAATTCACTTTTATTTTTCTTCTTATGATAAACAGGGTCTATGGGAAAAGAAAGAATCCTTTTTCTCATCATCACTCTTAGTTACATCCATATGCAACACAGTGCATCACATTTGCTGTACAAAAGCACGATCGTAAGATATATCACAAAGACATTTACGTTGGGAAATTAAACACTTCAATGGTTAGGTTGAATAGAAGGGATAAATGTACGTCATATCCGTGTTTGGCACGCAAAAACTACCAATTGTTTACGGAGATTGCCGAATAATTTTTTTTCCATCTACAAAAGTGGATTTTTAAGCCTAACTAAACATTTTTATGGTAGGCAAACATAACAAACGCGTTTGGTTTATAACTATAATAATATTACACCTTTTTACAATATAAGTGGCCGGTGACCTTTAAAACTCAATCAACTGAACCAACCAACCAACTTAGGTACTGACTCTGATAGCAAGTTTCTTTAAGGCAGAGTGCATGTGCTGTAATTAATCCACAGGACTGATTTGTCAAATTCTATTCATCTCCTTAATCACTCGTAGAGATTTCCCCAAATGTTTGCTTTTTAAAATTAGGTGGAGAATGACACCCATCAAGGTCGGCTCAGTATGACTTAAGTCTATTGATCAAACCAGACAAGAACTGTCACTAATAATTACCAGGATCCAGCATCTGAGGAAGCAAAACAACTTGGTATTAAATTGTGTCAATTATAACTACTGACATACATTAAACACAATACAAGAGCAGCGTTTATGCAAGGTCCATCAGATATATTTAGTTCCTGTTTAGTGACATTAATTAGCAAATTATGTATTCACCATTGGTATCTACTTTTCATAGAAACAAATTTGCAGTTAGCAAAAACTTAAAAGGCCAGATCTTTCAATCAAAACTGATAGGAAAGTATTTTCATTAGAGTCTCCTTAGTTTCATAATAGTTTCCTTTTTTGGCATTAGGAAAAATCTGGCACTGATTTAAATCAACATAATTATTGAGGGTGTCTTTCAAGTAAATGAAAATAATGCAACATACATTTGAATAAATAGGTAATAATGGAAATTAAACCAAATATCAGACATGCCGTTTTGCCAGTTAACCAAAACAAATGACGTAATTGTTCTTGGTCTATAAAAAATAAGTCAACTTTTTTTAATGTAGTAGAAACACTACTTTTATACAAAACATATTTAAATAATAAATTTGGAGACCTGCAATCACTGAAAATATTAACTTTCCAAATCAACCTTTTGCCTCTCTCTCTCTCTCTCTCTCTCTCTCTCTCTCTCTCTCTCTCTCTCTCTCTCTCTCTCTCTCTCTCTCTATATATATATATATATATATATATATATATATATATATATATATATATATATATATATATATATGTGTGTGTGTGTGTGTGTGTGTGTGTGTGTATTGATACCAAAGGGTCTTTGTTTGCTAACTCTAACAAATTCAAATTCTGACACCAATGAAAAATTTTTGACTCTCATCGATGGCTTCATTGCAGTCAAATCCATCAAGAAGAGAGTTTCATCATTATGTATTAGTCTATAATTTAATGATATTGACATTTATTAAAAGGTTGTTGTTCTTTAATTTTTATTAATTAATTAACTTTTAATTAAGTTTCAATGTCTTACATTTTTAATTATTCTAATGTCACAAGGACCTATATCAACAAATAGTGAAATTGAACTGCTTACATTTGCTCATCATTCAACCGATTTTTATATAGAACTGTAAAAAAGTCGTTATAATTCAATCTTAATTCATGAAGAATTTTACACATGAAAATAAAACTTAGCTTTCTAAATATTTTGTTTCATGTAGTGGCTTATTTTCATGTTTTCCCAAAGTTGTTGTATCTTGTGTCTAATCTGTGTGTGCAAGCGACTTTTGATTTTTATTTCTCTACGAGAAATTTTTAATATCTGCAATTTGCAGCCATGCTGGACTATAATTTGTTTGTCTGGCTTATTTTTGGATTTATAAGTGTGTGTGATTTATGCCTCATTTCAGGGTGTACGTAATTTAGATAATCTAAAACCCGATTGTCTCCCAGCACATCCCCAAACTAAAAATATAATACATTTTTAAAAGTAGCATTTCTGGTGATTAGTTAGCATGTATACCATCTAGAGATTGTTGTCATTTATTTTTGCTTCTTGTTTGGTTATAAACCCTTTTGTGTTTCTTGTTTTGATCATTCAATAAAATATACTCTTTTTATGAAAGCTAATTTTCTACCCCATCATCTCATTCCACACATCTATATATACTTTTTAGAAATCAACAATTTCTTGCATTTTGTGTTAATCTCCAAAGTTCCATCCCCCAATTTCAGTCTTTTATTAATTTACTTTTACATCTTTGTTTTTCCAAATTTAGAAGCTATTTGATATTTTCCATTAACATTTCAAACCATGCTTCTTTTGAACTTCACTAACCTTCAGTTTCTTTCTTTTCCATGTTCAATTTAACTGACTTTATTTTCTGTAAAGATTCCACATGAATTACATTCAGACTTTGGTGGACTGCTTTGGTGGCTAAATGGTAAAAGTGCCACATTGGATGCAGAAGGTTGTGGGTTCGAATCCATCATGAGGCGTATCAGACACTTACAAAAATGGTAATAGCAGCTGCTTCTCTTACCGCTCAGCATTACAAGGTTAGTGTTAGGACGGGTGGGCACCAGGTGTCAGGATAATGTGACAGGATGGGACATGATGCCCCAGTGCTAGATATCACTATAACCTGCCACCAATGTTCCCTCTAAACTGAGCGAATGAGCGATCGCTCACTAATTTTCGAGACGTCGCTCACATTTTTCGGACCGTCGCTCACAAAAATTCCCGACCAGAAAAAATAATGGCTCTATATAAATTACTCTCACACCTGTCAATTTTAAGTTAAGCCACATCCGGCGACTTCCGCCACGTCTATATCGCTCTTGGTTCGGCAAATTCTTTTGAGTTCTATATTTCAAACTCAAAGTAGTGTAGTTCAGCGCTAAAATTAATTATTTTCTAACCATGTTTAAACGAGAAGCGGAAGAAAGTTCATGTAAGTCAGCGAAAAAACGTTGCATGAAATTTAAAACGGAGTGGTTAACCGAATGTTCTGTGGTAACGGACTTACCACATGGGACCGGACAACACGTGCTCCTTGGTGAAGTTTTTGAATACTCAGAGACAGATGACATGGTATTCTGCAAATTTTGCGTTAAAGCGCGATGTACTAATGAATGGACAACAGGAAAATCATGGAGCGACTGGAAAGTGGATCATTTTAAAAGACATTTGACGCAGAAATATCATACCGAAGCGATCACAAAGCTTAGAAACCAAAGTAGAGGACTGCTGAAAACCATACTAACGGAATCTGTACAAGAACGCGAAATTAGAAAAGAATTCGCTCAAAGAAAGCAGGCAACTCCTGATGAGGTAAAGGTTTTAATAGACAATGTTCTGCTGGCTGTTAAAATTAATTCCTCAATGCTATCAGTCCAGGATATTCATGATCACGTGGCTAAGTATGTTAAAATACCAGAAAGTTGGCGAAGTAAAAACTATGCCTTTGAGTTCATCAATTGTATAAATTCAACCATCAAGACTGGTATACTGAAGGAAATTAAGCAATCAGCTTATCACACTCTGATAGTTGATGAATCCACTGACATTTCGGTGTCAAAAATGTTAATTTTATATATGAAATTTCGGAATGAAAGTGAATCAAATCACAAAACTGTGTTCGCAGGCATTATTAAAATAACATCATGCGACAGTGTGTCGATCTTAGGGGCCATTCGAAAGTTCTATTTGGAAAATGAACTGAATTTGAATCAGATGGTAATGTTTACATCGGATGGCGCATCGGTCATGCTGGGCAAAACTATGATATTTTAGTGGAATACTTGCGACAAGTTGTTGAGGAAGACAACGATCCTGTTCACAAATACTGCCTGCAGAAATTAGAAAATCCAGAATATCATGTCGCAATCGTAATATTAAATGAAATTCTAGCTGAGCTAGCAGATCTGTGTAAAATTCTGCAAAGAAGTGTTCTATCAACTGTAGAGGCTTTTCAGTTTGCAAAAGCAAAAGTCATGAAACTCAGGTCACAGTATCTCGGAGATAAGCCACATTTTCATAAAAGTACACTTGATTTGCTTTCCTCATATCATTCTCCAGTGAAAACAGATTCAATTATTATGTTCATTCAGCAGACATGTGACCACATGGACCATCGATTTCCAGATGATGAATTGAAAGATTGGCTAGTGTTCGATAAAGACTGTTTCACTGCATCTGCCAATCTAGACAATTATTCGTTTGGATTTGAGCAAATCAAGAGACTCGCAGAGAAATATTGCGGTCTGCTGAGAAAAGATGGCAAATCCCTACAAGCGGATCTTTGCAACCAATATCCGGAGTTCAAAATACTGATCAAGGAAAAATTACAAATGGGAGCAGTGACAACATTTTCAGATATAGTTTCATTTACTGCCCAACAGGATCAATTCAAGGAACTATTTTCACTTTTGGACATCTGTGGCACATTCCAGGCCTCAAGTGCTGACTGCGAAAGAGGATTCAGTCTGATGAACAACATAAAGACAAAATCTAGAAATCGTCTCGAAGTTGAACATTTGGACAATTTGATGCGAATTAAATTCTTTTTAAATTCTGGACAGATGGTGGATATTGATGCGGTCTATGACTTATGGAAAACAGAAAAGAACAGAAGAGAAACTGTTTTCAAAGCCGACTAAACAGGCTTCAAGTTGAAAACTTATAATAAATTGTTTGGTATCACTTACGTCTATTTTTCAATACTTAAATTTAAGTTCTTTAAATATACATTGCTGTAATATACAAAATTGTCTAATATGCATTTAATATATACAAAATTGTCTAGTATGCATTTAGTATTTAATATTTTAAATATTTAATATTTATTTTTATTTAATACCAAAATGCACCGCTAAAACTGGTGCTCAGAAATTGCGGGTTTAAAAAATTTGTCGCTCATACGAAAAAAAAATTGCTCACTCTTGGTCACTCCTTAGAGGGAACATTGCCTGCCACTCTGCAGACATCGTAGCAATATTCATGAGCAATAGTTTAAGCTATGTACAATATCCAGGGCTGACAGGGGTGGGTGGGGTGTAACACGTGATATATCCCCTTGGCCTGGGCCAAAAACACTTCTTAATTTTATAAAAGAAAACATTTGTTTGAATAAGAACTAGGAGAGGCCCAGGTGTTTCTTACCCCAACACCAGGGCGTGTTATCACTCTCTAAGACCCTGTAAATATCTAACACACATACACACACCTATTATCGGTGCCCCAAGTGTGGTCAAGTGGTCTAAAGCGCTGACCGTCACGGATCACTTCCATCTCACCTCTGTCTGCGAAAGTTCGAGTCTAGGAATCGGCGAATGTGGATATGAAAGAAAGCCTGCCAGTAGCTTCTTGTGTGGTCGGTGTTTCTTTTCGGTGATTTCCCGGTTTCTTCCTCCACCATAAATACTGGCCGCCATGTTTAGCCTATAGCATGCTCAAAAATGGCCAAATAACAACAACACGCCTATTATTATGTTCACTAGCCAGAACAGTTTAGAACCCAAGTCATGACCTATGACCTTTATATTCTATTACCTTGTTTAATAGAAGCAACTAAATATAAGTTGTTTTGCACATGTGTAGAAGTCATTGTGTTCATAAGCTCAGTGAAGCTTGGAACTGCAAGCATTAACCTTGACTTCATTCCAAGGTCATTCAGGTTTTGTTTTCAAATTACTTTACAAAAGTGGTGGTCAGATCTGCATCAATTTTATTCAGGATTAACTAAATATTGGAAGACATATTCCAGCAAAAACCCCATGCCAATGTCATGCAAGAGGAATGGTGATATGTGTATATAAAACAAGACTTTAGAGTGAAAACCCCATTCTAGAGGATAGCAATAACAAGAGTTTGGAGTGAAAACCATGTGTCAATGCCATGTAAGAGGGGTAGTCATAAAAAGATGTTGGAGATCGACAATAAGGTGCTTGGGATAGATGCACATTTCGTTCAGAGCAGCTATACATAGCTATCACGTTTTAATGAAAAACTCAAATGTTAAATAGTAACGATATTTAAGATGGCCTGTCATATTTGTGAAAACCATTTGAAAATCCGTTCAAGAGAAGCATCAATAACAAGATTTTCAAGATGGCCACCATAACAGCCATCTTGGTGGTCTTATTGGCACAACTTTCATTTCAGATCAGCTACATATCTTAAAAAATCTTACTCCACAACAGCTATCTGTTCAGAAGTAATAATTATAATAAGATTTTCAAAATGGCCACCATATGGTCAAATCTGCACCATTTCTTTTTCTTGTAGTGACAACTGTATAATGATATTATAATCCATTCAGTAGAAGTAGAGATAAATTTTAATACAGCTGATGGTCACCATTTTTGTTGAGGACCAGTTAGACCTTGGTGTGAAAGTATGTGCAAAACTTATGGACAATTCTACAAGTATTTTAGGATGAGTAGATGTAATGAACTTGTTCTATGACCAGATGATGGATGATGTTTGACAGCAATGGCATAAGTTCTTCTTTTTTTGACAATAGGTACTAAAACACAGTAGTTTTATAATGTACAAGGTCTTGGTTGTGACAACAAGATGTCTCTAAATTACAAAGAAGCATTATGGTCAGATAATATTCTTGAATTTTGGTTGGTCCACTTAATCATTATAGGTTGATCATGTTTAATGTTGGGCACAAATCACATTGGATGAGATGAGAATGATTTGTTAAACTTTACTATATCACCCCTTGAGATATGAGTTGACTATGAAAACAGGATCACACTTCTGGTACTCATGACATCACAGATAACCATCGTCCTCCATCTTTAGTGAAAGCATGGAATGTCCCATATTGTATTGTGTTGACATTAAGTTACCCAATCATCTTAGTTTAAAAGTGAAGTTTCCAAACTGGCTGTTATGGAAAAAATGTTTGTTACTGTTGTGTGAATCAAGTCAATCAAACAAGGTGAATGCAATTCACTAGTTACCAGCATACAGGTGAATATGTGCCTCGATGCCTCCTTGATGAATGATGTACTGGTAAACTTCCTACCTTATTTGAATGCTGAATCATCTAACATTTTAGGTCACTGCTCAGATTCTTCCCTTTTATCTTTTTACTCCAGCTTCCCTTGTTAATAATATTTCACAATTTCTTGGGAAATAAAATTCATATACAATTTGTTCAAGTTTTTATTTTTTGTACAAGTACATACAGCTTCAAAAGTTTTCTGTGTCACCACTATTTTATGACTGTAATGAGAAGTTTTAAAAGAAAACTTACTGGAGGTTACTTCATTTTACTCTAGTACTGATCATCTGCCTTTTTTAAACATACAGTTTAATAAAGTTAATCAAACTTCTGCGGGACATAATAAAGTGTGAAATAATGCGTGCAGTAATTCCATCCCGTGCTGATGTGATGGCAGACACATGACCTATAAAACCTGCCTCATAGAACTAAACTTGAAATAGAATTTGAAGGCTGAAAAGTCATCTAATCATCCCATTTTTTAAATTTAATGAATGTCTGTGTGTGTGCATGCACAAGCATGTACATACAGGATAGATCAATTAGTAACAGTAATTACAAATACAGAAAGAATAACACAGTTACCTAAAAGTAGTTTATTTGTCAAGAAAATATCTCATCTTTGAATAAGCAAATTAATGTACAATATACTAGAGCATTTTTCTTTCACAAAGCTCAGCATGTGACATGACTAAATATACTTTATTTGAAATTAGACTGCACAATTTTCAAGTCATAGTTTGAAATTAGAATGTAGTCAGTTCATGTTGTTTTACAGCACAGCAATACACATAGTTTATTTACAGTAATGTGCCTTTACCAGGAACACAATATGGTAGCTGACCCAAACTGATCCAATGGCAAGATTTAAAGGGCCACTCTTTTTCTTGTGAGTCAGGAATGCTAACTACTTAGCCACTGGGGCTTCAGAATGTAAAAGGGGCACATGTACATAGTTAAGTGAAGAATAATTAATTATCATAAATGATGATATACATGACTCGATTGCGAAAGCCCAAATTTATATCATATATATATATATATATATATATATATGACTGCAAAATGGAATGGTTTTTTAAAGATTCAAAGTAAAAGAAATATATGGTATCAATAAGCACATGAATATTACAAATGAGAAAATGCATACAACTAATTATACATTTTAACTCCAAAAACTTCTGGCATCCATTTTAGAAACAAATTATTCTGAGAGCGCATTCAAAATAGTAATTTTACTGACCACAAAAAACTGATTACTGCTTCTTTGTCACTGACATTATACAGACCTGTCTGAGAGGGATACATTATAATGACACATGTTTGTGATAGGACATTATATATTCACATACTTGTCAGTGACAGCACACAATACAATGATAGGACAACATTTTACTGATTAGACACATACATGTAATTGATAGAACACAATACATTGATTCATAAATGTCAATGATCATACACAATACTTAGACATTGACATGTCACTGATAAGACAATACAAGGACATATACATATCAGTGATAGAACACAATACTTAGACATGTACATGTCACTGATAATACACAATGCTTGGTCATGTACATGTCACTGATAAGACACAATACTTATATATGTCACTGATAATATACAATACTTGATAGGATACAATACATGGACACATACTTTGTCAATTAGGACAATACATGGACACAAACTCTGCAAAAGAAAAAAGGTTTCACTCTATAAAATTTAAAATTTTCATTTGCTTGTAGAATATTAATTTACTTACGTGATGGAATGCATGTCAACACTCTATAAAATTTAACATTTTCATTTGCTTGTAGAATATTTATTTTACTTACGTGATGGAATACATGTCAATTTGCTAAGTTGTCAAACTAGTGTTTAAATCAATCTAGTGTATCACAAGTAAATGACCATTTCGAAACCAGTTTAGTGTATCATGCAAAAATGCCCATTCCAAAACCAGTCTAAAGTACCATGCATAAATGCCCATTCTGAAATCAGTCTAAAGTATCATGCATAAATGACATTCTGAAACCAGTCTAGTGTATCATGCATTAATGCCCATTTTGAACCAGTCTAGCATATCATATTTAAATGACCATTATAGCAATATTTAATACTCATTACCACAATTCTTGAGAAAAGAAAACCAGAACTGGGGAAAATGTAAACACAATACACTTGACTGTTCACAACAAACCTTGATCATTTTATGTCACTTTACATTCACACTAAAATGGGCAAATAAAATCATTTTGACAAGCAGCAGGAAAACAAAATTAAATTTTAAATTTTATTAAGTGATACTTTTTTGTTTTTGAGTATATCATATGAGAAAGACTCAACAGGAGCTTTGCTTCCAATATTTGTTGTACATAGAGAGAAGGCAATGTCTCAGACAGAACTTTGAATATTAAACTCTTCTGTAAAACTCAATCTTAAGCTTTGTTATATTTACATCTATAGTAGTGGTATCCATGTATAACAAAAAATTTAATGTGGCTTATTAAACTGTAACAAAACTTGTAGAGAGTATTGCATCAAAAATCTTTGGAGCAGATTAAGCAGCAGTTTATGAATGCAGTAAAATTACCATTTTAGTGGAAAAAGTATACTTTAAAGTGAAATAAAATACATTTTTTTATTTTAATGTCAAATTCAAATATGGTCAGTGGCTAGAAAGGGGTATAAACTACGTCGGAAGTATGATTCACTAGTTGTTGCAATTTAGTTATCTAACCATGTCAAATCTGATTTAAATATGAAAACAGTATTTGTCAATTTTAAGGTGTATTGAACAGTAGGTTAATAAACCTCCAATTTATAGACAATTAGCATTGACTGGTGGTCTACAGGTTGTCAAGCTTTCCATGTCAATCATTCCATCAGGCAGTTTCCAATCACTAACAGCCAATCAGATCATGTCAACATGCAAGTTTTCTTAATGACAACCAAATTTAGACAGGGGGAAATGGGGTAGCCCACTCTTAATTATAGTTGGCCTTCAGTCTTTTAGGCACATTCCCTTTTACAGGGAGGCTTTGTCCTTTTAGCACACTTCCTTTTTTAGAAACCTTGTCCTTTTAAGTACTTTTCCTTTTAAGTGAGGTCTTGACCTTTTAAGCACACTCCCCTTTTAGTTAGACCATGTCCTTTTAAGCACACTCCCTTTCTAGTGAGACCTTGTCCTTTTAAGCATACTTCCTTTTATGTGAGACCATGGCCTTTTAAGCAGAATCCCTTTTTAGTGAGACCTTGTCCTCTTAAGCACACTCCCTTTTTAGTGAGACCTTGTCCTTTTAAGCATACTCCCTTTTAAGTGAGACCTTGGCCTTTTAAGCAGAATCCCTTTTTAGTGAGACCTTGTCCTCTTAAGCACACTCCCTTTTTAGTGAGACCTTGTCCTTTTAAGCACACTCCCCTTTAAGTGAGACCATGTCCTTTTAAGCACTCTCCCTTTTTAGTGAGACCTTGTCCTTTTAAGCACACTCCCCTTTCAGTTATACCTTGTCTTTTTAAGCACACTCCGTTTTTTTTATACCTTGTCCTTTTAAGCACACTCCCTTTTTAGTAAGACCTTGTCCTTTTAAGCAAATTCCCTTTTTAGTGAGACCTTGTCCTTTTAATCACACTCCCTGTTTTATTGATACCTTGTCCTTTTAAGCACATTCCCTGTTTTATTGATACCTTGTCCTTTTAAGCACACTCCCTTTTTAGTGAGACCATGTCCTTTTAAGCACACTCCGTTTTAGTGAGACCTTGTCCTTTTAAGCACACTCCCTGTTTTAGTGAGGTCTTGCCCTTTTAAGCATACTCTCTGTATGGTGGGGCCCTGACCTTGGATTATATTCCCTTTTATCTTAGTACCTTGTCCTTTTAAGAGACCTTGTCATTTAAACCACAATTCCTTTTTTTTGAGACCAAAACCACTCCCTTTTTTAGTGAGGTCTTGGTCTTTTAAGTATGCTTTCTATATAGTAGGGCCCTGACCGTGAATCATATTCCCTTTTATCTTAGTGCCTTGTCCTTTTAAGAGACCTTGTCATTTAAACCACAATCCCTTTTTTAGTGAGACCTTGGCCTTTTGAACCCACTCCCTTTTTTAGTGAGACCTTGGCCTTTTCAACCCACTTCCGTTTTTATTGAGGTTTTGGTCTTTTAAGTATGCTCTCTATATGGTAGGGCCCTGACCTTGAATCACATTTCCTTTTATGGTAGTGCCTTGGACTTAAAAAATACTACCTTTTATAGTGGGACCTTGCTCTTTCAAACACTTTCCTTTTATAGTTGGACCTTGGTCTTTAAATCCATCTCCTTTTTTAATCAGACCTTGGTCTTTAAAGCACTCTTTTTTTTGAAGTGGGGCCTTGGTTTTAAAAAACACTTTTTTGAAGTGGGGCCTTGGTCTTTAAATAGTCATTTCATAGTGGGGCCTTGGTCTTTAGAAGATGTCTTTTGTTTTGGGGCCTTAGTCTTTAAAGCCCTTTCTTTCTATAGTGGGGCCTTTAACATAAATGAACCATCAACTTCTAAAACTGACCAAGGCAGAACAATATCATAATTCCTACCTTACAACTTCTGTCAGCTTGATTATTTTTAGAATTAATTAATTATTAATATCCAGTAATTGTAAATTAAAGCAAAATGAATAACTGGATTAAAAGTTTGTTTCTTTGTATGGCTTAAATTCAAGGACTTTATTTGCTTGCTGGAACAAATGTCATTGTCAATCTAATGATTGCAAAACATCTGGACTTCCATCTACCAACCCAAAATCTGTCCACTCTAAGGCATATTTGACATTGTTTGCACCTATGCACTGGCTGCTGGCAACGTTAAGGGGAGGCCATTCTATAGTAGTAATTTTGAACATAAAATTGCTAATGCAAAGTGATAATGGTCATAAATAGTGAGTGGATGCTTGTAAAAGGAGACTACCTTATTACAGATCTTTCTATACCAGATACTGAAAGAAAATTCCCAATAGAATTATAATGGGATCATTATTGATGGAGAGAAGAACTTTACTTTGTTCAAAAGTCACTACAATTTTATGTTTTAATTTTGCATATAAAACATTTACTAAAAAAGTCTCATCACAATGTGTTAAAATTCAGGGTATCCAAAGACATGAGTGATGAATCATTATTTTTTAATTACCAAACTACAATGTCAAGCTAACAAAGAATGAAGATTTGTTCATCAAATGCATCTTAGAATGTTCAGTTCAATAATCTTAATTTTAGAGATTATTTTATGGCTCATAGGTTGGGTGGGTGAATGTGTGCGTGTGCATGCATTCACACATTCACCCACCCAACCTATCAGCACAGCCTTTGCTTTATAGTCATAAGTTAGTTTCTGTATCCATGTATCCCACAAAGTGCATATAAAACAAAGAGCTAAAATTTGCAAAACACAATGTTAAATAATTATATACACAGAACACATTTTTTTAAAAATCAAAGGCTTTCTCATTGTCATAAGTTCATGGACTATATACATGTATGTTTATAGCCTTCTCTCTAACATCAATGACTGCATGAGATTCGAACCTATTATGTCTACACATCAGTGCAGCAAGTGATATTTTTATGTGATAAAGTAAACAAAAAAAAGTTACTCCCATAAATCACTAATTATTTTGGCAAATAGATTGTCACCAGTCATCTCCAACATTATATTTATTCTTCAGCCATTACTCCCTAAAATCTGGACACTGATTGCACATGATACAGCAGTGCTGACCTAATTTTTGGTACATGTACATCGAGACTAAAATTAATAGCAGCTAATTGCAGTTTCCACCATCTTACCATAATGTACTCATTTATAACCTAGGCCAAACTGTAAACACAGACCCTGATCTGTTGTCACAAAATGCACTGGAAGATCAGGGTCTACGTCGTTTGTTCTACTGATTGGAACTAACAAACTGCACAGACCCAGATCTACTGGTGCATTATGTAATAACTGTTCTGGGTCTGTTCAGTCTACAGTTAGACTGGAACTTACACAAAAAGTATATATGGTACACACGAACTTTTAATAAAAATGATACTAGAGTTAAGACAGAATGATAATAAGACTAAAAGATACAGGTTAGAATAACAAAATACCATGCTCATTATAATATTAAATCCTTTCCCCCCTCCCCATCACTCATATTTTTTACTGAAATTTTGTTCTATGGATTTTCAGTATATTACAAGGTACAGTAGAACCTGTCTTGAAAGACCACCTCTGTTACCAAAAAATTATGGTCTCTCAAGACAGGTGGTCTCTCATAACAGGTCACAATGCTATATAATGAAATAAATTTGTGCATTGAGAATGTGGTCTCTCAAGACATGTGGTCTCACATAGCAGTGGTCTTCCAAGACAGGTTTTACTGTACTAAGTTATGTAACCCAACTACTATGTCATAGTGGTGTTTTCCTGTAAATAGTTGTGCTAATTGCAGGATAAAATGAATGATTATTAGGAAGATAAATGTTGGGTCTACAACTGTCTTTTATGTGTTTCAAAACAACTGTCATCACACTACAACACAATGTAATTCACATTATTGGGTGTAATGTTATGAAAACCACAATTGTCTTGCAACTCTGATCTATCTAGTCATATGGACATTTCTTACAATAAAGAACTGAAATTAATATAAACTTTTATTTTTCTTTGTAATAATGCACTTAATTTTCATAAATGTTTACTACCATGAATTTTTTTCAGACAATACAATATTTAAACCAAGTCTAGAGCAAATCTATACAGAGGACAAGAAACTTCCACCATCAACCCGAGATTTCTAAAAAAAATCAAATTTGTATGAAAGACAAACAATTCAATGTGAGATTCAGTAATTATAGGTTATGAGTAAGTATGAACAAATTGTTTTTACTCTAAGAAATACTACATGATGTTAGAGGTCAAATATCATAGCATATATGTCTTAAAATAAAATAAATTCTGAGCACTGAACACATGCATGCCAGGTTTAGTATGAAGCTATGCAGTACGAAGAAATACTGCACAATTCTGACAATGGTAAATTAATGAAGCAAAAAAAAATGAATACCATATGTACTTGTTTCTAAGTTGAGTCCATCTGCATACAACAGTCCATCTGCATACAACATAAACCCCGATCTGCCAGCACATGATGTTAGATCTGGGTCAGTTTGCAGAAGGACCCAACTTATATACACTATAAATTTAATGTTTTTACAATTATAATAAAAATGTACAACATTCTTCAATGAAACCTAAAACTCTTTTTCAAAATTAACTTATTCCTCCCTTCACAATCATACCTTAGTTAACCATACTAAATGACATGCAATACAAAAAAAGGAGGATCATTTATTATTAAAATACCATATTTTTTGGCATACAAAAAAATTACTGTTTGATCCAGAAGTCTGGGGTTTGTCTTGTACTGTAAATCAACTTGGATCGTTGAAATTGCTTTAAGTACTGGTAATGCCATGACTACAAGATGTAATTAGCAAAACTGAAAATAAATCATATAGCTATATAAATTCTTTCAATTGGAATGATCATAAATTGCCATAAATATGCCTGCTTTTATGCAATTGTATGTTATTGACTTTTTTAAATTTCTCTAACACAAAAAAGAAAACAGAGAGTTCACAATTCACAGGCCACACAATATTCATGGACTGTACTCTATAGTATACTGTTGCATATCTTTTGTTGTTAAATAAGTCTGCAATGGATTTTGCTTTAATCGTCTTTTTCTTTAACCATATCTCAGTCTTCCTAATTTTAACCATAGGTCCAACGATATCAGATATTTCCAGTATTTTATTTGATGTAATAGAGTAATTACATCTTTTTTGTTTAAATTATTGATCCTAGAAAGGATTACAATCTATCTTAATGACTTCAATGTGTGACGAATATTTATAAAATACAACAGATTAACTATGCAATTATAATATAATCACAACACTTTCAATTATATATTCACTAAGGAATGCTAAAAATAAAGGTTAAAATTCAGAACAGAGATTGTCCACTTTTAGATTCCTATGTAATTACAATACTGGCAGTTTATATGCAGGTTTGTAATCATCAGATTGTCAGTACCAGTAACTCCATACTGAAGTAAATATGAACCTTGAAAATCAACAGTTACACCTACCAAGATAGGCCTATGCGATGATATGTTTGTTCATGCAAACTGACATCGATGGTCAGCTTCAAGAGTCCAGCAAGAAACATGAAGTTCAAATCTTAAATACTAACTATAGAAAAGCTGTAAATGGTACATGGAGTGAAGGAAAGACCAAATAAGAAATAAAACTGATGGTTACATGGTAATGCTCCACAAGACTAACTGATGAACACCATTCATAGGTTGAGGTAGTCAGCCTTGGCAGACATAGTTGGTGGGCACAACAGTCAGTCTTGGCAGACATAGTTGGTTAGCATAAAAGCCAGTCCTGGTAGTCAGACTTGGTGGGCATAACAGTTAGTCTTGGTAATCATAGTTGGTTAGCATAAAAGCCAGTCCTGGTAGTCAGACTTGGTGGGCATAACAGTTAGTCTTGGTAATCATAGTTGGTGAGCATAAAAGCCAGTCTTGGAAATCATAATTGGTGGGCATCACAGCCACCTGATGTCTATTACTGTATTTTATGTAAAATTTGTACATGAAACTTTTTAAATTAATTTCAGTGTACAAAAAATTATATGTAAAATAAATATTTATCATTTGTTGGTGCTGACCATGTAGGAAAAAAAAAGGAATCATATCAAAACAAGTTCTATAGTACACACACTACTCGAACACCTAGCGGTACAAACGTACAAAGTAAACGTATATTTTTTGTTTCATAAATTAAAAGTACTTTTGTTATTAGTGAAAGAGAGAAAGAATTATGTTCAGTGTGCAAGCTTGTCTGCATTTAGAACATCTCTACCTATTATGTTGTGCAAAATGATCAAGATGGTTTGAACATGTACAAGTTATGGGTTTTATTTATTGGTAAACTATGCAACGATACGACCCCACATCATCAGGAAATTATGTGCAAGTTGTATTTTTATCACAACAATAATCTCATTATCAAATTACAATAAAAAATAAAGAACTTGAAATCAATGCTTAAGTTCATGTGTGTGTGTGTGTGTGTGTGTGTGTGTGCACGCATGCCAGAGAGATCAATCAAATCAAATTTGTTCAACGTACAAGACCATATTTATTCAGTGTAGATTTTATTTGTAGCTTTTGCAAAGAGAAAAAAAAGAAGAATATTTTTAGTTACCTGATGAGTGTGATAATCCTCATGTATTAAGACCCTACTATATTCCATTGGGAATAAATGCCTCTAAATGAACAGTTCATTCTTGTTTTAATTACAATGTACATTGTGACAAGGACCACATGGCTATAAGTGTTATATACATGGTAATTAAACATGCTCAGCTCTTTGTTTAGTCTAGTTGAAACTAGATTGAGGGTAAGAATCGACTGAAGAGGTCAAATCATCGAGACTGCCAGTATGGAAATGACGCTCACCTTAGAAAAATGAAAATTTGTCAATGTGATATTGAAGAAGTTGTCCATATAGCAGATATTATCAGGACAAGCAATCATATGCAGTATTTGTTATTCGAACTCACCAATAAAGATAATGATGAGGTGTATCATAGAATAGATTTGCAATAAAATGTTAATTATATCTAAGTCAAAATAGAACAAACACTTAAAAGATAGTATATATATATATATATATATATATATATATATATATATATATATATATATATAATGAAATCCGTGACTTTCAAATTTTACGATGGAAAATGACAAGGTTTTTATATGTTATGTTTGTATGAATAATGAAACAATTAAACAAGTTGACCAGTGGTCGTGGTCTTCACATGTAATTTTTGTTGGATAAGACAACATAAAAGGGCTTCCGAACTCATTTTAAAATGAACAAGATGTTTTGTTACGGTGACTGACTTAACAAGGAGAACTAATTAATGATAATATATAAAGGTATGGTCTGTGAAGTCCTTTGTTCATTTGTTAATAAAAACCTGTAGATACTGTATAGCCAATAAGAGTTTTTGCACATGGGTGCCCGCAGCATCTTTTGCAAAAAGGGAGTGGGGGTCAGTCAGTCACAGCTGGGAGAGTTAGTATAATAAGCAGTCTGAAACTAAAGCTAATATTTACTAAACATTCTGAAATTTTCAGCTTTTTTGCATGATTCAAATTGTCGGAATATATATTGCAGTTTGATTACACGTGTGTATGGGTACATGTGTGTGATGTGAACTCCCCTTGACCTATGCTGCGGGTACCCATGTTTATGTATCAATCATTATATTTTCTCATCAACAATTAATCATTAATTTTTGTAAAAACAAACTGGGAATATGGTATTTTTGATCCTTTTTTGGTGCAAATGTAAAATCTTCTTAGTGGAAATATTATGTCTGATAATTTAATGAATTTTTCAAATAAAACAAAGTGATATGTATAAAAATAATGATAAATTTAAATAATTATTATTTCAATAACTTTATTGGTGTAAAAATAATTAGAGGGTATGAAAAAATACATAAAATACGGTACTGCCTTCCTGGTCCCATGATACAGTCAGCTTATAAAACAAGTAGAGTTTACTCACAGCTCCAGCTTCCGTTTATAATTACAATGAAAAATATATTTAAAATAATATCATGTGGAGGAAAAAAATGTTTTTGTTAGGTTCTGAAAAAATGAAAATTTCTAAAATGTAAATTATAAGCAAAATGGTATACTACATTTCTGGGAAACAGTAAAAGTCTTCAAAGGTTTGTCTACACAAGATAATTGTTATGCAGAGAGCAAACAAAATTTGAGGTCTATATTCTTTTCATATTTCAAACATGGAAATGTAGAACATTGAGATTACATTTAACTTTAAGTTTGCTGCAATCGATGACTTGGATATGTTATTATTATTATAATGCCTGATCCTCATTAATTAACTGTAATTAACTATCAAACTAACAAAATGTAATGCATAGGGCAAGAATGTTGGCTTTGGTTACTAGTACTACGATCAACAGTATGATACACATATTTCAAATAATACCTAAATTTGCACCCAAAAAAAATGATACTATTTCCTACCTTATTTGCATGGCCACCTGAAACCAAGATTATCCTAAATATTCATCAGTGATCAAACTAGGTCTTGTTCACAAGGAGATCTCAGGATAGATCCAGAGAGGCAGGGCTGTGGGAAAATCAAACTTCCCACTATTTTGTTAAAATGCCACTCTCTTCAATGAAAAACATCAATTTAATCCCAAAGAGACGTCTGTTTCTGAAATTAAATCCTCTTCAAATCATGTCTTGGATCTGCCCTTGGACTAACAATTTGTTTTAAAAAAGGAGTATTTGACAATGGTCACTACTAAAGTTAAATATTGTCATGTAGATCACAGCTGAATAAGTCAAAAATCAAAATGAAAATGATATACATGAAGGAATGTACTATGTGATATTCAGTCCAATGTTAGGTGACTACAAACAGATAACGGAACAGATACCCCCCCAAAGGTCTTAAAATGGCATACATGGTTCTATAATAAAAATTAGTTCCAAAAAAGAACATTGTTGACAGGCTCCACTTTTCAGATTTAGTGACAGAGTGTGATTCAGTACCAATTCTCATTTTGTTTTATGGTCTCAAATGGTTTTGTGAATATCAGAAGCCAACCCCAAAATCAGGACCACCTCTAAACATACAAAATAAGCAACAATGAAGGAAAATAATAATAATAATAATAATAATAATAATAATAATAATAATAATAATAATAATAATAATAATAATAATAATAATAATAATAATAATAATAATAATAATGAAAATTTGACAATGGCTGCACAGGTCAAAATGCCAGACTTAAAAAGTTCCTCAATGAACAAATTAGAGACCTCTTTTGCAAACAAGAAGAATTCAGTATTACACAACTTCTTGCCTGTTCTGCCAAGGCATACTCCACATAACAAAGTTAGGTTTATTTTATCATGTCAAGATCAGTAAATATGCCTTGGACAAAAACTTGCCATAGTCACTGAATGATTTGATGATGGGAATTGTGTTATTAGTCCATTGCCATAACCACAGAACTATGATACTTGAGGAACACAAACTCCTGTGCTCAGTAAATAGGTTTAATTTATAGCAAGATTAGTTACAGTAAAATGCATGTATAGGTTCATCAATTATATTCTTTACAAGCATGTTTCCTTCCTAAAGCTGTCAACAAAAGTCGCTGTTTTATTTATGTCTAATAAAATGTATACAATGATCCTAAAACAATGAAGTATTATTAATAAATGGAATTTATATCAATGAATCTGCAGATATGATTGATATTGAACACAAATTATGAATGTCACAGGCTCCAAAAACTGCAATAAAATCATAATTGATTGTTACAGGCTCTAAGAATTGTTACGGAATCATTATTGATTGTTACAGGCTCCAAGAATTGTTACAGAATCATTATTGATTGTTACCAGCTCAAAGAAGTGCTACTAAATAACAACTGATTGTGGGTAATTACTTTTCTTACTGGTCAGTGATCATGACCAAGAGTTTCTATGGAACACTGTAATGAAATTTTAAAACAAAAATCTCTATGAAAATAAACATTTTGCTGGTCCCAAGTTCTAGGAATGTCGAACATGTTCAACAGGCTAACTGCAAAATTGTATAATGTCTAGGATTATGTTACACAAAAGTCACTGGCCACAATATTTCACAATTGGCTCATCTTATTTAGAAAACAAAAATATTTGATTTTAAAAAAATATGCAAACATTTTTTTATTACAAATACATATACAATGCTTATCATGAAGCTTAGCAGGACTACAATATTTGATCAAAAGTAAATCTATGATACAATGAAATATACATGAAATATTTTAAATGTTATTGTAAATAAAAAATTGCAGGAATAAAATATAAACAAATGCAAAAAGATGTAAAAAATATGAAACTGCAATATGTATTGTAATCAGCTGTGAATGCCACAAATGATAATGAGTTTGTAAGCAGATCATTATAGTCATAAATTTACCATATATACTCACTAATAAGTCACTAATAAGTCAAATTCATCTGCAAATGAACTTTGCCATGATCTGCCGTCACATAAGCCAGCACATCAGTGCTGTTGCTTGTTCTATTCATAAATCCTTACAAACTGCATAGAACCAGATTTACCATAACATCATGCAATTGTAGATAGGGGTTCCAGTAGCTGGACACCACTTATAAGTGAGTGAAGATGGAACCTGTATATCTACAGGCACTTTACTATTTGAGAATTAAATATTTATGATCTTTTGGGCAAAAGCTATAGCTACATATCCATTGAGAACAGTAGATGAATAGATGGAATACAATTTCATTGCTACCATGAAAGCTGGATGAGAAAACTATTTAAAAAGAGCTTTCCTTTTTCATACAGAAAACAAAAATTAACTCTTTCAAAAAGAACTTATTTTCTGATGGGAGTCTGACACTCTTTAAAATAAACCAGTCAGAGATTTTAACTGCTTCAAACAAGACTGTTGTTTTCTATCTTACATCTGGCCCTAAAATCAATTATAAAAACCAGTTACAAGGGTTTGACTTTTGGACATAACTAGGTTGGATTTTTTTCCATGGACCTGACCTTAAGACTGATTATAATAAACTAGCCACAAAGATTTTTATGGTTTCAAATAGAACTGTTGTTTTCTGACTTGGATCTGGTCCTAAAATTGATTACAAGAGCATCAACATCATCAGATTTGGGACGCCTTCGGGAAAGTGGTGGGGTCCATGTGCGCTGAATCTTTGCTCGTGCACGGTTTCTCCGACTTGGAATAGCAAACATGGAGCTTGGTTGTATCACATATCTAAAAAGAAAAGGAGAACTAAATTAGAATTTCCCAAGACTGCAATTTAAAAATTACCTACAATTGTTCAATGATAATTATTCAATGAGACGTGAGTTCAACCCAGATTACTCTCCTTCACATTTGTGTTAAATCAGATTACTGTCCTTCACATTTGTGTTAAATCAGATTACTGTCCTTCACATTTGTGTTAAATAAGATTACTGTCCTTCAAATTTGTGTTAAATCAGATTACTGTCATTGACCTTTGTGTTAAATCAGATTACTGTCATTTACATTTGTGTTGATCAGATTACTGTCATTTACATTTGTGTTAAATCAGATTACTGTCCTTCAAATTTGTGTTAAATCAGGTTAATGTCATTGACATTTGTGTTGATCAGATTATCATTGACATTTGTGTTAAATCAGATTACTGTCCTTTACATTTGTGTTAAATCAGATTACTGTCCTTCAAATTTGTGTTAAATCAGATTACTGTCATTGACCTTTGTGTTAAATCAGATTAATGTCATTTACATTTGTGTTAAATTGGATTAATGTCATTTACATTTGTGATAAATCATATTACTGTCATTTAAATTTGTGTTAAATCAGATTACTGTCCTTCATATTTTTGTTAAATCAGATTACTGTCAAGTACATTTATGTTAAATCAGATTACTATCATTTACATTTGTGTTAATCAGATTACTGTCATTTGCATATGTATAAAATCAGATTACTGTTCTTCAAATTTGTGCTAAATCAATTACTGTCATTGACATTTGTGTTAAATCAGATTACTGTCATTGACATTTGTGTTAAATCAGATTACTGTCATTTACATTTGTGTTAAAACCAGATTCTTCTTTTTCATACTATTTAGCAACATCAGATTTTTTTTTCAAATTACCTAATGGGCAATATATATATATATATATATATATATATATATATATATATATATATATATATATATATATATATATATATATATATATATATATATATATATATATATATTTTTAGCAGCAGTTTTGTCAATGTTCAAAACATTATGTGCTTGCTGTATGTCCCAAACAAAGTAGAGAAAATGAAAATTTATATTTCATTGGTACCTACACAACCAAAATAAGGTTTGCATTTCAGGTGTACCAAGAGAGACAAAATGAAGTTTGTATTTCAGGTGTGTCAAAATGATACAAAATGAAGTTTGTATTTCAGGTGTGTCAAAATGATACAAAATGAAGTTTGTATTTCAGGTGTGTCAAAATGATACAATTGTTTATTTTCTCAATTCAAACTCTTAGCAATATACTTTTTTCATCCTAGTCTAGGAAGGCAGACAAGCAACATCCATATCAATATTCATTGGTATGCCACAAACAATAGTGAATTTAAAGAATGTTAGTTCCAATTTCATGCTGGCTAAAAATAAATGATAAAATAATATGTACAACAAAAATATGATATCTACCCAGATCAACAATTCTAAAAATATGTATATAGTTATACAGTATATATTCACTTTTAACTCCAACTCCAAACAACATCGACCCCGATCTGCCAATGCCTAATTTGGCAGCAGAACTTGGTCTATGCTGTCTGTTCTATCGATTACTACTAAAAATTCTGTACAGACCCAGATCTACCAGTGAATTATGCAATGGCACATGTTGGTCTGTTCAGTTTGCTGTGGATTTTATTTATAAGTGAGTGTATACAGAAGGCATAAAAGTAACAGCACATGGAACATATTCCTACTGTAATGATCATATAATGTCAAACTGCAGACTAAGCACAGATATTACAAAGCTGGACTTTCTTAAGATTATATATTAATTATTCCATTTTGGGTTTTTTATTCATTGCTGAATTATAATTCATAAACTTAAGTCTGATACCCACTGTTGTAATACCATCTGCCAGCAAGTTTCATGTGCATAAAAAGGTGACAAACTCCAATACTGAATGGTATTGTACCTACAAATATGCATTCATGTATGGATTTCCATAACGCTGTGGCCAGCAGTAGAAACTGGCCAAAAATGCAACACATAAACTCCCCACTAATAGGATGCCATTTTTAGCATTGCTGATAATAAAACTCTAGAAAAAAATACCAGTCACTCAAGCCTTCAAACTTAGGTCACAGTGATAATATTTCTAGTATTGTTGAATTACTCTCCTAAATTTGCATCCACAAACCAATTTTCATGTGTAGGTGTAATTAGAGGCTAAAAAGCAGCTAAAATGTACAAACATGAAAAATGGGTCACAATGACAAATTTTATATGGCAGGATTTTATTGTTTATATTCACCCACAATGCAGTTTTCATAGGTGAAGGTTCAATAGAAATAGCATCCAAAGGTGAGCTAAAAATAAAATGTCACTCAAGTGTGAATACATGGTCAGATCAACTAAGTGTTGGCCTGGTTGAGTTACATTAAAGTTTAAGCAAATTTATGAAACCCATGCTTTGCTGTGGGGCACTTAATCTCCTCCACCTTCACTCAATATAATGATTTATCTTTTAAGGATAAATAAATACAAATCACCACCATGCCTCAGCAGACACACTAATGGCAGCTCCACCACGAAAGGTTTGGTCAAATTTACTGCTTGACATCTGAACAGCCAATGAATGAAGACCACGATTGAAAGGCTGAGAGCAATTTACAACCAGATTTGAAGTATCACTCATCTTTGTTCATTCATATAGTTGGACAAAATAAAACAAGCAAAAAAATATGCAAAAGTCTGGTATATTCAGTACATTTAGAGCCAGAAAGTAGATCAACGTCCTTTGCAATAACTTTATGCTATGACTTTATTACCAAAAAAAACTAGAAAGGTATCTATTCTTAGTTTTACTTTGATGCAAATATCAATACATGCTGTTTCCTGTTTGTGAATTGGAGTGTTAAATTATTGAGACAAACAAATGTAAACTAATATCTATGAATAGTATTTGGCTTGTTTCTGTATGTGGTGTATTACTTTAAGTCTAGTGAATAGTGTCTAACTAGACACAAACAGCTGACTTTGTAGAAGGAGGTTGTTAGTTTGCACCCATCAGCAGGAACATTTCTTTCTTTATCCTCCATGATAGTATTTCTTACTCATTATTTTTTGTTGCAATGCAATTTCTTAAGCATAGCAACAGATGACACTCTCACTACCATCCTACAAAAAAAAGTCGGCATCAATGTTCAAATACATACCAATACAATACCAAAATAATGTCAATACAACACTCTTCAACCAATTCAATGAATTTCAGCAGTCACATACTCTTATCTTTGTTCAACAATTCCAAGTTTGGAACAGCAACCATAAGAGCACATCATATTTCTACTGACATTCAGTTTTATGCTTTGCCACTTTGCTTTCTTACTTTTACATCAGACATTTTGCATTTTAGACCTTTAACTTTATGTTGCATTTCTATGTGCTGTCTGCATAGTTGTCAGGAATATTTTCTCCATCAATGCAAGCCATTGTTTGCAAACAATGCCATCAAGGTCCTCATGAAGACAGGAATAATTTCCATACCAATTGAACAACCTATTTAACTGCATCTCTTAGCACTTCAAGCATATATTAGAGGCAGCAGGCATTAATGGGCCACTGATCTTCTAAAGCCCACCAACTATTACCAGAGTCAACTGTCTAGTTTTATTGAATGACCTGTTTCAGTGACCTCAGCTTCTTGTAAACATTTTCATGTCTGGAAATTCTTGGACATAATTTGCTATTCATGTGTTTCAAATATAAACATTGCGGTCATTTCTCGTGACTTGGTTATGTGCATAATTCTCTTTATATATGTATAATATCTCAAACACATTATGAACAAAAACTGGAATTCAAGACACATCTAAACCCTCTGACTCCACTGCACGTTACAAAGGAGAAAATGTCTTCAAAATTTCATACTCAATTGGGTCTATATAGGGTTAGTACAACACTATAATGGAGAGATCTACTTCAACAGACACAACTTGGTAACAGCACTGCAGTGCATTACACTGGAAATTCGGAACTACTTCCAATCATTGCCTCCTCAAATGAAAACATGAGATCTTTGATTTAAAATTCAATGCAAAGGCCCTTCCAATATCCAAAATCCTTTCATGTATAATATATACTTACATTAGATCCCCAACTTTTAATTTCCTCTTTGGAGAAGGGTTCAGAATGACATAGGACACCTCATTCTTCCTGCTTTCAATTTCACCTGCAAAACAGAACAAAAAGATACATGTCCGCAACCTGTAGTTTGTTAAACAGTTGTGATTTGCATTGCTTCATGATGAATGCTTATGAAAACTACCACAACTAGTCAATTTACAGCTATGTCAGACCTGCCAACCCTGATGGGTCTGTCTCAATAAGATAGCTGATTTTTTTAAAAGTTTGACCAGTTTTCAGTAAGGTGTAAAAAATATCAAACTGCTATTGTAAAGCTTGAAAATGTAATTAATAGTTTGGTATTCAAAACATGCAGCGAAAAAAAAAACATTATGTTCAACTGAATAGTTTGTAATGTATGCATAGACTTTACTTTCCAATGGTCTAATTGCACAAACTTAAGTTCCAACCCATATGCAGCTCAATGGCTTGTTGCTATCTCTCAACTCGACATAATTCTGATCTTTTTCCATTTCAACTGATAACAGCAATTATATCTCCAACCATGAGTCATACTCAAATTGGCATGTGATGTCCAGTAAATGTGATTGTGTCCCTTCCAGCTTTTATTCACAAGAATCTAAATATTCCTTTTTATTCCTTGTTGTTGATTATTAAAACTATTCAAGCGGCTTATTTTTGTGTTCATCTTAAACATGCATCCCTTGCTGGATGCCATTTAAAAATATTCTAAAATCAAAAGTTTGATCATGGAGATGCTTCGCATGAACAAATAGGTGCACTTTAAAGCATCTGAGGTGCTGCTGTAAAGTTGGTTCCCTGACTAATTTCACTAATCTTAATATGAAACCCAGATCCAAATCAAACACAGATAAACACATTTTCTGGATTCTTGGTAATGATCATTTTTCTGTAGCTTTAACTTTTATGTTGTATTTTAGGAGTAATATCTTTTATGTGTTTGAAATATAAACACTGCGGTCATTTCTAGTGACTTGGGTATAAGCATAATTCTCTTCATATATGTATAATATCTCAAACACATTATGAACATAAACTAAAATTAAAGACATCTGAACCCTCTGACTCCACTGCATGTTACAAAGGAGATATTGCCTTTAAAATTTCATACTCAACTGGGTCTATATAGGGTTAGTACAACACTATAATGGAGAGATCTACTTCAGCAGACACAACTTGGTAACGGCACCGCAGTGCATTACACTGGAAATTCAGAACTACTTCCAATCATTGCCTCCTCAAATGAAAACATGACATAAGAAGGTGGAGAATTTTCATTGACATCATTTTTAGCATACAAATGGTCAAAAATTAAAACAAGACCAAATGAAATTTTTTTAAAAATATTAAAATGTGCACATCATGAAATCAGCCCTTTTACAGTAACTTGTTGCCATTCAAACTCTCCTAATAAGTGTCACAAGCATTTTTAGCATTCCTCAGGAGATCAATGTCTGGATGATACTGATGACAATGTTCATATTAATACTCAGGAAATATGTTGTTACTGGATTCGGGTTTCCACAGCAGTTTGTTCAAGTTTTCCTCAGAATGGGAAATATCCTGTCTGCATTAGAATGTGGTAATATTAGTACAACTCTCCTGAACCCACAAAGAAGTTTAAACTGCTTTCTGCCAGTGGTTAGATTTAGATTGCTGATTGTCTGCTAGTGGGTAGATTTAGACTGCTGACTGTCTGTCAGAACTGCTCAAGATTGGTACTACACAGGAAACAGTGTGAGAAAAATGGAGCAAATTTTTAATTTCTGAGTAGCAACTTTGTGTACATGACAGATTTCAATGAGTGATGGTAAGGAAGGGAGACGACCTTAGCACAGGTGAAACATACTTCCATCTGCGATGTTGACCTGTATATATCATTATATTTATGTAATTATTATTATTATTATTTTAATTTTTATTATTATTATTATATAGTTATCTAGCTACCTACCTATCTAAAAAAGTGAAGAATTCATACGAAAATTAAAAGTTCAAAACAGTTGTGCCACATGGCCGACACTTACAGTAATCTTCTTCACTTAGCTCCAGGCTTTTCATCCTGTTGCGCACTAGATCTGAGATATCAGCTTGTTCCGGGTTCTCATTTGTGTTCCATTGTTTGTGCATATACATAGATGAGGAGTTCTTCCTCAAGTCATTCTTTAAAAGTGGTTGGGAGGTGTTGTTATTTTCCTACAAGAAGATACAAATTAAGATTAATACATGGAAACATTTAGCATGCACAGAAAAAAGTATAGCCTTCTGTTCCACTTAACTTATTCATTAATAAATCTAACACCCCAAAAAGATACCTCCACTCACTCATTGGTATACCATGATTATAGATAAGTGTTTTTCTTTTCATAATTATTCCTTTAGCATTACAATATTAAAGTTGTAAATTGGTTTACACAAATGTCTAAATTTTATTGACAAAACATAACATACAAACATTGGACATCAGAACCATTTGAAACATATACATGGCAAATGTTCAGTCCAGTTGATAAAGTAATTTCTTTTTCCTTATTCTTTCACCTAAAAATAGTATTTATGTTTCTGTTGGTCTATCCATCCATTCATTCATTACTTCTCAACAGCATTCAATCCTTTTAAAATGAATGGTTTGAACTTGGTATATTTACAATATATCATCCTTACAAATGTACCATACCACATTTGAGGTTGAATTTTCAGGGTAAAAGATAAAGAAAATTTCTTTCACACTTTCCTCACCATGCTATAACTTTAGAAACATTTGAAATTAAAGGATGAAACTTGGTATAGAAGTTGTGATGTGTACCATTTGGGTTTGTGTCTAATCTTCAATGTCAAGGTCATTGCTTAATGTTTTAATGGGTTTTTTTTCTTCATACTTTCTGTTTGACATTATAACTTTAAATGCAGCTGAGATTTAAGGATGAAACTTGGTATATTTAAATCTGATCAACAGATTTATATCTAAATCACATTAGAGCTTGTATCTTCAAGGTCAAACCAGAAAATTTAAAGTTATCCATCACACTTCTGTTTCCATTCTACTTCTCTTGAACCATTTGAGATGAAACTTGGTAAACTTGTACATCATAATGAGACAGATTTTGACAATGAAACTTAATGTCTTGCTAAATATTTTAATGTTTCTATCTCAGCTTTCCATTGTAATCTATATCCTACAAGATGAGATTAAGGGATGGAATTTTTTTTATTTATACACCATCGCTAGAATGCATCACATATACTCCAGTGTGGTCCAATCTTCATTGCCAAAGGTCATAAATCAATTATATATGTTTAAGTCACATTTGATATTCTGCCTGATAACCAAAATGCATTTGGAGATAAAACCTGGCATATTTATACATTGACACAAAGTTGCTTCATATTCACAGTGGTCTTCTATCTTTATTGCCTGCATTTTAAGTTTATTTTTCCTTTTTATCATAATTATATTTTAAATGATGTCTGAGGTGACTGGGATAAATATATTACACTTCTGTTTCTCAACTGGACATAATCTCATGTATCACAGTCTATGATTTATCTCTAAGGTCAGTAATCTATCACTCCTTCCCCCAAAACTTCTGCACTCATACTCTAAGGCATTTTTCATATGGTGACAGAACCATGAAATCTGGTTACTTTTGATATCTGCACAGTCACAGGTCACATTCAATTTCATAACTGTATACTTTGACTGTAACAGATCAAGGTGACAGTCCAATTTCATAACTGTATACTTTGTAACAGATCAAGGTGACAGTCCAATTTCATAACTGTATACTTTGTAACAGATCAAGGTGACAGTCCAATTTCATAACTGTATACTTTGTAACAGATCAAGGTGACAGTCCAATTTCATAACTATACTTTGTAACAGATCAAGGTGACAGTCCAATTTCATAACTGTATACTTTGTAACAGATCAAGGTGACAGTCCAATTTCATAACTGTATACTTTGTAACAGATCAAGGTGACAGTCCAATTTCATAACTGTATACTTTGTAACAGATCAAGGTGACAGTCCAATTTCATAACTGTATACTTTGACTGTAACAGATCAAGGTGACAGTCCAATTTCATAACTGTATACTTTGACTGTAACAGATCAAGGTGACAGTCCAATTTCATAACTGTATACTTTGACTGTAACAGATCAAGGTGACAGTCCAATTTCATAACTGTATACTTTGACTGTAACAGATCAAGGTGACAGTCCAATTTCATAACTGTATACTTTGACTGTAACAGATCAAGGTGACAGTCCAATTTCATAACTGTATACTTTGACTGTAACAGATCAAGGTGACAGTCCAATTTCATAACTGTATACTTTGTAACAGATCAAGGTGACAGTCCAATTTCATAACTGTATACTTTGTAACAGATCAAGGTGACAGTCCAATTTCATAACTGTATACTTTGTAACAGATCAAGGTGACAGTCCAATTTCATAACTATACTTTGTAACAGATCAAGGTGACAGTCCAATTTCATAACTGTATACTTTGTAACAGATCAAGGTGACAGTCCAATTTCATAACTGTATACTTTGTAACAGATCAAGGTGACAGTCCAATTTCATAACTGTATACTTTGTAACAGATCAAGGTGACAGTCCAATTTCATAACTGTATACTTTGACTGTAACAGATCAAGGTGACAGTCCAATTTCATAACTGTATACTTTGACTGTAACAGATCAAGGTGACAGTCCAATTTCATAACTGTATACTTTGACTGTAACAGATCAAGGTGACAGTCCAATTTCATAACTGTATACTTTGACTGTAACAGATCAAGGTGACAGTCCAATTTCATAACTGTATACTTTGACTGTAACAGATCAAGGTGACAGTCCAATTTCATAACTGTATACTTTGACTGTAACAGATCAAGGTGACAGTCCAATTTCATAACTGTATACTTTGACTGTAACAGATCAAGGTGACAGTCCAATTTCATAACTGTATACTTTGACTGTAACAGATCAAGGTGACAGTCCAATTTCATAACTATATACTTCTGACTGCATAAGATCAAGGTGACAGTCCAATTTCATAACTGTATACTTTGACTGTAACAGATCAAGGTGACAGTCCAATTTCATAACTGTATACTTCTGACTGCATAAGATCAAGGTGACAGTCCAATTTCATAACTATATACTTCTGACTGCATCAGATCAAATTCACATTCAGATTTCATAACAATATTTTTGACTATCAGATTAAGGTCACAGTTGGATTTCATAACTGTATATTTCTGTCTATCAAATCATGGTCACAATCAGATTTCTTAATTTTTCTTTTGACTGTATCAAATCAAGGTCACAATCAAATTTTGTAACTGTACACTTCTGACTGTACCAGGTTAAGATTTGTCAGATTTCATTAACTTTATACATTTGATTATCAGATCAAGGTCATATTCAGATTTCATAACTATACATTTGATTGCATCAGATCAGTTCAGTCAGATTTTATGACTGTGTGCTTTTGATCATATATAACCAAGGTAACTGTCAGACATCATAGCTGTATACTTTTAACTGTGTCTGATCATGGTCACAGTCAAGATTTCACAACTGTATACTTTTGACCATATACGATTAAGGTCACTGACCGACTTCTTAAGTGTACACTTTTCATCCTTATGGGGTGGATGATAAATTATTACCTAAATATTTGCCGATTATTCTTGAAATAGTTTGGACAATTCCCATGCTTTGTGATGCCTTAGAAAAACAGTGTTGTCTCTCTAACTCAATAATATTTGCCTTATACAAGTAAATGTCACTTCATAAAGCTGTCATCTAATTAATCTAAAATTCTGATTGCAGTCTAATATATGCTACTCTCATTACATGTAATATTTATTATAAGTAATATTTAATGCATCCAACAACACACATCAACATGAGCAGCTTACAACACATGTACAACACAAGGTCAATATAATGATTCAACACCTTGTATTGCATATACATTGAAGAATATATCCTAAATACCATATATATTCCAATAAGTCAAGTCTGATTGCAAACAACAAAGGATCTAAGCTGTTTGTTAAACTGATTACTCTGTATTGAGAAGACTTAGATCTGCCAGTGCATTATGTAATGCCAAATCTGGGCCTGTACAGTTTGCTATTGATTTCACCTGCATATGGGTATATAGGGTACCTCACCATGATACAATCTCTTGTCCCTAATTGGTCACCTAATCAACATTTCCTAAACTGCCACTTTATGCTTCAATTACTCTGGTGTAAAATATAAAGAAATAGATGACTGGGTTAGAGTACCACATTTCAATTACCCAGCCATAAAAAATATAAGGAAATAGATGACTGGGTTAGAGTATCACATTTCAATTACCTAGCCATAAAATATAACAGAGTAGATGACAGGGTTAGAATACTACAGATCACTATAGCTTTGTTTTGCCATGCCTGTATTTGGTACATACACACAAGAGGCAGGATTAAAATGCTGGGGTGATCTGAACTTCGATGTTTATTATATTATTTGTAAAAACCTTATACAAATCAAAATATAAGACTAAATCAAACAACTGTTAAACCATTAACTTTGAAATACCGCTTCAATGTTTCTATAAAGAGGTGTTTTGTTCTCTGTATCTATTCCAATTTTATTGCATCATTCTCCAGGAGTAAATACAAGGCAAGAACAATTTTTGGACCAGCAGTTTTAAGTTAACTTCATTCAATGATGTTTTAAGTTTTGGTAATTTTATAGTATATATATAGGTTATGTTTTGGTAGAGTTCTAAAATCAGCCTCATATTCCTTCACAATTGTTAAAATATCCTTAGTATTTAAATATAAACATAAATTAAAGGTTTTTTTTTTTTGGTAAAAGCAAAACTGGTCAAACTAGTTCAAATTGTACCTCTTTCCAAGGTGTCTACAAATATTTAACCAAAAATATCTGTAAACTTTCAGCAACAATATTCATAAAAAGTCCACCTATCATGTCTATTTCCCTATTAATGACTTTGACCTTTGACCAACAGACTGGGATACAGTCAATGTTATGGAACTTTACCTTGGTGGGATAACCTAGAGGTAGGGAGTTTGACTATGGAATGCAACACACTGATAGTTATTTTCCTTTGGTGTGATAACCTTGAGGTAGGGAGTGTGATTATGATGTGTAACACACAGTCTAGCAATTATATAAAAATGTCTTCAAGTTTCATTCAAATTTCAAAAGGGTGCAAGGTTTAATTATGCATGCCATCATCATTATCAACTTGAATATCACAATCTGAATACAATATGAAACCAATAAAATATGAAATTTTCCTTTTATTGATCAATCACACTGAGAAAATGACACAGCAAGTCTATAAAGTCAACAAATCTGTATTTAAATAAACTATCTGTATTTTGCAGAAAAATCTACATGTGTAGTCATCCTCTCTTATGCAAATTAATACAAAACTTGTTATTACTCAACCAGTTTCATACATAAAACAAATCTGTAACAAATTGGTTTATAAATGTTTTTAAAACGTTTTATACAAATTTAGTTCTGTGCCTGCTAAACTCTTGTGAAAGCAAAACACTGTTACAGTACATGTAACAATGCCAATGATCTACAGAAATATCTACAGAGCTGCTCCTATCATAATAGGTAAAACAAATTGGAATTTTATGACCTGAAAGTATGTGCAAAATCTCATGCAAACATTAACTTTGTATAGCCGATATCTTTCTCATTGCAGTGCAGATACCTTTAAGAAAAATTTTATAAATGAAAGCCATTTTTTGTAAATGTTTAATGTGAGATACCGGAGAGCCTTATATTCTGGCCAGTCCTAAAATGTTTATTAACACCTGTCAGAAGAATGCCGGAGAGCTACAATAGATAACATTTTGCAAATTTTCTTTGTGTTATCCATCTATTATTCAACTTTTTGAAACTTAAATCATGTAGCATATTTAAAGATATTGTACTGACCTTGCTATCTTCCTGAGATGGGTCTGTTGCTTGTTGGTCAGTACGATACAAGGCTATAGGAATCTCTCCTGTCGTGGAGCACAGTCCACTATACAGTTCACCATATGTACGATAACTGGCCTTCGTTGTTTTCTTGATTTTAATCTTTAGTACACAAAAGGAACAGGATAGTCAATTACCTTATATACTTGCTTACAAGTCAAGTCCAACTGTAAACAACATAGACCTGATCTGCCATCAATAATGACATGGGTTTATATTGTTTTTTCTACTAACTACTCTTAACAAACTGCATAGACCCAGATCTGCAGGCACATTAAGCAACAGCAGATCTGGGTGTGTGTAGTTTGCAGCTGGACTTATACAAGTATATATGGCAGTTTACTGTAAAATCTAAATCTGGAAAAAAAACATAACTGAAAATAAGTGTATATTGAAAATAAGTATACAATGGCCTTCTTGTATTTTGGTGGCAAATATAAACACACATGTACACATATAAGATAATATATAAGATACAACCAGAAGCCAATCTGGGCCTGATATTGCTTACCTGGTAACTTTAATAGTTGATGATTTCACTAAGCAGACTTATGTAAGAACACAACCTATTTAAACTCTCTCTCAAACATTAGATGTTAATTTCAATTTACTATATCCTGGTCTAAATTTGTTTAAAGATAATGACACAATATTAAGTCTTTTGCTCGTAACTAAAGTCATCCAAGATTATAAGGATACAAACCCATTTATCAAGTTTTATATAAATGGACAAACAGACACACAGTTTAGAGACATAACAGGCTCAGCCAATCAGATGCATTGTGGTAATAGCCTCCACCGGAAATTTGATTTTAAATTTGTCTCTCCTATTATTAAACTCAGACTTTGATGATATTATCCCATATTCTAAATCTGACTGAAATGGAATGGGCTCCAGATTGGTAACAAGTAATTGGTGATGAATGGATGACAAATAAGGAACAACACACAATGACTGACTGAAATGGAATGGGCTCCATATTGTAACAACTTTTATGAATGAATGACAAATAAGGAACACACAAAGACTGAAATGGAATGGGCTCCAGATTATAAACAAGTAATTGACAGGGTGCAGACATGAACATGATTTGAATACACCATGTCATATCAAACTATATTTGCCATAACATGTCATGCAACAAACTTAATTTTTAGTAACACCAACCCCTTGCAAAAAAAGCACAAAATAATAATAAATGTGAAAAAGAAAAGAAAACCATCATTTTATTATATGTTGATAACATGTAAATGTTAAGCAGTCCTACTTAGATCATCAATAAAACTATCCATTGAGTAATTTACACAGTGGATTGTTGTAGATGCAATTAAAAAACATGGTGGTCAAGTACAAAAACCCACAATTTCAAAAATTACTTAACTGGCTTACAAATGCTAAGGTGATGTGTGAAGTCCTTTGAAGACTGCTCTTGGAAAGCACATAGTGACAATTTGCATAGGTCAAGTTCACAAAGTGGAACAACCAATTTAATCCGAAGTTACTGGTAAATCAAAGAAATGCTAGTTGCAGGCTGAAGAACAAAAGTTATTACACATTGCTGCCTTAAATGATAAAATTTATGCCATCTGTATTAAATATTATCAGCAAGTTTTTGAACAGTGCCAATGTTTCTTTAAAGTTGAATTTTACTCCATCTATAAAACACAAAACACGAGTTCAGTTGCTGGAATAGTTGCTAAGTGTGATTTTTTAAAAAAAATTAAATCAAGAGCAATAAGCCCTCAGCAAAGCAAGCAAAGCCAAGGAAAAATAAATTTCAGAACTCTTGGTTGATGGAATTTTACTTGTGGAGCCCAACAGCAAGGGGTGCATTTAATTCTCTGTACATACTATAAACAATATATCGACATAACATCATTTGTGAGTGTGCGACGTCCATCGAACTAGGAGCACCACCTGTAACATACTCGACATGCTGAATTAAACATTTAAATTAGTTCTCTTGATGTATTCCGTATCTTAATCTTGTCAAAATACCAACTATTAACTGACCCATGCTTTTCTGAATGATTATAGCAATAAAATGAGATTTATTGAAAGTCAGTAATAAGCATTCGCCCATGTTTCACAGCTGATTTGTGTTGATAAAATGTTGACACCTAGACTGGACAGACATTTATTACTGCTGTATTCACTATAAAGCCCCCATTAAGTATAAAATCTCTCCCTTCCACTTTCCCCTAATGAAATGGTCAGTCCTAAATCTGATTAATGTTTATATTTATATTGTTAGCATGGATCAGATACAGTTATGACAATGCTAAAATTATGGTTGTAAAGAACAACTTTGTTCTGATCAAGATTCCCTCAGTGAATCCAGCATGGAAGTTTGAACAGCAGTATCATCCATCCTCTAGTGATTGTGAATATGAACACTAATGATAACAATAGTGAATATGAACACTAATGATATCAATAGTGAATACGAACACTAATGATACTAACAGTGAATATGAACATGAATGATACTAATAGTGAATATAAACATTAACGATGCTAACAGTGAATATGAACACTAATGATACTAATAGTGAATATGAGCTCCAATTATACCAATAGTGAATACGAACACTAACAATACTAATAGTGAACATGAACACTAATGATACTAGTAATGGATATGAACACTAATGATACCAATAGTGAATATGAACACCAATGATACCAATAGTGAATATGAACACTAACAATACTAATAGTGAATATGAACACCAATGCTAATAATATTGTATATGAATACAAACAATATTAATAGTGAATATGAACACCAATGAATACAAACAATATTAATAGTGAATATGAACATCAATGATACTGATAGTGAATATGAACACCAATGATACTAATAGTGAATATGAACACCAATGATGCTGATAGTGAATAAGAACACCAATGATTCTGATAGTGGATATGAACATCAATGATACTGATAGTAAATATGAACACCAATGATACT
Source organism: Potamilus streckersoni (assembly GCA_016746295.1). Taxonomy (NCBI): domain Eukaryota; kingdom Metazoa; phylum Mollusca; class Bivalvia; order Unionida; family Unionidae; genus Potamilus; species Potamilus streckersoni. The sequence goes on along the minus strand of JAEAOA010001908.1, from coordinate 1,503,538 downwards.
AATAGTGAATGTGAACACTAATGATACTGATAGTGAATATGAAGGCTAATTATACTAATAGTGAATAGGAACACTAATGATACTAACAGTGAATAGGAACACTAATGACATTTCCATTAACTAATCAAAGCAGCAAAGATTTAAAAACTTGATGAATAGTTGTCATTTAATGACTGTCATTGTTATTATGTGTGTCTGCACATATGTGTACATGTATGGTGATGATATTTTATAAAGCTACTGGTAAGTCAACTAGCTATTTTATCTTTGTTAATGCATCAAGTGCTTTGAAGAAAGCAGAAAAGTTAATATTTTCAATTCAGATTTGAATTGCTGATCATTTCCTACAGGCTTATAGGAGAAAGATTGTTCTCAAATGGATCAATCACAATTTTTGGTTACACAAACCGACTTCCTCATGACCTAAACACACAGTTTTTGAGTCTCAACAATGTCTGTGAAAACATCAGTATGTCATACATTCTTACTAAGCTTTGAAATTGACTAAGTACCATTCTAGGTAAGAAGCAGAAAAAAAAACTACTTTATTCTTTTTAATTGTTGCTAAGGAAGTCACATCTTATCAACCACATTAGTAGTGGCAAAAATATTCCTAATAAGTCTAGTTAAAGTCTGCTCAATTGCTACAGAGAAATGAAAATAGGTTTTCGATATGGTTGCTATGGAAGCCACACTAATGGGAGCCATCACAGACAAAAATTTTAATAGATCATATCCTAAGAAACATTCCAAAGAAGTTTGATCAAAACTAGCTAAGCTTTCCTGGAGAGTAAGTAAAAAATCAGTTTCTTACAATGTTGCAATGAAGCCACACCATTGATAGAAGGGCCATTACAAACAATTTTGTTAGTATCTGTCCTGATGGACACTCCTATCAAGTTTGATCAAGATTGGCCCATTAGTGATTATGAAGAAGTCACCGATAGCAATGCTGATGAATGAAGAAAAGTACAAGTCACATGGGTCATGTATGCACATTTACTCATTTTAAATTAAATAAAAATTTCTCATTTTAAAATTTAACACTAATTTTCTTTAACCAAAGTCTATTCAGTCCTTATTATTGAATGCTCTGTACCTTAACTGTCATCAGGAATCTTCAAGACAAAAATTAGATATCGCTATGGACTTTTATAATGGTGGCCATGTACTAAACTTGGGTACTAATAAGAGTGTGTTTAGTGGTATTATCACAATCGTTGATAGTATGACTTTGTTATCAATATGTGTAGCCTTCATTGTGACATCACAGCATGTGGCATTCAGTCTGGATTGTACTTGATCACACTTTAGGTTCATTTTGTCCCAAAATGTCTACATACTTTAACATTGATTTTGTTATATGTTCCTCTTAGGGTGTCTAAATAATGAACTTTCAAAGGAATATGGATGTATAGGAATCCAAATGAAGTGAATACTTGCCACTTAAAGGTGTATAGATTCAAATTCTAACAAAAGGCACCCATTACTGAAATGGGTGTTGAATGCCTTCAAAACCCATGTGACTTGGTCTATGTATCATGCACACCAGACACAGGGCTATAACTTACTGATGGCAAATTTGCTGAATAATTTTGATTATGGTTGTCTTTGGGGCAACTGCATTAAATTTACCTGGCAAGCAGAAATATCTGCTCGGCAACAAGATTTTCAAAGCTGATTACCCAGGGAGAGTCATTAAATTTTTTAGAATGTCTCTACCCCTGTAGCATTAATGCTGTAAATCAGTTTTCAAATTTTCTGAGTGAAAATTAATTTTTCTTAACATGTCCTTCCACTTCCTTATAAATGTGCTATGCAACATCACAATTACAATTGATTTTATAATGCTGACATAAATGTTGTAATTGTGTACATAACTTGTGTGTGTAGATATTAAATACTTATTTCAACACCAAATATCCTTAATGTGAAACTTACACTGGACAAGTGTCCTGAGTTCTCCTCTGCATCAATTCCTAGAAGAAGTCGTACAAATGTGATCAGGTAACCCTTCACAAAAGTCTGAAAAATGCAGTAACATAATGAACAATGCAATGCTATTTTGTTTTTTTTTTTTATTTCCCTGCCTTATCGATAGAATGGACATAGAGTGGTACTCATATTCATCTATTACATCATGTCCTTCCTGTTGTGAACTTCATTTTCACTTATTAACAGTAAAATAACATTCAACAGAAATTACTGAAGCCTTTCAATTCTAAATACTTTGATCAGGACTGAGTTTCAAATGTTTCAACATAATTTTACAAAGTTAAGGACCTGATTGTCATAAGTTATGGAATTGTTAGACAAAGTTACAAAAAAAAGAAGACAATATCCAAGAGAAGTAATTAAGGAATAACATAAATATCTTAGTGTACCTGATGCAATATATATAAAATACAGAGTATGTCAAGGGATGTACTTAAGGGATAACAGAAATGAGAAAACCAGACATCTTTCTTTACCTGATAGAGAAGAGTATCCAGCATGCTTGCACTAAACACCTGACCAGCAGCAAATGGAAGGCGGAAAATGTGAGACAGGTTGGAAAAGATACTGGACTTGAGTTTCTGAAAACATGTACAATGCAAATAATTATAAGAATCAGAATTTTATTTTCATTTTAAATTTTTTTTATAAATTATTTTTTCAAAATGCGCTAATCAGTGTCAAGTAAAAAATTATATTTCATATAATAATAATAATAATAATAATAATAATAATAATAATAATAATAATAATAATAATAATAATTCCTTTTTCACTATGTTTCAAAATTAATCATTTCCTAAGTTTCTATTTTAGTATGCAACTTTCAAAATAAAAACAGAGTACAATAAACAACACATTATATACACCCCACCACCCTCCCAAGTTTAACAGTTCACTGTGTAGATAGCTGAAATTTCCATGCAGAAAACATTTATTTTAGTCCCAGTTATCTTGACCTTTGACCTTAAACAACCTTATGACAGGCTTAACCCATTTCTTGAATAAAAACCATCCATATAATTTGGTCCAGGTCTGTGATACAGAAATAATGTTTTTGTGCTGATACAAATTTTATTCTTGAAATCAGTGAACTTGACCTTTTGTCCCTAAAATAAACAGAAGCGTTTCTCACCTCAAAGTGCTAGCCAACCACAAAGTTTGGTTGGTGCATGTGATGTAGAACTGATGTTATGACATCCATCCACAAACTTTGATAACTTTAGATGGTGTACAATTCTGGTCATCATATGGAACAGACTGACATATAATGCTCCACTTTATGGCTGACACAAAAAGAACAGGGAACAAAGGTACATTCAATTCATTGATGGTGGGCAACTCAATTTAATGTGTAGAAACAATATTGGAAGAAAATGGAGGGATAATATTAGATGGATGGATGTCATATGCCTGTTTCATTTTATGGCAGATGTATAAAAATTAAAAAGGAACACAAATCATTTCAATTCATAGATGGTGGACAAAACTGGAAATGAAGACAGACCAACAAATGGACAGATATCATCAGAATATACTATGCTCTGCCTTATGGCAGCCTACAAAAATAAATACTATGATCATTCTAATAGAAACCCAAGTCAAGGGCAGTGTAATTTCCAAAGGGAAGGTGTAGAATATTGCGCATCACTATTTGATTGAAAAAATTTCTAAAAATTAAGCTGTTTTTAATTTTGCTAACATTTGTTGGATTACTCATATACAGTTTCAATTATTTTGACATACCATAATGAATATGTGCAGATCTATAAGCTTCAGAAGGGTAGGAATTTCTTTTCTAGTGGAAAAATGGGGTGGGAGTTTATTAGAATGAGAGGGCTTCTATTAAAATAGCTACAGTATATGTGACACGTGTGATCAATAAAAAGAAAACAAAACCAATTCTCTAAGTACATGTATATATAAAGCCTAAATTATCAATGTCATATTTTTTTGTTAATCAAGCTGATTATACATATCATGCTGGTATTCAAATAAATAATAAAAAAGATGTTTCATTCATTTGTAAAGTTAGTATGTTCTAATATGTGTTAAAACATGTTAAAAATGTGATATATACATATCATTTTCTCACACTAAAATGTCCAATTAGTGAATACTTGGTTAAACATATTTTCAGAAAGCTTTCTCATATATGTACATTTGATAGTCATTATATATGAACAGTATCATAATTTTCATAAAAGGTCTGGGGAAAAAAAGAATCTTCCTGTTACACGAACATGTCCTAATAAGGAATCTTCCTGTTACACGAACATGTCCTAATAAGGAATCTTCCTGTTACACTAACATGTCCTAATAAGGAATCTTCCTGTTACACTAACATGTCCTAATAAGGAATCTTCCTGTTACAATAACATGTCCTAATAAGGAATCTTCCTGTTACACTAACATGTCCTAATAAGGAATCTTCCTGTTACAATAACATGTCCTAATAAGGAATCCTTTTACAATAACATGTCCTAATAGGGAATCTCAGAAATGAAATATACTAAATGATACGCTTAAGATATTTTTCTTAAGGTCTTGAAAGTTGCCGCTGGTTACATATATTTAATTTAATTGTCTGTTTTTTAGTTTTTAAATTTTTTCATTTCATTACATGCTATTGTAATGTCACAATGTGTGTGTGTGATTTAGATTTTTAACATAGCTTTAACAATTTTTTTAGTCATATCGCTACAATGTATGCAGTGTGACAGTTTATAGTGATGTCTAGCACTGGGGCATTATGCTGCAGACATGTGGCATGATGTCCCACCCAATCACATTACCCTGACAAGAAGGCCAACCAGTTCTAACACTAACCTCTTAATGCTGACTACCAAACGAGGCAGCTGTTAGTTCCATTTTTAAAGTCTTTGGTATAATTTGACTGGGGTTTGAACCTGCAACCTCCCGCATCTGAGGCGGACACTCTAACCACTTCAACTTTAATGTTGGACTTGACCTTGTCCACCTTTTTTTTTTAAAAAAAAAATTTATTTCATTTTATATCAACAATTAATACATAGCTAAATTATTCTCTATGTCATGAGTTTAATATCAGGGTTATTATTCAGGCAAACACGAAAGAGTAAATATTTTATTTGTGTCAGGTTTTTGAACTTCCGAAGTGAATTTTACAGGTTACAGTGTTGTGTTGTAAGTAAACAAGGCTCATTTGATCATTCTATTAGGTTATTTTCCACTACCTAATTTTTTAAAAAGAAAATGCTAACTGTGATGCAAGGTCTAGTGGAGAACTATATAGTCTTGTAATTGTGAGGACTTGGTCATTGATGCTTTAACATCTAGTACTTTTAACTTGTATTATATGCCGTGACCAAGAGTTTTGGGCTGGAATCTCTTTTTTGTTCAAATTAATGAATTCAGGTGATTATTTTCTCTGGAAATACAAAAATACTCTGAAAAAATTCTTGGATAGACAGTCAATTAATTCAATCCTGGAATTATATTATTGCGATTTAATGAAGGACTGTTCACACATCAGCACTCCATAACCTGTAAAAGACACATCATTGTCTTCATTTTTGATTTGTTTCTAGACTTTTACTGAATTTTATTCAGGACTTTAAATTACTAAGACTTGTGTCTACAATTCTTTGATTATTTTTGGATGTAATATGAAATGCTGCAAGTTCTTTTTTCACTTTGTATTCTTGGGAAATAAATTATTAAATTTATAATGCTTGTTGTCTTTCATTCTTTTCTGTTACTTATTTTAAGATCTTAGACTCATAATACTCCCTTGTGAGACTCTGAGGCATATCAACCATTCTACATCAGCTGGTCAAGAGTGTGTTACCCCAAAAAAGGACAACAAGTAAAGCCAGAGTATCAGACTGGTGCCTTCACCTGGTAAACTTTAAATGCATAAGAAATTTTCAAACTTTTTTCTTAATTCTCATTTTTATATAAGAATAAAAGTCATACATGTTCTTCTGGTATTCCTGTTGTCTGAATTCCTTAGGTGTACTGAAAACCGTGCCCTTAGAGCTAGCGCTGCATTGAAACCATCCAGATTTGGGAAATGCTGATTGCTTGAATATAAAGTTCATACCAGAATGATCCTTATATTCAAACAATCAATTTGTCTATAAATGACACTTTAGGGACCATACAATTTTGTCCTTTCTGGACAAGGGAGCCATATTAGTTCAACATAACATTGGACTTGTAACCCTGTGGTTGTGGGTTTTGATACCCACACAAGCAAGCCCAGGTTGGCTATCTCGGTGTGTCATAGGGAAAGGCCACTATCTCATATTTACTTGGCATATGCCATATGCAAATTGGCACAATGGGCTTCCCGAGAACGGTCTTCAAAGGACCTCACACATCACTTTAGCATTTGTCAGCCAGTTAAGTAATTTGTGAAATTATGTGTTTTTTATACCCTTTATAGACAGGTATCATTTATGTTAAAGTGTCCTTTAAGACAGGCTAAAGTGTACTGCCAAGAAACTGAACATGCTTTTTGCACCTTTATCTGTGATTAGAATGAAATATGGACATACCCTCTCCATTCTTGAAACCATTTGGCTGTACTCGTCATGTGCTTGAAATTGCATGAATCTAATGTTTGCGGCCGAGTTCAGCTCAGTCATGATGTTAGCATCGGGAAATAATCTGGTAGGAGGAGGAGAGAGGAGATTTTGGTTAGAGAAAGTATCAGGGTGTTATACTGACCATCCTTGTTAGAAGACTTGCCTGAAAACTAGGATATAAGATTATATTTACAGTGGGTTCCAAGCCTTTATGGAAAAAAATTACTTACCTGCCATGACATAATTGTCATCAAAAAATTGAGAGCAAAAAACACACATGGTTTTGTTTTTTTCAAAAAACCCTGTCTTATGAAAAGATTGTCTTGATAGTTACATGTTTTACTAGATTACCTTTACGACAAAATATCTTCTTACTTGCTTTGGCATAACCGCTATTTGTAGATACTCTTATCACAACTTATGTAACATTCACATAAATGTTGTGCAACACATTTCTGATCTAGTAATTCATGGTAGAAATAGTAATAGTCATTGTGTAGTAATTCATGGTAGAAACAATAATAGTCATTGTGCAGTAAATAATTCATGGTAGAAATAATAAGCTATTGTATAGTAATTCATGGTAGAAATAATAGTTATTGTGTAGTAATTCATGGTAGAAATAGTAATAGTTATTGTGTAGTAATTCATGGTAGAAATAGTAATAGTCATTGTGTAGTAATTCATGGTAGAAATAGTAATAGTCATTGTGTAGTAAGTAATGCATGGTAGAAAAAGAAATATTCAGTGTAGTAATTCATGGTAGAAACAGTAATAGTCATTGTGTAGTAAATAATTCATGTTAGAAATAAGTTATTGTATAGTAATTATTGGTAGAAATAATAGTTATTGTGTAGTAATTCATGGTAGAAATAATAGTTATTGTGTAGTAATTTATGGTAGAAATAGTAATAGTCATTGTGTAGTAATTCATGGTAGAAACTAATATTCACAGTGTAGTAATTCATGGTAGAAACAGTAATAGTCATTGTGAAGTAAATAATTCATGGTAGAATTAATAGTTATTGTGTAGTAATTCATGGTAGAAATAAGTTTTTGTGTAGTAATTCATGGTACAAATAATAATAGTTATTGTGTAGTAATTCATGGTAGATAATAGCAATAGTTGTTGTGAAGTAATTCATTTTTTATATAATACTAGTCATTGTGTATAACCTGGGGCATCATAATTTATCACTAGCTAAAGGTGTGTCACATAAACACTAGCTAAAGACGGGAAGAGTCACAGTGTACACCCCATCCCTGGGGTATCATGTATAGATGATGTTCCACTAATTAATAATTGAGAAGTGTCACAGTGTATCTGCAGTGGCAGCATGCATTGATGATGTATCACCAGCTAGAGATGGGAAGTCATAGCATACCCCCACCATCAAAACTGCATTAATGATGTAAAAATGAAATTGTGATGGTTTCAGACAAGTAATGTTCACACTGAGCTAAGACTACTAACATGTCATATATTAACAATCTATCTAATATGTAATCATTTACCATTACACTATTAATGCTAAAAGTGAATCATCAAACTCTATGCCCAAGTCATGAAGTCTGGTAAAGACACAGCTTTGCCAGGCAAATTTCAATATTTGCTGCCAAAACTTTTTGAGGTAAAATTGATTATGAATCAAAGGGTACAACCATTATGTAAGGTCAATGGTAAACTTTTCTCAGTAATGATGTACAATAAATTGAACTCAATACAGAGGGATATGAAAACAAATTTAAAGACAGAACAGATATGAACATATTGATAAAGAGCACTGGGTAAATTATATATAGAACCAGTCAGACTGCACAAAACTAGGATAAAGAGTACAGGGTAAATAGTAAATAGAACCAGTCAGACTGCACAGAACTATGACTGATAAAGAGCACTGGGTAAATTATATATATAACCAGTCAGACTGCACAGAACTATGACAAAGAATACAGGGTAAATTGTAAATAGAACCAGTCAGACTGCACTGTGTAAATTATACATAGAACCAGTCAGACTGCACAGAACTATGATAAAGAACACAGGGTAAATTGTAAATAAAACTAGTAGGACTGCACAAGACTATGATAAAGAGCAAATGGTAAATTGTACATAGAACCAGTCAGACTGCACACAACAATGACTGATAAAGAGCACAGGGTAAACTGTAAACAGAACCAGCCAGACTGCACAGAACTATGTAAAAAAATTGGAATAAAACAAATGCTTTTCACATTACTGCTAAATTTACAAGTCAGAAATACTCTTTGTATGACAATCCAGGCCAACATAAAGAAACTCCAACCTACACGGATGCTATGACATTGCTGCTGACTAGTACAATCTTATTACAGAATACTTTCTGTTAAATCCGATTTATTTTTCCTGAGCAATTTTTAGTTCTAAATTATGCAAAAAATTTTCTGATGTTAGCAATGATAGCCATTGTTTTCTGTCAAATTAGGTCAAATTCTATTGAGCTGTCTTTGTGAAGTCATTTCAATTATGTTCTATTTTTAGTGATGCTGGCCATGTTTGATGGCCAGCAATCAATTTGAAAGACCTTTATGTTAAGGTGGTTTCTGTCAAATTGGACCAAAGTCAGTCAAGTGTTTTTGCTTAGAGGTTGTTTAAAGGCTTTGGTAGTTCAGTAGTTATAGCCATGTATGAAGGCAGAATGTGTGTGTAATTTGGGTTTTTAATCTAGCTTAAAATAATTTTTCTGTTATATCACAGTGATATTTGCAGAGTGGCAGTGATGTTTAGCACTGGGGAATCATGGCCCAGACATGTAGCATGATGTGCCACCCATTTACATTATACTGACACTAGGGCAACCAGTCCTAATCTGTTGTTATTACCATATTTATGTCTTTGGTATGAATAAGCCTGGGTTCAAACCCACAACCTCCCGTCTTGACAGGAGAATGATAAGTTTTGAATAAATCTGAAAAACATTTATTATAAGATGAGTTTTATTAAATTTGGTCCAATTCTGAACGGACTTTGGATGACTCGATATGCATGATGGCTGACACATAAATCATGATGGAACATATCACAAGGTTTCTTTTGACCTTATGGTCTGGAGAGTTAAAATTGTCTTCAGAGGTGGTCCCATGATTTTACAAAAATGATTGGGGCGAGTGGCCTAGTGGTCTAAAGTGCTGTCCATTACGGATCACTGCCATCTCACCTCTGTCTGTGTGGGTTCGAGTCTAGGATTCGGCGAATGTGGATATGTAAGAAAGCTTGCCAGTAGCTTCTCGTGGGTCGGTGGTTCTTTCCGGTGATTTCCTGGTTTCTTCCTACACCATTATTACTGGCCGCCATGAATAGCCTATCATGTGCTGAAAAATGGCGTTAAGCCCAACAACAAAAACGATCCATGCATAGAGAACTGAAAAGGCTTTCCAACAATAAAGTTTTATTAAGTTACATATTATGTAACCCATATTCCAGGGCTGACACACCCAGAAACATTCTTCACCTTATCCAGCCAGTACTCACCCTGAACAAACTCTTACTCAACCAGTTATCAAAAATTATAAAAGTTGACACTGTTATAGGCTTAAATTTCATTATGTGAATGGTTGTTTGTTAAACTGTGACATTTCTCACATCAGTCATGGTAATGACAGATTAGTCTGCCTTTTTTCATAACTGGTTATATATACTGAACAGTGATCATGAAGTGCTTGTACAAGCTTGATCAAAATACAAATCAAAGGGAAACTTTGGTAAAAAGTAGAGACTGTCAATGAAAAATACATGTAAACTGAAAGTATAAGTTTGGTAGAAAGCATGGACTTTCAATAAAAAAATGTTGGCAATATTCTTGACCAAGATTTCATTCATTTCATTAAATTCATTCACTGGTCAGCCTTGAAATAGCACTCACCCAAGTGCTTGAGTGACTGTAAGACAACCAAAGATTTTTACTCACCATTTTATGTTGGGTCAGTCAATGGTTGAGCTCTGATGCAGGCCAGATGATTGACAGTTGATACATTACATCACATAAGTATCAGATTAGTTATACAAGCTATATCTGATTAAATAGGTAATGTACACTACACAAAATAATGCTGACAAATTATTAATTTATAATTTGGCTCAGTTAATTAAGTTACTCAAGATGTGTATATTTAAGAACACTGATACACTGAAGTGTTAATGATACTTGCTTGGTTCACTGATTAATGTACTTGTGGGTTAATAAGTTGATGCGGAGTAGAAATCATGGCTACTTATTTTTTTTTATATACCCCTCCCCTCCATAATTCTTACATTTACATAACTTGAATTGAGAATGAAATAAGGATAGACTATAATTAATAACTGCTTTTACGAGACCTTTCATAAAACCTTTTTCATGTCGTCTCTAGCACAGTATTGCAGATCTCTGGTTATATGGGTCAGTGTTAAATATTTTAAATTTAATTTTTAATGATGTCCTGATTCCTCATTCTTGTAACACAGCCAGACATTACTAAGAATTGCTGGAACAAAATCTAGCTTAGGCCATATGTCAAGGAGACTTTATATGAATTCATTTCCAGTACTTCACAACATAATTTACAGGAGTTATGTGCCCTTATATGCCCATCATTCTAGACCTTGATTTCCATGGCATAACTTTACCAGGGTTTGATGACTTTCACCCTGATTTGGCATTCAGCTCATTATTGACAGGACTCTGAATGACTTCCAGCATTCCAAGTTGTCATTTACAAGAGCTGTGCACTCCGATTGCCCTCTGTCCTATGTACTATAATGTAGGATACTTCCTGCTACAAAAGGCTTTGTAAAATGTTTAAACTGAAACTGCAGTTTTGAAAGTTTGTTGCATCCAAATGCTCTTAACACTATCCTACTTTTATAATCTATTCTAAAACAATTTAAAATATCACATTTTTGTGTGTTACTTGGCAAATGTTTCGAGTATTGTATTGCTTTCCAATTTTGTGTTGAAAAAAGGGTTGTTTTGACTGTGACAACAGGCTTCTTGTATTCTAATATAAATCACCTGATTAAAAGATTAACTGTTTATAATTAAATGCTTCTGACGGTGTTCATAAAAATATGAGACTAACAGCACACTTTTGCATTCTACTTGTTGTACTGATGGGGCACCATAGAGTTGTCCCAATCAAAGGCATACAAGTAGATGATTTTAATAGGTTCATGATTGAATTTGCGGTACTCTTTTTATAACCTAATTTTTATTTATTCCCTCTTTTATCACTCTTTTGTGAAAGAATGATTTGGAAACACATGGCACTGGTCTTTGTATTTTTGATCCAATAATAAGATTCCTTAAACCAAAACCTGTACCTCACAGTCAATTAAATTGAGATGTTTTTTTTTCTAAACTAAGCTTTTTACCTCACATTCAATTAAAATGGGCAGAAATAGAGATGCTTTCATTTGCATTATGACCTTGACAAATGACAATTCTAACATTGAAAGTTAATGAGAACAGCAAATCTCTCTATCTTATAAAAATGGGGGAATTTCTAAATATAGCAGTCATTTCATAAACAAACATGGGTTACTAATGGCCAAAATATTAAGAAATAATGACTTGTAGTATATAATTTATACAATATAAGTCTTGAGACTGGAAGTTCTCCCTTGTCTTTTACTGATGTGTGTAAAAACGACATGGTTATCATTTGTTAAATTGCATTGTAACTCAATGATGCTGTATACATTTAGATAAAATACTATGAAAACTGTAATCATTTAAAAAGATTTTCCTTAGTATATGAAATTTATCCTATGTACTTGTTTGTAAGTCAAGTCAAATTGCAAACAAGATCATAATTGCCATAGCATAATGCATCTGCAAATCCGGGTACAGTAGTCCCCCTCTTATACGGCTACCCCTTCTGCACCGGGAAAGTGGCCTTATAAGGCGGGTGGCCTTTCCAGAAAGGGACTAAATTTTTTGTGAGAAGTATATGTACGTAGTAAGAAAGCTTCATTTTTCAAAGCATTTAATATCTTCGTTTAAAAGCAACATTAAATATTGAACGGTTCTTTTGCTATAATAGTTTACTTATTTCAACTGAACATGCATTAATAGTTCTTATTCTTGGCGTAAGTGTGATATGCGAGCGGGAGTTGTCATGCACATTGCAGAACCATTCAAAAACGTCATTTGAATCTTGGTACATACGCAATTCTCTTTCCATTTGCTCCATTTTCCCACTGATGCTAAATAAATTATCGGTTACGATGTTATTTATTCGAGTCTTTTCAACATAAAATTGTTTTATTCGAGTCTTTTCTACCTAAATTTGTTTGACCAGTTCCCCTCCCCACCTCACCGGATATCGTAGACTATAATAACCGACGTTTTCTGAAATAATCATCTTCGCTTACGTGATGACATGTTAATGTTTGGTAATGAGTTATTCCGATGTTGCTAACTATCTGCGATTTAATTATGCAGACGACACATTTGTTGAGCGGACGAAATTCTTTCTTCATAAAGAAGCGACAAGTTGTGTTGTCATGTGATTTTTCGGTCTTTGTCTAGTAATGTTTCTCTTTTTAGCCAATGCAGACCGTGTGATCTTGACATTATGTCCAGTTATAGTCAGCAATGTGGCAACTATTACAAGATTGATAAAACAATTTTTTTTCTGCATTTAAACAAGATGCCGTATATTTTTAAAAGCAGCGATTGTCAAGTGATTCATTAGTCGCAGTCTGGTACCCTATTGTTTTTAATTTTTTTTTTTACTTTTTAAGTGCGAAAAGCGGCTTGGATATGTACGCCAATTTGATCTGAACAATAGCACATCACGGCCGTTAAACTTTACAATTGTTGAGTAATAGCCATTAATTATGTAAGTTCAACATCTTGCAAAGGGAAGCCATAAAGGCTATCAGACCATTTTCTGAGCAGACTTTCGTCTTGTACATCAATGTTGCCACTTCTCCAATGTTACTACTATTAAAAAGTGTAATCTTAACAATTATCATCGGATAAACCAAACATCTTATGCTAACACCCAGTAAGGATATACAGATTACCTTTAGGTAAGGAATAAAATTTGAGTCTTTATGGAATAAATGTGGCTTCTCGTGAAGTGTAAAGGATATAATACTAACCTTAGTGGTACATGTAGAACACCTTTTTTGAAGAACGAAAACCTGACTTCGGGAAACAAATCGGATTACTTAACACAATTAGAAAAAAAATTGTTCTAGATACATATTACAAAATAAAATGCGTCCCCTCGTGAGGGGTAAATTTTATGTTTTTGCAAAAATATGCTGGCCGCTGGTCACATTAGCTGGGTGGCCTTTCGTGAGGGGTAATTTTGAACACAAATTCGTCGGTGCTATCAGATTCTGGCCTTATGAAGCGGGTGGCCGCTGGTGAGGGGGGCCGTTCAAGAGGGGGACTACTGTACATCTTGGTTCTACTGATTACTCCTGGCAAACTGCATAGAACCAGATCTGCCATCGCAGAATGCAACGGCAGATCTGGGTCTGTGCTGTTTGCAGTTGGACTCATAAGCGAGTACACATAGTACTTATGACTTATTCAATCTTGTTTTTGAGCATATGCCCATAATTATTGTTAATGCTATACTTAATTTCTTTCATTCAAGTTTACGACAAAATGGTGAGTTAGTAATATGTTGTTAGGAATATATATATATATAGTTCCTGACTGACAAGATGCTATAAAATATATTTTCTGATTCAGTATAATGTCATTAATGAGTTAAGTTGTCTGGCTATTGTGATATCTATGGCATAAACTAAAATCTATGATTCAGTTTAATATCGTTAGTGAGTCAAGTTGTCTGGTTATTGGTAACTGATATAAGCTGCATAAAAACTTCATTAAGTCTGAAAGTATAAAACAATCACAAGAAATCTTAAGATTTCTCATGATATTTGTCACTATAAATTTGAAGATCTCTCTGGAGTTTCATGAGATTTAAGACCAGAAACCTCTGTTGTTTCCAGTATGCACAATATCTATGATTCAAAAGATCTCTCAAGAGGTAGATGAACACGATCCTGAAAAACTCTCTAGGATGGTGAAGATCTTGAGAATTCTTGAACAAACTTATTTAAAATAAGGTTTTGAGATCTCCCAAGATTTGAGATTTCTTGGCTTGTAAATCCAAGGAACACTCCTGGACTACTCAGTACATATCTTAAGAATTTTTTCGAGTCAATTGGTGATTTCAAGATGTCTATCTTTCCAAAGAGCATTACACATCTTATCCCACCCACCTCCCCTAAAAAGGAGAGGGGACTCAAAAGGACATCAATTACATAGTTTTCATCATATGGGGAAAAACAAGACTGAAAAGAAATAAAACCCTCAAAACATCCCAATTGTGAAATAATGATTCTAGCCTAGAAGGAAAGGAAAACAAAAATAATGGAAAACAAAGAGATGCAACTCACCAGGACCTAAATCAAAGAATAATAAAGGGTCTTGTGTTATTAGTATTGTAAGTTTTCATCCTCTGAATAATAAATACAAGCTAGAATAGCAACAACTGGATATCTACATGGGATAATATCACCTTGGTCCAAAAGACCTACCCTCTCAAGTTTGGAAATCATCTGCTGATAGACGTCATGAGCGCAGAATTGTATGTATCGCATGTTTGACTCCTGTGTCAACTCAGTAATGATGTTTGTGCCTGGGAATAGTCTACATCAATACATAACAACAATTATGTTATTTGCTTCTGTGTAACATGCAGGCAACTTTAAAAGCACAGACCCAGATCTCCAATCACATAATGTACCAGCAGATCAAGGCTGCACTATTAACAGATTCAAATTCATTTCTACAAATTGTCAAAATATTCACCAAATGTGCAAAAACTGCACATTAGGTTTGCAAACCCAACCTTCATTTCTTCACTAAATCTCCTAATGAATGTTAACTCCAAGAAGAGACTGCAGAGTTTCAGATTTTTGTTGTACTCCAAAATCTGCTAGCACATTATGGGATGACAGATTGCACATTATGCAATTACAGACAGCATATTGTGGACTCACAGATCACCCATTATGCAATCATGGATAACAAATTATGCAATCACAGATCACACATGTAATCACACATTTATGCAATAATAAATTATGAATTATGGGGTCACAGATCACCCATTATGCAATCACAGATTGCACATTATTATGGAATCAAAGATCACCCATTATGCAATCACAGATTGCACATTATGAGATCAAAGATCATATATTATGCAATCAAAAGTCACATATGGGATAACATATCACCCATTATGCAACTGTTTAATCACACATTATGGGATCAAAGATGATAAGATCATATGTCATGCAATCACAGATTACACATTATGGAATCACAAATCATACATTATGCAATATGTGATAATACATTATGGAATCACCAATCACATTATGGGATTTAATATAAGCTATTATGTAATCACAGATCACATGCTATTGGATCACAGATTTGGATATATGATTTTTGTTGTACTTGCCATCTTAAGCAGCACCAAAGTTCCTGATCTGCCAGCACATTATGTGATCACAGATCAGGGTGTACTACTTTTTGTTGTACTTGTGCAAGCATCATCGCAAAGAACTAGTGATAATCCATTATGCTTGTTTATAACATGTTGCTGCCTGTGCTGAGACATTTTTAATACCACAATATAACAATATCCTACATATCAATGAAAGTGACCTTTTCATCAATCAACAGGTAGCTATGTTTGGAAGAGAAACTTTAATTGGATGATTCAAATTGGAAATGAAACTTTGATTGGCTTATTCAAATTGGAAGAGAATCTTTGATTGGATCCTTCAAAGCAGAAATAAAACCTTGATTGGCTTATTCAAATTGGAAGAGAAACTTTGATTGGATCAAAGTTTCCTTGCCATTACATTTGCCAGTCGAGCAGGTTTATGCATACTCAAGAGAATCAAGGAAATCTGAGCAGAGGCAGCCACAGGAAATAAAAGGGTGTAGTGGATTATTGCCCATGCATTGCGACTGGTGCATGAGTGTAAGTGTTTTTGATGTACTATAAATTTTTTGGTCAAAAAGTAAACATATTTCATTATGTATTTGAAATTTTATTAATACAACCTTATTAGCTACAATGTGTAAAAGGTTATTATATTATATAATCATTATGCATGTGAAATAACATCAACATAACCCTATTTGCTACAATGTTTAAAAACTTGTATATTATCAATATGTGTGTGTGATACAATGTAAATATTGACTTATCTGCTACAGTGTATACAAACCCAGAGATTATGTCTCCCTTGTAGGACTACTTTGGGTTAGGGCAGAAAGGTGTAAAAACCTGAACTTGTTCTTGCAGACAGAATATGATTACTGGTGCCCTTCCAAGAGATTGGCTTTATAAAGGATTCAATATAAATCAATCCTAATTAGATTTATCAGTTGGTACTCTTATAAAAGAAAAATAAAACAGTTATTTAAAATCTAATTTCAGTCTTAATTTTTGTGACTGAACTTTAAATAAATTTATTTAATTTTTTTTCTATAAAATTAATTTAACATCAGCCAATGTTGTTAATTAGTTGTCTGTTGATTTGTGAGAGAGTAACTAAATGACTCTACAGTTGGAAACTGATTGATTAACTTGCACAGCAACCTCCAATCTCTTTCTTAAGACCCTCAGTCAAGAAACTAAAAGTTAATTCATATATCTAAAGAAATCCTAATCACGATACTGCTAAATAACATGCTAAAATATACCCATCACTAAACATACCCGTTATAGTACAAGATGATATGAGTATTAAAAATGTATACTTACTTGGATATAGTCTGAACTGCTACAATGGTCTCTGCATCTACGAGATAATCTTCATTATTTGTGCTCGACGTCTCTCTGTTGACAATTACTAAATGACTTGCCTTGTTAATGCCAGCCTTTAACAAGTCATCCACACTGTTGTGAAAACAATAAAGCTTAATAAATTTAAAGAAGATCTGCATGTTTTTTTTTTAAAACTTTTGTTCCAAGATAATATTGTTTTACACATTAAGTTTATGAACAAAGCATCATAAATCAGATCATATTAAATATGTGGCAGAAAAATGATGTACCCTAAGTTTTTGTACAATGCAGACCATGATTTTCAACTCCAAATGGGTGTTTCTCTGCTCTTTCATGTTAATACACAGCATCTGATAATGACTAATATCATTTTAAAAATTAAAACCGTATCAAGCTCTTTCATGTTAATACACAGCATCTCATAATGACTAATATCATTTTAAAAATTAAAACCGTATCAAGCTCTTTCATGTTAATACACAGCATCTGATAATGACTAATATCATTTTAAAAATTAAAACCGTATCAAGCTCTTTCATGTTAATACACAGTATCTGATAATGACTAATATCATTTTAAAAATTAAAACCGTATCAAGCTCTTTCATGTTAATACACAGCATCTCATAATGACTAATATCATTTTAAAAATTAAAATCGTAACAAGCTCTTTCATGTTAATACACAGCATCTGATAATGACTAATATCATTTTAAAAATTAAAACCTTAACAAGCTCTTTCATGTTAATACACAGCATCTGATAATGACTAATATTTTAAAAATTAAAATCGTAACAAGCTCTTTCATGTTAATACACAACATCTGATAAAGACTAATATCATTTTAAAAATTAAAACCGTATCAAGCTCTTTCATGTTAATACACAGCATCTGATCATGACTAATATCATTTTAAAAATTAAAACCGTATCAAGCTCTTTCATGTTAATACACAGCATCTGATAATGACTAATATCATTTTAAAAATTAAAACCGTATCAAGCTCTTTCATGTTAATACACAGCATCTGATAATGACTAATATCATTTTAAAAATTAAAACCGTAACAAAAGAATGAACTTTGTGATGAGTACAAACTGCCAAGGGTTGGTCTTAAGGCAGTTGAGGATCATATGTGGATATAAACTGGAGACAAGTTTCTTTTTTACTTAAGTTCCTTAATAAATGGCACCTTTTCTTGCATCAATGCAAAATTAAGATTTTTAACTTACCTTGTAATCTTTCCTATCATCCAATAGACTAGAGGAAAGTGAGATATTGCTTCCAAAAATATGTAGTCAGGTCTGAAATACATGGACAAAATGGCATGACTGACACCGTATATACTCATTTAGAAGTTGGGACCAACTGCAAATTGCATAGACCCAGATCTGTTGCCACATAATGTGCTGACAGCTCTGGAATAATGCAGTCTGTTGGGAGCAGAAAAAAAAGACCCTCATCTACCTGTATGTTATGAATATCTACCTGTATATTAATTATTGGCAGATCAAGATCTATGCTTTTTGCTCTTAGACCCATATAGTATACAAATATTGATAGCCCAAATTAAAATATGAAAACCTGAAGGTCTAATCTGTAAAAATCAGACCTAAAATATCCCAACATAAAAAAAATTATTTTTCTCTATGTCCAGATAATTCATGTACTATTGAAAATTATTAATTTTCCTGAAATATTTCATCTGAAAAATAATTCATCTTATTGTAAGAATTGTATACAAAGTTCAACTGGCGAGTCTGATGCTAGTTGGAAGTGGTCTAGGTTGCAATATATCCTTGCTTGCCAAACAATTTGAGTTATCAATGGTATGAATGGTAATATTAAAAGGAATATATATTAATGTAGAATCTTGATTACATTAGGGGTGTAAAAAAAAATCATTTACAAAACCAGGTCCCGGAGATATCTGGGTTGAGTTGACAATTCTACTGCAGAACAATGATTAGGCATCTGATGGACATAAAATGAGAAATTTTGTTTCTAACAACAAACGGCATTTCTAATGCACAATAAAAATAATTCAGTCAAAGCAAGTGGAAAAAAAAAGGGATTGGAGAGGTCTTTTAAAGGAGATTAAGTAATAAGTCACACATTTTGACAATAATACTGTAACAATGTCAGTGGTTTAAAGTTGCTTTTATTTCCATGTGAATAGCCTCATACCTTTGGTAGCCTCAGCAAGGCAATAGTTTTCTCATGCAGACCAAAATCTAATTTAAGTACATGTAGGATTTTACATTTTTTAAAAGTATTTTCTTTTCTTAGTGTTGAATTGGTATCAAAAGATGAGTGACCAAAATTGTGCATAAAAATCGATTGCTTGATTATCTGAGGCTCTTTTACACAAGTAAACAGGTTTGTACTGATATAATTTGCCTCTGTACTGAAAAAACTTGAGGCTATCAGTATTCATGCAATGACAAACTAAAATATGTTTAAAGTTATCCATCTCAACATAATTTCGGTAAGAAGTTGATTGATTCTATTCAAACAGTTATAGTCCCATATTCGTCCTCACTTGATCAGTACCGTCGGCAACAACAGAGCACCAAAGGAATGTCAGCATATCACTTTGATGGATTGCAAGGCTTTGATACTCAAAGATTAAACAATATAAATGAAATCACTCCTCTGTTTCAAGAAGTTACTCCTATCAGTCACTTTCAGCTTTATTCCGCTTTCGTTTTCGTTGAAGAATATGTAATCATGGAACAGCGATGGGCAACTTCATTTTAAAAGAATACTGGGTTCTATGGAGATTTTTAAATACCATTTGTATTTTGATTTCTCTTGTTCATAACAAATTAATAAACAGGTGTTTTTGGGGTGGGTTGGTGCCATCGTTGTTTGAAATTCTGCAGGTCTCTATATATATAGATGATTGTAAATTACATGATCTAGCCATACTGAAGTCGACAGCCTACACTCACACCAAACATGGAAATATTGTAACTATTACTTTAAATTAAAACTCGGAACCAAAGTTGTTAACTGTGTATGGATTAAGTTGGTGACTGACCATGAGGATACTGGAATGGGATTGAAAATAATCATGAAATTTACCCCATCTGTAATTCTTTTACTTTCATTTCAGGTTAGCATCATCAAATGTAGCTAAAAGTACCTAATTCCTTTTAAATATATAGTGTAAAACAAATAGATATTTTTTGCTAAATTTAATGATGTTGGCAAGTGATAAACAATTGTATTGATAAGATTTGTTGATAGGCATTTGTATTAGTAAAATTTTTCTTGTACCAACTTTTCCCATCCTTTCCAGTATAAAACAGTAGCAGAAATGCTGTTTCATTTATTGTAAACTTTCTCTGAGATGGACAATAAATGTTGCATTTTGTTGAATTAAGTGGGTCCACATGTTACTTTGGACCAAAACTTATATCCACATAATGGGTTTGTTGACTAAATAGGGGTCAATACAAGTGGGGAAAAAGGAACACAGCAAAGGATCGTTCAGGACCTGATCAAGACACTTGACATACATGGGTTCTTGAGATACCCAAGTTCAAGATAATGTGCTTTGAACCAAATATTTGCAACATAGGTTTATACCAACATACACCCACACTCTAAGTTTCATCGCAGTAGTTGAAAGGTAATGTAAAAATGGCATGGACATGACAGATGGAATGATAAACAAATTGAAAAAGGTGAATGATGTGCATAATCTGCCCTTCTAAAATGGAAAATAAACATGTCCCATGCATTAAAACTTAACTTGTTTGCCATGTAATACCATTAAAATTAATAAAATGAACAATTTCCAAATTTCTATAGAATTAATACATCTAAAGAATTCATACCATATCGATAGAATTAATATCATATCTATAGAATTCATACCATATTGAGGGGCCCAGAGTGGCCAAGTGGTTTAAAGCACTGTCCGTTACGGATCACTGCCATCTCACCTCTGTCTGCGTGGGTTCTAGTCTAGGATTCGGGGAATGTGGATATGTGAGAAAGCTTGCCAGTAGCTTCTCGTGGGTTGGTGGTTCTTTCTGGTGATTTCCCGGTTTCTTCCTCCACCATTAATACTGGCCGCCATAAATAGCCTATCATGTGCTGAAAAATGGCGTTAAGCTTAACAACAACAATCATAGCATATTGATAGAATTAATACCATATCGATAGAATAATATATCTATAGAATTAATACCATAGCTATAGAATTCATACCATATCGATAGAATTAATACCATATCGATAGAATTAATACCATATCGATAGAATAAATACCATATCAACAGAATTAATAAAATATCTATACTCACTCTTCTTCAAGTAGCAGTATGATGGGACTCAGAGTTCTCATTCCAAGAAATTCGGATCGAAGAGGCACAATGAAGTTGTAGATTCCATTGTTAGCATGCTCAGCTGCCAAGATAATCAGATTCCGATGCCATCTCTCATCATTTGCATTCTTGTATTTACAATGATCACAAGGCTGAAAAACAGTGTTCCTGTGGTTACAATCTCTGGGAAACAGAACCAGATTTACTTGTCCTATCTAGTAGTAATTAGTTTAATTCCTATCTGTAATTTTATCCACCAGTTCTAACAATGACATCTGAGTCTAACAGCAACAGTTTTGAAGAACCTCACAAAGTATGCATGTCACTATTTTTGGAGCAGCTGATCCTTGATCCGCTATTACATCCAGATGTAACCCCCTTGAATCAAACTAGTTTGTGTGTGTGTGTGTGTGTGTGTGTATATATATATATATATATATATATATATATATATATATATATATATATATATATATATATCACAAAAATTGGGTATATACCTTCATTTCATCTGTGTTTAAAGAGATAATAAATCAATATCTCAGTTCTATCAAGACCATATCATACTTTATTAGAGTCATAATAAATTCTGGTGCTTTAATTGACATAACATTTCATCAAAACATGAAACTTGCAAGATCAATTCCCTCATAATACTTGAAAGCAGAGCAACTGAGCTCTCTAACGCACTTATGTTTTGAAAATGTTAATCAAGTATTTAGTTGTCAAGAGAAACCACATTTGGATTAGTTACACCACTCCCCCAATAACTCGTACCTCGATAACTTTGTGAACCTGCTTACAATGTGGTGTATGGCATGGCTTCTGATTTTTTCCAAAGAAAATATATTTTAAAATGTGCTGAACGTGGAAAAAAAAAATCATGATAAGAATTGATAAATTTGACCTTGATACATAGCTCATTTTATCATTGAAAATCGTCAATATAGCCCATAAAGATAATCCATAATGTGAAATTTGCAAGTTCTAATAAGATATCACATATTATGTTAGTTTGTTTTGAGAGAAATAGTTGTCAATACAATTTAAACAAACAGTCTGGTAAAACAGCGATCAACGAAAGTCACCCTGATAAGAGCATATTAAAAGAATATGATGAAATGGCTGGGTGGCAAGTTCAAAGGCTTTGACTGGCGGCTGGGTGAGAAAATAAACTGACATTTACAATAGTAAAATTAAAATCTGAATACGGTATTTTAGATCTTTTTTGCAAATGTAAATCTTTGTGGAAAATTTTGTACAAAAATTTTAAGAATTCATCAAATAATACAAAGTAATATGAATGAATAATTATGATACATTTAAAAAATTATTATTTTCATAACTTGATTGTGTACGAAAAATTAAAGGGTACGAAAAATTACATAAATTATGATAATAGGGAATCTCTCACGTTACACTAACATGTCCTAATATGGAATTTTCGTGTCATACTAATGTGTCCTAATAGAGAATCTCCCTGTTACACTAACATGTCCTAATAGAGAATCTCCCTGTTACACTAACATGTCCTAATAGGGAATCTCCCTGTTACACTAACATGTCCTAATATGGAATTTTCGTGTCATACTAACATGTCCTAATAGAGAATCTCCCTGTTACACTAACATGTCCTAATAGGGAATCTCCCTGTTACACTAACATGTCCTAATAGGGAATCTCCCTGTTACACTAACATGTCCTAATAGGGAATCTCCCTGTTACACTAACATGTCCTAATAGAGAATCTACCTGTTACACTAACATGTCCTAATAGGGAATCTCCCTGTTACACTAACATGTCCTAATAGGGAATCTCCCTGTTACACTAACATGTCCTAATAGGGAATCTCCCTGTTACACTAACATGTCCTAATAGGGAATCTTCATGGAGCTCATTAAAGGATAATCTTGAATAACACTTTCTGATATTTCTTGAACCTGATAATTTTGGAATGTTGAACTAAAAATTAAATGCTTTTGCCAAAGAGGTAAATACTTTTTTTTTTCCTGGTTACATAGTATATGTTCCTGTAATCTATTTCAATGAATGATACATGATGAATGATACATGAATCACACCAGAAGCAGAGGAGGATGCAGAATTATATTCTGAGGATTTTGTTTAGAAGAGGTTGTTCAGAAAAATTCAAATGGCAACCATTTTTGTTTTCACCTAATAGTTTATCATTTTGACTAATGAGAGAGGGAACCTAACCATTTGACACCCCCCAATGGATTTCTAAATGGAAGTAAATTAGTAGAACATTTCCAAACCCATACAGAACAAAACTATAAAGAATTTCTTCACACAGATCCCATTCACATGCTCTTCTTTTTATCTGATTAAATATTAAATGATTTGATGACTTCATTTTTTTCTTTCATTGTGACAGTAAGATCTCATGCTAATTTATGTTCACCATATATTAACATTATCATTTTATTTGATATTATATACTTTTTGCACATCTAGAGCTAGAAAAATGGGTGTATGTGACCATGCACAGCATAATTTAATTGATGCCATATCAGTTCTTCTGATGCAGCTAGCTAGGTCAGCTTTTTTGCAAGCTTGTACAAGCTTGTAATTGGTAAGCTTTCGTGGTTTCAAATCTGAACTTGCAGCAAGTTTACATAAAAAACATGTGCAAGCTTGCTAATTTCAATCTTACCAATTACAAGCTTCCCTATTACTAGCTTGTGCAAGCTTGCAATTGGTAAGCTTGCTGTGGTTTCAAATCTAAGCTTGACACAAGTTTAAATAACAAGCTTGCAGCAACCTAAAAAATAAGCTTGCAATTTTGGTTTGATAAGTGGTGTGATACCTGTATCTTGCAATACTTACTTTTGCCCATTCCAGACAACATTTAGGCCTTCGAGCCCTCATTAAGTAACATGTAGTTTTTTTTGAGCCAACATACAGCGTTACTGGTGGTGGTCCAGTTATGAATCTGGAAAGATAAGAAATTTCTAATTGTGTAAATTACATTTGAAGTCCTGAAAGTTCAAAACTTTTTAAAAAAATGTAAAGAGTACTAAAATACAAAAGAAATTTAGTTAGGTTATTTAAATATGTTCACATACATGTTGACAAAAAACCTTTAGTCTGTATTATGTGCTTTTTTGCCTAAATATCACATGAAGTTTCTAATCACAAAAGTGCAAAGAGTATTAAAAACAAACAGGGAAAAAACAAATCTCCGCATACTGGTCTGAAAATTTGATAGTTTTTTATACATGTAGGGGTCTGAATAAGAAATAAAATAGCTTAAGTTGGAAAAGTATCTGGTGAGGGGGGGTACTTTCTTCTGGAGGGGAGTATGGGGAATAGCTCCTTGTGTGGGTATGGATGGCAAAGCACCCATTCCCAATAAACTGAAATTGTATTAATGTATCAACTCATGTTTGATGGTCTTTTCTTTGAGAAATATTAAATTTGTTTCAAAATATCTCTTTTGGGAGGATGGTGGGATTATAGAATTTTGTATAGAATTCATAATGATAATTCATATTTTGGAGAAAGGGGTGTGTTTCCTTTGCCTAGTATCATACTGGCATACAAGGTGAATAGCTAAAAAAAAAAAAGAAGTCCAATTCAGCCATTCATGATCTAGTCTCAAATTGATGTGCTAATTCAACATCAACTCTACTAGTATGGAAATGTCAAACAAAGTACTTCCTCTCGGTCAAGCCAGCCTTGTATTTAAGTAGAAAGAATGAATCTTTAACTGTTAGCTGAAACTAAGTAACACTGACCATTATTTACAGAGTGGATAGAAAGATTATGTAAACATACACAAAGATTCCAAATTTTTTGCATGCTATTTAAACTAGTAAATGTATATGTCAAAAAAACGAATCATATAGTGTCAATGGTTAATGTGCAATATCAGCATAACTGGTAAATGTGTCAATGACATAATGACAATGATCACTGTGCAAAACCTGCATAAATGGTAAATGTCTCAGCCATATAGTGACAATGATCATTAAACAATACCAGAATACCTGGTAAATGTGTAAACCATGCAAAATCAGCATAACTGGTAAATGTGTGAACTATACATTGCCAATGATCATTGTAAAATACCAGAATAACTGGTAAATGTGTCAATCATATATTTCCAATGATCATTGTACAGTACAAGCATAACTGGTACATGTGTCAACCATATAGTGACAATGATCATTGTACAGTACCAGCAAAACTGGTGCACATGTCAACCATACAGTGACAATGATCATTATAAAGTATCAATATAACTGGTACATGTGTCAACCATTTAGTGACGATGATCACTGTACAGTACCAGCATAACTGGTACATGTGTCAACCATACTGTGACAATGATCACTGTACAGTACCAGCATAACTGGTACATGAGTCAACCATTTAGTGACAATGATCACTGTACAGTACCAGCATAACTGGTACATGTGTCAACCATAAATTGCCAATGACCACTGTGCAATACCAACTGAACTGGTAAATGTGTCAACCATATAGTACCAATGATCATTGCACAATACCAGCATAACAGGGCAAAACATGTGCATGGAAACTAAAAAAACACCAGGGTTATGTGCTGTCTCACTACCAAAATCTTTCATACCAGAAAACAATCTTCAAATTTTATAAAGTTTTGGATTTCTTTTCATATGTATTGTGGTGCTAAAATCGTCCATGTGCTTTGACACAATCTAGTTAGGATGTGTATGCTGCACATGACATGCATATTGCATAATGGTCATGTTCATTTACACTTGACTGTATTCATATTACATAATGATCATGTTCATTAACACTTGACTGTATTCATATTTCATAATGGTCATGTTCATTTACACTTGACTGTATTCATATTTCATAATGGTCATGTTCATTTACACTTGACTGTATTCATATTTCATAATGGTCATGTTCATTTACACTTGACTGTATTCATATTTAATAATGGTCATGTTCATTTACACTTGACTGTATTCATATTTCATAATGGTCATGTTCAATTACACTTGACTATATTCATATTGCATAATGATCATGTTCATTTACACTTGACTATATTCATATTGCATAATGGTCATGTTCATTTACACTTGACTATATTAATATTTCATAATGGTCATGTTCATTTACACTTGATTATATTCATATTTCATAATGGTCATGTTCATTTACACTTGACTATATTCATATTTCATAATGGTCATGTTCATTTACACTTGACTGTATTCATATTTCATAATGGTTATGTTCATTTACACTTGACTGTATTCATATTTCATAATGGTCATGTTCATTTACACTTGACTGTATTCATATTTCATAATGGTTATGTTCATTTACACTTGACTGTATTCATATTTCATAATGGTTATGTTCATTTACACTTGACTGTATTCATATTTCATAATGGTCATGTTCATTTACACTTGACTGTATTCATATTTCATATTTTCATTTATAAATGACTATACTTATACTGCATAATGGTAATTTTCATTTAGAAATGACTACTTATACTGCATAATGGTAAATTCATTTAGAAATGACTATACTTATACTGCATTTCATTTAGAAATGACTATACTTATACTGCATAATGGTAATTTTCATTTATAAATGACTATACTTATACTGCATAATGGTAATTTTCATTTATAAATGACTATACTTATACTGCATAATGGTAATTTTCATTTATAAATGACTATACTTATACTGCATAATGGTAATTTTCATTTAGAAATGACTATACTTATACTGCATAATGGTAATTTTCATTTAGAAATGACTACTTATACTGCATAATGGTAATTTTCATTTAGAAATGACTATACTTATACTGCATAATGGTGCTACAACACATAACCATGTTCCACTGCATCATGGTTAAAGTCATATCATGCTGCAGACATCAAAGTCCAGAGGACATGGCAATCAGGGAGAATAACTTCACTAAATGATGCTGTGGAACAAAGGACTTGCTTGTGGGTTTCAACAAACTACTGTCTATATTATACTAAGAAAGAGGGTGTTATATACCTTTCCTAAGGATAAACTAAGGCA
Source organism: Potamilus streckersoni (assembly GCA_016746295.1). Classification (NCBI taxonomy): domain Eukaryota; kingdom Metazoa; phylum Mollusca; class Bivalvia; order Unionida; family Unionidae; genus Potamilus; species Potamilus streckersoni. The sequence goes on along the minus strand of JAEAOA010001908.1, from coordinate 1,475,696 downwards.
GGTGACTCGACTAGTATGGGAGGGTATCAAACCTGCAACCTATGGACTATAAATGCAATACTCTACCAATGAGCTATTATGGCACCCGGGACAGATGTATGTGATTGTTGATGGACAGATGAAGAGATTGCTATGTGGCATTACAGACCTCACTGACTAAGGCCCTAATTAATTCAACAGCTAAATGAAATGATATTCTTTATTTTCTTCAGCAAAAAGCTTTAACGATGACCTTAATCTAGGATTTTGATGGACAGACAGACAGACATATATACATATGGACACCAAAATGAACACCATAGCAAACTTCCACCATGGCAGGCTCAATATTAAAGAAAATCCTCAACTTACTCGTCCTGACCCATATCCTTGTACTTGTGGAGTAGCTGATCATTAATTGTACCATCTGATGCATCCATCTCCTCCCTGGTATGGTTTGCTTGCTGTCTACCTGCCTCTGTGGTTAAAAGGTCACCAAAAGGCCTGTTAGGAACTGTGGCTTGCTGTCGGAGACGCATGGCTAGGTCAAAACCTCTCTGGCTGGTGATTGTGTTGAACACACTTTCTTCTTCTCCTTCATCTTCATCCTCATCGTCACTCTCTTCCAACATTCGCTGCAACTCCATAGCCATTTTCTCTGTAACATTTCAGGAAACATTTTATAAGAATATTTTGGAATGCAATTCCTTGCCTGCAAGCAACACTGATGCACATCAAGTAATTATAACAAAATGAGACAAAATGTTAATTCTGCTAGCTAACAGCTCGATGTGTAGAGCAAGAGACCATCAGATATATGAGTACTACAGATGCCATATGTTTTTATGCACCTGTCTCATGACCTTTTCCCTATCAATGACCATGAACTCAGACATAAGACCCTGGCTATTGTTTAATTAGGTGTAAAAGTATCATTTACCAGATCAAACAATTTAGCCATAATGGACTGAGACCAATGATTTACATTTTCTCATGCAGTTGCCTTGCTAGTCACGACATATATTTCACACTGGGGAGTCAGAACAAATTCACTTTTGCTAGTCACTTCGCACCTGCTAGTCATGACAAGTAGTTCACACTGGAAAGTCATGCCATACTTCACACCTGCTAGTCATGACTTATACTTCACACCAGCTAGTCATGACATGTAGTTCACACTGGAAAGTCACACCATACTTCACACCAGCTAGTCATGAAATATACTTCACACCAGCTAGTCATGACATATACTTCACACAAGCTAGTCATGACATATACTTCACACAAGCTACTAATGAAATATACTTCACACCTACTTATCATGACATACTTCATACTTGCTACTCATGACATACACCACACCATTCAGTCATGAAATATACTTCACACAAGCTAGTCATGACATGTACTTCACACTGACTACTCATGCCATGTACTTCACACAAGTTACTCATGACATGTACTTCACACCAGCTAGTGATGACATATATTTCAGACCCACTAGTCATGACATGTACTTCATACTGACTATTTATGACATGTACTTCACAATGACTATTCATGACATGTACTTCACACTAGTTACTCATGACATGTACTTCACACCAGCTAGTCATGACATATTTCAGACTCACTAGTCATGACATGTACTTTACACTATTTATGACATGTACTTCACACTGACTATTCATGACATGTACTTCACACTAATTACTCATGTTGTGACACATACTTCACACCAGCTAGTCATGACATATACTTCACACCAGTTAGTCATGACATATACTTCACACCAGCTAGTCATGACATATACTTCACACCAGCTAGTCATGACATATACTTCGCACCAGCTAGTCATGACTTATACTTCACACCAGCTAGTCATGACTTATACTTCACACCAGCTAGTCATGACATATCCTCGGACTGATTAGCCATGACAGTCTTCTAATTCTTCATACTTCATACTTCACACTGGTAGTCAAAAAGCAAAGTCACAAAACATTTTCTGTGACCTGACATAGAAGCAAGGCACCTGACAATGGTAGGTTACACATTTTATTAAAGATATATACCTGGACAAAGCTGCATTAAAACCTTTCCAATCATAACAAAGTAAGAAGCCAGACAAGCATATGTTAACAGATGGAAAATTTTATAAAATAATATATCCAACTAAAGGCTAATGTATAAAAATTAACACAAAAACCCAAAAGAACATGATGTGAATAATTTTGATTGAGAATACCTTTGCCTAACTGAATAATAGAAAGCAAAAAATAACATAATATATTGTGATCCCACTACAGCAGGCTCAGTTATAACACAAATTCAATTATAACACGGTTGTGGAGTGGCTTCTGAAACTTCATATGTATGTACTTTTTTCATACACAAAATTTTCTTACTTTTTTAAAAGTACCAAAAATAACATGTAAAAAGTTTAATACTGTTACTGTATCATTTTCTGGGATGAGATCATGTAAGAATTCTAATAAAAATGATTGTAGCATGGCCCCTGTTATTTCTTATACATTAATTTTTCTCATACTCAAATTATTTTCTCCTTAAAAGTACAAATAATAACATGTAACATCGTTTATTCAAGGATAACGCTGGCCTCACCAGTGCTGCAAATTGAGATTTATATTTCTTACTGGCCACAAAATATACCATCTGGCAAATTTTTCTTTCCTGACATTGACTGTTTAAACTTGTAAACACAATCTTGGGTTTGTAGTGAAGAAATTCAGAGGTCTCATGAAAGGAAGCTGTAAAACTGATACAAAATGCACTGGTATTTATCTATTGTTAGATAAACAAATTCTTACATCATATTGACAAACCATCTTAACAGTGCACAGTAATATCAAAATGTGCTTATTCTGACATCTAGCCAGAGTACTGTATGCTGTGAGATCTCTGCATTTAAAAAAAAAAAATTTTGGTAGCAGTAATCTACTGGTTGTGGCCCCATCCCATAATGGGTATTTTGGACCCAACAGTGTCGGATTAACAGCCACTCACTAGTAATCGATATATTCATTTGACTGACGTCTGTTTGAGGATGGTAAGCAATATGCCTCTTCTTTTGACTCCTAGAATTAAACAGAACATTCATTTTTTCTAGGGGCCCCAAGTGGCCTAAAGCGCTGTCCGTTATGGATCACTGCCATCTCACCTCTGTCTGCACGGGTTCGAGTCTAGGATTCAGCGAATGTGGATATGTGAGAAAGCTTGCCAGTAGCTTCTCGTGGGTTGGTGGTTCTTTCCGGTGATTTCCCGGTTTCTTCCTCCACCATTAATACTGGCCGCCATGAATCGTGTGTTGAAAAATAGCGTTAAGCCCAACAACAACAACAACATATTTTCTGTAGTAAACCCTGTGAGTACAGAACAGAACACCCAGGTATTCAGCATCTATTGGTCTTTATTTTAAAACATTTCTGATGAATGCATGGAAGGCAGCATCCCTCCACCACCAGAAATATCACTCCCCACTTGAGATCTATTTGTCTATCTATGCTACTGGGACTAGCTACGATAGACCAATTTTTGAAGGCAGGAAAAGTAACTGCTACAATCGACCAAATAATGTCCAATTCCTAGAAAATTTATTTTTTTCTGAAACTTCAAACTCTGAAGCGCTGATGATAATACTAAGCAAATTAAAATGAAATTTAGTTTCAATTGAAATTCTAGTTATTTGATGCTGCCACTGCAATAAGAAACATACATCTCTTTGTTCTTCAAAAGGTGTCCTTTAGTGCTAACTTCATTAACACATGCACCCTTCATCAAAGGAGGCCAACTATAATTTTCAATACAAGCAAAAAACCTTTCATCACAGAAGCTGGCATCAAGCTTAAATAAAGACAATGGAATCTTATAAATTTTTGCATTTTCCAAAGTGAAAGTTTTATTTTTGCAGAAAAAGAAATAATCCAGTTGCTACCAAAAGCGGCATAAAACACAAATTTTAAAATCTTTTGAAGCCATATATATATATATATATATATATATATATATATCTCAGAAATACAAAAATGTTAAGTTTTCCTAGAAACAGCAAAATGTGTCAAGAAGATCGAAGCCTGCAAGGGTCCACAATCAAAGCACAGATGCAAAATGCATGACTCAAGACTCCATAGTCAAATTGTTGGGTTGAAGAATGAACAACCTTTGCTTCATAATGATTTTTTCCAAGTACCCATCATGGGATTTAGAAAATATAAAAATCTTCTTGCAAATTTTCTATTACTGTGATCCTGAACTCAAGGGGCAAAAAGCATTTCACAGGATGAAGTGACTTAACATCAAAATGATATAATTACAAATTTTGATGAAGCCTTTGTTACAAGCATTTAGATTGGTTTATTATTAGCTATTAGCTCAATCCATAGGAAAGGAACAACTTTTGTATTCATGCACCCTTTTTGTATTCTTTGATAATACTTGTAAACAATTAAAATACAGTCTAATTATATATTTCTTGAAATTAATTATAATTTTTATAATTGATTGTATTTACACAATTTCAACATCATATTTTACAGGAATCACAAAGCCCAAAAATTGATCACACACCATTAAGATTTAAAATTTATTCGCACTAGACATGAGCAGCCTTGACTTTGATATGGCTGTTCATACAGTAAGTGATTGATGTTTAAGCTTAATGACTTCATGAATCTTGCAAAATGTGAAGTTTTGATTTTTATATAATAATTTATCCAAAGCATAAACCTAATCCCTCAAGTGGCTTAATAGAAGCAAATGAAAAAATGTACAAATTTTCTAATAACTCTGACCTTGACCCCAGGGTCAAAGAAGCATGTAAGCATGTTAAAGATACAATTGTCATAGCTTGATAGCGATTCATGCTAAGTATAATAACAAACTTTCATAGAGTTTAGCAAATATATGCAAGTTAAAAACTTGAACTAAAACCTTAATAAACTGTTGATGCTGACAAAAATAACAGCTTTGTTTTTTTTTCTTCTCTAATATGGGCTCTACAAAACACAATTATTAAAGTTGCGATCCTTTACAAAACTGATTTTCAACTCCTATTATGAACATACTTTTTGATGCACTGTAGTTTCAGAGTGTCATATTCCTACTGAAATGTTCTTTCATCCCATGTGTTTTTTCTTTTTGTCTGTGGCAGCCAGGATACTATTTGTTAAATTTGGTTACATTCTGCTGAGTGGTTTATGAGAAAGAGAAACAATTGAATAGTCTTCTATATTTAGTAACAGTGGCCATATTTGATGGAGAAACATCTGAAGATCTTTCTTAGCAGGATGCTTATTGTCATATTCCGTCAAATCATGTTGAGTCATATTGAGAATATGTCATTTTTAATTTTTGCTATTTTTAGAAATGGTGGCCATATTAGATGGTGGATTAGCATCAAATGTAAATCAAATGAAAACCATCTGTGCCAAAATGATTTCTGTCAAATTTTGTCAAATCTGCAAAGAAGTTTGGTGAAGTTTTTTCAAGGTTTTTCCATTTTCATTAATGGCAGCCATATTAGATGGAGGATCAGCATGATCTGAATAAATCTGAAAGATTTTCATCCCTTAATACTTTTTTCAAATTTGGCTACATGGCTTTTGAAAGTTATAAATAAAAGCTGCTGATGGCTGATGCACAATGGACTAGGGACAGTAAGCTAAGCTTGCCAAGCATTGTGGCCAGGTGACTTAAAACTGGTGACAAAACTCCAAAAGTAATAATATGACAAAGTTCATTGTTATGTGTGACAAACTGCTGGCGGGAATTAAATGAAGATACTCTTATTAAATGCTAAAAATATCTAAGACAATTCTAGAGATATTAACAGGATAATGAAGGACAGATGAATCTATGGGAAGGACAGACAAATCTGTGTGAGAGACAGATGAACACAATTTATAATAAAAATTACTTTAATACTGATCAGATGGATTCATGATGGATTCCATTGTTCACAATGTCTAGCTACAATAGAAAACTAAGTTTCAAAAGGTTATGGGATATTACTTAATAAAAAGTGTGATGATTAGAAAGGCAGGGAGATGAACTGACTACAGTATAATTCATAACTACAACATACAATACAAAACCAAGTTATAAAATATGTGTCAGTGATTTGTAGGTTATCAAAAGTGTGATAAGTAGATAGGCTTGGAGACAAGCTGACTACAGTATACCTAATAACTACAAGCTACAATATAAAACCAAGTTACATGAACAGTGGGTTGTAGGATTTCAAAAGCATAGTAGATAGGCAGGAAGATGAACTGACTACAGTATATCTCATAACTATTAGCTACAATATAAAACCAAATTACATGAACATGCTCACAGTCAGTATAACAGGCAACAACATTTAGGACCAACTAAATATTTTAAGAAGTCTTATAAAAAAAACCATCTTGATATAGCCAACCATGTGGAAGGAGTAGAGATAATGCATTCAAAACTTGCCTTTCTATTCAAGAGGAATAGCAATAAGCAGATTTTCAAGATGGCTGCTTTGTTGGCCATATTGGATGTCAGATTAGCACCATTTTCTTTAATACCAACTGGACATAATGTCATCATACAAAGTCTTCAGTGAAAACCCCATATCAAGCAGAAGCAAGATTTTTAAGATGGCTGCCATGTTGGTCATATTGGATGTCAAATAGTCTTGTGATAACAAGATTTTTAAGATGGCTGCCATGGTGATCATATGGGATGTCAAATTGTCACCATTTTTATTTAAGACTACCTAGATATCATACAAAATCTTCTAGTGAAAACCCCTTGATAATATGACCATCTATTCATGAGGAGTAAAGATATGATGTTCAAGATAGCTGCCATATTGGAATACAAATCCATAGAAAACCAGCATAGACCCTGATATGCTAGTGCAATGGCAGGTCAGTATCTATGTAGCTTGCAGTTGGCCATGATTTGTATGCAAGTATGTCTGAGTATTTTTGCAGTGTTAATCATGATAGTAAATAAAAATGGTGTGATCTGACATTCAACTTGACCTCATGACAACAATAAACTGAATTACCAGAATAAACCAAAACATTTTTCAAAATTTTCTGTCATTCTTTTGCATGATCAGAGGTTTTAAAATGATTTAAAACTTTTCTGAAGTGCATGGAACATCCAGAACTTGTCATGATGAACAGTTTACATTGATGAAGTGCACCATCTTTGAATTGATTAAGTGCACCATTCACATTGATAAAGCACACCATCTGTAAACAGTTGACTTTGGCAAGTGCACTCTAAAAATGTTTACATTTATCAAGTGCACCATCTAAAACAAAGTTTATAATGCACCATTTTAAACATGAATTGTAATTACAGAAGAAACAATACGCCCAAAGCATGTGACTAAATGCTTAAAATTAAAAATGTTTTGCATAATTTGAGAAATAAATTTACTCATTTCTTCAAAAAGATTTTTGTTAAGTTCTTTGAGTACAAAATATAACTCTGAAAGATATATAAATAATAGCATGTGATAGCAATAGAAGCTACAGATAATACTTAGACACAACAGCTACAAGCATTACTACTACTACTACCATAACTACTATTATTATTATTATTATCATTATTATTATTATTATCAAGAACAACATCAAATAACTTTGGTATCATGATCATATCTCCCTATTACAGCCTGGTATTGCCAAAAATATTGTATAATAATATCTTCAAAATGAGTAGTATTGCACACAAAATAAAAATGTAACAAAGGTACCATTGACACCATCCCTCTGGATGCCTTGTTTACAACACTGCATGATCATCATCACTGCACAATCACCACCAATGCACACTCATCACCATCATCACCACATAAATCTTCTGTACGATAAACAGAATTACCAAACCAAAACAACATTTTTGAAAATTTTCTGTCATTCCTTTGCATGGTCTGAGGTTCAAAAATGATTTAAAAACTTGTATTAATTTTTTAAATGATTAAAAACTTTTATTAATTTTTAAAATGATTAAAAAAACTATTAACACTTTAGAGGTAATGAATTAATAAAAAAATTATTGAGCAAGCATACAAATGTGAACAATACTCAGGTGAAATAAAAAATAATTTTTGTGTGTGACATGTCATGAAAGAAAGTTGCAATTTATGGATGCATCAATGATATCGAACAACATATACTCAATGCTGATCTCTTCTCTGTGTCCTGCCTTGAGACATATATTTTGGAAGCTGAAGACAATTTCTGAAAATCATTATATAAATTACAAAAGATCCCCATCATTTTGTTGGTTAAATGTCACTTTTAATACATTGTTTATAACAAACTAAGTATGTAAAGTACCCTTCACAAGGACACACAAGATGCCCAACCTAGGCTGGGCCTGGGTGAGTACTGAATCTGCAATCCCTGGATTACGAGTTTGATGCTCTAACAACTAAACATACTTGGAATCATGATACCGAAGTTGTTATGTTAATGTATAACTTTATTTCTGAGGTGACGAGGTACTTGAGGTGATGAGGTACTTGAGCTGACGAGGTATTTGTCCAAGGTTTACACTTAGTGTTATGTTAGTACGGTTATATATGCTGTAAATAAGTAACATTTATCATGATCATCAGTGTCATTACCACTATCACCACTATTATCATTCTCATTACATTAAGATGACTGTTCTAATTACTAACATTACCACCGGATAGAAACTAGTCATGTGTTGTGCAGATGAAACGTGTATCTAAATTGAACAGTAACTTTTGCTGATCACTTATTTCTAGCTATCCATAAAACACAAAGCAGTTCAACAAATTCATTTTTATTTATATATGTATAAACATGCATGTACTTTACTAGATTCCAATACTAAGTTAACACATTTAATTCAAGTTTACTACATTCAATTTTCAATAAGTTATTTGTATCTTTCTCTCTATACTTAAGGCAGTCCAATTATGTAAAATCAATGTTCACTGCACAGACTGAAATTATGTGATCATTACATTATGATGTCATCAATATGACATCACATTTTACCTAGACCTATCACACTGCTAAGAACTCTGGGAAAAATAAATAATTAATCAATGCTTATGCAAGTTTTAAAATAACATTACTGTGAGAACCCCCCCCCTCATACAATCAATGAAAAGTATACATGTCCTTGGGACACCTTGAGTGAATTACAACTGTAAATTAGCCTCACATACTGAAAACAAATGTATTTGGTAAGGAAAGATAGGAATCTTCCACTGGTTTTAGTTTCAAGAATGTTTAAATACTTATTTTCTGGGCAATTAGTGCATGAGTACTTTCCCCCCCCATTCATTTATAAGTAACAACCATTACCTCCTAATATATACTTAACCAAGAGTAGCCCAAACAAAAATAGCTCCTTTATGTAAATATTATATAAACATATTTTAGAGTGCCTGGACCCACATCTATGTAAAGGCACAAAGTAAATCAGACTAAATGTATGTTCTAGGTTTGCAGCTAAGCCAATTTATTTTTTCTAACTGTCATTGTATCATTCCATACCTGCTCTCTAATTTCATGAAAATAACCAATTTACCCACCCACCTCAACACTGACCCTAGTAAACATTAGTTTTATACGATTCTTATATGGAGACAAAGTCAAGAAACTGAGTGATGTCATGACAAAATAATTTCATTCACATCACACTACATTTCAATTATTTTTTATTATCTAATTTTGGTCACAAATGGTACATGTTAACCAATTAAAACACAAGTCTTTCATACATTTCTCCTGGGTTGATTGAAAAAAAGTGAAACTCAAATTAACTTTCTTTTTTCAACCAACTTCAAGACATGAAAACATATTACTTTCCAAAATTTACCACATTTTCTGGACAAGAAAAGAGTGAAGCACATTTTCATGTTGCAGTGTTTTAAGGGTTTTATATTTTGACAGACAGAAATCATTTAGAAGCAGTCACTCAAGCTATGAGAAAGCCTGATGAGGGAGCATTTTATGTTTATAATATGAACTTTACCAGCGATTGTGACTTTTCAAATGAAAGCTCAAGCTCAAGCTGTCAAAGTAAAACAAAATTTTGACCTGCTGCAGATCAGGGTCTGTGTTACACACTTCCGGGAACATTTAGCACTGGCACTCGATTGTAAGTCAAGTCCAACCACAAACAATATAGACCCCGATCTGACATTGCATAATACACTGGCTGTTCATTGTAATGATTACTCCTAACAAACTGCAGACCTAGATCAGCTGGCTCATTATGTGATGGTAGATCTGGACTTGTGAGCACATATAGCATATTTTCTTCTTTTATTGTTATTCTCAGTTTCAATCATATTCCCATTATCACATCCAATCTTTCTAGGTTATACTTGAAGTTTTTCACTCACAAATATTTTGAGAATATGGGGTCAGATCATAGAAAGCTCTGAATGTTTTGTTGCCGATGTCCAGGCAGTGAAGCTCTTATAAATAAAATATAGATTTGAAACTGAAATCCATTAACTCACCTCCTTGGTTTGTAAATCCATTGTTAAAAACTATAAAATATGAGAGGCCAACATAGACTCAAGATTACTCAAACAGATGGCACTAGCCTGAAAGTCAAGATTACTCAACTAGATGACACTAGCCTGAAAGTCAAGATTACTCAACTAGATGACACTAGTCTGAAAGTCAAGATTACTCAACTAGATGGCACTAGCCTGAAAGTCAAGATTACTCAACTAGATGACACTAGCCTGCAAGTCAAGATTACTCAACTAGATGGCACTAGCCTGAAAGTCAAGATTACTCAACTAGATGACACTAGCCTGCAAGTCAAGATTACTCAACTAGATGACACTAGCCTGCAAGTCAAGATTACTCAACTAGATGGCACTAGCCTGAAAGTCAAGATTACTCAACTAGATGACACTAGTCTGAAAGTCAAGATTACTCAACTAGATGGCACTAGCCTTAAAGTCAAGATTACTCAACTAGATGACACTAGTCTGAAAGTCAAGATTACTCAACTAGATGGCACTAGCCTGAAAGTCAAGATTACTCAACTAGATGACACTAGCCTGAAAGTCAAGATTACTCAACCGGATGACACTAGCCTGAAAGCCAAGAACTAATGCCAAAATTACCATGATTAAAAGATCTTGATACCTAAATTTTAACAATCTAACTTGCTAAAAATTGCCTGTGTCTTTGTATTTGGGTTATTTTTCTTTGTTTCTTAATTTGTAATAATATTTTATGTTTCAAAATATCTGTCACATCAACCTCATTTACAAGTATAAGTTTAAATTGTTATGCTAAGAGGTTCTCCATAACTGGTCCTTATGTCAGGATGCACTCCCTCTCTCAAATTTAGGCAAACTATTTTGAATGTAGTGTCATTTATAGGTTTTGTATTTACAGTAACCGATCATTTGATAGAGAATTGGCATATTTGAAAGGGCTTAAAAGTTTAATGCGTAGATATTCATCTTGAATTGTTCTGTGTATTTTAATGTCACATTTTTCGTCAGGGTAGTCATATTGGATGGCAAATTGGCATTCTTTGAAAATAAAATATATAATTTTTTAAAAATTTCAAAATACCAAATGTCTAATAGTTTTGTAATGAATATTTAAATTACAATAGCAAATGTTGACAGTTGCACAACAGACAGGTCATGATAGACACAAGAACATACTACCAGCCTGGCTTGGTCTTACAGCAAGATGAACTGAAAATGTCATGAAATGTTTATCCTCAAAAGGGAGGAGTGTATGCCACAAGGTAAGTTTAATGTGTTGTTATTTTTGTTTAGCATTCTGTTTATATTTTATATATTCACCATATAAATTCCTACCTTTTGAAAGCCGTCGCCCTAAATGAAAACAGCATATCATAAAATATAACTGTGAAAAGAAAAAATGTATTCAGCTGGAAACTTTTCTTGTCCACTCTAATGAAAACCTTATGTCTTTATTTCTCAAGAAAACAAACATGAAATTGTGGCTGTTTGATTTCCAGACTGGTGCTGATGATGCAACAATTCACTATACCAGCTGATGCAATTGTTTTAAAAAATTCTAGGAAGCAGACTATTTTCTGAGCTGCTTACCTATAGTTGATAAAACCATATCATTTTTCAACAGACCTGTATTTCACCAACAAAATTTAAATCTGAACTTAAGCTTAAGTCTTCAATTTGGCAAATTAACTTGCTGAAATTTAAGTCTGGATTAAAATATAGTTTTAGAAGGTTGAAGCCAGTTTTTATTATGTAATACTTTGTAGTTCCCAGTCCAAGGTGAATTCCTTCTTTCAATTAGTAAATGGAAGACTAGAACAAAAATAACATGATCCCAGTCTGATGCCTTACATACTTCCATAATTCAGTATTTCATCCTTCTCTGACTGAGATTGGGACTGAAAGGAAACCAGAATAGGGAGAGAGGAGTGAATTCAGTAATAATAACAGGTTAAGTACTATATATTTAAAATTAGTTTTACTCCAAAACTACATTTTCATAGCAGTACCACATTCCCTGTCATTATTACCTGTCAATATTTCCTGCATCATGGAAGGCTAAGGATTCCATGATAAACTGTCATAGTGAATATATCCTCTGTTATGCTTGGTCCTCTAATACAGACTATAGTGTGATCTGACAACTTGCTGGGCTGATACAATCAGGCCTAAAGCATAGATCTGTTTATTCTGAAATGACATCAATGAACAAAGAAGAGAAAGTGTAGTGAGACTGCAATTCTCGACTTTCATGACATCATCCAGAGCTATTAAAAGAGGCCCAAGATGCCTAACATCACACTCTCTGAAACAGATCTCTCCTACTGAGACTGATAATCTCTCCTGATAGAATAATCCATCTTGAGATGGTGGTTGCCAAAATATCAGAGGTGCCTTTGACAGGGAAAAATCTGATGGTTTTGATCGTTGTTTTATAGCCTGGGCAATGTCACTCAAAACCTGATCCTGGCAAAATAATCATTGGTAATAAGGTGGTGAATCTGTGGATTATAATGCATGAGGGACCATGAATGCAGAGAAAGATGACACCTCATCATTAATTCTTTGGAATATTTACATGAAAGTCTAAGAGACTGCTGAACCGCAAATGCTGGAGCGAGCTGTGGAAAGCCTATTTGGAGGAGCCAGTTCTGACAATGAAGAATTTGAAAGATGATTCTGATTGGTGCACAAGCATGGGCATAGAGTTAATCACACTTCAGACTGAAGGCATCCATTGCTCATGAACTTTGGTCTGGAATTAAGAAAGGCAAAAGCTGATAGCTTTGTTTTGTTTAACCACAATGCAAGTAAGCCTACCACTTGCCTGCCACAAAATGGAGAAAGTCTCTCTGCTACCAAATGGAGCCAAGACCATTGTGTTATTCTGTCCACCTGTGTCTGAACAGGCTGTCTGCCAGGACATTTCTCTTGCCTGAAACATTGCAGACTCTGAGAGTGATCCCAGAGCTGTCCATCTGAAAAGGTTCCAGATTTCAAAGCAAAGAGTGCCTCCTTGATGTCCAAGGTACATCTGAAGTAGGTCAGTGGTGATTATAACACTACAGTGTCATATGCAGCTGATGTAGCCTTTTGTGCTAGAAAAACATGAATTTCTACACAGATGTTGCATATGGAAGATTATTTTTGATGCCACAAAATCTGCGGGAATGCCCTCTTATGCTATCCAAGCCTGAATATGAAGCACTAGTGTACTATGAGTAAGGGAACTTCTAATGACCTTAAATATGTATGATGGTAACATATAGTGACCTTAATGAACTTCTCTAACTCTGGGAGTGAAAACCAGGTGGAACAGAACAGTACAAAACTGAAAGACTTCCTGGTTAAGCTAAAACCAGAGAAACATGTGGGATGGCAGCATGGGGATGTGGAAGACTATAGAGACTGCCAATTCATTCATCCATATGGCACTTCTAACTGGACTCGAAGAAATATATTTCATTGGATAATAATCATTAATAAGTTTGACTTTTCCTTCTTTCTTGGAAAGCAGGAAGTTTATGGAATGGAACCAAGAACTTTGAATGTTTGTCTTCCTACCTACTGACCCTTTCCTTAGAAGAATGCACACCTCTTCCCTTAGGAATTCCAGTCTGGTCTGGCAAAGTCAAATTGGGTTGTTGATAAAGGTGGAGATGATGCAACTCATAGGGCCTACTGTCTTCCTCTTTTGGGGAATGGATGTAGTCCACAGTTTTCCTGGTCTGGCCATTCCAACGACCCTGTCTTGCATAAGAAGTGCAAGAAGAAATATTAAAATAGGGTTTAACAATTTGGCTGGGCTTCCTGATTAAATTGTGTAAACTTGGGTGCTTCTTAACTGGTATAGCCAGTTCCTGCAACCAGTGTTAGTGATTATATAGGTCTTGGGAGTCTACTGCTGGGTTTAAATTGTGAATTAAGGTCTCTGTTAAAGCACTCGACAGATTCTCACTGTACTTCAACCAAACCTTTGAAGTATCTAATATGATATCTCTATGGAAGTTGAGAAGTTACACCAAAAGTATCATGAATACTACAAAGACCAAGTGCCTCACAGTCCTGGCACCAATAAACAGCCAGTGCCAGGGATTCCAAACTAAATAGGTTAAAAGAGTTAGCTACACAGAAATCAGCATATTGTAATCTGAATGTGAGAATAAAGTTTCTTAGTTTCAAGAGACTTAAAAAAGGGATAGAGGTTCAGGTTCCAATCAATATGTTCCAATCAATATCTCCTTCCTGGGATGCTCCCAAATCATGGTATAAAGACTTCAGTGCTCAAGCAGGTTGATGTACCCTGTGTCTAGAGGTGGAAACCATTGGCACCTGTGTAGAAGAGGGACCTGCTCAATGTTTCTGCTGTTGCATTGGCCAGATACAGTGGAAGAAGGCAGTAAGCTTGGGTCACTGCACTTGTTCATTTTCCATTATCTGAACAACCCAACCCAATCTGATCCACCTGGAACTACTCCGAATCTACAAGGCACGTCAAGCAGGTGTTTCGAGTATCCCATGCAGCCTTTTCATGGCCACATTTGCCTAATTCACGTAACATGCTGAAAGTGTGAAGAAAAAAAAAAAAACAAGTATGTATGGGATAAAACCCACCATAACACTGGTTACCAATGAGAAATATGAATGAAGAGGCACCACAAAACTTGAGTATGCACAAAACCCTTAATATGATAAAAGTAAAACAGTTTTTGTAGGTTTATTGCACATGATAGGCCATACATAGCAGCCAGTTTATCTGTGGAGGAGGAACCCTGGAAGACCCAGGAAGAAACACTAACTGATCGGAAGCATATGGCAAGCTTTCTCTCATACCCATGTTGGCTGAGCCAAGACCTGAACCCATGCAGAATGAGGTGAGATTATAAGCTATCTGTAAAGGCAAATGCCATACACCATTCAATCACCCAAGGCCCTGTACAAGAAAATAGATACAAAAGTAAAACACACTAGAACGGGGGAGAAAAATCTCAGCTGTAACACACCAATATATAGGACTGAAATTATGTCAAACGAGACTTTAAAAAGTGAAAATAGCTGAACACCCAGAGAGGTTATATCTGCACAAGAATGACAATATTCCAAATGATATAAACAAGAAAGTCATCAGACTAGGATGATACTTATTAGGGACTGGAGTTGGGAGTTCCCCTTGACTGGGGATAGGATCTAGAAAAGTGAAAACAAACTAATAATAAAGTTATTACTTCTATGAAATGTGACCAATCAATTATCTTATGTCTAGAGTAAGTTTCATGATTTTGTTGGTGAAACTGGGTTTAGATTTACTGATTCATATCAAAGAAAGTTTTATACAGTAAAACCTGATTTGAGCAGCCTTTTCTGTTAGCCAGCACCTGTCAATTACAACCAAAACTGTAATGCAAGGATTGATTTTTCTATATTAATATGCACTGGCATGAGTTACCACCTGTTAATGCAACATGCAATCAATATTTTGCAAAATATGTGTTTCAATGCTAATATGAATGATACTGTTGTAAAACAAGATCAAATTACTGTGACCTTCATTTGTAACCATGACTACTGAGCAGAGATGCTTAAGAATATAAAGTATAATCAACAATTACACTGCTCACCTTTACGAAGGTTCAAGTATTAGTGTGTTACTAAAAGACATACAGTTGTCAAGCTAAATAATTCACATATAAACATTCAAAATATATTTGAACTGAAGTCAGTGGAGCATGAAATACATTTTACAGTGACCTACTTTTCTGATGAGAATGCAATATTCATCAAGATGTCTCCCACTATCACATAACACTATATACACAGGACACCCCCAAAAATATGTGCACATGTGGCAATTGCAAAAATTTAATTTAAATTGTTAAAATATAAGTCACAGTGACCTTGTAATGTATGGATTTGGTACTAACAGATACATATAATCAACAATTTCAATGACTAGCATGAAGTGTACTTGAGATCAAAGCCATGTTCGTGATTCATGAAATATGGGTCAAACTAATCTATTTAATTATTCCAAGATGCAAGTCCTCAAGAAATTTCAAGATGCTATTTGGTCATAAGTTAAATGTAAACGCTTACTAAGCCTGTTACTTTTTGTTGCAAGTGTATGTTGCTAACAGAAATGCGAATAATTATTTAGTCAGATGACTATGGCATGAACAGAGCTTATGAAATCACCTTCAACCACAAATTTAGCCAAAGGCAGTTTAGTGTGAAATTAGGTAATATTGACCATCTTCTTCAGAAAAGGGTGTAGTACTCTTCAAAATGGGAAATGCAAGTCAGTTACCTTCTTGTAATGTAAGGACGTGGTACAATGAGAGATATTTAACCTAAGCCGGTAAAATGTCAAATGTAGGTCACAATGACCTTATTTTTATCTTTTAGTGTGGTATCTATAAAGATACACACCAATCATCTAGTTTGATGATCTTAGTATAAACAGAACATGAGAAATAAAACAAAATATAAGTCAGTGCAGCATAAATTACAGCTCAGAACTTATGTAGAAATCATCAAGATGAATCACTATGCCAAATTTCATGACTCCAGGTATAACAGACTGTATACAGTCTGTAAAAAAAAAACTTGACCAAGAATGTACAAATAATGTGTGTTTTGTACAAAACTAGCCCCCTCCCAAGGAGCAGATGTCATGAAACCACTCAAGCCACTGCCTTGGACCCAAGGAAAATAAATGGCTGATATTTGGTGACACTTTATATGTAAATGCTTTTTTTATTTTTATGTTGATGCCAATGTCATGTGAATTACAACTACTGTTCACCACTAAAGCAGAGGTGAACTGCAATATGAGAAAATATTTAATTCAGTTACTGGTTTTACTAATATTAAAAAAGGCAGACCTGTATGGTCAAAGTTTTAAACCAGACTTCAAAGGAATAGTAATCAATGGCACAGTCAGTTCAAAGCATTATATTGTTTGTCTGTAGCAAAAACCTTCACAATAGGTAAATGTCACCCTTTTAATGTAGAGCAACTTGCACAATGCCAATATTTACCTTTAAATGTAGAGCAATCTGCATTATGCACATAATATTATCCTTTCAATGTAGAGAAACTTGCACAATGCCCATGTTAACCTTTCAGTGTAGAGCAATCTGCATTATATTCATGTATTCCTTTCAATGTAGAGCAACCTGTATTATGCCCATAATGTTATCCTTTCAATGTAGAGCAACTTACACAATGCCCATTTTATCTTTTCAATTTAGAGCAATCTGCATTATGCTCATGTTATCCTTTCAATGTAGAGCAACTTACACAATGCCCATGTTAACCTTTCAGTGAAGAGCAATCTGCATTATGCTCATAATGGTATCCTTTCAATGCAGAGCAACCTGCACAATGCAGATCATCCTTTCAGTGTAGAGCAATCTGCATTATGCTCATAATGGTATCCTTTCAATGTAGAGCAATCTCCATTATGCCCATGTTATCCATTCCATGTAGAGCAACTTGCACAATGCATGTTATCCTCTCAATGTAGAGCAATCTACATTATGCTGATAATGTTATCCTTTCAAAATAAAGCAATATGCACAATGACCATGTTATCCTTTTAATGTAGAACAACCTGCACAATGCAAATGTTATTCATTCAATGTAGATCTTCCTGCACAATGCCCATAATGTTATCTTTTAAATATACACCAACAGATACTACCAAAAATTGTGTATCTGCAGATTAACAAAATGAAATGAATTTGATGAATGACATCTTCATCTTTTCTCTTAAAAAGTTATTTGTATTTTTCAGGTGAGCTGATTTTAAATGCTTTTGTAAATATCTGTATTCTTTCTTGCTTTATTACATGGGCCCAAACATGCCATAGTCAGAGACCTCATTTTCTGTTTACCTTCCTGTATCTAGATGTTACATCCTTTTTATTTACAATGCTCATCATTTATTATTTATTTTGTGGGTGACTCACCGTTTGGTTGTTAGCTCTAAATAAATTTACGGGTTACATAGCTGACTTTGCAATTTATGTACATGATAAAAAAGTGTTATCTTACAGCTAATTCTGGATTTTAAGTGGCAACATGTAAACTTCCAAGAAGAGTCATCATGCGAAGGACTATTGTACTTTTAGTGCTTTATAAATGGCTTTGTTTATATAAATGAATGCATGCAATATTTTAACAAGAACAATGAAGAACAAAATACATATAAAGTAACTGGGGCATTTTTCTTTCTTAAAAATACCCTGAATTCCAATGTTAAAAACTGGCCTTTAATTAAAGATCATGATTTAAATTACAACTTTTTATTGGCAGAGAGGTCATATCTCAAAGCAGGTTTTACTTTACAGAAAAATATTTTTAAATTTCAAAATGGGAAAAACTCTTAGAAAATTGCTCATTTGCAATTTTTTCCCCAATTATTCTTTATTTTATTTTTGTATGGTTAATGTGTTATTACTCGAGACCAGGCCCAAGTTTCACCAACAAGTCTTTATGTTTAGACTTGACAATTCTGATTTTAAACTTAAGTTGCTCTTAAATTCCATCCAATCAATTCTAATTTTAAAATTACATCCAATCAACATTAAACTTAAGATCAGGATTAAGATCTGCTGATAAAATCCAGGTCAGGTCTTGAAAATGACAAAAATTTGACCAAGAGGTATTTACTTATATAGAACAGTACCTCAATTATCCAAACTTGTCTGAGGACATGAGATAGGTTTGTGCAGTTGGGTGTTGAGATTCTTGTGAGAAATGAATTTTCATTGAAAGATACAATATTGCATGATTAGAATTAAAGAAGCATACTGTACCATCATGATGTCGATGATTTTATTTTGGCATCTGGATCTATCTTTGTGACATCAAACAGTTAAAAAGACTTTTCAATATTCTGGAATAAAATTAAATTTCAAAATTTCTTTTGCGCTAAATAATCTAATAAAACAATTCAAGATCTTTGTTTCAGCAAATATGAAGTTGTATGAACAAGTAATCTCTCATTTTGACCTCTGCTGTGTGTATATCAATACTAGGTTTACTGGTTCATACAACTTCATACTGACCTGAAGAATGGTCAATAATTGTTTTTATAAGATACATTGGCAGGGTATAGTACTGGTCTGGATGACAAAACCATCTGGATAATCGAGTGTCTGATAAGCTGTGCTCCTGTGTATGTGTCAACAGTTAAAGTAAAACAGTGCATACCCATATTCCTGGACCTAATAGCTGACTTTGCATCGTCCTGGGCCAATGCCTTGGGATTGATTTTGGAATATTCTTCCTTAGCTATACTCATGTAGAAACAATAGTCTGTGCTCTTCAGAGTGTGCTGAGCTCCTGGATTGAGCTGTAATCGAGGATCTTCTAAAGTTGAGTCCAGTACTGCCAATAGGCATACACCATATCTGAAACAAAATCAAAGCTGATTTTAGCATGGAAACTTGTGATGCCTGGTACAATTATATATGGAAAATTCATGGTGCCTGGTACAATTATATATGGAAACTTGTGGTGACTGGTATAACCACATGGAAACTTGTGGTGTCCATTACAATTACATATTGAAATTCATGGTGCTTAGTACATTTACAAATGGAAAGTTGTGGTGCCTTTTACAATTAAATAAAGTTGATTGCATGGAAACTTGTGATGCCTGGTGCAATTACATATAGAAACATGTGGTGCCTGGTATAATTGCATATGGAAACTTGTGTTACCTGGTACAACTGCATAAAAACAAGAATACCATAAAATGTATCTAATACAATCCTTACTAATCTCTTCTGCACCAGTCACACTGACCCGTGTACTTTTATGTTGTGGAAATCAACACACTACTTTGTCATCTCAAAAGCAATCAACCTTAACTTTTGTAATCTTTAGTTTTTTTTTTCTGGTATCAACTCATGAAAACCTTTTCCATTTTTTCATCTTAAAATTGGACATTAATCTGCCCATCAACTGCAACAGGCTTATGGTATCTTCATTGGTAAAATTACTCGGAAACCATCTTTCTTACTATTACTATAGTAAACATGACCTTTTATTTTTTAATTTTAAATCTCAAATTGTCAAGCAGAAAGAGAGAAATACATACCAACATATGCCTCATGATACATATAGACACCATTTTATTTATACAGTGTGTGTTATTTGTATTTTTAATGTAGCTTTAACATTTTTCAGACATATCACTATGCTGTCTGCAGTGTGGCAGTCTATAGTGATGTCGAGCACTGGGGCATCAAGCTGCAGACATGTAGTATCAAGTTGCAGCCAGTCACATTATCCTGACACCAGGCTGACCAGTCCTAATACTAACCTTTTAATGGCTGAGCACCTAGCAAGGCAGCTTGTAAGGGTGTAAATTTCTGTTGATTTAAGAAGAACACCCATCACATTATCCTGACACCAGGCCAACCAGTCCTAACACTAACCTCTTAACGCTGAGTGCCTAGCGAGGTAGCTGTTAGTACCATTTTTGTTAAGTCCTTGGTATAACTTGGTCGGGGTTCAAACCCACGATCTGCTGCATCTGAGGCAGATGTTCGAACCACTTGGCCACTGAAGCGATCTGATACTGTGTAGATACATTTTTGCAAAGACACCATGTACATACTTATAGACACCATGAACAAGATTAT
Organism: Potamilus streckersoni; assembly: GCA_016746295.1. Lineage (NCBI taxonomy): Eukaryota > Metazoa > Mollusca > Bivalvia > Unionida > Unionidae > Potamilus > Potamilus streckersoni. The sequence continues at coordinate 1,454,543 of JAEAOA010001908.1, read as the reverse complement.
AAATATGATGTACATGCACATAACATGATAACAAAAACATGCATGCTTATAAATACACCATGTACATGCTTATAAAAACACCATGTACATGCTTAAAAAGACACCATGTACATGCTTTTAATGAAACCATGGACATGCTTATAATGACTCATGTACATGCTTATATAAACACCATGTACATGCTTATAAGGAAACCATGTACATGTTTACAAAGACACCATGAACATGCTTATAAAGATAGCATTAAATGCTTATAAAGAAGTTATGGGCTTGCTTACATAGGCACCATGTACTTTCTGTCAAAGACACCATGTTCATGCTTTTGTATATATGGTGTACATTCTTACAAAGACACCATGTACATGCTTACATAGACATCATACACATTCTAACAAAGACACCATCTACATGCTTATATAGATGACATAAACAAGCTTGTAAATAATGGTTACTAATATAATTCTCCCTATACAATAATGAAAATACAAGTGTTTTCTGATTGGAAGCATACAGTCTTACTAAGATTTCATTTGTCTCTTCTCTGATGAGCACCATCAAGCAACAGGATTGCTTGTTATCACTTACATTATGTCTTATTATGTTACCTTACAAGTACTTTAGTAAATATTACATGACAGTTTAAGTCACATGTTGTATAATCTCTTATGAAAGATCTGATACAAAAATGTATGAATCTTGTTCTAAATGTCCTAGAATTATGTTTAAAATGTTGTGACAGCGTTAGTCAGATCTCAATGTCTGAAAAACCTAGCAATAAATTTATAAAACACAAATACCCCTAAATCCATTTTTTAAAAAATATATAAATTCTTCACCAAATTAACTAAAACTCCCAAAACTAACTTAAACTCAAACAGATCTGAAGTATGAAATTGTAGGTCAAAGTGACCAATTTTTTATAACACAGAATGAGAAATTGACTTGAACTCAAAACTTCACTCAAGTTACTGAAGCCTAAAATAAACTTTACACTGACCTATTTTTAATAGAAGGATATTATACTCAGACACCAAAACTGAATGACATACAAAGTTATATGACCAAATAGTCAAAAAGGAGTAGAAGATAAAAATGACAAAATTGCAAAATTGAATTAAGATGTCAATCAACTTTATTTAAATTGATTTATAAACCAAGAAGGGCACTATATATATATATATATATATATATATATATATATATATATATATATATATATATATATATATATATATATATATATATATATATATATAATATATTCATTCATGTGTATGTTGGATCAAACTGAAAACTTCAGATACCCAGATCTTCATGTGCTGGCAGATCTGTACAGTTTGTTTAGGAGTACTAAATAAACAGGTAACATAGACCCTGGTCTTTAGGCACATTATGCTATAGCAGATGGGAGTCTATCTTGCTTGCATTTGAACTACTCATAAGAGAATGAATGCATTAGGAAAGTTCTGAAACATAGTTACTTTTGATGAGCATCAAAAGATGCATCTGTAAACTTCTTTCCTTCATACTGCTTGAAGAAAACGCTCCTGCCCAGCTGTATGTGGTAGATCTCATTTCCTGAGTGACGACCATATATTTGCTGCCATTTTTCCTTGGCAACTTTTCCTTCCCTAAAAAAAAAAAAGAATTCTTTATTTCAAAATGCATAATCTGTCTTCTAAATATAAAAATTTTAAATATGAAAGATTATAGATATCTTGTGTACAAGTATACAGACATTAACAAAACAGCAATAGACGGTGTCCAGCAATGTTGAGAGTGAGATCATGTAAGATATTTAAGAAGCAATCTATAATTAGAGAATTTAAACAAATGTCTTCGTTCCTCAGAGAGTTGAAGATACAATTCTTACTATATATTCTTGTCATCATTGAGAAAACATACTTTCTCATTACTTCATCAGAATGAATATACTATAATTGATAAATATGGTAGAGACAGTATTCCATCTTGAAAGGTTTAACATAAAATTAAGACTTATATTATCTTGGAAGGTTTAACAGAAAATTATATTATATAGACTTATAGTATAACCAATAACTAGTTTTCTGTTCATACAGTCACAGAAGAGTGCAATGCAATTTGAATTATCTGAGCATGATATTCAAAGAACAATTTCTAAATTTACTTAGAAGCATGTTTGAGTACACAATAATCTGTATAATATATCTTCATCATCTGACTGACTGAATTTTAAAATGTGACCCAAATATATACAACTGTTGCCATATTAAGAGAATGGCCATTAAGATATACAGGGGTAGGAGACAGTAATCTGAAAAAAGCTGATTGAAAGATGTATGATAGATGGTATCATTTGCCAATGCATACTGATCACATATCTTTAATAATCTGCTTAAGCATGTGAATGAAAGACTTATCTATGACATAAGAAAAACTAAGATTGTTAAGAAATAACACATGACACTGTTCCAGATGACAATGTCTTTAAATATAGTAAATAACAATAGGTGAAAGAGCATCTCCCTGCCTCACCTCAAAAGTTGCATGGAAGGAGCTGGATACTACACTTCCTCAATGCACATAAAACAACTGTTTGCAATACCATTTAACTTGAGTCTGAACTATGTAAACAGTTATTTGAATAACAAGTACCCTGTTAAAGAGTTTTAAATGACTGACCCTATTAAATGTCTCAGTAGTGTTTAAAAAACATGCAGACACTGGGCTGCCACGTTCTCTGTAATAGTTTTTTTACTGAAAGGCATAGTTCTGTTGAATATTGCTGTTTAAATCTAAATTAACTATCAGAGATAGTGACTTCAGTCTTGTAGTATAAAAAAGAAAGGGTGTTAAAATTTTTGGTTATATTTAGAACATATATTGAAGTATATTCCAACTTTTTTCATCCAATCATAGATGTGTTTAGTATCTCTGACACTTAACACTCAAAGGGTTTCATGCTGCTTGCACACCTTAGCAAATGACTGGCATATAAACAAGTGAATAACTGAAAAATAGCTCAACATTGCATGATTGTATTTATAATTCATAGTTTCTTTATATTGTAAAACTTAAAACCATTAGTGACAAAAGGAGTTTTAAAACCTGCATAACACTATTGTTCATTGCATCTAAAACTTCACTGTAAAAGGGCCAAGAACAAATGAACTGAATACTATCTTATTCAGAACAAAGATTTTTTTTTTTTAGTGTAATCAAGGAAACAAGTGTTCAATCTAGTATAAAAGGTCACATTGCTGACAGAAATTTAGAATTGCCAAGTAAAAATTGTCAACTCGGGTCACCCTGTGGCTACATTAGAATCAATGCAGCTATTACAAAATTACATCAACACTTTCTAATTGCATGTACAATGTTTTACACTGTGGCATACATCATTTAATTCATAACATGATCTTTCAAAATGGTGAGGCTGCAGATTCCTATATCAAGTCACCATCTTTGCATTTATCTAGTCTGACCCACAGCATACAAGTAACTAAAGCAAACTCTACTTGCCAATTGTTGTTTCAAAGAATTACAACTGTCTGTATTGTTTGTCTCGTTTTGCAGTGGTTCTTCATAGCAGTGTTGAAATATATTTTGCCAAAACTTCATGGTTCCTAGATGCATTTAGCTAGTTGTTCCACATGCCAGTGCATTTATAACATGGATCAGTTGAACAAAGGAATCAACCCATATTATTCCCTCTTATGAGTTACATTTATAACCAATCAGCCCATATTATTCCCTTTTACAAGTTTCAATTATAAGGAAACAGGTCAGGGACAGGGGGTGACTATGACACTGGCAGATAGGAGGGTTCGCTTTCACATCCAGTCATCGTCTTCTCAACATTTATATCACAATGTAATCAACCCAAACTAACAGTACAAATGCAAACTAATGGCACAGAGACAAGCTAATGATACAAATTCAGAAAAATGCAAGCAGGAAATAAAAAGGGAAAATTAAGATGGCAGTTATGTTATTGTCAGCTGAAGTATGATAAACATAAATGTGGCAAAGACATTATTAATTTATAAACTCTCATCAGTAGAAAATGGAGAAAAAGGCCAGACAATATGCAAAAATTGGAGGTGAAGGCCCATTATCAGTGAATCTGTGGCCAGACAATATGCAAAGAGTGGAAGTAAAGAAACTTTGGTGGCGCTCTACAGTTTCATATTTAGCATAAGGTTAGAATCTTAAAGAAAAAGAATTTCCCTGGGTTTCCTCATTAGTCATACTTGCCATTTAAAAAAGACTTTGTATATCTTAGGTATTGTACAAAGAACTTTTAATTTCCTTTATTTTGGTGTATGATTGATGGGTGTAATATGGGTTATTGAGTATACAGCTTGGCCTTACTCCAGATGTGCACCTTTCAAAAAAGTGCTAGCTCCACTTGCTCACTTACACTTCCCAAACTTCAGAGGTAAATTGTAAAAAAAAAGAACCAATAACTTTTTTACTTTTAATGTATTTGGTAATTCATTCATTTTACTTTTAGAAGCTGGTATTGTCTAGTGTGGCAAAATTCATTTTCCCTTTTTAACAGCTGCCAAGGACAAATTCAGACAAATTCAAGTTGATTTTTGGAGCACAAGGGAGCAGTCATTTAAGTTAGCAGTGTGCTAAGATCATTTACAATTTCCAAATGTACAATATCCAAAGAAATGTCAGCCACATTACATGAAAGTAGGTATGCCAACTTTCTCTTCACTATGCATATTTTAAATGCAAACAACTTCACCTTATATACATCACTCTCTAAAATGTACATAATAACTGGTGAGCGCCACCTTCATCAATGAATCTGAGGTCAGACAATACACAAAATTCAAAATGCGAAAGGAAGGCCCTTTATCAATGAATTTGAGGTCAGACATTATACAAAGGGTGGAGCTAAAAGCCCTTAATAAAAGATTCTGAGGCCAAACAAAAAAGCAAACAGTGAAGGTAAAGGCCTTTTATCAGTGAATCTAAGGTCAAATAATAAGCAAAGAATGGAAGTAAAGGCCCTTTGTAAATGAATTTAGGTCAGACAACACACAAAGGGTGGCAGGAAAAAACCTATTATCAGTAAATCTGAGGTCATACAATATGCAAAGAATGGAGGAGGTAAAGGCTATTTATAGATGAATTTCAGGCCAGGAAATATGCAAAGGGATGAATTGTAGAACTTCATATAGTAAGATTTCATGGCTGACCTGAATTTGAGGCTGATCATAATTGTTGATAGTTCTGTTGGAGAGATTCTAGATATATTAATAAAAATATAATTTGTTTAGTACTTACTACTTAATTTGCTTTAAATAAAATAACATTTTGTTATATTGTACTATTATGGATATATTGTTCTATGCTTGTGCCCTGTAACTGTTTTGCACTGTTTAATTGTGAAGATGGATATACATTTAAAATACAATATACACCACTCCCTCGATAACTCGCGCACAACGGAGTCCAAAAACATCGACCGCGTTATAAGCGAGGGCGCAAGTTATCGAGGGACCTATAACAAACAACAAAACAAACAAATGGATTGATGTACACAAGCAAAATGGGTGGGTGGGTTGGTTTGGCATGTTAGTGTTGAATACTCAATAGTCGTGCTATGATTAACTATGATTAAATATTTCTTCATATTGGTGTACTTTGTTTACTTTTGTCATCACAGAGTAACATTAATTTCAGGATAACTTACAAGATATTGAGGAGATAATCAAAACAATAATCCATACGTTTTCCATTGGCTTAACACATATATGATTTCGCACATTGTGTACTGCATCACAAATGATTGTGTTGAATTGGATAAATTCTTGTTTGATCCAAAGTAGATTTTTTATACACAAGATCGACACCCATTTAAAAAAAACACACAATGTTGATCAAACGACAGGTCGATTTGATTGCGGTAGAAGTAAAATGAATTTTTTTTTACAATGGTTAGCCATTACCAACATCAATTTAATGGGTCTACAAATTTAAAAAAAAGCAAATTAGAACACGATAATACTTGCAGTTTGTGACACGTTTGACAAATATCACTTCAGATTTTCATCTGCTCATTTTTTTTTTACTTTTTGATTTCTCTGCCGCCTCTGTGCATTGTTCACGGGTGTTTTTCTCTCTGAGCTGGTTTGGATAATTACATGCGGCTTCCCGATTCGCTGAGTGTATTTCTCCCGACAATGAATTTTGTTTAATTCTATGTCGGCACTGGAATCTCCAAAAGTGATAAAAATATTTTAAAAATATCACATAAAAATGTGAAAACATTTTCGACTTGTCAAATAAAATGAATTTTGAGAACGGTAATGACCTCAAGAGCTTATGCTTCCATCGGCATGCTGCGTTTGATTTTTTTATTGTACTTCCCTTGCTTGATTTGATACAAAAGATATATTTAAAGTGATAAAACAACACAGGTGTCTTTTAATTGATTTCTGTTTAATGCAACATACACTTCCCTGAGCTGTTGATCAAAACAAAGCCGGTATTTATTTAGGTTCTCACAGAAGTACTCACGGGTTTCAATGTGACAGACAATTGACTATTTTCATAGAAGAGAATATGTTGCAATTCTAGTGTTTACACTGAAGCGAAATTTAAGGATTAGAACATGAATTTCACATAGCAAGACATTTAAGTGGTGTTTATTTTATTATCTGTTGCCACCTCTTAGCATAATATTTCGTTGATCCTGTTTCACCAGAATGATTATTTACAGAGTATTAACAACTTTTTCTCTCAAAAATCCCCAAACATAATATGAGACATCTAATAACTTGAAAAGTTCATGATATGGAGTCTATAATTACTGCAATAATCACCATTTCCGATGATATAATGAGCTACCGTATTTCATGTAATTTTTCGTACCTTTTAATTTTTCCTACACAATCTAGTTATCAAAATAATAATTTTTTAAATGTATCATAATTATTCATAAAGATCTCTTTGTATTTGAAAAATTGGTTAAGTTATCGGACATAAAATTTCCACTAAGAAGATTTACGTTTGCAAAAAAGATCGACAATACCTTATTCCCTTTTTTGTTTTTACAAACAATAATGATTTATAATTATTTTTTGTGTATGAAAATTTACATAATATACAGGATGTAACAAGGTTCAATATAATAATTCTTATTGCAAATTTTTTTCACGTTTAACACATTTCAAAATATATTTCCTTTGAAAAAAATATCGGGAGCCATGCCGGACACCACATTATAAGAGGGTTCACAAGTTATCCAGGCGTGAGTTATTGAGGGAGTGGTGTATTTTACAGCCATAACATTATTGCAAGGAATTTTCGAAAATGAGATTAAACTGACTGGCTGATTTCTCACACGCGAAAATTGTCATTTTGTCACCCTGTGGCAACAACAGAATAATAACACAGCCACTAGAAAATGACATAACACATTTTAATTGCAAGTATATATATATATATATATATATATATATATATATATATATATATATATATATATATATATATATATGCCATGTGTGTGTGTGTGTGTGTGTGTGTGTGTGTGTGTGTGCGCCATGTTTTACACTAAACAGAACTTTATATGATGAAATTTCATGGCTGGCTTGGGTCTAATGAGACAGATCTCTTCCAGTCAGATACATATTTTAAAAACATTAAAAATGTTTGAAATTATCCTTAATTTACCTTCACCTATTGTCACATTTTCTTATTATTCCCCACTCAAATGATTTCTGCTCTTGATGTCAACCAAACTATTAGGATTTGGCAACCAAAAATTTCAAATGACCAATAAAGTTTTAAAGTAAGTTGCCTTATATAGTTATTAAAGTCTGATATATACTAGAACAGTAATGACCCATAATCTTAACTTGTGACAATATTTCATTACATTTCACTTATAACAATGACATAATATTGACAACATGTGACAATATTTCATTACATTTCACTTATAACAATGACATAATATTGACAACATGTGACAATATTTCAATACATTTCACTTATAACAATGACATAATATTGACAACATGTGACAATATTTCAATACATTTCACTTATAACAATGACATAATCTTGACAACATGTGACAATATTTCATTACATTTCACTATAACAATGACATAATATTGACAACATGTGACAATATTTCAATACATTTCACTTATAACAATGACATAATCTTGACAACATGTGACAATATTTCATTACATTTCACTATAACAATGACATAATATTGACAACATGTGACAATATTTCAATACATTTCACTTATAACAATGATATAATTTTGACATGTGACAAAACTTCAGCATGTTCTACTTGTAAATATGATATAAATTTGACAAGATCTGATAATTCTCTTTAACATGATCTACTTATTAGAGTCACATAATCTTAACAATATGTGACAATACTTGAATATGTTCTACCTGTAACTATGATATTCATGTAAATACTTAAAGCTTGTAATTCATAATACTTAATGGCAGCCATTAGGAAATGAAATATTTGAAGACTGAAATCTCTCTGGACCCAAACCAATGCTTTTTGAGACATTCATGGTTTAGAGAGGTTCACAATTTTCAAACAAACATAACATGCAATCAGTTTCATTTGTGTATAGATGTTCATGTTTATTAAGGCTTGCTTTAATTATGTCATATAAATAGATGTATCTGTTTATTAAGGCCTTATTTAATTACATGTCATATAAGTAGATGTACACATTTACTAAGGTTTTATTCAATTACGTCATTTAAGTATATGTACATGTTTATTAAGGCCTGTTTTAATTCCTAGTCATATAACTAGTCATACATTTAAGTAGATATACATGTTTATTAAGTCCTACTTTAAAAAAATTACTGTTCATATAAGTACATGGACATATTTATTAAGACCTGATTTAATTACATTTCATACAAGTAGATGTACATGTTTATTAAGTCCTACTTTAATTACTGTTCATATAAGTACATGGACATATTTATTAAGACCTGATTTAATTACATTACATATAATGAATATCCTTCTGTACAAATTTATATGTAACTGTTATTTTAATACACATGTATCTGTATAAAGTATCCTGGCTGTACAAGGTTGGAGTAATTCCAGACAATTGACTGGTCATATCATCTATGGAAGGATTGGTTTTACAGTGTTCATTTTCATACACATATGGCACTTAGGATCAAAAAGTTTTCATAGTTGAGGGGTTTCAGTTTATTAAGTACAGTGTGATCCCACTATAACATGGTAGTTGGGAGCCATAGAACCCAACCATATTATGAAAAGAACCATGTTATAAGCAAACATGTACAGTCCCAACAAATCTGCAGGGTTATTGGTGGTGGGAAGGTGTGCAAACAAAGTGGGTGCAAAAACATGTGCTTCATTGGCACAGTTACCATTTTAAATCAACATAATTATATATTAAATGAGAAAAACACCTGCAGTGATAACAGATTGCATATATTACTTTACTCAGAGAACCATGCATTGGTGCATACATGTGTATAGTTTATATATACATATCTAATCTATAGCATAAATTGAGTATCACCATGTACTCAACCGTGAATCTCATCATATACATTGAATCCAAAATACAAATATTTCCATCAAAAATATCCACACACATTTAAAATATTCAGTAATTTTGTCACAAATCGGTATGTGACTGATTTCTATGGGAAAAATCAAATAGCAAATAGTATGTAACAAATGATGAAACAGTATGTCTGAAGGTTAAATAATGGTGTCTATAAATTTCATACTGCTAAATTTTCTCAAACATGATTTTGTATTACTTTATTATTGTTTGAAAAACTAAACTAAACTAATTTTCAGCTGCTTTCTTACTACAGCAATAAATATGGGGGTTATATTTGTAGGGAATGAAAAAATTATTCACAGTCAACTGATTCCATAAAACACCGCCGCCAAGCCACATGCACATCATGGCAGCTTGCATTTGTTTGATGTTTTATAACTCGTTGACCCATAATTTGAACAAGTTTAGCCTGGCAATTGACTTTCATGATGAGCTATGTACTTAAATTAATTGATTTATAAATTCAGGTGAGAATCAACATCAGCATTGTTTGTTTCTTAGTTGTGAATGCAGTTTATAGAACATATATCGGATATTGTTTGAACAACAATTTTATAGGAAATGCATTGAAGACACAAAGTAAACTTGATAGCTTCATTGCTTATGGACCATTAATAATAAGATTAACACTTATGAGCTACAATCTTACAACAAAAAACAAAGATCAAAGTTCTTAAAAGGCCCAGCCATGGGTTCACATACTCATATTTCCGATGTTTATTTTGGCACACAACTGTAAGAAATTTGTTAAATTTAAAAATTTTAGGAGCTATGCCACAATTGTTTTATATTAGAATCCATATGTGATTTCTATCCCAAAATGATAATAAACTTTCTACATGTTTTTTTTTGGCACTGTTTTCTGCATACAATAATAATACATGTATGATATTTTGGGAGCCACGCCACAAATGACTTTTATTCAGATTAATAAGCAATTTCTTTTCCAAGAAACAAAACTTTACATAATTTACTTTTCTAACTTAATTTTTTTTTTATGAGAAAAATACAGGTAATAAGGTAAATGAAATTTACGAAGCTATGCCACTACCATATTAAATCCAAATTTGTTATAATGGAGCGCATTATAGCAGTGTCATACTATAAATATATGTTGAAATATGAGTTGGAAAAATTTGATAACAAATATTTCTACAGAAAAGATTTATGATGATAAGTGCAGACTGTATGTACAAATAAAATTGGAATTAATTCTTTATCTTTTGCTAATTTTGAAAAACAACTTTCAAGCAAGGGCTTGGATGTTGAGCCCACAACCACAGCATTGCTGTAAAATGAGTGGTCTTAACCCAAGGCCAAAACATATAGAACCAACTGGGTTAGCTATATATTAACTACTCATCCAAAATGTTGTGAGACGCCTACTAATGCATGCTCCAAATTAACACAAATCTGGATATAACACTGTTGTAGCCAGAAATTTCATATGCATGCATTTTTCTTGCACACAAAAAAATATTTTTTCTTTGTAAAAGTACAAAAAAATAATATGTAAAAAAGTTAACTACCATCTTGAGTAAGAGATCATGTATAAATTCTAATATAAGACAAATGTGTTGTGGCTCCTGAAATTTTGTATACATAGTATTTTTTATATACACAAAAATATTTTTCTTATTAAAAGTATGAAAAATAATGTGTAAAAAGTTTATTCAAGGATTATGATGGGCTTAGCCAATGTCACAAATTGTGATTTATTGGCAACAAACTAATCTATCTGGCAACTTTTTTTGACAGTATTGCTGGCTGTTTAAGCTTGTATACACAATCTTGGATTGGAGAGGAGAAATTCAAATGCACCATGAAAAAAACCCCACCAACATGGATGTAAAATGCACTGGAATCTATATTGTTACAGAAGCAAATCCTTTGTTCATATTGACCAACAACCTTAACAGTGCATTGTTATGTCATAATCAGCTTATGCAGATATCTGGCCTTAGTACTGTATGCTGCTACTGGACTAACTACAATTGACCAACTTCTGAAGGCAGGAACAGAAACGATTACAATTGACCAAACAATGGCCAATTTTCGTGGAATCAGAAGAAATAATTTTGTTGAAACTTCAAAGAAAACTGATTGCTTTTGAATAAATACTAAGGATGTAAAAAATTTCAGTCTCAATGTTCTACAATTATTTAATGTTGCCAACAGAATAAAAAATGGGCTTTTCATAGGTACTCCAAATTTGATCTTTAGTGGTGATTTCAATAACACATGCACCCTTCATCAAAGCAAGCTGACTACAATCTTCAATAAAAATAAAGCACATTTATTAAAGGAAGTCTGCACTTTTTAATAAAAGAAGTCAGCACCAAATATTAAATAAATGGAATGGAATCAAATGGATTGTTGCATTTTTCAAAGTAATAGATATTTATTGCATGCATGCCTGCCAAGGCTGATAGAAAGAAACATAATTACTGTTATTATACTAAAGAATTCTTTGTGTTTATAAAAGTATTGAACTGGTTTATATGTGTAACTTTCACTTAATGATTATGAACTGGAATTCTGCAATGCCTGATCATGTGCTCAAAGTGCTATATTATATTACTCTCATATTCTTCTTTCAATGTTTGTGAAATGCTTTTTGTTTGTTCTTTCTTTTGATATTTTGAAGGTTTAAAAGATTCATCTGCTCTAACATTTTCTGTCATAAAACATCCACAACTTCACACCATAAAGCACTTCAATAACATTTGCTGCCATTTTCTTTAAAAGTATGGACTAGTCTGCTGACTAACAGCTTATCAATATAATAAATCTGTCAGGCAAAGTTCACATCTGAAGAAACTGTTTTCTAGGAAATGGGTCATACAGTTATGTCATGTTCCTTCAAGCTAGGCTAGTCAGAGGTATAAACCTGGGGTATTTGAAGTGTAAGGTCTCACTGGATAGTTTCGTATTTTGACACCCCCCTAATTTTTAAGGTAGAAGGCATGAGCCTGATTATCACAACCCTAGCATTTATAAACTCACACATAAGCTAAATCTGTAATGTGGTTTACATTTACTTTGAGTTAGGCTTGTAAATGGGTTGCCTTGTTGGTGACTGCCTGTCACAGTTAGACTAGCACTGGAGATCAAATGCGTAACTTAGTCTGCAAATGTGCATCCGACTTGGCTTACATATTTACATGTGTCTGCTTCAGAGGTAAATATCTAAAAATCTACATGGTTGAGGGGTGATGAAAAGTATGTTAATTTGTTATAGTACTAGTGAACTTTCAAGATCAATAAGGTACATACTGACTCTGTGAGCCTGCTTCTCACAGGAACAGGTTGAAAATAGCTCTTTTCTGTCAAAAATGAATGTAAAAAAGAGGGGTTGGTGGTAGTATAGGTTCAGTATCAAAACCACCAGTTGCATAAGGAATTAACCTTAATACCTTAGTCAGAATCTTACAAGCATCCTTTCAACAAAAATCATTAGTTAGTTTTTATTTGTTTCTTTATTGTAAAATTATGATCATTTTTCTGCAATAGGTCATTGCCGGATGAAAATTTGGCAAAACAACTGTCCGGTGAGACCTAAGCATCACTGATGGCCTTAGTCAAGTGATTATGTAAGTTGCCAGAAACTCTTAGGGTCCAATCTTGTAACTTGCACCCACCTACTATACATTAGATCAAAAGGAAGCCTGCAGGGAAAATGGGGCATGTTCTACCTGCCACTTAGAAAGACAAATGAGAAACACTAAGAGCTCAGTGACTGCAACAGTCATGAAGACCTACTAATGTATCCTTACAACGTATCCTTAACTTAAAAATTGACAGCATGTTTTTCTGTTTCTAATTTTGTGGTGTTTGTTTTTATTTTTGTAATCATATCATTATATACCTTTTTTATTCTTTTTAAGTGTTGTCAAATGTTGTAAAGCACTTAGAGCTTTTAAAGATTAGGCATTATATAAAGTCCTTATTAATATTATTATTATTATTATTATTATTATTATTATTATTATTATTATTATTATTATTATTATTATTATTGGGTCAATTCAACAATATCCAATTGGAATTCAGCCAGGGACCTAAATCTTAGATTCAAAAGATATTAGGACCACTGGCCAAAAATTTGTTAGTTTACCTGGGCAGATTTGAGGAGTGAGAAAATATAATGATTGATGTTTTTGTTCTGTTGTTGTCATTACAATTTATACTGCTATTCATTAATAGCTGGACAACATCATTAATGAGTGCTCTTAATTATGTCAGTCTGTAGGCAAGAATGTGTTTGGAAGAGTTCTGAAGCCATTTGAGTTTATTTATCCAGTAAAAATATCTCAGTAAAGGATGAAGTGAAGACCACTGGTCAATTAATCTTGTTGGTTCTATATAGTAATGCAGTAAAAATTATAAAAACCCAGTTAGTTTTAATTATAAATGCAAAAGTCATTGATTACATATGTTCGATTTATATATATATTGATATTATCCAATGTGGGATCACAGATTGTATCCTTGAAAATAATGTTTTTATAATATAAAAATATATTTTGATACATGTTGCTTTGTTGTTCTCTCTCTCTCTCTCTCTCTCTCTCTCTCTCTCTCTCTATCTCTCTCTCTCTCTCACACAATTCATTTGCCTTTTTCCAATGGTTTAAGCACAAGTATCAGTAGTTTAATATTGTTCTTGAGCTAATGGGCTAGTCATACACATTTTCAACACCCCATGGGAAGCCTCATTTCCTTAAGAAGAGCCTCCTTAATTAGATCTGTTGAGGTGGATCTGGTCTTCAATCCAGTATTTAGTGGAAAAGACCAAACAAAAGGTCAAAGAGTATTTAATTAGCATGTTTATTATGTCTGCATAACAATGTGGCCTATTGATAATGGATCCCATAATAACTGGTAAAAAAAATGATTTATTTATTCAGGTTTAAATTGCCAATGGAATATAATAGTACTCTTGTAGCATTTATGTAAGGAATAACACAACTGTTTCTTGAACAAAAAAGAATTCTCTCTCTCTCTCTCTCTCTCTCTCTCTCTCTCTCTCTCTCTCTCTCTCTCTCTCTCTCTCTCTCTCTCTCTCTCTCTCTCTCTCTCTCTCTCATAACAACAGATTCTTGAATTGAGAGCAGAATGAGAGAAATTTGTACATTTGTTTTTACATACAGTTGTTGAGTGTCATGTGTTCCATCTACCTTGTTTGGGTACGATCCCTTTATGTACACGATCATTACCAAAAAATATTTATTTTACATAGAATTTTTCATACAATAAAATTAATAATTATTTTTTCTTGTACAAAAAACCCCCATTAAATAAGGTAATGATTATGTCAAAAGTGTAATAGTTGGCATGCATGATTTTGCATTGTGAAAGTTTCCTTTTTGCAGGAAAATGTTTGTTTATGATCGCACCAATGATGGATTAAAATGCAATTTAAATTTCCAATCTTCTGAAACTATTGATACCTGACTATCAAGTTACTTTTTTTATTTCTTCACATGTTTTCCATTCCCTACGAATAGCCTCATCCTCTGAGTATCCTCAGAAACATGATAGCTGTCTCCAGCTGAACAAAATCTAAGCCAGTTTAAGTACATGTATATACAGCATGTAAACTACTGTAGCCATATGCTACTGGTGACAGCATCACAGTGTAGTTTAGTGACCAGTGTTTGTTGACAATGGGATATAAATCAATTGATTACCGTTCTTTTATATACATGTGTTTTCGAAATGGATGAGACTGGTCTGATCAATCAAACTTATAACTTGTGTTCTATACTTGAATTCCTGGATGTTTTTTTATATACATGTACAGTACTTACCAGATTATGGACTGTACTACAAAAATATAAGTTGTTAAAATGCAAGTGTATTTCTGACTAGTTCTGTCTTCATTTAATCAAAAGCTTGTATTTTTGCACCTTTTTTATTATACACACCCCACCACACTATGTTTTATTTGGTACATGCATCATTTTCTTCAGTTAAATGACTTGCCTGTTATAATTGTTATAAATGGTTCGTTCTATAACATGGTCAGTTTCTATGGACCCCAACCACAGTGTCATAGTGAAGTAGCACTGTATAAAGAAATCCATCATGGGGTTTAGGAAATTCAGGAGAATGAGAAAACTTTAACCAAGACCTGAATTTATATTTTCTCGGAGTGTGATATTGACCATAAGGTAATAGTGGTAATATCTTTGAATGAATTGCCTTAGCGTTACAATGATTATTACAAAGTATCATAAGAATCCATTGGGGAGTTTATGAAATAATAGCACATGAAAAATTTTAATCATGACCTTAGCTGTTGTTGTTGTTGCTGTTGTGGGGCTTAACATCATTTTTTAGCACATGATAGACTATACATGGTGGCCAGTATTAATAGTGGAGGAAGAAACCGGGAAATCTGTGGAAAGAACCACCGACCCATGAGAAGCTACTGGCAGGCTTTCTCACATATCCACATTTGCCAAATCTTAGACTTGAAAACACACAGAGGTGAGATCGCAGTGATCTATAATGGAGAGCGCTTTAGACCACTCGGGGCCCCAGATTTTAGCTGTCAGAAATGCCACTGACAGTATCAAAGAAAACTACTGTTTCATTTTCTACTACCATAGATTTTACAGAAATGGTTAACTGATATGAACAGATGATGGGTGCATTGTACAGCGTAATGCAGAAATAATTGGGTTTGAGAATTCGTACTCTGTAACATAATAATATCTAGTCTTTCAACTGTCATACAGAAATGGTTTAAAATTCTTCATGAGGTTTTTATCTTCATTTTATCTGTATGCCAGTCATAAAGCCCTGATACAAAGGACTGTTGAAAAAACTCGACCAAAATCTTATCAAACTGTTCATGCCACTGGCACAGGCTGAAAAGTGACTTATGTCTCACATCCACCTAACATGCTATTAACAAAAATACAATAGAGAAGAACACTAAAACTTTCAGACAATATCAAACAATATGTAATACTTACAACCCAGCTGACGTATGGACCAGGAGAGAAACAAGGGTAGATAACCCTGGGTACAGACAGTTGTTTGCCAGCAGTGCATACTTGAATTCGTCCTCACATACCACATGTTCTGAAAAATCAAAAGGAAAATATAAAGCTTACACATCTTATGTTATAAATGTGTTATTTTTATTTATTTTAGTAGTTCACTTGATTTCAAACATGAATGATTTCTGTATCATCATTTATACAAAATTGTTATTCAACACTTGATGAAACAAATAAAAACTATGACATTAGATTTAGATTTAGACATTTTACCAACAGCTGTGATTCACCATACATAGAATAATTTCAGTTTTTAAAAATTTGTGTGTTGTAATATCATAGGAATGTACATTTTGGAGTGCTAAAATTATAGTGAAATTTTTAAAAATAATTTTGTAGGCATGTTTTTTTGAGTAATTTTGCTAAAAATCATATTTTCTTGTTTACTTAAATTGATGGACATGTCTTTGATGGGGAAAGAAGTATTGTCTTCTTGTGTGACAGGAAAGCAGGTTCTATTTTCCTCATGTTATTGGAAAAAGCATCATAATTCTTTCTCATATAATTAGGAACTAATTCATACTATCTTCACAAATGATAGAGAAATGGGAAAACGAGTCTTGTTGTCTACATAGGTGATGGGGAATGGAGTCCTATTGTCTTCAAATGTGATGGGGAAGGGATTCCTATTGTCTTCAAATGTGATGGGGAAGGTAGTCCTATTGTCTTCAAATGTAATGGGGAAGGGATTCCTATTGTCTTCAAATGTGATGGGGAAGGGAGTCTTATTGTCTTCAAATGTGATGGGGAAGGAAGTCCTATTGTCTTCAAATGTGATGGGGAAGGTAGTCCTATTGTCTTCAAATGTGATGGGGAAGTGAGTCCTATTATCTTCAAATGTGATGGGGAAGGAAGTCCTATTGTCTTCAAATGGGAAGGGAACCATTTTGTCTTTATATACAGGTATAATTGTCTTCATGCATGTATGGGAAGGCAAGTTTTACAGTCTTCACATGCGATAAAGTCACATGTGATGAAGTAGAAGTCTTCTTGTCTTTGACATTGATGGGTAATGGAAAAAGTAAAGAGGATGGAACTCACATTGTCCTCATATTTGATGGGGTAAAGGGAATCCTACTGTTTTCATATGAGATAGGTATTCTCAATGTCTTTTTGTGCGTTTGAAAAGAAAGTTGTACCATCGCATGTAATGGTAATGGAAGTCACATTTTCCACATATGTGAATAGGGAAGGAAATGCTATTGTCATAAGATGTGATGGAATTTGAGCCTTATTGTCTTCACATGTGATGGGAAATTTAGTTTTAGTGGCTTCACATGTGATTGGGAAATAACAACTAGTAAAATAGCAAATAGCTTGGTGCAAGCAATTGTATATATATATATATATATATATATATATATATATATATATATATATATATGTATGATCTTTGATGATTCATATATGTAAGACATTTTCTTCTTTAACTTGTTACAATGTCATTAAATATTCAAACCCAATTAAGCAATGTAAACACAAGATCTAGAATTTGTTATTTTCTTCAACAATGTTCATTATCCAACAAATGAAAATCTCTGGAAGAAGCATGACAAATCAAACAGACACTCATATGAATATACTCTGGTAAAAAAAAAAATCACATTTAATATATATATACTCCTCATCCACCTTCAATTTATCAACTACATCACATGACCATGATCCTTCCAGTTCATTGGCCATATATGCAAACAGGATATAGCCCCTGATACACCTCTTAATACTTTTGAATGAGAAAAAAAATTACAATTTTAAAGATAAATAATATTTTCTGCCTTAAGAAACCTCAGTCAAAAATGTGAAAACAGACCCCATCTATGTGTGACATGAAGAATTTGGAAGCCTCAGAATATTTCCCTACAAGCATCCCATGATGCATTATACAAAATGGACAAATCTACAAACCACAATCCCACAACTCACAAAGTTGGTTAGCAATTCCCAACAAGCATGAGCTACAAGGCAATGGTGAATTTAGTAAGTGTATAGAAATGTGCTACAACAAACAATTGACAGTTTGCATATTATTCTCTAAAGAATACTTCTCATTTAAACAAAATTCTTGTTGTCCTTTGCAGCAAATACCATGTTAGGTGATGATACTGAGAGTAAGAGATGGTTACATGAATTAGGCATAGATAGTGCTACTGAAGCAGACAGAATGAGATGGGAAGGCAATGTGTTCACAGCAGAACAAGAAGGAAATAAAATATGTGAAATTAAACACAAAGGCATATCAAAACTGAATAATGGGTGCAATGAACATAATGATTTGCTACCATGTAGACTGAAATGTAACACAAAAATAGGTATTGGTGAAATTACCAAGTGAATGAATTAGCATCTTGTATACTGTCAATAATTGTTGCCAATATGTTGGGCTGGTATCTCATTACTACTTAGAATACATACCCCAAAGGAAGTCTACAAAGATTAACCAAACTCTCAATTAAGCAATGGAAAATTTCATAACTGCATTTATTACATAGTAGGTATGGTTTTCCTATCGTATGTGCAGTGTCATATTTTTTATATTACCACAAGTTAATATATCACTTTATGTGATTCTGATTGGTCCAAATTGTGCGGTATTTTCTTTATTGATTGGCTGGGATCGTGGGAAAATGTTTTTAACCCCAACTTCTGGAATGTTTTAATTTGAATCAACATTTTTTAGTAGCCATTTTTTAACTCTACTCGCAAATGGAAATTGAGGAAATATTATATCGGCTGTCTCAACATGGATATGTTACCCCTACATGGGTTCATTATGTCATGTTTAACATTATCATCATAAGAAAAATAGCATAAAACTACAAGACAAGAACGACAATAAGGATTAAAACTAAGGGATAGCTGGGGTGGGGTTCGTATATCAGTAACATAAATATAGAATCCACCGTATATACAAGTGTGATTTAAATGTTAACTTAAAGAAGTAAACAAGCTCACCTCTCTTTACATAATAATCTGGACATGAATGGGTCTCCTATGCGACAGATCTTTATCCAACCACAGCATCTTTACATAGCATATATGGGATGTAAATACGACACAAATATAAATTTGTTGATGTCTTCTGTACAGTCTATTTTTCAAATCAGACATTGCAAATATCAGGTCACAAATGCATTGTAGTAAATGTGGTAATTTTTGCATCTGGTAATCCTATTTCACATGAAAATCGCAATAATGTAACGTTTAGTTCATTTAGGGTTCACGTGTACTCTACTGTCAGCCTGTTGTACTGTGTACCACATCAAACAATGTGGCAGCATCACATCGCATTGATCATTCTGTTTTGAAAAATGATTTTCTGGTTATAAAATGTTCTGTTTATTTGGATGGAAGCTTTTTCTTTGATTTATAGTTTGTAAAACAGTACTATCTACTTTCACCAGTTTAGTTTTGTTTGGGACTATTTTTTATGCACAACAAATGGAAGGTACATTATCTGTCAGAATGAACAATATTATTCATTCTTCTATCTAAACAATTTCCACTGAAATAAAAAACTATGTGATAAAAAGAATCTCAAATGGGTAATGATTTAATATTAAATTTATGAAACATGTTGAATAATGTTCAGCTTTTGCTCGCCCCAAAAAATTCAATATTAAATCATTACCCATTTGAGATCCTCTATGAATCAAATGTGTTCTTGATGCAAAGAAAGACAGCCTCCCAATTAGTTGCTTCCATGACATCAGTTTCTCAAAATTTTCAGATGTTGAAATAGGACATTGTAATTTATTAGCAATTTATAATGAAAAAAAGAACCAATGCTCATCCTGGATCCATCATCCTCAAGGATGTGACATTGACAGCAGTGAATATGGTTTAAAGTTTTATATTTGTCTGCTATGTCAGTGGAGATATTTTTATTTTTCTATACCCCTATGAAAACAAATTCATGACTTCATGAACAATCATGAATGTTCAAGAATGTTCATGAACATACTTGAAATGTTCATGATCAGTTCATCATTTGAGTTCATGAATAAATAGCCACGAACGTTCATCACCTAAGTTCATGAACACTTCAAGAACTTTGATGAATTGTGTACTTTAGTTCATGAACACAATGAAGAACTTTTATGAACTATTATGATATCTTTGAAGTTTCTGAAATGTCATGAATTTGCTTCATTAACAATTCAAGTACTTTGATGCACCATTTCTTAAAAATGTATATGAAATTTCTATATCATTATATTCATAAAATGTTTATGAAAATTAATCATACAAACTTCTCACAATATTAGTGAAATATAAATAAAGGTGAATACTTTTTTTAAAATTATATGATACTGTATAAATGTTCAGAGATCTTTTATTCAATACTTGTGTACTTAACTTGAGTAGTTTTGGATTAATATGGAAAAATATTTTTCTGGCCATCATGAACAAAATTGACTTGCTATAAAAGCTTTCAATGACTTTGTTCTAATGTTTTTGTCCAGTACTTTCATAAACTGCATATTTTATTGACTTTGTAACTGGTTGCCAAGTTGCAGTAAAAACCGAAATATGTAAACAATTATCCCAATTGGATGACTGTGAAAGAAGATGTGATATGATTGGGTAAAATATGCGCGTGATTTCAACGGCTGAGCACAAACGAAAGAGCATGCAAAGGGTTTTGCAATAAGCAACAATCTCGAACAAAAATCGTGGACTCCCGTGGAATTAACAGATGAGAATATTTTCAATACCATTTCTTTTAAGTACGTAGAAGTGCAGAGAAAGAATTATGAAGAATATGAAGGAATTGACTTGATGAGAGCAAAATTAGGCGGAAAAGCGTACACAGCGGGATCATCAAAATTACGGTGAGTGTATCTTTTCCTTCGTCATTCATTATTTTTCAATGGGAATTTTATGTATAATTTATTGGTTTTTATGTCATCATATAGTTTTAACCAAACTAATATATCTGTTATTTTTGTCAGAACTAATTTAAACTTTCTCTTTGAAGTTTTGAAAAACACGAACCATTATACCCCCTTCCCCTTTTTCGATCTTGATACCATACGCAGTACTGCATCAGCGATATCAATTTATATGTTCGGTATCGTTTTATGTTTCATGACATCACTATTTATATGCTCTGATGTAATTTGGTAAATTAAAACAAAAACAAAAAAAACCCTAGTTAATGTGTCAAAATGTACATAATACATGTACTACTAACACGATCAAACCTGAAGTAGCTATATGCAACATCCGGCGTCAGAGTAGATACATTTTTTATAAAAACATTTGACTCCTGTGACTTATAATACATATGGCAAGTCAGCTTAAGTTAAAATACAACTAGTGAACAAATTTCTCCAATAATGTAAATGTGAAAGTTGTGTATTAAGTGTAAGGGATTAAATAATTTTGAGTTGGATCAGTAAAGTTGGGTATAAAAATAATGTGCTAAAAGCTGAAGACAATGTTGATCATAGGTTGTCTGTAATTAACTTTATCTTTCTTTCAGATCAGACAGCAGAAAAGGAAAATTATTAGAGGATGAAGTTTATAAGATAAGGAGGAAAATTAGACGACTTGAGGATCTTACAGCCAAGATGGAATATACATTAAAAAGTGACTGATGCAGCAATGTTAAAGATCCATACAGTAATCAAATGAACAGCTTAAGTTGCAGATGGAGACATTCAGTAGTGACAATAGGTGGAGTTTCATTAAATTAAAATTAGGCCCTGACTGTCTTCACAAAAAATAGTTATCTGACAGGTGGGGGTGGGGATCCAGGTTTTCAGGAGACACCCCAGTGGAATTAGCTCCATGACAATCACAGATAAATATGTTTCAGCAGTTGATTGAATGCAACTGTCCCATTATCTCTTGAACAATGTTCAAAGAAAAATTACAAAACATACAGAAAGTGTTGCTAAGAATAAAAAAGGAATATCGCTTAATGTCAGTTTACATGTTCTTTGATGCATATTAGAAATTTATCTGAAATTAAATACTGCTTTTTAAGATAATATGTTGCATTTTATACTGTTTTAAAAACCCCACATCTAAGGTTATTTTATGATTCAGGATGAAATAGGTATTTGTGAGTTTGTCAGATAATCAATTTTTTTTTAGGAACTGTTCATGAAGTCATAAAAAATGAGGAACATTGTTCATCATAGTTCATGAATATGTTCATTTACTGTGATGAATGATGATAAACCAGTTAGTGAACTTTTATGAACTGTTTATGAATTCAGTTCATGAAGTTTGTGAATGTTCAAGAACAGTTTGTAACGTTATGGTTCATGAACATTCATGAATTCATTTAATTTCATGAATTGACCATTTTCAGTTCATGCACATTCATGAATGGTTCATGAACCTTCTGATGAACTTTCAGGAATGGTTCATGAACAGATTCATGAACCGTTCAAGAACTGTTCATGCCAGTTCATGAATTATTCATAATAATTTCATAGGGAATGGCCATCAATTTTTTTAAAGATATTTCTTTCTCTTCTCCATTATGCTTTTATGGACAATTCTCCCATGGCAAGAATAGACACACATGCTGCCAGATCCAAACCTTTACTGATTGACCACTCATCTTGAATAGAACAGTTGTTTCTTGTGACCTTTGACCTATTAGACCATCAATCTCTAAGGATATTCCTTCCCCCTCCCTCAAAACTGAGAAGATGATTACCTAATGAAAACTGGAAACAATTTTAACCCCCAAAGTTGATGCCAGGAAAAAAGGAGAACACTGCTGCCAATAAGTCTTGCCTTTTGTAACATTCATCACAGGCAATACCAAAAGGTTAAAATTACAAAAAAAAGACTATTAAAATTAAACTCTCAGTAAACCTAAATTATCCTTGCGGCTGAAGATGATGATGATAATGATTACTGAATAATGATAACAGCAATAACATACCTGTCATCTTTGTGAGAGTCACCAATGTCACCATCCCTGACCAATGTTCAAGTGACCATCCCTGACCAAAATTCAAGTGAACATCCCTGACCAATGATCATCGCTGACTAGAACTGTCTTAAATGCCAACAGGATCATAGTTCATTTAATCCTTTCACTGAGAGTGAATACTAAGTCCTTTAAATTGTATTTAAAATAACTTATGAAATCACCTGATATAAAAGGATACTGATGCGAAATAATGAAATAATTGTAGACAACAAAATAAATAGTCAAATAGATGATGGATGGAACAAAGAATAAAGTGTGACAGCATTATAATTACAGTGTGACCCTGCTATAGCACGGTCTGTTATAACATGATTTCAGATATAATGTGGTTGTGGTGTGGCTCCTAAAATTTCAAATACATGTTTCTCATACATAAAAAATTTTTTTTGTGAAGAGATAACATATGAACAATATAAAATGAGCGTGGCATGGCTCCTGAATCTTTATATGTATTTTTTACATACACAATTTAAAACATTTATTCTTGGATCGCATTGGGCTTTGCCAATATCTCAAACTTCATATATTTTTTTCTTATGGGTGGCAAAATATACCATCTGGCAATTTTCTTTTTAGTGGCAACATTGCTGGTTTTTAAACTTGTATATACAACCATTGGTTTGGAGTGGAGAAATTCAGAGTCTCCATGAAAGGAAGCTGCAAACTAAATATACAATGTACTGAAATTTATCTATTGTTACATGTCGTTGTTGTTGGGCTTAACGCCATTTTTCAGCACACGATAGGCTATTCATGGCAGCCAGTATTAATGGTGGAGGAAGAAACCGGGAAATCACCGAAAAGAACCACAGACCCACGAGAAGCTACTGGCAAGCTTTCTCACATATCCACATTCGACGAATCCTAGACTCGAACCCACGCAGACAGAGGTGAGATGGCAGTTATCTGTAACGGACAGCGCTTTAGACCACTTGGCCCCTCTCTATTGTTACATAAACAACAACAAAAACATTGTCCATATTGACCATCAATTTAACTGTGCATTGTTATATCATAATTCGCTTATCTTGACATCTAGCATGAGTACTGTATGTTATGAGATATCTGTTTTATTGTTGACATTTCTGGCAACTGAGATTAACTGGACATGGCATTATTTCGTAATCTATCTTTTGTCAGATTTTCAGCCACTTGCAAATAATTAATATATTTACACAGATTGACATTTGTATATGGATGGTAAGTAAAATTTATTTTTTTCACTCAGAATTAAATCCTTCAGCACACACATTTTCTGTAGTAATCCCTGTCATTAGACCAGAACACCTGCATCTCTATCATCCATTGACCCTTTGTTAAATTTCTGACACATGCATGGAAGGCAGCATAACTCCGCTACCACAAATGCAAAGAAAACCTCGCCCCCCCCTCAAGACCCCAAAATAACAGCTTCCTTGTTGGTCTATTCAACAGACCAAATGATGGCCAATTCCTTTTTACAAATGTACCCAGACAAAATAGTTTGCTGAAATTTCAAAGGAAACAGATTACCAATGAAGGACCAATTGTTATGAAAATGCACTAAGCAAACGGAATAAAAATCAGTCTCAATCATGCAAAATGATTATTTGAAGATGCTGCCAAAATAAGAAATGGGCATTTGTTTGGTTCTCCAAAGGTGTCTATTAGCAGTGATTGGAATATGTTTACTTTGCTGAGAAAGTTTCCTTTTTGCAAGGAAAAAGTTTATGCTTACGAACGCTACCAATGGCAATTTAAAACACAAACCAACTTTTACCGACTTGGGTCATACTGAAAAGTAAATGTGTGTTGTATTCATTACATAATTGTATTGTTTTTTTCCACTGAATTCAGACCTTTATGACCTGTGACAAAATTACTGAATATTTTAAATCTCTTATGTGTGTATTTTCAATGGAATTACTTGTATTGTGGATTCGATGTGAAGAGATTAATGGGTGAGTACATGGTATTGATACTCTATTCATGCTATACATTAGAGATGTAGATATGAACAGTATACACATATATCTACCCATTTGTGGTTATATAATAAAGTAAAATATTATATATGCCTTCTTTTTCACAACAGGTGTATTCTCATTTAGTATGCATTGATTTAATATGATGAAGCACATATTTTACCACCTACATTTATTACACACACTCACACACATTTTTGGGGGTACATGTATCATTTACTTCAGCTAACTGACCTGGTTGCTTATAACACCGTTTGATTTATAACATGGTCAGGTTCTATGGGTACCAACTACCATGTTATAGTGGGGTCACACTGCAAATGATTGTGTGCTTTGCCATATATATATATATATATATATATATATATATATATATATATATATATATATATATATATATATATATATATATATATATAACTTCCTAATGATGGGGGTATTTTAGGCACAATAAATACCAATCCTCTTACCTGCAAATTTGACATGGATTTTGTTCTCGGGTTTAAAGAGCTGGATGTACTGTTTACATTTAGGAGCAAAATCCTTGACGGCCCATGATCTTAGAATTGTATGGTGATCCTGGAAATTCAAGAAAGAAGCATTATTGACTGAATCAAAGCCATGTGCAGATCAATAAATATTGTCCACAAATAGTCACTTTTGGTCACTAAATGTTTGGTTATTGAGTTTTCACTTGTAGTCTCAACAAATTTGGTCCACAATTAGTCACTTTTAGTCAAAACAAATCTGGTTGATGAGTAGCCACCTTTAGTGACAACAAATCCAGTCCATGAGAAGTCAATTTTAGTCACAATAAATTTGGTCCATGAGAACTCATTTTTAGTCACAACAAATCAGGACAATGACTAGTCACTTTTAGTCATAACGAATCTGGTCCATGAATAGTCACTTTCAGTCACAACAAATTTGGACCATGAGTAGTAATTTTTAGTCACAACAAATCTGATCAATGAGTAGTCATTTTTACTCCAACAAATTTAGTCCATGAGTAGTCACTTTTATGTGACATGTTGAAAAATATTAACTTGGTTTGTGGGTTATGGTTCCAAGGCAGCTGAGGTAAAATGCCTTGTCCAAGAATGCACCACTGCAGCTGACCCAGGTTCATCCACTGTTAGGATTTGAACCAGACACCCTCTCAGTCACAAGTCAAGTGCACTAACCACTGCGCTAACAGCATCCATTAGCTGCCTCTTGGGACTTATGTGGGGGGGGGGCATCAGGCTTATTCTACAAGCCTGAAGATGTTGACATGAATTTATCAATGCAGCCCAGTTTTCATGTATGCTCAATGAATATCATGATATTAAAAATAATATAGCTCTGACAAGGTCATGATCAATTTTCTTATATGAAAATATTTGTCCATGAACAAGTTTATTTTGAAGAACAGTTGTAAAGTTTCAAAACCACTTATGTATGTTTTGTAATTTGTTTTAAAAAAAATTGAAAGCAAAACAAACAAGTCAAATCTTTTAAATTAGTCTGAAGCATTCATATTTAATGGCAATCCATTCAATTTCAGGGTTTTGTAAAACAACAAAAATATCAAATTGTCTGTGTGAAATAGTTAAACATGACTTGTATGTCAGTTTTGAAAGCCACTTATCAAAGGGCAAGGACCTAGATAAAACTACTTAAAACAATCAAGTGAACAAGCCTGAGGGTCACATGACTGAAATACCAGATTTAAAAGCCACTTGTTGAAAGGTCATTGACCTCTTGATAATCAACTTGTCCCTTGGTAACACTACTTGAAACTATCAAGTGAACAATCTCAAGATTTGTATGCCAGATTTAAAATCCAACAGTGCAAAGGTCACGCTCGTTTGACAAGCAATCTGTTTCTTCATAAAACAACTTGATAGAATCAGGTGAGCAAGCCTGAATGTCAAACCTTGAAAATCTAAACAAAATAGTGTTTAAAATCTGATTCTGTGATTATACAGAAAAGTCAAAGTTAATATTCTTTCAGCTGATCTTCCCATGTCTTGCTAGTTTTATTTATACAAGTAAATTACATGAGTAGCAATATGAATTTTTGAGTTTGATGGAGAAGATTAAACAGTCATAAAAGACATACATTTCGCAAAAAATGTAACTTTCTTTAGCACAAAATTGCCTTATATGGGTGCCCCAATTATGACAGTAATATTCACTATTGAAAGATGTATGAATGGGAATTAAAAGCATTGTAAAGAGACTGGCCATGACAGTTTATTCAAGCATGTCTGGACAAGATCTGAACCCTGCATCCATGGGATGTTAGTCTTAGGTAATGACTAACTCTCTATATGAAACATGGAAACATTACATCAGGCCAAAAAAAAAATCAACAAGCTAAGTTTTATCATAAAAACATTTTTTTTATGAATCTCGGCATAAAGGAGTTAAAAACACAGAGAATGTAAGAAAAAAAGAGCTGAAATAAAATTATCACTCAAGCATGAAAAATATGACACAGGGAACTAGTTTTGGTACAGCTGAGTACTTCTAACAAGATGCATCCAAGTAGCAAATTTTATAATTTTGGATTAAATAGGGACCAAAACACAGAGTGTGTATTAAACAAGTAGCTGAATACAAAAAAAAAAACAGACTTGTAAAACATGAACATTAGGCCTGGTATGGTTGAGTAAACTCATTATCCCCCATGTCATGCTTGCATGTAATGAGGTAGTACCCCACTTCTATGGGCTGTGATGTCAATATCATTTAAGGCAAAGCAAGGCAGGTAGTATTTGAGAAAAGGAGAAAAATGCAGTTATACAATAATACCAAATAATGAGGACTTTCTACTCACCTTAAATAATACAGCAGCAAAAACAGAATTTTCAAGATCCAATTTTTAAGGCCAAAAATACACACTCCGGAAGTGGTGTTTCTGTCAGGATTTTAGACTTTTTGGCTTTAAATCTAAAGCAGACTGGTCTGAACTGCACATGCGAGAGATGACTTAGCAAAAAGTAGGATAAGTTTGAGATTTGGAGTAAAAGAAAGGGGGAAATGACATGTCTCAGATACACACGGAAGACAATATGTTATCTTCAAAATGGAGGAAATAATGTAATTTCCTCATGCAAAGAAAATTTCATCTAGAACAAATTTGGGCATGGGAATAAGGTTGAATACCAACAAAATCTATCACATTTTACTTCCTGCATATACAAAAGACAGCCACACATATTTGTATTTTTTTAGTGAAGAAGCAAAACTACTGACTACAACCAGTCCTATTCTGCAATTTTTTTTTAGCTTACACAAGCAAGGTGATAAACTTCAGTAATTTGAAATCTGCCCCATAGCTCATTCTATGATAATTTCATCAGCACCTTCATTTACTGGTTAAATATCTCTGCATAAAAATGAGAGATTCCATATTTGTTCCCCATGTACAATTTAAGGAGAGATGATGACATGATTTTATCTTAATCAAAGAAAAATGGAGGGGGAGGATGAAGCGGTCATAGGTCGATATTTATCTAAATTTCAATACATGTTTCTCTTTTTTCCTGCTGTACATTATTAGAGCTCCACTGAAATCAACATCTCTGACAGATATTTAATCTGTTAATTATTTCTGAGCATACTCTGCTCTTTTTGTTTGTACGAGTATTGTTCTGTGCTTCTTTCTGAAGGGGCATATACATAGCTAGCTTTGTCAGCTTGTATATGTTGAGAAATTGATCTTTGTGACTTATATACAATTTTCCAGAGCTCACATATATTATTGTTTGGATACATCTGCTCCAAAATACGATTTGTTTTCTAACATAAACTTCCTTTTGTTAAATCAGTAGTTTACAGACTACTATGTTAAAGTTCCTATCTGTTCCACGATGCTGTGTAAGGGTACTTAGACCTTCAATGTTTGTGCAGACAAAGGTATTAACTCTTTACCTCAGAGTATATGTCTTTTTTGCCCTTCAATATACATGTAGCAAAGTTACCCAGTGCAGTGCGCTATTAAAAGAACACATGTTACCTATTTGACTCCATACACATAGGCCTGCCTGTTAACTGTTAAGCAGTGTAGTGTATGTTACTTTTAACAGCAATTTTAACCATTTTACATTTTTAGTACATATATATTATGTACGGTAAGGTTTAAGTGTAAAATTAGATCATTATAGCTGTATGATTTATTTCATGGAAGAATTTTTTATGCACTTTAGAAGCTTGAGAGAACTCATTCACTGTCAAGTCAGTGAAGCCGCGTGACCAACCGTAGCTGCCATTTCTCATATTCAAAATTTACAAGCTCTTTGCATCTACATCACTAAATCATCAGAATTTGATAATTTATAAAAATTAATTGCTGCCTTTACCCAAGTTATTAGAGCTTTCATAGCTGTGATTCTAATTCTGAAAACTGAAGTAAATACTGAAAAAAGTCTGTGACTGACATTTTGGAGCGTGGAGAATACGAATGAGTTACTTTAAATAGCAAATATTGACCAGAGCATTAAGAGTGACCATATGATATGATGCAATGGTCATTCATATGAATGAATGTAGTATCTAATAGGGAGGTTTCCCTGAAGGTGGCACTATGAAGACCCACATAAAATGGCTGATGTTTACAGCAGGCATCGAAAGGCGCTTCCATGAGAATGGTGCAGAGACATCAAAAATTGCTGATATGTGAATGGGGAAAAGCTGTCAAAAGGTACTTACATGTGAATGGGGAAGAGGCTTCAAAAGGCGCTTCCAACGTTAAGTTTAAATTTGTTCATGTTATTTACTAAAAGAAACATACATCAAATTTTGCCTATTTTTTTTCCAGCCCTGGATAAAATCTTTCTATAATGCGCTTTGTCCAACACCCCTGGTTATTATTATGAATCTTCATCTAAAAGTTTACAGTTGACGCTCACTATCTCTCTCAAAAAGTAATTAATTGATTCTCTATTTTATATCTTTATTTGACATTTAACTGTACTGATGTTGAAATCACTCCTTCTGAATGTACCCACTCTGCATAGCCCCTACCTTCAATCTCCATCTTTTACAATGCATTCCCTCCTTATCTGTGTTATTCTCATGTTTTAATTTTTCTCAGTCCAGTTTTTTCACCAACAACCTGAATCACTCTATACCTCTCCCCTTACCCTCTCAGGCAAGAAATTAACACATTCATTGCCAAAGATACCCATTTTAAAATCAAACAAAATTTTCATCATGCATTTGTCACTTAAAATTCATCAATTCCAATGACTAACAACCAAGCATGTTGTCAGCTTTTGTATCTAAAAAGTTGGGTGACTTTTTTGAGTATATCATATTCATAAGATCAAGGATTGTGTTTATAATTCTTAATTTTTTTAATGATAAAGAAATAGTAATTCTCCAGCTTCAGATGCCATTGCAATGTGAGTCTGTGGGAAAGTGGAGAAGCTTTATCCTCTTTGTGCTCTATATACACCCCACTGTGACATGTATAGAAATGAAATTTCTTGCAAGCTATACTAAAGGTTAAACAGAGTAAAAGATATTGACAACATAATGTTTATAAACTGCATAACAGCTGAAATGCTTGATGCAGTACATGAGACTCATAACCCACAGGTCATAGGTTCAATACCCACCCAGGCAACATGGAATGGCTGCCTCAACGTGTTCTTAGGAAAGGTACATTCCCATTTCTTGGCATGATATGACCAACAACATATTAGTAGCACTTTTAAAACGAACAAAAATAAAAAACAAAACTGAAAATGGTCATAAATGAAACAAAGGTGACCTACCTTGATTATGACTGAGCTACCTGGAGATGCACACAACAAAGTTTGATGAATTTTAAATGTAACCATGTCAGAGATATTAAGGATGCAAGAAAAAAAAACTGTTGAAAATACAAGTCATTTGAGTGTGAATAATAAGTTATATTGACCTGCTTTTAGCATGGGCAATTTACTGTTATTCCAATGTATCCCCATGAAGATATGCTTAGTAGAGTCCAATATATTTAGAGTAATGAACAAACAAATACAGAAGCCATTTAAGCATGAATAATAGGTTAGGGTTACTCAAATTTTCATGGTTTAAATATTTGCTCGAGATACAACCATATGCTAGTTTATGAGTGTCAGTGTTGGTGAAATAGGGACGAAAGATACTGATGATATGACAAAAGCATAATGAATGAATGAATGAATGAATGAATGAATGAATGAATGAATGAATGAATGAATGAAAATGAAAAACTTCAGTGACATGGAAATACTAAAAATAATTGTAGCAAATAATTTACATTGATGTTGGTGCTAGAAACATTTTTACCTTTGCCTCATCATATTTAAACAAGTGACACAATTGAAAGTTCTATGTTTACCTGTAAGAACTGTTTCTCTTTTATAAAAAACAAATAAATTATTTTGCCATTGTTCTTATAGGTAGGTGAAGCATTTTCCATTGATTCCCTGATATCAACAGTGTGACACAGAGCCAAAGAAGAAGGGCAGTGAATCTGGATCTTGTAATACACAGTAAGTACTCACAGCCTGGCTTTTGTCTGTACAGTTCCTTGGAGCCAATATAAAACATGCTTCTGCTTCTGATATCCTGAAACAGACAGATCAACATCTACACATTTCTTTTTCTGACACTAACTTAGACAATATCAATCATTTGGATATCCTGAAACATAATAATATCTATAAATCTCTGGAATCTTTTTTTTTGGTCATTAATCTAGCTTACACTGACTGACAAGATTGATTATATCTACACTCACTCAGTAATGATAAACCATTCTCAACTTGCTTTTTGAAGTGTGTTGATTTTAAATTGTGTACAGATCTAATCTTTTTGACATTAAAAGTATGTCTCTATTTTATTCGTTATAGGTGAGAATTGTAATCCCCACTATGTCTGACAGAACATGGTATGTCTGTCCACACAAGTTAGAACTGGAGTCCCTACAATGTCTGACAGAACATGGTATGTCTGTTCACACACAAGTTAGAACTGGAGTCCCCACTATGTCTGACAAAACATGGTATGTCTGTTCACACACAAGTTAGAACTGGAGTCCCCACTATGTCTGACAAAACATGGTATGTCTGTTCACACACAAGTTAGAACTGGAGTCCCCACTATGTCTGACAGAACATGGTATGTCTGTTCACACACAAGTTAGAACTGGAGTCCCCACTATGTCTGACAGAACATGGTATGTCTGTCCACACACAAGTTAGAACTGGAGTCCCTACAATGTCTGACAGAACATGGTATGTCTGTCCAGACAAGTTAGAACTGGAGTCCCCACTATTTCTGACAGAACATGGTATGTCTGTCCACACACAAGTTAGAACTGAAATCCTCACTATGTTGGACAGAACATGGCGTGTATTCCAAAAATATGATGGTCACATAATATTGTTATTCAGAGGAGCAATAAAAGTGAATCATGCTGAAGGTCAGGCAGTCTGATCTTGGTATAGAGTACAGGATGTCTTTTAGCAGTATAGGTGTGCTTTGTTTTAGGCTAGACTGTCTTATATTTGTATATATTATAGATGTACTATGTTATAGGCAAAGACGAATTATACTTTTATACACAAAAGGTACTCTTTGTTATAAACCAGGCTGTCTAATATGGTATAGAGTATTATGTTACACTTGTATACAGTATAGGTGTACCTTGTCATATGCTAAGCTGCATTATAATTATGTATACTATAGTTGTACCATGTTATAGGCCTAACTACCTGACACTTGTGAATACTATAAATGTACCATGCATTATGTCAAACTCATACACTTCTGTACACTATAAGTGTACAGCAAGGCTTGCCATATATATGTACACTCTGACTGTCATCAAAGGCTCAAGGCAATTACCAAGTGTCCAAGAATTGAGAATTGCTGTAGCCAGTAATTTGTTGCAATGAAGCCAGGAATGGACTGAAGCGGTATGACAGTGCCAGATCCGTTGTGCATTTGTAGTCTGGGACAAGGAATGCTAAGAAACCAAGCAAATCACCAAACCCAGTCCCAGTGGAAGAGGGTATGGTTCAAGAGAATAGTGACTTAAGAGTGAAAAAGGTGAGTGGCATCCAGTGCTTAGTACCAATACTGGCAATCAAGGATATTATCACCATAGGCAATACAAGAGTCAAGTGCGAACAATGTGGCAAATGACAATTGATACAATACATTTCCATAAATAGGAAAACTAAGATGGATTGCAACTTTTAAAAAGGCACCAAATAGAAAGTATCTGCAAATACTGTTAGGGTTTTCATTAAGAACTGGCTGGTGTCTGAACTGACTTTCAAAATTCTTTCCTGGCTGGTTAAAACTGAAATTTTGTTTAAAAATTCTAAGAAAAAAACTAAACTTGAAAACAAAACACTAAAATTTCTTTAAAATACTATGATTTACATTAAGTCCATGCTGCACATTTAATGGTATAAATTGGAATAGGTGGGTGAATATCGAATTGAATAAAGTGGGTGGGTGGGAGGTATATTTTAAAAAATTTCATATGTGATTGTCAATTTCACTGCATTGTCCTCTAAAATTGCAAGTCTGAAGACTACTTCAAAGAATTTTTAAAAATACATTTTATCTCCAGGAACCTAATAAAAACTCTGAATGGCTTATCCCTTTCCCTCATAGAGTGTATGGCTTTTTATCCCTTTGATATGCATGTAGCAAAGTTACACAGTGTAGTCCGCTATGCATGGGCCTGTTAAGCAGTGAAGTGTATGTTACGTTTAACAGCAATTTTAACCAGTTTACGTTTTTGGTACACATATATTATGTATGGAAAGATTTAAGAGTAAAAAACGGTTGTTATAACTATATAATCATTTTAACAAAAGAATTGTATGTGCTTTAAAATCTTAAAAGAACTCGACCACTATCAAATCATTGGAGCCACGTGGTCAACTGCAGCAGCAATTTTTCATACTCAAAATTTACAAGCTCTTTGTCTGCATCTACATCATTAGATCAGTTAAATTTGATAATTTATAAAAACTAATGGCTTCCTACATTAGTCTCAGAGCCTTTACCAGAGCTATTGAAGCTTTCATAGTTGTGATTCTACTCGAGCAAGTACTGAATGATATGCGAGCGCCATTTTGTTGAATGGAGAATATGAGACATGCACATCCTAGAACTTTAAATAGCATATTTGGACCAGAGCATCAACAGAGACCATTCTCACCAATGGATGTAGTATCTAATAGGGAGTTTTCCCTGAAGGTGGTGATACGAAAACCCTGCTCAAAATTGCTGCTGTTTACAGAGTTACCAAAAGGAGCTTATTTGGACGTCGGGTAAAGTGCCAAAAGGCGCCTGTATGGGATGTTGGTAGAGAGCCAAAAGGCAATTGTATGAGGTAATGGGTTTAGCAATGTAACTTGATGCATTATGTAGAATATGTGTTCCATCTTACCTGCAACGCTGCAGATCTATATCTTTAAGGGCTGATCCCCTGAGGTAGAAAACCCTGTGCGTCCATTTTGGGTCCTTAAGAATCATCTGCATATTGTTGTCCATTTCATCTGCTCCTAGTAACACAACCATGTGTTCCTAAAACACAGAATATTTAGAATTTTAGGTCTACTACAACTGATTTTCTTTATATGTTTTCACTCAGCTTTTTCTTTCAATAGATACACGATTTAAAAATGTGAAACATATTTATGACCAAAAAAAGTGCGTAATTTAAAAATGTGAAACTTATTTACCACTGTACATCAAATATATTAAAACCTTTGCTACTCAAAAATTACATGCCATATATGGAAATTGTGTTATACTCAAAGGAATTTAACAGCAGTGCCTGTTAAGGGAAGTAACTCCTACAGGGTTGTACATGAGTAGCAATGGATGAATAGTCATGCTACACACTCATTCTAGTGTCTTCTACAACTGCTTACTTAAAAGCATATCTCATTAAATGTATCCTCTGAGATGTGTACTTAACTTTTCTTATATATCAAACAATTTTTTATGTAACTGCTTGGTTCTGATTATTCTGATGTCTGTGATTTTAAGCTGGATGTTTACAACAATTGGAATTTGTCATATCGCTTCATCACAATTGTTGCCTTCTATACAATTGTTATGGCTCAAATGAAACAAATCATTTCTTGTTATTTGAAATTTGTGTTTGTACATGGTTATTTCAAACTCATGTGGATACATGCTGATAAAATCTCTCACCCCAAACTTATAGCAGACATCAATTTTGTTATAAGCATGATGAGACATCTAGTGTACTAATGCGAGATATACAAATCCAATGCTGTTTTTACACATGGGCAAAGTACACCATACATACATTGAAATTAAAGACAGTACTGAATTTCATACCTCTAGCTTGGGATGAGCAAAGTACACCATGCATACATTGAAATTAAGAAAAGCATTGTATTTTCAGATGTGCCAACCCTGATGAGTCTGTCACAGTAAGGCAGTTGATTTTTTTTAATAAGATTAGCCAGTTTTCAGTAAGATGTAACAAAATATCAATAACTGACATAATTGTAAAGCTGGAAAATGTAATTAAAAGTTTGATGAAGCGATGATAAAACATTATGTCCAACTGAAAAGTTTATAAAGTACGCCTAGACTTTATTTACTCTTAGTACAGTAGCACAAACTTTAGTTCCAAACCCTATGCAACTCAATTGCTTTTTGCTATCTCTCAACATGACATAATTCTTGGAAATTAATTTCTCACGATGACGGCAATCATATCTCCTGCCATGAGACATACTCAAATTGGCATGTAATATCCAATAAATGCAATGTGTCCTTTCCAGCTTTTATTCACAAGAATCGGAATACTCCTTTTTATTCTTCTGTGTTGATTATTAACACTTTTCTAGAAGCTTAATTTCTCTTTTGTCTTAAACATGCATCACTTTCTGGATGCAAAGTTTTAAAAAAATTTCAATAATCAGCTGTTTGATCATGCAGATGTTTCGCAAGAACAAATAAGTGCAGCTTAAAGCATCTGGGGTGCTGCTGTAAATTTAGTTTGGTTCCCCGACTAATTTCTCCAATTTTAATATAAAACCTGGATCCAAATCCAACACAGATGAACCAATAATCCAAATTTTTTGACACATTTTCCTTTAGTCTTTGCTTGTATGCTGTCAAATCTGTACTTTTAAGGTAATTCTTGTAAGACTTGTGGCAAAATGATAAGGGTTGGCAGGTCTGTATTTCATACCTCTAGCTTGGGATGAGCAAAGAATTCCTGCAAAAAGTCCATAACCGACTCTGTGCTGAGATTCTGAGAACAGACAACAACATGCTTGTTTCCAGCCGCTTTACGCTGTGTGTACTCTTTTCCTGCCCGGCCTCTCTGAATCCATGTCGAGGCAATAATCTGAATCTAAAGAGAGAAAATCAACACATTTAAAATTGAAACAAATTACCAACAAACTGACCTGAAATCGCATAATATATATTCAACTGCAAACAACACATAGTGATATAAAAATTTTGCAAATGGGCCTTCTATCAGATAGGAGGCCATCTCTTAAGCTCCACTTGTTCATGATTGGAAGAAGCAAAAACAAGTAACATGCAAATGAGAGATGACTAAAAACAAAATCTGTCTGAATAACACCATTCTGGCAACAATGAGCAACACCATACAGAATCATAGAAAACAATTTACTACATAATACCCATTCTGTGGGCTTAAAAAAGTATTCTTTCTTAAACAATTTAGGTTATATATCATAATGGTGTGTGTGTGTGTGTGTGTATATATATATATATATATATATATATATATATATATATATATTCTCATTATGTCTGCACAAACTAAAAGAGTAAGCTCCCCT
Organism: Potamilus streckersoni; assembly: GCA_016746295.1. Lineage (NCBI taxonomy): Eukaryota > Metazoa > Mollusca > Bivalvia > Unionida > Unionidae > Potamilus > Potamilus streckersoni. The sequence goes on along the minus strand of JAEAOA010001908.1, from coordinate 1,417,086 downwards.
TTGGCTAAGAAGTGAGTTCTTTCCTCTTTTAATCTGATGCTACTTTCTCTCTTACAACAAGGTTGTACTAAATATAATACATGCAAGATAAAAGTTCAATAGTGACCATTGTTTGGCAATGACAAGTTGCTAGTGTGAAAACGAGTCACACAAACAATACCTGGTTCAGCTGAGCCAAATCCACCTTAAGGCATTGTACCTAAAAGACATACTGCATCAAATTTGTCCACTGTTTTCCATTTATCTCATTCACAATTGATTGGATCAACTTGGAGTGTTACTTCTATATTACTATTTTATTTGGACTTAAATTCAGATTGTTCAATTTAATATTTCTGCTGGTTTATATATAACTTATTTTATTGAAATTTATACATTCTGTATTCTAAAGTTATTTTCTAAAACCTGTTTTAATATTTTTTTTGCAAGTTAGAGATCGCTGTGAACCTAAATTTTCAAGACTAAACAAGCCTTAGTATAGGTTACCTCCCTTGCTTTAACTGGCATACTCTCACATACTGGATGACTCATGTTTAATCAATATTCTATTTTATGGTTTTGAGAAAGTCATTAAATGTTGGCTGTTTTTGTGCTAAATATGTAGCTAATTATGAGGTTAGATTTAAATAATGTGCATACATTTGTAAGGTCGTTAGTGCATGATGCTTTCTAAAAAATTTGGTTTAATTTATGCTCCATACTTTTTGACTACTTTTATTAACAGTGGCAATATCAGATAACAGCCTGTCATCATTTAATCAACATTAAAGAAACTCTCTGTGGAATGTTTTCTATCAAATTTAGTCAAAATTCTGCTGAGCTATTTTTAGTACTTGTGTTTGTGGCAAATATGCATCATCAGTTATAAAACAGCATTTATTGACAGTAAATCATTTAAAGGTTACTATCAATTTAGTAATGATGCCAATATTTAGACCTGCATCATATGAACAAATCTAAGAGACCTTTATACCAGGATTCTTTCTCTCAAATTTGGTCAAAGATTATTTTAGAAGTTATTTAAATAATTTTGCAAAATATATTTTTAGTAATGGAGGCAGATCAGCTTCATTTAAACCAATCTGAAACACCTTCAGATTTGGTCAAAATTTGGTCAATTTTTTTTTAGTGGATATTGACAGGATGAAATTAACAATTGTGCACATATGACAGATGATGAATGATGAATTACGGATGATGAATGACACACAACACTCAGATGACTATGTCATAAGCTCACCTGGCTAATTACAGGACGCATGATGAATTATGGATGATGAATGACACACAACATTCAGATGACTATGTCATAAGCTCATCTGGCTAATTACAGGATGAATGATGAATTATGGATGATGAATGACACACAACACTCAGATGACTATGTCATAAGCTCACCTGGCTAATTACAGGATGAATTATGAATTATGGATGATGAATGACACACAACACTCAGATGACAATGTCATAAGCTCACCTGGCTAATTACAGGATGCATGATGAATTATGGATGATGAATGACACACAACACTCAGATGACCATGTCATAAGCTCACCTGGCTAATTATAGGACAAATGATGAATTATGGATGATGAATGACACACAACACTCAGATGACCATGTCATAAGCTCACCTGGCTAATTACAGGACAAATGATGAATTATGAATGATAAATGACACACAACACTCAGATGACCATGTCATAAGCTCACCTGGCTAATTACAAGACGAATGATGAATTATGAATGATGAATGACACACAACACTCAGATGACAATGTCATAAGCTCACCTGGCTAATTACAGGACGCATGATGAATTATGAATGATGAATGACACACAACACTCAGATGACTATGTCATAAGCTCACCTGGCTAATTACAGGACGCATGATGAATTATGGATGATGAATGACACACAACACTCAGATGACTATGTCATAAGCTCACCTGGCTAATTACAGGATGAATGATGAATTATGGATAATGAGACACACAACACTCAGATGACAATGTCATAAGCTCACCTGACTAATTACAGAGGACAGATAATGAATGATGAATTACGGATAATTACTGACACACAACACTCAGATGACCATGTCATAAGCTCACTTGGCTAATTACAGGACGAATGATGAATGATGAATTATGGATGATGAATGACTCACAACACTCAGATCACTATGTCATAAGCTCACCTGGCTAATTACTGGACGAATGATGAATTATGGATAATGAATGACTCACAACACTCAGATGACAATGTCATAAGCTCACCTGGCTAATTACAGGATGAATGATGAATTATGGATGATGAATGACACACAACATTCAGATGACTATGTCATAAGCTCACCTGGCTAATTACAGGATGGATGATGAATGATGAATTATGGATAATGACTGACACACAACACTCAGATGACAATGTCATAAGCTCACCTGACTAATTACAGGATGAATGATGAATTATGGATGATGAATGACACACAACATTCAGATGACTATGTCATAAGCTCATCTGGCTAATTACAGGATGAATGATGAATTATGGATGATGAATGACACACAACACTCAGATGACTATGTCATAAGCTCACCTGGCTAATTACAGGACGAATGATGAATTATAGATAATGAATGACTCACTACACTCACTTGACCATGTCAAAAGCTCACCTGGCTAATTACAGGATGAATGATGAATGATGAATTATGGATAATGAATGACACACAACACTCAGTTGACCATGTCATAAGCTCACTTGGCTAATTACAGGACGGATGATGAATGGTAATTATGGATAATGAATGACTCACAACACTCAGATGACCATGTCATAAGCTCACTTGGCTAATTACAGGACGGATGATGAATGGAAATTATGGATGGTGAATGACACACAACACTCAGATGACCATGTCATAAGCTCACTTGGCTAATTACAGATGAGCTCAGGATTACAGCTGAAGAAATTTTTAATATCTTAAATTGCTGAAGATGCCACCAACATGGCTTGTAAAATGGCTACTATATATTACTCCCAACTAATGTAGTCCAAACAAAAATTATGGTCTATATTACCTACCTGAAATGGAATAAAAGCGAATGCGACACAAATCATGAGGATCATAAAAAGTCGGCTGATCCAGATATCAGGTGCTATGTCTCCATATCCAACAGTCGTAAAGGTGACAATCACATAGTAAAAAGCATCAAACATGGACAGGACTTTCATTGGGCTGGCCCTCTGTATGTGATGTACACCACAAACTCTGTAACATAAAATGTTATAACAGTAATGTTCTTCACAGCATATTTTCTGTGACAACTCTTTAGTGAATAGCATGTGTAGGAATAAGGTATTTGATGTTTAGCGAAGCTCAACTTGCAAGTATGTGTTTGTATCAAGACTTGTAGCAAATGTTTATAAATATCTTCAAATATACAGGAAATCTTATCACAGAACTAAAGCTTAATGCAAACAATTAAATGACCACTGCAAGGAGTGCTAAAGTAGAAGTAAATTACAGTATTCACACTGTTGGATATTGTGTAGTCATTCACTTAACTAAATTACATTATCTGCATTGTTGGATAATATGGAGCCATAACTGAATTAAATTACAGTACTTGCAATTTTGGATAGTATGGAGTCATAACTAAATTAAATTACGGTATTCACACTGTTGGATAATATGAAATCATATCTAAGTAAATTACAGTAACTGCATAGTTGGATAACATGAAATCATATTTTAGTAAATTACAGTATCTGCACTGTTGGATATTATGAAATCATACCCAAGTAAATTACAGTATCTGCACTATTGGATATTATGTAGTCATACTTGAAATATGGTGTTCACATACTTGTTGCTGGTCTTGCCCGCAATATCCAACAATACAAAAACTATAATTACTGTTCACTACAACAAAGAACATATACATGAAATTCAGATCCAGAACATTTAAAAAAAACCTCATGTACTGCATTTTGAATTCCAGCTAGATGTGTTTGTAAATTGTGTATTTGTCATACTGCTGACAAAAAATCCTACATCCTGATAAAGTTTGCACAGATCATTTTAGAGGCAGACAAATATCTAGTAAGGTCATTGCCATATGAATGTAATTATGTATGCCAAACATTATTTGTTTGGGTCAAATGTACTTAAGCATGCTAAACTTAATTTGTTGGGTCAAACACATAATTATGCATGCTAAACTTTATTTGCTTTGCTCAAACAATTCAAATTTAAATGTGCTAATAAGATTTTTTTACAAAACAGGTCCAATTATTTAAAGTCTCTGTTAGTAGCCTAACCTGTTAATGAACATGAAAACAGATTTAAAGAAATGACAATTGGCTACTCACAAGTCTGGACCATAACAAATTGGCCAAGTCACAATGAGCTCATGAAAATATCCCATCCAAGTCATTTGTATGTCAAACAACATGTTTTTTGCTGGAAAATTTAATTTCTACTCAGAACACATTTTCCAGTCAGATAAAATTAATGAGACCATGCTGTGAAATGTTTAAAACAGATTGCCTACCAATGATGGATTTTCTTGTTTTGTTTGATGTTGGCATAGCAAAACCACTAAAATTAAAATTCCTGCAATTAGCACAGCACATTTCTAATATTCTCTTTATCACATATTGAAAATAACTGAATTTACAGAACTGATTGCAAAACATAGGTGACTATGAAATACATGTGAATGTCAGACATCGTTGTTCTATCTTATACATTATATCAAGAAGTCGTTTTGTGATGGCCTAAGTGTAGGTGTAATAACAATGAAAATGAAATGGTTCCCAAAACCTGATGCAACTTATACTATGTGATTCAAATAGATTCAAGCAGTGTTCGAAATAGCCATCAGCTGCTACCCCATGGACAGCAGCATTCAGTTTGGCTGACCAGATTTTTCACTAAGTATCCCATCTGGTCAGTTAATTTATGAGGGTAAAAAGTTTTCAATCATGTTTATTGAGATATGAAAAGTTTCATACAACATTCTTTAATAATTGTACATAAGCTGTGATGCTTGTGCTTATCCGTGACATCAAATCTCCAACTATTTCTGTAAGCAACAAGGTGATTGGTCAAAAGAATATAAAAAAATTTTTTAACAAGTATTCTCAAGTTATGTTTCATTAAATGTCTTATATATTCATCTTACAACATGGTTAATAATGATCTATCAATATTCTCCAAGAGAAAATAAATACAATTTCATCATGTCTCTGTCCATAACTGTCTAATAATTACAAAATAAAATAAAATTAGATGAATGTGACTGGCAGAAGAAAGAGAATAACAGATGGCCAGTTAGCTGTACATGAATAATTAATTTCATGTAAATTAAATATAATTTTTGAATCAATGATATTTCTACATTTCAGTTTGTCAAAAAATAATATCGAGAAAGGAAATAATTTTACAATATAAAACTTCAAACTTTTTTATTTTTCAACCCATCATATCATACATTTGACTAACCAATTACAGTACTACACGTTTATTTGATATCCTTGAGGTAATATTGTTGACGTAAGTGGATGTTGAGTATGTGTGTATCCTGAAATAGAAGTCAAATTTAAGTGAAATTTGTCAGGGGGAGACCTATTGTCAGCGAGTAGGATTTACACAGAGAAAATAAACATTAAAAATTTTGAATAAATGAAGACAAGATAAGTGAAACAAATCTGTACACTGACAGCTTACATTTAGTGTTTTCTTTGTGGCATGCAATCCATAATGCATTAGGTACTGTACATGGACATGATAAATCCATGAATTTGAGTGTAATTCACATTAAAAAATTCATGCATCTGGCAAGTCCTGTTACAAAACACAAATAAATTAAGATATATATATATATATATATATATATATATATATAACAGTCCTCATCTGATTTATAATGTGTCAATTAACATGCATTACTAAACAATTAACTCTGATATTCATTGTTGCTAGTAGCACATAGCTATATAGTTTTTGTTTACATGCTCTATGGACATGTACTTAAAATTAGATTTTGAAGGGCCTGTGACAAAAAAATGTAGTCATCATTCTAAGTCTACCAAGTGGATGAGGTTTATTATCAAGGAAATAAAAACCTGTCAAAAAGTTAATATTTTTCATCAATGTCTTTGTGAAATATCACACTTTCAACCTCCCCTATTGCATGATATCTAGTTTTAAAGGATTGTAAATTTATATTGCATTTTACGCCGATGTTAGTTGCCATAATAAGCATAAAGTTACTTTTTTTCCTGCAAAAAAGGAAACTTTCACAGCACTCTTTAATCACTCTGGAAAATGTCCAATCGCCCAGATTCCATTGCATCAATGCAATTTTGGTGCCCACATGCTGACTTCCTTTAATGACAGTGTTTACTGAAGTTTGTGGCAAGTTGGCCTTGATGATGGGTACATGCATTATTGAAGTAGCTGTGAAAGGTAAACTTTGAAGAACCAAACAATTGCTGGTTTGTTATTGTGATGCAACATTAAAGCCTGGCAGCAACATCAAAGAATTGCAGAACAATACAGATCTGAACTGGCAGCTTGTTTACATAAACGATTAGAAAACAAAGAATTTGTTCAATTTAGGACGTAAGGCTTCTGTCAACATATACACTTATCTTTAATGTCAAAATTGGTAGTGACAATAGTTCATGGGCCTGGTACTTTGCATTGTCATCAACATAGGTGGCTTGTTGATATAAGTGTTTAGGACTGTACAATGACTTAATTTTGGACACATGGACCCTAGCAGTATTGAATTATATCCAGAACTGTTATAATGAATGGTTTTATAACAAAAGAGAGGTTACTTTTCAAATACCAGACACAGTTCAAGTAAATAGGAACATATCAGTAAATCTAAATTTAAGAAATCCATTATATTAACAAATGGGATAATGAGTTCTGAAGCAGACCAGCAACCTTGCAGGTAGCTGAAATATCCTGCAATTAAAAAAAAGATGTACACTGTATTTGAGTACAATAAGAGTTGATACATACGTAGTGTATATAAGACACAGAAGGACTACTGTGAGAAGAAGCATTTGCTGTGAAAGTGTCACAGAGATTGTCTGGAATTTTTGCCTGGTAAGGTGAAGATCGTTCTGAAAAACAAATAAACTCGATTGTAAAATTATTCTACATAAATATGTTAAGGTTGTTTCCAGCCAAATAAATAAAAAATTTCAAACTTAGGAATTTCTGATTGCAGCATTTGATTCAAGAAATTAAAGTATATTTCTGAAGTGAAATAAACACAAAGTAAGTCAGGCTGATAGAGAAAGAAATGGACTGGATAGCACCATATGCCACTTACAAAATTTATGGCAGGGTATAAAAATTTTTACAACTAAGTGGTAAATTGCACGTAAAACATAGTAATGCTAAAAAAGTAATGCTTATAAAACATACATCCCTCACTGCACATAAAAATTAGTTTGATAATGGGATCAATTGCTTTAATGGGATGGAAATATAATCAGATCACCTTAGGTGTATACAAAAATGTGGACCAAAATATCATGTACAACAAGTCATGTTTGCTTAATATTGCTGACTGTTTCATTAACCAATTCCCCATGTGCAACATAACTAGAAAATGGCAGCATTAGCAGCACACTCTAATCAAGTCATCTGCATACAGAAGCAAAATATATATTGGGGCATAAAGAAAAAAAACTGATGGGACTGACAGTTTTAACCCATTCTATCCTGTTAACCTATTTCAACTGCAGTGCCTGGTTCCTGAAAAGCAATTATAAATACACTGTGGTAAAACGGACAAAATTGTGATAACCTTCACCATGTTTACTAAAAATATTGGATCATTGTTATTTATTTTTAAAAGTATATAAAACTGTATTTCTGAAAAGGCAATAAAATTTGCATCCCAGTGATATATGTTTTGTTAAAATTTACCAATGTACAAGCTCACAACTGAAATATAGCTTGAAACAAAAAACAAAAAAAAAAACTTGCCATGATCTTCAGCGAATCTTTTCTTCATGAAGATGAATGAAATCCTCCAAATATTATTGCAATAGAATAAAGATTGTATCAAGTATCTACGTATGTATCAGCACTGTAAGTTCAAACGTTATAATTTAAATTTTAAAAAATCTTTGTTAAGTTATGCAGCAGGAAACTGAGTAAGGATGGGCAATTGCAAACAACTCCCTTAAATAATTCGGAGATGTGCTGTAAACTGAATTAATTCAAGGGCTCACTGGTGTGACGGTTCATGCCAAGTACAGTTAAAATACAACACACCTTGGTAAAGCTTTGTTGAAACCAAAGTCTGCAATCAGAGGCAGGACCCCTGTCAGGAAACTGCTGAATCCTGAATATTGAATTTGTTCAAAATCGCTTCACTGCAAAGCTGCATGCCATAATTGGTTGAAATTCTATAAACCTTGGTAGAATTATGATGAGGAAAAGTTGGGTGGTTGAGCAATCAGGGACAATAACTCTTGTAAATGCTTTCAATATAAGCTTATCAAATTCATTCAAAGTCTCATCAATACAAAGTCACACACCAAATTTGGTTGAAATCCAACAACAGTTGAAATCTGACAATGCTTGACAAAGTTAAATTGCAGCAACTAATGTCTGCACTATGGAAAATCAAGGGCCATAACTCCTCTAAAAGATAACAATAAAGGCAGGAACTGAACCATTTCAAGGTCTTCTTGATATAAACACAAAAATGTCTTTTAATAATTCCCACTTTATTGACAAACATACATGATAATTATAGGCTTCGTTTACTTTGTTAATTGGTGACCTAACTACATTTTCGCTTTCAAAACATTTACAAGGAACAAAAGACTTTATGCCAAAGGTATCATTTTGCAAACTTTTATACTTGTTAATATATAAGGTCCTTGAGCAAGATAAACAAGAGTGACAAGCTAGCTGAGTTTCTTTATATTTTTTGTTTAAAGATAATAGAAAAGTTAAGAGTAATGATGTTATATTATGTTAAAAAAAACAACATTATGTGGTAGTAGTTAATTTGTGTTTTATTACAATCAAAACGATCCACACCTCATATTTTATTTCTGAAAAGAAGAGTTTAAAAAAAGTATCTCCTATGACAAAAGTAAATTTACAATTGACTTTACAATGACAATGAAATGTTACATCATTATTACAATACTTACAAGTATTTTTTCCAGGGCTTTCTTTGCAAGCCAGCAGTTTAGAAAATGTGGCACAAATAAGTCTTTCAGCATTGAAGGATATGCTAGCTGAAAAAAAAATGTAAACAAAATAATTTAATCACTCCCACAACTACTCTATGCCACACTTCTCTTGCATACACATAAATGTTCATTTACAAGCTTATTCAAGTTTGTTCCTGCTAATCCCATTATACTTTTGTGAAACAGTAACTATTTGTGAATTATCAGCTCTGTTACACACACTATTTAACAAAAAAAAAAACAATTGCCAAAAAAATGGCCAATTATTCTGACTGGCCATAGTAGCTGTCTAAACTTACCTTGACCTGATCGTCCTGTCTGACGATAAAAGCTATGCAAAGTGACCTGGACTTGATGCTCCTGACTGTCCATATTAGCTATGTAAAATGATAATGACCTCATCCTGACTAGCAATAATAACTATTTAAGAATCAATGAGGTGGTGGTTTTATGGGTTTAATGCCATTTTGCAGCAATGATGGGTGATGCATGGCAGCCAGAATATTTGGTGGAGGAAGAACCAGGGAGAATCCTTGGAAGAATCACCAACCCATGGCAAGCTACTGGCAAGCTTTCTCACATATCCACATTGCTAAAAGCTATAATGTGCAACCCACTTTAGTTAATGACAGATTGAAGGATGGAAAGATAGATTAATGAACAATAGATATGTCTAAAATTAATTTAAAAAAACAAATAATATTTGAAAGTATCTGAAGACATGGTAATCAGCACTTGTCGTTCAGCTTCATGGTGAGATAAACAATGGTAAACTGACCTCCTTGTAAGCATGCACAACATAGACGACTTTTAAACTGGCAAACTAATGACAAGGATGACAAGAATAGAAAAGTAACACCAATTATTCATCTCTGTGACAGAGAAATCTCAGATTGGGCATTCCTTTCCTCAGTAAGCATGTGCCAAGATGGTTGGTTGATTCTGACATTTTGATGCTGTCATATTATCATTAGAAACATGGTGTCAGCATTTTCCACACATTTCTATTTAGTAATTAAAATAGATATAATCAGAAATAAAATACAGGACAATTAATCTTTTCCATTTCTCTTTTCTAAAGCAACATTTATATTTTCTGAAGTCATATTTATTTACTTATCTTGACTGAACTGCATAAAAAACACAACATTATCCCTGTGATTTTTTTTTATCCAATTGTTAACTGTAACCTAGATTCCATTGGTCTAGTTAATTAATGACAGGTGAAACAAAGAATGAGATACAGGTTGTGTGCCCTCCCCTTCTATTTTACATACAGCTCACTAAGCTAATGCCATCCAATCCAAAAGAAAATGCCAGACATTGTTAATTAGTTGCAAAACACCAAAGTGACCACACCTGTATTTGTTTTCTACAAACTGCAGTCTTTTTTTGAGTCTGTGGATTTGCATCAGATCTGGCAATTTTGCAGATCATCCTATCATTACAAAATTACTTTAATGAACAGGAAATCTAAAATCTTTAAAACATAAAAATGATTGATGTCAGGTTGTTATAAATTGGATAACATTTTTAGATACCATAAAAAGATAAAATATTTTTATGACATAGAAAAAGAATAATACCAGCTTTTAGATGGAAAATTGAAGGAAAAAGCGCTAACACCTATATAAATGCATATGATTCTTCCTGTGGAAATTGTATCTGTACTCTGTAAACATTGTATCTGTACTCTATATATTGTATCTGTACTTTGTATACATTGTATCTGTACTCTGTATACATTGTATCTGTATTCTGTATAAATTGTAGCTAGTCTGCATATATTGTATCTGTACTCTGTTTACATCCTATCCGTACTATGTACACATTGTATATGTACTTTGCATACACTGTATCTGTACTCTGTTTACATCCTATCTGTACTATGTACACATTGTATATGTACTTTGCATACACTGTATCTGTACTCTGTTTACATCCTATCTGTACTATATACACATTGTATATGTACTTTGCATACACTGTATCTGTACTCTGTATACATCCTATCTGTACTATGTACACATTGTATATGTACTTTGCATACACTGTATCTGTACTCTGTATACATCCTATCTGTACTATGTACACATTGTATATGTACTTTGCATACACTGTATCTATACTCTGTTTACATCCTATCTGTACTATGTACACATTGTATATGTACTTTGCATACACTGTATCTGTACTGTTTACATCCTATCTGTACTATGTACTCATTGTATATGTACTTTGCATACATTGTATCTGTACTCTGTTTACATCCTATCTGTACTATGTACACATTGTATATGTACTTTGCATACACTGTATCTGTACTCTGTTTACATCCTATCTGTACTATGTACACATTGTATATGTACTTTGCATACACTGTATCTGTACTCTGTTTACATCCTATCTGTACTATGTACACATTGTATATGTACTTTGCATACACTGTATCTGTACTCTGTATATATTGTAAACACAGATGATGCATAATGGATGACACATGACTACATACAGTGTCATACCAGTCTGATAAGCTGATAAAATGCAATTTGCATGAAGGAACTTATCAACTGTTCAAATATTTGCTTTGTATTTTGCATCTAGAATTTGTGGACTTCATAGCAAGCTTTGTGGTCCCCATCAACATTAAAATCATGGGTAAATCATACAAACGTGAATATGGAATAAATGGTGTGAACACTGTTGTTATTCAAAACCAGCATCATAGAAATTCCTTTCTTATGAATTTTTTCATTCTCCTAATGGATATTTCTAATAATGTATATGTTCTGCAACCCATTTCCAATGTTTTGTCACTTTTCTAAAATCAAAAGCTGTTTGAACTCTAACAAATACTTCCTGGTGAGGCAGTTGATTTTTTTTCCCCATAATGTAGACCAGCTTCCAGTACTGTGTAACAAAATATCATGTGCTACTACTGTCAAGTTGTAATACATTCATTTAAAAAGTTCAGAAGTGTGATTCAAGACTGATGCATAATGGTAAACATGTTCAGCTAGAATGGTTATAAAGTATGCTGAGACCCTAATTACCTCATGGAGAGTTTCACAAACTGCAGTTCTAAACCCTAGAAAGCTCAATAATTTTTTATTTTCTTTCAATGTAAGCCTTGACCTCTTATTCAATATTTCACTACGATGACACACATCTCTCCCGTCATAAAACATATTCAAATAAACATGTGGTATTCAAAATGTGGAACTGTTGCCTTTCCTCATTTTTAACCACATAAAATCTTAATATTATTTTCTACTGACTATAAAAACTATTTAAAGGGTTTATTGTCTCTTTTATCTTTAGCTAATATCACTTGCTAGATGCAATTTTAAAATAAAATATAAACAATCTGATCTTGCAAATGTTTCACATAAAATAAATATGTGCAGCTTGAAGTCTTGAGAAATTATTCTGGTTCTCAGAACAATTCCAGTGACTCTAATATGAAATCCAGATGCAAATCAAAAACAGACAAGCTAGTATCCAGATCTTACAACAATCATATTCCCATAATTTTTGCTTTTGTTTCCCAAGTCTGTATTATAAGGGTCATTTCTGTAACACTTATAGCCATACTGCAAGTCTGAAAACTCAACATAAATTTTCATCATATTTACAGTCTTTCTTGTGAAATAAAAATCAAGCGAGTGTGATCAAGACATTTCCCAAAATTTATTAGCTTTCCATCCACCACTCCAAACCCCATTAGATAATTTCCTGTACTGTGTTATCCAACACCGTAAATACTCACTGTGGCAATAAGAGGAACTGATGTGATGAATTCGAGTACAAAACTGCCATGAAAAAATACCTCACATCTTGTTCCCTAGAAAAAAAACAAAAACAAAGTACATTATTTTTGGTTTGCATAACAGAAACATGAATATTCTGCATGGAAAGGTGACAAATGAAAATACTATATATTTTTACTAGCATTTTCTACAATCAATAATGAAATGCAGTGTACATGAAACTACTATATCTATGGTCTATATATTGAGCCTAACCTCCAAATAATATTCCAAATCTAGACAGGGTGCGATAAAAACAAAACTAGAGGAATGATCAACAATTTTCTTACATAAATATATTTTTATCCTTCCTATTTCCAACCCTGTACTATGATGGAGACGAATCTCTTGTAAAGGCCAATAACTTTTCCAAAAATAACGTAAGTATGATGATTTGTCTAAGATAATTATATACCAAGTTTTACAGCAAGCCATATAAGTCTAAAGGGCAATAACTCTTCCAAAAATAATGCAAGTATGATTTGTCAAAAGATAATTATGTACCAAATTTTACAAAGTCTAAAGGGCAATAACTCTTACTAAAACCCTGGAAGCACAAAGACCTGTCAATAAATGTATCTCGATATAATGACCATACTATGGGCCAAGTTTCATAGCAATGGCCAAAATATGCAAGTTTAGTTGTGCTAACAAGAGTGTGTTGTACACTACATTAAGGTACAAAACCAAATGAGCAATAACAAATATTGTGGATTGTTGATATGAATACCTCCAAGAAATGCCCATAATATTTAGTTTTAAAGTAATCACAAAAAAACTGACTAGCTGCCATTCATTACATTAAGATACAAAACAAAAGGGGAATAAGTTTTTACCAAAAATTGTCTAGCAGGATTTGTCAATATGCACATCTTCATGCAATGACCATAAAATCTACCAAGTTTAAAAGACAATCCATCGAAAAATGTTGGACTGGAAACACTAACAAGGGACAGATAAACACATGTGGCCAGGTATTACTAAAAGAAAAAAAAAGTACAATAAGATCCATTGCTTTTCTGTTCATGTATTCTTTCTTATTATCTGCATGAAGATTTGGCACATGAATTGTATAAAATGTTTTTCAATATTTTCAAGCAAAAGACTAAGAAAAAAAACAAACAAAATATTGCAGTGAATTTCTTGATACAAATTTTTTCATAAAGCTTCTTGGCAACATCATAATACAATACACAGCTCAGTCTAAAAGAAGTGTAAAATAGTTGAAACAATCTTGTTAAATTCCAATTATCCATACATTAAAATAAAACATTACTAAACTGACTGAAATGCTTTTCATTATAAATAATTTTAGCAAGCATTTGTAACAAGCATTTAGATTGGATAAAACTATATCAAGCATTTGTAACAAGCATTTATACTAGGTAAAACCATATCAAGCAACACAAAAAATAATTATTAGTTCACAATAAAGAAAAATGTGCATCATTCATGTACCATTCTATTTTGGCATTATTTGTATAGAACAGATGAAAAATAGTGATGTTAATTATTTCTTGACATTCATTATCTTTTGTACAGATTTTTAAAAAATCTGCATCTGATATTTTATTGGATTCAAGGAAATCAAACACTTTTGCATTTCTACCCCCATTCATTATAATTGATTTTAAACTTAATAAAAACTGTAAAATATCATATTTATAATTAGTGCATCACAACACTAATAATTAAATAATACTTACTGACAATTTAACATATCCAATGCAGCAGGAACAGAAACATGACAATAATTACAAAGCATTTTGTAAACAAAAATTAAACAAGATTATTGTGATATATATTTAATTTTTTATTACTTGTTGACTTTTCTTAACGAATTTGTTATATACATCTGTACAATGGGAACCTGACCTTGTCCAAAATAAAATTCTTTGTTTAATGGACCAGTAACATTTATTTTGTAAACAACACACATAATATTTAGATATTCTGATTATTATCAATGAAGGTAAACAAGTTTGTTTTGGTGTGGGTAATGGGCATCAGATTTCCTCTTGGAAATCCCAGAATTACTGAATGTTACAGGAGACTATTTTTGTGTTTTAACTTTTTTATATAATGTTGTTTACCTTAATAATTTCTCTTTCTTGCTTTAAGGGGTTGTCCATAAAGGACATCCACAGATAACACCTGTTTTCCTATTTTAAAAAAACCTTTGTCTGCTTTTGTCTGCATATGGCATGTGCAGGCAGATCTGGGTCTATGCAGTTTTGTTAAAGCAATTAGAAGGACAAACAATACATGTGTTATTCTCACCTCTTTCATTCTAGCTTTTATTTCTTTTTCATTATAAAATATTACTGACATATACTGTTTTTTGTTAATTTTCTTTTCAAGAATGTGCCAGTTCATTATTATCATAATTGACATGTGACCTTTTATTACCATAATTGAAATGTAACCATTTGTTATTATCATAATTAAAATGCACAGTTCTGTTTAATATAGAGGATTAGTAGAGTAATTTTCTGTTTGGTTTCCAACACTATATTTTTTGCAAACAATTGTTTATTAAAACACTGTAAAATCCTACCATTTACCATGGTTACTGATGTTTTCATCAACTACGTCTTTTAAGTAATTTTTATGTAAAAAAAAATTTTGTCTTCGGCAGAATCAAATCCACACAAAAACTCATGATAACTATATGTAAACATTTTTTTGGTAAAGTTTAAGAATTTCATATTCCTAAAACTGTTTGTGAATGCCCATTCTCTCCCTTTCCTGCAAGTATACATGTTTAAGAAACGCCAAGTATTGAATATTTTTAAAGCACATTTTGTAATGTCATTAGATTGGCTATGAAGACAAACACACACACACACAAACAAAAGTAAAACCAATACAAAAAACAACAATATGCAATTTTCTCACCTTGGCAATATAGATATAGAGGAGAGCTTTGACAAAAGTCACCAGGGCCAAGGTCACTTGTATAATCCACAGAGGGAGGGGTCTATTTACCCACAACAACACATACCTACAGCAAACAGCAAAAACAAAACAAAATTCAAAACTAAAAACAAAATGACTTCTCTACTTGGATTTTAGTATATGCATGCTGTAAAATGCAACAAAGAGTCTGATTAAACACAGTGTCTCACCTGTACACTGTCATATGATGAATCTCCAACTGTACCTGTAATTAAGAGACTCCCTCTTTTGAGCCTACCCTTGTTTAGCATTAAATTAGACATTTCAAGAACTAAATCTAAAACACTTTATGAATGACCTAAATATATAGCATGTGTAAATTAATATATGTACAGATATGTACAAAGGTACAAATGTTTCTACAAACATGTACACAGGTTACCAATGTATCTGCATTATAATGAAAGTATTATAATAAAGGAAAACTATGCTGACAACAATGATGACATGTTATAAAAATCTGAATTATAATAAAGGTATTATAATAAGGGAGAGTTGTCATGACAACAATGATGCAATATTATATTAGAAATTGCATTATAATAATATTTAAGGGAGATTTGTACCAACAATAATGATGCTATGTTATATGAAGAAATACATTATAATGAATGATGTTATAACAAGGGCAAATTGCCAAAGTAGACAGTAACTATGACAAGCAATCAGCTGACTTGAAAAAAATGGGTATTTTTTTATTTCTTAAAGCATAGCCTGTAATAATGACTGAACTAAGAACCTTCACTTCTTGAATCAAAGGAAACTTTTCATTCTGCTGCTAAAGTAAATGCAGTTCTTTAAGAATCTTGAGGTGCAAATAGGAAATAAAAGCATTTTAAATTTAAAAATATTTCAACAAACCTCTATGCTAAAACAGATTTTCTACCATTTCTTAACATGGGCCTTGGGATCTTTGAATGGAATATGTCCGTGTTTAAATGAAATTAACTAGGAATTTTTAGAATAAATAACAAACAAGACTGCATGTGTATTAACCAGCTAAGGACACTGTTTTAATGCCATCAAGCTGTCAGTAAACAATGTCATAAGCACATATTAGCTAATCAATATGTAATTTGGTTCACAGAAAGGATGAACTAAAAATTTAAAATGTAAAGCAATTTTGTACATCTTTTAGTACGTTATAGTGATTTTCATAAATTACCTGAAAACTGATAGTCATACAACATTATCATAGTAACCTGAACTTTACTGATATATATATGTGTGCATCAAATAACCAGATTACAAGTCAAAATTTGTGTCCCATGATGATTCAGACTTAAATGTGGTCATACAATCATATTCACATTACGCTGTGTGTGTGTGTGTGTGTGTGTGTGTGTGTGTGTGTGTGAGAGTGTTTTGATCCATTGTGACCTTGAACCCAATGAATATTAAAGATGCTGTCAATATCTAGGTTTAACTTACGCCTGATCTGAAAAAGTATACAACCAAATCTATTTGCAGAAATGACAACCCTTAATAACCTGCAATAGGAATGTTAGCAATAAAGTATTGGAATCCAAACACAATAATAGGATTAATTCACAATGTACGCACTAAACCTCATTTATTAAAAGTGGTTTTTTTTTCTGATATGGTGAAATCATTGGGGAAAAAATTTAAATTTTGTTGGTATTAATAAATTAAACCTGAATGTCATGCACATCCTGTTTGACTGCATATCCTGCTTGGCATTTTTGTAGCATACTGCATGTTTTAATCTAGCATTTGTTTTGACATCATGTGAATCAAGGTAATAGCACTGCCTTCTCGTCTCCCTGGTCATAATCTGACTGTTTTTGTGATGAAAGAATTTAGCTACAGTATCATGACAGAAATCAGATATTATAAGCATTTTAGTGATCTAGAGATACTAGTGTCCAAATTGTGGTTGCCTTATAGAAAACGTTATTTAACTTCAGAAACAGGATCTGATAAAGTGCATAATTTGAGGTTAAAATAAGAATGATTTTGACAAGGAAAAAAGATTGGCTGGTGTACCGTCTATTAGCAGATCAGGATCTATTCCATTTACATACAGTCATATGGTACATACTCACATACAATCATATGGTACATGCACACATACATTCATGATATATACACATGTATAATCATATGATATACACTCATGTACAATCATATGGTACATACATACAATCATATGATATATACTCATGTACAATCATAAAGTATATACTCACATAAAATCATATGGTATATACTCACATACAATCATGATATATACTTGTGTACAATCATAAAGTATATACTCATATACAATCATATGGTATATACACACATATAATCATGATATATACTCATGCACAATCATAAAGTATATACTCACATACAATCATATGGTATATACTCACATACATTCATGATATATACTCATGTAGAATCATAAAGTATATACACATATGCAATCATATGGTATATACTCATATACATTCATATGGTATATACTGTGTACAATCATAAAGTATATACTCACATAAAATCATGATATATACTCACATACAATAATATGGTATATACTCACATATATTCATATGGTGTATACTCAAAGACAATCATATGGTGTATACTCAAATACAATCACATGGTATATACTTACATACAATCACATGGTATATACTCATGTACAATCATATGGTATATACAATCATATGGTATATACTCACATACAATTATATGGCATATACTCACATACAATTATGATACATGTGTATACATACAATCATATGGTATATACTCACATACAATCATGTTATATATACTCATGTACAATTATAAAGTATATACTCACATAAATTTATTTGGTATATACTCACATAAATTTATTTGGTATATACTCACATAAAATTGTATGGTATATACTCACATATAATCATATGGTATATACTGTGTACAATCATATACAACCATATGGTATATACTGTGTACAATCATAAAGTATATACTCTCATAAAATCATGATATATACACACATACAATCATATGGTATATACTCACATTCAATCATATGGTATATATTCTCTCATATACAATCATGATATATACTCACATACATTCATATGGTATATACTTAAATACAATCATATGGTATATACTCACATACAATCATAAGGTATATACTCATATACAATCATATGGTATATACTCACATATAATCATAAAGTATTTACTCACCTACACTCATACATATATGCTATCACAATCATAAAGTATATACTCACATACAGTAAAACCTGTCTTGAGAGATCACTGGTATGAAAGACCACCTGTCTTGAGAGAACAGGTTCTTAATTGACAGATTTATTTATTATATAGTATTATGACCTGTTATAAGAGACCACCTGTCACAATTGACCATGATGTTTTGGCAAAAGGTGTTGTCTTTTAAGACAGGTTCCACTGTAGAATCATATGGTATATACTGACATACAATCATATGGTATATACTCACATACAATCATATGGCACATAATCACATACAATCAGAAAGTATATACTCACATACAATATACCATTATATGGTATATACTTGCATACAATCATATAGTATATACTCAAATCATAACTGTAATCATATGGTATATACTTACATACAATCATATGGTAAACACTCACATACAATTGTATGGTATACACTCATACATCTCTATGGTATATAATGATATTCAATGATATATACTCATTCATATGGTTTATACATGCATACAATCATATGGTATATACTATAACTCATAAGTTACATGTTCAATCGTATGGTATGGTATGGTATGGTATGGTATGGTATGGTATGGTATGGTATGGTATGGTATGGTATGGTATGGTATGGTATGGTATGGTATGGTATGGTATGGTATGGTATATAATCATACACAATCATATGGTATATAATCCTACACAATCATATGGTATATATATACATACAATCATATGGTATGTACTCACATACAATCTTAAGGTATATGCTGTGTACAATCAAAGTATATATTCACATACAAATGTATGTTATATACCCATGTACAATCTTATGTTATATATTCTCATACAACGATATGGTATATACTCATGTATCATATGGTTTATACTCACAATTATATGGTATATACTCACATACAATTAATTTTATGGTACACTTTCACACACAAGTCAGATCCAACTTCATCCCAAATGTGAAGACAATGCATGGACACATATGAGTCTGTGCAATTTGTTAGGACTGTTCACCATTAATCAAATAAAACTAGTTCTGTTTCTATTTCTTTTGTGGGAAATACACACCATGTATAAATAAGCCTTTAACAAAATTATAAGAGTGAATTCACATGCAGCAGTACTGATAACTTGGTGGCACAATGTGTAGCATGATATAGTATATAGAAACACTGCTCAGTTCCAACAATGCTGAAAAAAGGGACAAAACAGTTAGCATGTAACACATGGATCTTACATAATCAAACACAATTGATACATTCCAGAAAACTTTATGAAAATGTCCATTAATCACAATACATAAAAACAGAAAGATGACACATCATAACACTACAGTTGTATTACCAGAAAAATAAAAATAATTAAAGGAAATAAAGACTCTTCCACAGTGAACTAATGCAAAATTTAAATAGACAAATAACAAAGTACATGGGCAGACATACAAACAAATGGATGCCAGCAACAATGTAATTCCCTTCCACATGGTTTTGTCATATAAATTTTAATAATGCATTACTAATATGTGACAGCATGTATTGTGAAATACTGTATCACACTGAAACACTGAACTAGGTATGTACTATGTAGTTCATGTATTAATTGTTATATTGAATGAACCTAGGGTGTTTGATCTTAGTACAAATTTGGCTGTTATAAGCAGTAATCACATATTGTACTGTATCTGATCTAAAGGCAAACTAGTTTTTACAAAAATGACCCAAGTCTGTCTGATATCACCTGGCTTAAACAACTTAACAGTTGATCATTTCGCTAAAGAGTCAGTTTAATCTATGTTTTAAATTTTATATGATGTTGCTTTTTTTAATCAATTTTACTAAAGTCTAATTACAACTTCTTATTTACCTGCATAGCTATTATCACTCACAATGAAACTTACAAAATCTTGAGGATATAAATCAACCTGCCACTTTTTGTCTAAACTGATGAGAAATAGAATCTCTATAACAGTAGCAAGCTCAAGCAATCAGATCTCCTCAAACATATGCTTAGATCTCACATGTTACAAAACCGCCATCAACTTACATAACAAGTTTAAGCAAATTGCAATCTAAATTCTGTCTGGAATAATAAATGCTCCTCAAATCAGATACATGTTTACTTGATGGAAAAAAAAAATCCAACAATGTGATGACACAAAACTATTTATCAATTTTCATTGAAGCTTATCATCGTTTTTTTTGTGTTGACATGCTCAGACAGTTAGATGCAAGACCATATAAATGTGTAACTGTCTTGCTCTGAGTTCCTGATGTACAAAATTTGACCAAAATTCCAATACAGTCTCTTGAGTGTGGTGCTTTGGCAGTCAAATGGATGATTACCTAATTAATATGTGTTGATCTCACTTTAATTCAACCAATCAGACACAAGATAATCTCAACAATATACATAGCTCTGATTCATTTTAAAAAAATAATTGTTGAACAACTTGATAATATAATCCAGTATAGCAAGCTGGAAAAAGAAATTGGATTAGTAATAGTAGTAATTAATCACACATGTGGTAACAAACTAAGCAATTGTCTAGGATCACCTCAACACCTTGATTCTTTTGTTACTTATTTTTTTTAAAATATAATCTTGTCAACTTAAGAAATTAATTCCTGCAATAAGAAAAGAGCGGCAACAAATTCAGGACCATATCATAGCCACACTTGGCCTTATGACTAAGCGTGCTAAAAATTACTACCAGTTGATCTTTATATCCCCACTTCCACTGTCATCATTGGTTGTGTTATCTGCTGTGCAGGGAGACCCATTGCTGTAACAAAATCAAAAACAAAAAAATTTTGGTATTTGTTTCCATAGGAACAGAATAATTAGTTTCTGCATCAGTTAGCAAACTTTATTATAAAATCATTTCAATCAGCTTCACTTTATTAGTGTACTAAAATCAAGCATGTCTTTATTTTAGTGAGACACACAGAATACTAGCCATTATCTTAACAAGACGCAAATATATAGTATGCCATTATTTTAACAATACACTCTAAAATCTAGTATGCCATTATTTTAACAATACACTCTAAAATCTAGTATGCCATTATTTTAACAATACACTCTAAAATCTAGTATGCCATTATTTTAACAATACACTCTAAAATCTAGTATGCCATTATTTTAACAATACACTCTAAAATCTAGTATGCCATTATTTTAACAATACACTCTAAAATCTAGTATGCCATTATTTTAACAATACACTCTAAAATCTAGTATGCCATTATTTTAACAATACACTCTAAAATCTAGTATGCCATTATTTTAACAATACACTCTAAAATCTAGTATGCCATTATTTTAACAATACACTCTAAAATCTAGTATGCCATTATTTTAACAATACACTCTAAAATCTAGTATGCCATTATTTTAACAATACACTCTAAAATCTAGTATGCCATTATTTTAACAATACACTCTAAAATCTAGTATGCCATTATTTTAACAATACACTCTAAAATCTAGTATGCCATTATTTTAACAATAAACTCTAAAATCTAGTATGCAATTATTTTATCAAGACAAGCTAAAATCTAGTATGCCATTATTTTAACAAGACACACTTAAATCTAGTATGCCATTATTGTATCAAGACACACTAAAATCTACTATGCCATTATTTTAACAAGAAACACACAAACATGAAGGAAGGTACTGGTTGTAAAATCCATTGGATAGTGGAATACATTAACTCTGCCACTCTCACTAATTCACTTGATAAATGTTTTTAGTGTTCAATGTTGTACTAAGACTAGATGGTACTGCTAGGTAAACTTGCCCAATGATCTAGTTGAAATTTTATCAGCATTATAAATGATACATTTGCATCTGCTAGGATGCTCAGTGGTGTTACTAAGCCAATGGATAATACACACTCATGAATACCAAAGGCTGATGTGGTATTTGTAGTGTGTGCTGGACTAACATTGATAAGGCATTTGTAGTGTTTGTTGGACTAACATTGATAAGGCATTTGTAGTGTTTGTTGGACTAACATTGATAAGGCATTTGTAGTGTTTGTTGGACTAACATTGATAAGGCATTTGTAGTGTGTGTTGGACTAACATTGATAAGGCATTTGTAGTGTGTGTTGGACTAACATTGATAAGGCATTTGTAGTGTGTGTTGGACTAACATTGATAAGGCATTTGTAGTGTTTGTTGGACTAACATTGATAAGGCATTTGTAGTGTGTGTTGGACTAACATTGATAAGGCATTTGTAGTGTTTGTTGGACTAACATTGATAAGGCATTTGTAGTGTGTGTTGGACTAACATTGATAAGGCATTTGTAGTGTGTGTTGGACTAACATTGATAAGGCATTTGTAGTGTGTGTTGGACTAACATTGATAAGGCATTTGTAGTGTTTGTTGGACTAACATTGATAAGGCATTTGTAGTGTGTGTTGGACTAACATTGATAAGGCATTTGTAGTGTTTGTTGGACTAACATTGATAAGGCATTTGTAGTGTGTGTTGGACTAACATTGATAAGGCATTTGTAGTGTTTGTTGGACTAACATTGATAAGGCATTTGTAGTGTGTGTTGGACTAACATTGATAAGGCATTTGTAGTGTTTGTTGGACTAACATTGATAAGGCATTTGTAGAGTGTGTTGGACTAACATAAGGCATTTGTAGAGTGTGTTGGACTAACATTGATAAGGCATTTGTAGTGTTTGTTGGACTAACATTGATAAAGCATTTGTAGTGTGTGTTGGACTAACATTGATAAGGCATTTGTAGTATGTGTGGGACTAACATTGATAAGGCGTTCATAGTATTGTGGGACAAACATTAATATGCCATTTATAATATGTGTGGGAAAGATATAATTATCCTCCTCATTGCTAAAGCACTTAAAAGTCAAAAACCATCAACCGGGAGTTTTGAAATTCAGATTTGCTGGTCTCTGCAGACAGTTCAGCCTTCTTTGAATCATAGCTGTGTTTTGACATTTTGAAATTATCACACCTCCACAATGTTCCCATTTTATTTTTTCAACTACAAAAATAATTACACTTTCCATTATATGTAATGAGTAAAACCTGACTTTGAAGAAACACTGCTGCTGATTATGGAACAAAGATGGCTGAAACATAAACATTTAAGGCACTGAAGTGTATTAACTTATTTCTTCAACATCAATCACCGATTTACCCAGCTTCAATTGAACTTAGTTGTTCCACTCGTTTGTCTGACCTACACAAATTTACCTACCAGGAATTGGTCCCACATTACCACAGCAACACAGATGGGACAGCTACTTTCATTCAATTAAGTAAAATGGTTGTAAATCTCTTATCACCTTTACTTTTTAAGTAACTGTGATAATTGACTGAATAACTACACTGCAGTGACAATCATCCATCTGCATGTTGTGTGAAGATATGTGAATAAGGACAGTTTAACATTGAGTAGGCTAGATGTTAGATTGTGGTGTCAAGAAAGGTCTATAATTCTTACGCCCACTAAGTTTACAGGCAACTGTTTTGATACCCATACATGCAAGGTTTAAGTACAAAATACTGGCAGATGCTCCGGCAGGTATTTTTAGTTAATCATTCTTATGCAGACATGACTGGGATTTTTTTCCACCACAATTAACATGAGACTTGCGAGTTCAAGAAAATCTCTTCAATTAAATATAGTATGGATACCATTAAAGTGATTTTCTGCAACTGAATGAAGGATATCCTTATATTGAGAGATATCTTATGAAGTTAACCTTACAGTGAGGTAAATTCATATACTGAGGTAATGCCTTATGCTGAGGGATATCCTTGTACAAAGATCTCTTATAATGAGGTTAACATTACAAAGAGATAAAGTCCTATAATGAGCTAATGCCTTATGCTGAGGATATCCTTATACTAAAAGATATCTTGTGAGGTTAATGTTACAGTGAGGTAAAGTCCTACACTAAAGTAATGCCTTATACTGAGGGATAATATTATAATGCAGTACAGACTTATACTGATATAAATCCTTATGAGGGATATCACTATACTGATGTAAAATCTTACATGATGTAAATCACTATAGTGAAGGATATCTTTATACCGAGGTAAAGCCCTATACTGCAGTATGCTATAAAAATAATGTCACAGTAGTGTGTAGAAACTAAATCTACAGGACTGGTGATGAATTTGCCGGCACCCTCTGCATCCCAAGTCTACCTCATGATGATGATAAATCTACAGTTTTAAAAAAAGGCAAATAACTTTTGAAATAGAGTAAAATTGGTTTTTAACATGCTAGTCAACCAATAATCACCACAATAGGTGCAAAGTTTCACTACATTCCATTTAAAACTTCACAAGCTGCTGCATTCCCAAAACAGTCATACAATGCATCCAGCTGTTGATCATAAAGGGCCATAACTTTTGTAAAAACAATGATTGGTCATTTTTTTGCATAAATAGATTATGTCCATAAAATCCACAAACACTAAAAAAAATGCAGCAAACACTGTAAATGTAGTTGTGATAACAAGATTTTATCATACACTGCATTATGATACAAAAGAAAACTATCAAACCTTATCATGTGACTGGATTGGTCAATATGCACATTTACAGGCAATGACCACATTATTTAACATGTTTTCTTGACAATCAGCAAAAACTGCAAGACTAGCCGCACCGATGAACTTGTACTACAAAACCAACAAATCAAACAAATATGGTGGAATCCAAATTTTTTGTTGATACACATACTTCCAATATCAATATAATGGTTACTAAGTTTCACAACAATGCATCAAAGGCTGCAAGACCAGAAGAACTGATGGGACTGTATCATATAAAGCATTTAGATATAAAACAGGAAGGGCATTAACAGAAATTGCAGGAGCAAAGTGATTTGTCACTATCTTCAGTTTTATTGTAATCCATAAAAAAAATCATGTGGAAAAGGGACCATAACTTTAACAATAAACTGCATGAGCAAATTGATTTGTTGATATGAGCATTTTCATTTGATGACTATAATATTTAAAATTTTAATGTAATTCCATCAATTACTCCAGGACAGGTTAATATAATGAGATGACCTCACAATTTTACAATACATAAAGGGCAATAACTCTAATAGCTATACTACATCCCAAGTTTAAATAGAATTCTTCAAAACTCAGGGAGTAGTTGTTCTAATGAAATACCATTACACAGTTATATATAATGGGCAGTAACTCTAGTAACTATAATACTTCAGAAGTTTCAACAGAATTCTTTAAAACATGGACTAGTTCTAATTAGGGCTGTCATTGGGTACCCGGTTACCGGACCGTATAGAAAAACCTGGGTATTGAACGAGGGTACCCTTAAAAATCTAAAAATCTTAAAAATCGCCACACTAGCCAACCACTTCAAACAGGTGTGACAGCTATGGCTATAATTAGAAACAAGATCTCTGCTTAACATAAATAAACAATAGGTAAGACTGTTTGGATTAATAAAATTCCTAGGCAATGTGCAACAGGACAAACTGTTATCCCCGAGGCATTATATACCAATGTTAAAACATAGCATTGTTCTACAGGTAATAAACCTCTTTGTAGACTGATAACTATTGAATGTGGGTGCTAAATGATTGGTAAGTTGCTCTTTTAATGAAATCCAGATGGATACCTTAGATTTCCAAACATACAGGTCAAAGAAATCCCACAATTTACATTATGAACCTAGACACCTTAAATCTTCATAATGCCTCAAAGTAATCTTTGAGCAGCTCCGTTTTCTAGTCGATTAGCTCTGCTAATTTTGAAAGTTAGCCATCATACATATACCGATATTTGTATTTTCGATACTACATTTTTACCATAACTATCTTAAGAATTATAATTCCAAAATAATAACACTTATGGGACTGCTTGGTCACATGGCATAATTGGGGCACACATCTGTGGGTAATTCAAATCTTCAGTCAAAAGCAGGTGAATAAATGTGGTGTGTTCTAACAAGTACTTATGCTTTAAAAAAGGTGAGTGTTCTAAAGTTTTTAACGTGGCTGATCACAGTGATCATTAAAAGTTGGATTATACCTACCATTTGTGTACAAAGGTCATTCTAAATAAATTTATTAATTAACAGGTGTGGTCAGACAGTTCACAGCTAGTCAGTGTGGACGAATCAGACTAAGTAGTACATGGTTAGCCTTTTCGTGATTTTTGACAGCCCTAGTTCTAATAAGACAAAATAACAAAGCTCTACAATACATAAAAGGCAGTAAATCTAAAAAAATTGCAAGCATACATTATGGTTTATATAAGGATTTTAAAGCATTTAATATTATAAATAATAAAAGAACCAAAATTAGTGACATCATGAAGCAAATATTAACTAATTTAATGGAATCCATGATCAAACTGGCATTAAAACTGACACAGGTATAATGACAGACTTTACAGAGACTAACTACTGTACTAATGAAAACTGACAACTTACCACGAGTACTGGCTGACATCGTCAAGATAGATTCTGACAACATATAAAATACATGCCAATGTTTTCACAACCAAGTCAAACACTGCACTGGTGAATCCTACAATTAAAAAGCATAAACAAAATTAACACATATTGGAACTATACAATTGTATCAACTAATTAACACTATTCTTCACTATCAACTACATAAAACTATTCTAACTGTATCAACTACATAAAAACTATTGTAAATGTATCAACTATGTAAAACTATTTTAAATGTATCAACTACATAAGACTATTCTAAATTAATCAACTACATAAAACTATTCTAAATGTATCAACTACATAAAAACTATTCTAAATGTATCAACTACGTAAAACTATTTTAAATGTATCAACTACATAAGACTATTCTAAATTAATCAACTACATAAAAACTATTCTAAATGTATCAACTACATAAAACTATACAATATCCAAAGAAATTTCATCCACATTACATGAAAGTAGTATATAGGTATGCCAACATTCTCTCCACTGTGCATGTTTAAAATGCAAACAACTTCACCTTACATACATCACTCTCTCAAAAGTACATAATAACTGGTGAGCGCCACCATAAAGAGAATATAGGTATTATTATTGCATGATTTAATTTTGATTGTATGACTGAAATATTTAAGTCGCAAGCATCAAAACAGTCCTTTGTAATAATTGTCCTGTATTTCCCCCCTCAGAACAGCATTTATTAGAGTCAGTCTTAAACCGGTACAGCCCCCCCTCCTTATGATAAAAAGTGATCTATTTTAAAAATGCACATTGCATTTTGTCAACATAGCAACCAGTGTTATGCTGATAGACAGGAGCATGAAACTAGCCATATTTATTCCTGAGATGTCAACAATAAATTTTACAGTTATAAAAGGGGATATAACAGGTGAGGTTCATAAAGGTCAAAGGGTAAAATATTAACTAATTCTTTGATATGGAAGAAAGCAAATTTGCTTTGTTATCATTTATTTTTTAATTTCATTGCAAATAAATGAAATAAAACATTTTCACTATGTATTTCTTTTACTTAATGCAACATTTTTCAATTTAAGTTGACTTTATTCCTATATTCTAAGACTTCTAATTTCCACATAATGAAGGTCACTACTCACCTAAACATGCCTCATAGCAAATTATGTATGCTGGAGCAAAAATAAGCATAATTAGCTTATTTTCATGAATAAAATCATTGTTAATGTACCATTTTACTCAGAACATCATACATAATAATATAAAAATAAGAAAAATAATTGCATAAATGTTTATATTTGTTTTTAAGGTGGCGCTCTACAGTTTTGTATTTAGCATAGGGTTAAAATTTTAAAGACAAAGAGTTTCCCCGGGTTTCCTCACTAGTTATACTGGTTATTTAAAAGAGATTTTGTATATCTTAGGTGTTGTTCAAAGAACCTTTAATTCCCTTTATTTTGATGTATGATTGATGGGTGTAATATGGGTTAGAGAGTATACAGCTTGGCCTTACTCCAGATGTGCATCTTTCAAAAAAGTGCTAGCTCTACTTGCTCATTTTCACTTCTCGAACTTCAGATGTAAATTGTAAAAAAAAGAGCCGATAACTTTTTTTACATTTTATGTATTTGGTAATTCAGTCATTGCACTTTCAGAAGCTGGTATTATCTAGTTTGTCAAAATTCATTTTCCATATTTTAATAGCTGCCAAGAATAGTGTACTTTAGACAAATTTGGGTTGATTTTTGGAGCACAAGGGAGCAGTCATTTTAGTTAGCAGTGTCCTAAGAGCTAAGATCATTTAAAATTTCCAAAAGTACAATATCCAAAGAAATTTCATCCACATTACATGAAAGTAGTATATAGGTATGCCAACATTCTCTCCACTGTGCATGTTTAAAATGCAAACAACTTCACCTTACATACATCACTCTCTCAAAAGTACAAAATAACTGGTGAGCGCCACCTAAGGAACCAGCACTTAAAGATCACTGACATCTCACCTGTTCTTGTGGATTCAAGCCTTTGAGCTCAACCAAAGTGGGTATAGAGAAAACTTGCCAGTAGCTTCCTGAGTATTGGTGGTTCTTCCCGGGGTTTTCCCCGGGTTTTTCCTCCAACAAACATACTGACCACCAAGTAAAGCCTATATGTGCTGAAAAATGGTGTTAAATCCATAACAACAACAATTTAAACTATTCTATATGTATGAACTACAGGATAAAATAAACAAATGACAATTATTCAGGTTCACAACAGAGGAATTACTACTGAATACAAATCAATATAAGGAAATGCATTTAGATTCACTTCAATTTGTAAGTGCAATGAAAGGCATATGACTAAATCTGCTCTAAAACTCAATAACTGGGTGGAAAATTCCTCTTCACTTGAAACAAGAGTCCCCTAAGGGGACAGATGCTCTGATAACAAAAAAAGAATAAATTCAAGAAAAGACCATATTTCTCTGGTTAACTTAAAATTGTCAGAATCATTTCTTATATTCATCAACAATGATAAGATTATCAAATAAGCTGATGTGGTGGACACATTTGATGTCAGTCACTCATACCACTTTCATTTAGGATACACAAGAACTTGTAAGAAATCTTTTACTGGAAACATCATGCTGAAGACATTCTTTATTGGAGGAATGGATGGCTCTACTGGATATCAGACTGCCACCTTTCCATGTGGACATTGTAAGAAGTAGGGGGTGATCTGATGTGTATTTTGCCACCTGATATTGAATCCGGATAGTTGGGGCACTATTTGCCAGATCCCACTGCTTACACGCAACCATCACTGCTTGCAAGCCTCAGTTAGTCTAATGTATTTTAGTGCAAGGCCAGCAATGGCCCAGAGGCCCAGGGAATGTAATTATATTTAATAATTAACTTTTATTAATTTAAATTTAATATAATATTTACTCTTAATTACCTGTCGACTGTATAAAACAATGCAAGACATCACTCAATCGCTATCTGTCAATGAAAAAATATTTGCACCACGACACCACCTATCAATTAAAAAATGTGCCAATTTGTTGGCTAAATTTGAAATTAGTTATGTTTTGCATTCCTAAGTGCTGGACTGCTGGTAAGTTTCAAATCTGTATTATCAGTTTGTATTGTTTATAAATTACGAGTCAG
The DNA here is from genome assembly GCA_016746295.1 of Potamilus streckersoni. Taxonomy (NCBI): domain Eukaryota; kingdom Metazoa; phylum Mollusca; class Bivalvia; order Unionida; family Unionidae; genus Potamilus; species Potamilus streckersoni. The sequence continues at coordinate 1,386,205 of JAEAOA010001908.1, read as the reverse complement.
GCCCCAGATTCACTAAGCAGAAATCCGGATCCGGATATTTTCAGCTATAGAAAACTGGCAAATTTGGATGGTGCCAAATACTTCACTATTCGGCCGGGACAAATATCCGGAGCGGTTTCCGGTCACCCCCTAGTAAGAAGTATTTCTGTCTAAGCACAACTCTGATATAAGCAGATATCTACGAGATGTAGCATTTACAAGAATTTCAAATGGTCACTGTGGACCTTTTATTGGCACCATTTTCATTTAAGACCTGCAAGGCATCATAAGAATTCTTTCAGTGAAAACTCTATGGTAATATAAACATTTCTTCAGGAGTAATAGTGATGACAAAGATGTTTAAGAGGTTAGTATTAGGACTGGTTGGCCTGGTGTCAGGATAATGCGACTGGGTGGGACATTATGCTACATGTCTGTGTCGTGATGCCCAGTGCCAGACAACACTATAAACTGCCACACTGCAGACATCATAGTGATATGCCTGAAAAATTGTTAATGCTACATAAAAATCCAAATCACACACAAACACACACACATGATGGCTACTGTGGTGGCAATACTTTCTATTGGAAAAAAAGACATCAAAACATTCATTTTAAATATTTTTTTCTTGAAAACCATTTCTTGGTACATGTACAACCATCCATTCAAGAGAAAGAGAGCAAAGATCTGATGATTTTCAAATGGCCAATCAAACAGGCATTTTGATGTGCAAGCTGCACTTAATTTCTATTTAGGACAAATTAAAATACTATAAGAAATTCCCTGGTTTAACATCATTTTTCTGGAATTGATATTATATGTTGCATCTGGTGGAAAAAGAACCTAAAAAGAGCCTGAGAATAACTACATAACAGTGTCTGCCAGGCAACAACACAGCCCATGCAGGACAGAGGTGAGATGTCTGTAGAGGTAAATAGCATAGACCAAAAATCTTTCTCTGAAATTGCCATGTAAATATGATGTTACGTAAAAACAAAATGTTCAAGACAGTGCTGTGAGCAGCAATATAGGAAGTCTGATCAGCATCATTTTCATTTAGTACTAGCATTATAATAAATCTTTTAGTGAACAACCTATTCTGATGTGACCAATAACTTGGGAGATGAAGCAATAAAGAGATTTTCAAGATGGTTACTGTGGCAGCTATGCTACCAGTAGATGTCCAAGCAGCAACCTTTTCATTTAGGAAACTTAATATACACTTACTGGGCATAAAAAGACATGTACACAGTTCCCCAACAGACATTTGTCCCATGGGCAGCACTTTACCTTGGGGACATAATCAAGCTGCTCCTAAATGCAGAGTATCCAGTGTACAAACATGTATTTTAAATATTATTACTAGTTGCATTGTATATTTAATTACAATTTACATTTATTTTAGTTATTATTACTAGTCGTATTGTATATTTTATTACAATTTACATTTATTTTAGTTATTATTACTAGTCGTATTGTATATTTTATTACAATTTACATGTATTTTAGTTATTATTAGTAGTCATATTGTATATTTTATTACAATTTTCTCATCTGTTCATTCTGCTTTCTCCTAATCTTTCTTTGCTGTATTTATCAGTTGAGTCATAAGAGACAAGGGGAATGAGAACCTATATTACATCCATGTAATGATTATACATTCATCATGGTCAAAATCACTTTCACATACTTGTGTGCCCCATAAAAAAATGGCACCTTATCTTTCTTTTCTGTATTTAGCAGCTGTGTCATAAGAGACAAGGGAAATGGGAACCTATATTACATCCATGTAATGATTATACATTCATCATGGTCAAATCACAATACTGTTTTCACCTACAAAAAAATGGCATGCTATCTATCTATTTATAGTGCAGACAACAGTTGAAATGCACTTTATCTACTGATAATGGTTAGGTTAGCATACCTTTCTATAGGTAATGCAAATATACATTTATTTATTGGCATATATCCATCCACCAGATAATTCACATATTACAGGGCAAACACAGTACTGACCTAACACATGGTAAATAGAAAACTGTAAGGCAATGCTTAATAACAGATTAATGGAATTTCTTTCCAACCAAGGCTCATGGAGTTTATAGTAAAAACATGAGACAAATTCAATGGGGGGTATTTCTTGTCCACTTTTCATTTATCTGTCTAGTACTGTACCATTCTTTACTATTTCTTTTTCTCTTTATACTGCTGATCATTGGAAGCTAATTTACTTTTTTGGAAAAAATAGCATTCTCAAAAATACATTTTAATCAGTATGAAGAAGTGAATACACATGATCATCTTTTACCTCTTCAATCTATTAAAATCTATTAGCATATGACTTATTTAATGCCTAGAAGGATGAAAAAAGAAAATTAATTTCCCAGTCATCTATATTTATCTTCAAGATTTCCAAATGTTTCTGAAGAAAAAAAATATTTATACAGCAAAAAATACCAACAATTTTTCAAGTCTTAATGATAAAAATTACTACTACTACTACTACTACTACAACAACAATAATAATAATAATAATAATAATAATAATAATAATAATAATAATAATAAAAATAATAATAATAATAATAATAATAATAATAATAATAATAATAATAATAATAATAATAACAACAACAACAACAACAACAACAAGCACAAGAACTATTATACATGTAAACCTCCCAGCCTGGAGAGTTTACCTTCTAAGTTAAGAGTTGTCTCTCATCCATCCCTTCATTCATACAATAAACTGTTACACCCACCCCACCAATCTCAAAAAGAATCTCCTATTATTTCTTCCAAAGTATATTTCAGTTAGATACTTCCTGTAATTTTTAACTGTGAACTGCCTTAACCTTTGACCTTGATACCTTAATTGAAATAAGCTAAAATTTATCATTGATCAGCTGCAATTTGGAAAAAATTAAAGATGTGATGGATTATTGTTGGATTAACTAAAAGCTAAAGCAGCATATTATACAATTAATTTACATGGGTAATTTAGTAAGGGTTATTTAGTTAGGGTAATTTAGTAAGGGTAATTTAGTAAGGGTTATTTAGTTAGGGTAATTTAGTAAGGGTTATTTAGTTAGGGTAATTTAGTTTGGGTTTTTTAGTCAGGGTCATTTTGCTCAAGAGGTTCAAGGAAGTCTGTGGAGATTGATTATATGGTGTGATTAAAATAATCATAATAGACTGATGAGGTAAATGGATTATGGTTGGATTAGTCATTACTACAGAGTTCAGGTGTCACATAGGGATCAGATCACTAATTCATTTCCCTACAATGTTATGTTAATATTTTAAAAATACAATTAATTTCTTTATTAAGTAGGCATACAAACTTCACCTATTCATTTGAGAATTTTATTTTAAGTGCTGTTTTGGAACATTTTCTTGCACCTCAGCTGGCTAAACAGGTTAGACTTTCTGGCCTGCACATAACACAGCCTAGCACCAAGTATAAATATTCCACTTTTTCAGTGGGAAAATAAATAAAACATATCAAAATAAACAGTGTATTCCCTAGTGATGCAAGACTGAGAATCAAAAATCTCCTTGGTATCAACTGGGGGTGAGACTGAGCAATAAAAACAAACTTTGGCATCAAAACTGGGGTCGAATTAAAAATTTGAGGGTCACTGAAGTGCAAATGTCAGTAAAGGGAAACATAAAAGTAAATATTTTGTTGTCTTCTATAGCATATATTGAGGCTTTTTAAATGTACTGTACAATGGGAAACAAAATCCATTTAGAAACCAATGGGTGCATCTCAAAATATTTAGTACTTTTAATTTTTTTATTCCCCCACCAGTAGATTCATTCTCTGACTTCAAAATAATTAGTGGTCTGATACCAATACCAACCATTTTGCACATATTCATAAATTGACATCAGACATCACCTATGTAATACACTAATTTGGGTGGTATTCAAAGCACATCCAATCAATATTTATGTAATGCTGACAGATAATGATAATGAATACTGCTTTGCAAGAAATATCTACATGTTCTTAAGTGCAACAGTGAATTTTAAAGGTAAATGTTAATGCAAACCTACAATCATGTCATGCTCATTACAATACATAACAATTAACTTCGACACAATAAATCAATACCTGTAAAAGATGGGATGCTCAGGTTTGTCCGCATGATTGATTTTCAATTAGGACATAAGAGATGAAGGTGAGGTGATGTTAATGTGAGGTTAAGTAGCAGGAAATGAGAACATTGAAAAATAAACTTCAAGACAAACTTCATGCCATTTGAAATAACACACTTTCCAGAAATAGTTATTAATAAAAGCAGACTAGAGAAAATTATTATTATAACTTTGATGGGCATGTTAAAGTTTTGACATGAAATTCAATGTTTTAAGTATTCATCCCCAAAAGATTTGGCAGTCTTAGTATCTTCAAGGAGGATAGAAGTCTGACTCCTGGGGAGTAACAAGCATTTTTCATTATAAATTGTCCAAGGGACAGGTGTATGGAAGTGAGGGACATAGAAAAGATATACATGTCTTTAGCTTCACAGGAAAAAAAGATCAAGTCTCAAGAAAGCACAAGGTTTATCTCAATCATCACAATATATTCATTGATACAAGTATGTAATTATGTGCTGTATTATTCATTTTAAATTCATACTTCAATTTTCCTTGAGTTCAGATGTTAATTGTGCATTCATTTGTATTGAATATTATATGACTCATGTATTCTAAGAATGTCATATTCACTGATGTGAAGTTGCTTAAATTTCTTTGTTTATATCTATAATAGAAATTTCATACAGAGAATGTGTGAATTTATGTCTTAAATGATATTATCATGTATGCTAAGAACTGATCTTACCAGGTCTATGTTGTTGTTGCAGTTGTTGGGCTTAATGCCATTTTTCAGCACACGATAGGCTATTCATAGCGGCCAGTATTAATGGTGGAGGAAGAAACAGGAAATCACCCGAAAGAACCACCAACCCACGAGAAGCTACTGGCAAGCTTTCTCACATATCCACATTCACTGAATCCTAGACTCAAACCCACAAAGACAGAGGTGAGATGGCAGTGCTTTAGACCACTCGGCCACTTGGGGTCCTTTTACTAGGTCTATGTGAACAAATTTCAAGTTATCAAGGAAATGTAGTCAAGACAGACATGAAGTCTATTCATTCACTGGTGTTATTAAGTTGTGAATTCAACTGAGAATTGATCATGCTGGGATGTAATAGTTTATTAAGAGGTCTAATTATTTCACTGCTAACTAGGAATGCCTATCAGCAGCTAGAAGACAATTTTATGATAATAGAGTTGTGTTTATCAGGTTGTGAACTGACCATACTAGTCATAGTTCTGTTGAGTTGTAAGATGATATCTGATATAACAAGAGTGGGGTTATTGTTCGATGTCAGAAAATAAAATCCTGACAAATATTTAGGTTGCATATTATTTATTTGATGGACAAAATAGCTCCATATGTAAAACATGCAGTGGCGAAAAAACCAGGTTATGATTTTGCAATTTTATTTCTAAGAGAAAGTGAATCATTCACATGTCATGTTTAATTTAATTCTCTATATGAAACTGATCAAATTGTTACATTTTACATGTGAGGGCTCATGTTCTATTCTATATCCCTGTGCCAAAATCTGTTATTCCATCTATTAATTTCATGTTTTATCTTATTTACTTGAACCAGGCAATAACACTGTGGTAGTTCATCTTGAGAATGATAACCAAACAAAAGCACCACATAAAAAGGGGACATTCCCTAATAATAAATTAGATATGAAGGTTAATAAATGCAGGCATTTTAACAGCTGGTCTGGTCTCATTTTCCAGTTTACTTTATGTCTGCCATAATCACAATGCATGCATGAACGGTGTACCAAAAGGCATTATGTAATCAGAGGTTTTAAATTTAACAACCAGTGTTTTCATGAATTTCTGATGCAAAATGGTATTTTGGATGCACAAAATGTTCTTAGAGTTTTTATTTTCTTGAATTATATTTTAATTTTTATGGAAGCTATGAGGATCTGTTTGCTTTTGCATCACTTTTCACTTGAGAAACACAAGCATGAATGTAGTGGTCTGCACCCAAAGGTCAAACTAGATGTGGCCAGACTGACAGTCTATTTTAATTCCCTTGATTCAAACAAAAAACAGTGCAAACTGTAATTCAAACAGGAAAAAATACAACAGATACTGCAGTCATACTTTAAAAATTAGAATAATAAGATCATCATCAACAGCAATATTACAATGTAAAACTGCAGTCATATTACAATGTCCAACTACAATCATATTAGTCTTAAACTGCAGTCATATTACAGTGTCCAACAACAGTCATTTTACTGTATCAAATTGCAGTCATATTACAGTGTTCAACTAGTCATTTTACAGGTTTAAACTGCAGTCATATTACAGTGTCCAACTACAGTCATTTTACAGTGTCAAATTGCAGTCATATTAGTGTTCAGCTAGTCATTTTACAGTTTAAACTGCAGTCATATTACAGTGTCCAACTACAGTCATTTTACAGTGTCAAATTTCAGTCATATTATTGTTTAACTACAGTCATTTTACAATATCAAACAGCAGTCATATTACAGTGTCAAACTACAGTCATAATATTTTACATTATCAAATATAATGAGAAGAAGGAGGGAAAGTAAAAGATTATATTCACTGAAGACACTTTCTTTCATTTCAAACTGGAGAATATTTCTCATAATTGGAGTTAAGAAGTGTGAAAAACGAAGACAAGAATGTCACAAAACACAATATAAAAGACTTTTGGAGGGAAAGAACAATCTTGTTGAAAAAAAAAAAAGAACCACTGATGCAGACCTTGCTTTTGACAGTATTGGTGCAGTAGAGTTCCCAAGGCTGAATAACAACAAAGATTTGTAAGTTGAGCTGCATGCCATGTACACCAACAAAGGTTGCAAATAAAAAATTCATTATTCAATCTGTTTCTAGTCATTCATGAAGGAATGTAATAGTTATGCAAGCCAAACTAAAAAAAGAACTACAAAAAAAACAAACAACCCAACTGTGAATAATGAGAGTTAGTTGGACTCAAAGTGAAGGAGTTTACTAGTATACATGTCCACCATGGACTACCATTTATATCTGCCTACAGGCTGGATTAAATCACAAACAACCATTATGTAACAGCAGTTCTGGGTCTATACATTCTGTAGTAATACCAACTTATAAGTGGGCTTATACATTATTTTAATATATTTTCAGGCATGCTTCAGGTTGTCTAATTGGTCTAAGGCACCTGACATTTACAGATTACTGACATATCACCCTTGTGGTGTGGGGTCTTGGCTTGGCCAGTGTGGGTATGTGAAAAAGCTTGCCAGTCATTTCATGTGGGTTAATGGTTCTTCCCTTACCATGTATACTGGCCACCTTATATAGCCTATCCTGTGCTGAAAAATGGCTTTAAACAAAGGAAACCAAGTCAATCAGGCATGCCTGTAGGCTTAACAGTTATTAATACCCTTTGATAATGTGTGCAAAATGATTGATGTTTAACCAATGATTGACTTGAGGATATTGTCTACCAAGAATGATCTGATTGATCTATAACAAAACATGGACATGTGGATACTAACAGGAATTATCAGGCTGATTTTTAAAAGATGGCTTTATAGATATTATCTAACATGAATGCTCTAGTCCATGTTTAACAAAGGATGGACATGTGAATACTAACAGTAGTCTCCAACATTTCTGGTTGCAACCCTTAAAATATTTTTTTGCCAAGACTAATGACCCCATTTCCACATTCTGATAAGTTTTGCCATCATCCAAAAAATCCTGGCAATGATCTGTGACCTTCAGAACATCCTTGTGACACTGATTTTGGTCATGACCTTGGGATTGGGAACAACTGGTCTAACAGGAATAATCTGGTTGATGTTTGACAAATGATGGACATAGAGATCTTGTCCAACTGGAATGATCTGGCAAGGACAGATTTGTGGATTTTGTCTAACTGGAATGGTTGAGGTATAACAAGGGATGATTTGTTGATATTGTCATATAGGAATGATCTGGCTGGTGTTTTCATTATTATAATGTTTTAACATTCAGTAATGTTGCAAAGATTTAATACACAGTTCATGTTGCAATAAAACAACCACACTTCATCTCAACCATGTTTTTATGGTGAATGATAGTCATAATTAGGTGGGTAAAACCACATTAAAACTTTTTTTTTTCCATTGGTAACTTGCTAAAATTTTTATGTAGCTTATATGATACTTACGAGCTGATGTTCTTCTATAGAAAACCTTCCTTAGTCTGCCTCGTAGCGAATCATGATCTCTCAACTTTAATGGACCAGACCTGAGAAAAATACAATGGTTAGGACTTAAATAAACAACACAGTAAAAATGAAAAAAAAGGCATACTTGAATTAAACAAAACAATGCAATTGTAATGGCATCATACTGGATAGAACAGCATACTCTCTTCTATATTTTATTGTATTCCATTGCTAAAACTTTTTTATAATACAAATCAAAACTGATATTTTCAAATCTTTTTGTGGGAGCTAAGTTCTTGCAAAGTTCTTGTCCTATTCCTGACATATAAATTACAAAGACATGTATTTTCCCACCTGCCAATTATGTAAATCTAGAATGGAGATTCTTCAAAATTTTTGTCCTTGTATTTCTAAGCAAAAAGGTGTGAATGAACTAATATATATATATATATATATATATATATATATATATATATATATATATATATATATATATAAGGTTTTTTTATATATATGGTAAATAGACAAATTTTGCATTATATAACTTCTTGGAAACTGCCTGATTACAGTTTAGCCGCCTTGTGACAACCCTTACTAGGTGATACACAGCATCCAAATTTTGTTGTACTTAGCTTGAAAATATAGTCTTGTTTATTTTTTTAAATTGAAAATGCATTATCTTGTTAATTTTCATGCAAATTTTCTACATGCAAGGTCTCTAGAGCCCACTTCATAAATTGCATTAAAATATCTACTGAGTAAAAATACATTGACCTTAGAACTGGATGTATTCTTTGAAAAGAATGGATTAAACACCAACACAGTGTGTCTGGGAGGTAAATTTTAAAAAAACTGAAGTACATAATGAAATCCTAAAGTCTGAAAAACTCACTATGACCAAATACTCTGACTTAGTGTCTACTCTCATCTCAGATGAAAATAAAAAAAACCTCCATGACTTAAAAATTCAATTTAAATTGGGAAGGGATTAACTTTAATGCCATCCTAAAATATTATTTCTTGTTTATCTGATCACTTCTGCAATGTAATTGTAAAATAAACACTATCAGATTTGGTTCTTGCATGATAAGTAGTTGCAAGAACCAATTTTGTCAAGATTTTAGACTTCATCTTGAGAGGTCCAAACATCCCATGGACAAACAAACCCATGCAAAATGTAGGGTAAGTTAGAAATTTGGGGAAAATGCAACCTGAGTATGAAAATCATTGGTCAGATAATGTGATAAATAAACAATCAATAACAAGAAAACTTTGTCTCCATTCCCTCTCAGGTGAAAAAAAAAATACTAAGGATTTTATGTTCTCACATTGGTCATTATACATCATACCTTAGCTGAGATTCGAACAGAACAAACTGAGCATTTTAATTAATTCTAACTGCTAGTAAAACCTGAACTACATGTGTGAGAAAGCTTGCCAGTACTTATCATGGGGCAGTGGTCTTTCCAGGGTTTTTAGTGGTTTTTCCTCCAGACTGGCTGCCATGTATAGCTTATCTTGTGCTGAAAAATGACATTAAACCCTACAATAACAACAACCAATGTTTATGTAAGCAATTTCTTACCACAAGTGTTTATGAATGCAGATACCTAGTGTTCATGTATACACATTTCTTACAACCAATGTCTTCATGTGTACAAAGGTCTTACAAGAAGTGTTCATGTATACACATTTCTTACAACCAATGTTCTCATGTGTACAAAGGTCTTACAAGAAGTGTTCATGTATACAGATTTCTTACTACTACAGGGTTCATTATACAATTTTTTTTACTACAATAGTGTCCATGTGTACAGATCTGTTATACTATCAGTGTTTGAGTATAATAAAGATTTCTTACTACCAGTTTTCAAGTGTACAGATGTTTTACTACCAGTGTTCATGTATACAGACTTATTATCAGTGTTCATGTGTAAAGATGTCTTACTACCAGTGTTCATGTATACAGACTTATTATTATCAGTATTCATGTGTAAAGATGTCTTACTACCAGTGTTCATGTATACAGACTTCTTATTATTAGTATTCATGTGTAAAGATGTCTTACTACCAGTGTTCATGTATACAGACTTCTTATTATTAGTATTAATGTGTAAAGATGTCTTAATACCAGTGTTCATGTATACAGACTTCTTATTATCAGTATTCATGTGTAAAGATGTCTTTCTACCAGTGTTCCTGTATACAGACTTCTTATTATCAGTATTCATGTGTAAAGATGTCTTACTACCAGTGTTCATGTATACAGACTTCTTATTATCAGTATTCATGTGTAAAGATGTCTTACTACCAGTGTTCATGTATACAGACTTCTTATTATCAGTATTCATGTGTAAAGATGTCCTAATACCAGTGGTGTATGTATACAATTTCTTCCTACCAGTGTTTATGTGCAGCTTTCTTAATACCAATGTATTCATGTATACAGGATTCTTAATACCAAAATGTTAAATGTATACATATTTCTTACTACCAGTGTTCATGTACACAGACTTCTTACTACCAGTGTTCATGTATACAGACTTCTTACTACCAGTGTTCATGTGTAAAGATGTCTTACTACCAGTGTTCATGTATACAGACTTCTTATTATCAGTGTTCATGTATACAGATGTCTTACTACCAGTGGTGTATGTATACAATTTCTTCCATGTGCAGCTTTCTTAATACTATTGTATTCATGTATACAGGATTCTTAATACCACAATGTTAAATGTATACAGATTTCTTACTACCAGTGTTCATGTACACAGACTTCTTACTACCAGTGTTCATGTATACAGACTTCTTACTACCAGTATTCATGTATACAGACTACTTTCTACCAGTGTTCATGTATATTTGATTTTCCATTCAGGAGTAGCCTTAAAAAGATTTTAAAGATGGCTGCTGTGGCAGCCATAATGGACATTAGATTCCAGGCACCAGTTTCATTCAAAAGTAACTGGTCCTCATAAGAAGACTGAGGTGAAAAGCCCAAGTCAGTTTGACTTTCTTGGCACTGAACATTAATTGTGATAAGATGTCTGTCATTGTGGCCATACTGACTGTCCTATAGGTATCAGGTTATTTAAAATTAGCTAGACCTGATAAGAAATCTTTTAGTGAAAACACCATGATGGTACTGTATGGAGTAGTGATAAGACTTTAAAGACAACTATCATGGTGACAGTATTGGAAGTCAGACTGGCACCATAATTATTTAGGATCAAGGTAGGCCTCAGGAGAAATCTTCTAGTAAAAACTCAAAGGTTGATATAGCTATCCATTCAATAGTAGTGATAAAACTGCAAACTGGTTGCTAAGGTGGAGGTGATATTAAATGTCCAAGCATTTTCATTGATGTCCAACTAGACAATGTAATGAATATTTGTAAAGTTTCAACAGAATCCTCCAAGTAGTTTAGGAGGTCTAGTGATAACAAACTTGTGCTATCAGATGGGCAAATGTTGGATACAGGACAACATAACATCCCATCAGCTCTTCTAGTCTATTACCAGTAGAGCTAAAACAATTTTACTGTTTATTCATATATTAGTTGAGTAAATACTTTTTTTTATATATCTGAATTTACTTTAATGTAATATAAGCACCACTAATAGTTATTGCTAATGATAAAGTGTAGTTTCTGCTTGGCTTATTCAAACTATATAGTCAAATAATATGGTTTGATGACCAAATTTGGAACATAAACCTTGAACACCCAACAGACATTTACACAGCACAACAATATAAACAGGACACATGTAGTACATAAAGAAACAAACATGCACTCCAAACAGGACTTATGTGGTACATTACATACATAAACATGCATTCCAAGAAAGGAAATTTATTGTACAAAATGTTACAAATATGTAATCAAATTGCTTGTATGTTAGTTTTAAAATTCTTTTTTATTTTATTATAATGATTATTTTCATGAGATTTGATACTTTTTTAAATGTACATTCAGTTTGTACAGAATTGAAAAGTATTTCATTAGTATTATTATTAGCTGACCTCATTCAGACACTTGGTTACATGAAATATAAATGATTGGTCAGTATCAAGGTCATATATAAATTACTGGCATGATCACCTTTTGTCATCAATGTTTTATTTTTATTATTGGATCTTAAATAAGACTATATGGGTGCATATGTCAAGTGCTTTTTATAAAATGATCATAGTGGGGTTCAATACTCAATACTGTTTTCTAATTTAGTTGTAAAAGTACCTTCAAGAGATCAGAAGTATTTAATTGCTATTGCCAATTTGGAGTTATTCCTTACTTAAGAATAATTTATATTCTCTGACAAAAAGTACTTCATGATCAAAGCTTGGAACAAAGACATTCAGTGGAAATTATTCAGAGCGCTAAAACTGAAATATTCTTTTGTGATTCATAAAATTCAACATGGAACTTTTGACATCAATACTTAATTCATCTGACATCATCATCCACCATCTTTGAACTTTGATGGGATTCGAACTTGGATTTATTTAGGACATTTTAGTGCTAGGACTTGTGTGTTTCAATTCTGGGATTAATTTTTGGAATATATTCACAAACTACAAATCCTTTTGTATATTTTTACTGTGCTTTGTAGGGAAATAAATTATTTTTGTTAAAATTTACAAAGATTGTTGGCTTCACTCTTTTCTTTGTTACTATAAATAAGCCATGATTTGTAACAATAATTACACATGTATATTAACTTCCAAATAAGACGAATATGCTACATTATTACAACTGCATTCCAAATAGGACATCTGTTACCTAATTACACACAAAACGTGTATTCCAAACAAAATATCTATGGTACATAATGACATACATAAACATGCATTCCAAACAAAACATTTATGGTACATAATGACATACATAAACATGCATTTCAAACAAAACATCTATGGTACATAATTACACACATAAACATGCATTCCAAACAAAATATCTATGGTACATAATGACATACATAAACATGCATTTCAAACAAAACATCTATGGTACATAATTACACACATAAACATGCATTCCAAACAAAACATCTATGGTACATAATGACATACATAAACATGAATTCCAAACAAAACATCTATGGTACATAATTACACACATATACAAACAAATCTCTATGGTAAATAATTACACACATAAACATGCATTTCAAATAAAACATCTATGGTACATAATTACACACATAAACATGCATTCCAAACAAAACATCTATGGTACATAATTACACACATATACAAACAAATCTCTATGGTAAATAATTACACACATAAACATGCATTTCAAATAAAACATCTATGGTACATAATGACATACATAAACATGCATTTCAAACAAAACATCTATGGTACATAATTACACACATATACAAACAAATCTCTATGGTAAATAATTACACACATAAACATGCATTTCAAATAAAACATCTATGGTACATAATGACATACATAAACATGCATTCCAAACAAAACATCTATGGTACATAATTACACACATATACAAACAAATCTCTATGGTAAATAATTACACACATAAACATGCATTTCAAATAAAACATCTATGGTACATAATGACAGACATAAACATGCATTTCAAACAAAACATCTATGGTACATAATTACACACATATACAAACAAATCTCTATGGTAAATAATTACACACATAAACATGCATTTCAAATAAAACATCTATGGTACATAATGACAGACATAAACATGCATTCCAAACATAAAAAAACATTGATGGTACATAATTGCAAATGAAAATATGGACTTGTATAGAATAGGCTCACAAAATTCACCTAGCTCTTCATGATCCAAATTTTCAGACAATGAATGTGGCAAGATAATGGTAAAATTTAATTTAAAAAAAAAACAGACAGAAAAGTTGTAATGAATAAGAAAACACTGACATTATTTATTACATGTATCAGAAAATGTTTCATTTTGGTTCAGGACTTACACATACTAAATTTTAGTAATACTAGTATGTTGCAGTGTTTCACAAGTTTTTTCTCAAAGTATTTATTTACAAAAAAAAAACATTTTTTTTTTAGAAAATAAATATATGCCACATTTACATGCAACAACAGTATCTCATACCACTGTGGTTTAAACAAAAGTACTTCAAAGGGATTGACACTTGACTGGGCAAAAATAACTTCCTGGAATTCAACATTCTGCATGATCTTTCCTTGTCACTGCTGAATGTTGAAACCATCTGTTAAGACTGTTTTTCTTTAGTAATAATATGATTTTCAAATTAGCTGCTGTGGTGGACATTTTAGATTTTCAATTAATAACTTCTTTATTTAAAGAGGGTAACACAACTAGCCAAAAACTAATCTACCTTGTGACCCTCATACAAAGGAATCTATTTTATTTTAGCTGTATCTCTGAAGCTACTGGATATATTGGGTTTGGAAGGGTACAGAGTGGGCGTTTCTAATCTCAAATGAAATACTATTCCAGAGCAAAGTTCCTGAGTACTGGAAACTTTTTCACAATAATTCCTTATTTGGTTTGGGAGTTTTATTCAGTTTGGTTGACATGGATCACAGCTAAGGATTACTGACAGGTACTGGAATAGTGACTGTATTATTCTGCAGTATATTAATTTGGCTTTTCTCAAATGGATTTGATCTTTAATATTTTTAACTTTACCAGCTACATTTTCCTTGCTTTCTTTCTGGATTGATATTAGCCCATATGCTCTTTCTGAAGATGTGTCAGCTTTGCTATATGTATATCATTTGAATTACCCCATACTGTATTACACTATTTTAAATAGGGTTCTATGTTACTGTTATAAAACATTTTTCTGTGCCTTTCAGGGAGAAAGAGTTTTATCCTACTGAGAAGCCATAAACTTAAATTGACTTTTTTACTTATATGTTTGATATGTTCAGTCCATGATAGGTTATTATTTACCAAAACACCAAGGTTATTGTTTACCAAAACACCAAGAAGTCTATCATGACAGACCATTTGCAACTCACAATTGGCACCATTATCATTTAGAACTGAACAGACATCATTAAAAGTATTTTGATAAAACCTCATGTCAATATTAACATCTATTCAGAGACAGTAGCAATGACAAATTTTCAATGCAGCTATTGTGAGAGCCATATTGGATGTATAATAGACAGTTTTCATTTGAAGCCATGTAAATATCATGAATCAGTGAAAACCCTATGCTGATATAACCATCCATTTGGAAGGAGTGGAGATAACATGCCAAGATGGCCACCATGGTGACTACCTTGAGAGCAAATTTGCATAATTTTTATTTAGAACCTCTGTGGCCATATTGGACAGCAAATCAGTACCATTTTAATTTTGTACCAAGAAGACATCACTAGAAGTCTTCTGGTGATGTTGATATGAGTCAATTGTTTTGTTTAGTAACAAGATTTTCAAGCTGGTGAACATATTGGACATCAAATTAGCATCATTTCCATTTAGAACCATGTACACAGCAAGTAAGAGTACCAAGTCATTGTGGAAGCATCTAAAAGAGCTGAACCCAGCCAAGAACAGTTGTTTTTCCCCTAGACTTAAGCAAAATGATGATACTATAGTTGCCATCATGGAAATATTCAACAATTTCTTCATAGGCATCTCCAGTAACAGTATTCTGAACCAATTTAATACATGTATCTCTATTGAACTTGATGCTCTTCAATCATTTATAAGAACTTAAATGTACTGATGATAATTTTCTTTCAATACCTAATGTTAGTGAAGTTGATGTTTTTGATATGCTAATTAAGGTGAATATAAATTAATCATTCAAATTGGATGGTACTGGTACATTAATTCTTAAAACTGCTGCACCTGTAATAACAAAGTCATTAATGCATATCATAAACTTAACTACATGTATAATGAGTGGTAATTTTCAAGAAAGATTGAAGTTTGCAAAGGTTACACCTATGTTTAAGAAAGGAGAAAAGGAGGATCCAAGGAATTTTAGACCAATATCAGTTCTAACTATTGTCAAAATTATTTTAAAAGTATGTAGCCAATCAGGTCTATAAATTTTTTGAAACTTACTCTATTTTATAAAGCACAATCAGGATTTAGAAACTACCACTCATGCCAAACAGAACTTACAAAAAGAACTGATCTTTAGCTGAAGGAAATGGATAATGGACATATGACTTGGATTGTTTTCCTTGACTTCAAGAAAGCTTTTGATCTGGATCTTGAAATTCTGCTGTAAAAGTTGAACTGTTACAGGTTCAACAATCCTTCTTTAAACTGGTTGAGATCATATCAAAACCAAAGGTCTCAATGATTAAGCAATGGCAATATTAGCTCTCAAACTCACACTATTCATTTAAGGGTCCATCAAGGCTCAGTTTTAGGCCCTCTCCTCTTCCTTATCTATATCAATGATCTACCATTAAATAATGAATCCACAAATAAAGATTTATTTGTAGACTATGCAACCTTGTATACATCTGATTCTGATACTAAAGTTTTCTGAATGACCTTATTAGAGTCCAAGACTGGGCACAATAAAATAGGATGGTACAAATAATGAAGGTAAAACAAAATGTATCATTTTGGGGACATCACAAAAGCTAAACAGCTAATATTTTATTTTTAAGATGATCATATTGATAAGCTTTGTAAAACAGTCTTCCAAAATTTCCCTACTCAGCAACAATAGATTATTATTCAAATGTGCATGGAAGCTGCGCTAAATCTGAGCTTGAAAGGATTTTTAAACTTCAAAAACAAGCAGCATGCATCATTTTATATGCATCTATTAATCATCACTCAAAAGCATTATTTACAAAACTCAAATGGTTCACAATATATGACAGGATAGATTTTCACAAAGGCAGTTCTTTTATATAAATGTCTACATGGAACTGCATCAGAGTATCTTCAGGACTTATTCAGGTCTAAATTTTCAACACAGTACCAGTTGAGATCAATATTACATAGAAATAAACCTTCTAGCACCAAAACCAACAGAAAAGAACAATTTAAAAAGTGCTTCCAATTCTTTGGTTCAGTTCTGGGGAACAAGCTTACACTACATGTAAAATCTGCTGAAAATATTACGGTATTTAAGAAGAAATATCATGAACTTCTATGTGTTTCTAATAGATAATGGAATTTGTTATTTTAATACTAAACATGATAAAATAACCAGTAATTAAGGCATTATTATTATTATTATTATTATTATTATTATTATTATTATTATTATTATTATTATTATTATTATTATTAGTTCATTTTCTAGGTCAAGTGTTTATTGCATAATCACACTAAAAATGTTGGCAATTACAAAAATGCAACAGGAACAAAAATATAACATCATTTACATATGTATAAAAACCTACCTAATAAATTTAATTTCCCTACTACAACTAATTTTTGCATATTCATCCAAACAAATTTTAAATTTTTTAACAATTTCAAAAAGCATTTTGATTTTTTTCTTCTATAACATATTTGTCCATGATGCAGATCAAAAGAGGCCATAAAAAGCACTCTAAATCAAAGCTGAAATAGTCTGACTAACCGAATGGCTTTATCTATGGAATTCTGGTTAAGGCTTTGATGTCTGGAGTAACATTTACCCAAAATCATGAGAACTGTTTGGATGATTTGTTATGCAGAGTCCTGATAGTCTCCATGTAACAGATGATCTCAACAGACATTGTTTCACAATTTAGGTACCTGTTATGCATGGGGTACTAAGGTATAAAAAAGCAATATACAAGTTATCATTATGTTTTAAAAAACTGCTTGCAATGGATTAAAAGTCAGGTACTTAAAATAAGTTAGACAGTGAAAACGGATAGATTTCAAGATTTACCATATATACTTGCTTATAAGTCAAGTTCAACTGCAAAGAATATAAACCTTGATCTATCCTTGCATAATGTATCAGCTGAGCACTTAGGGAATGTGGATAGGTGAGAAAGCTTGCCAGTAGCTTCTCATAGGTCGGTGGTTCTTTCAGGAATTTACCGAAAGCTGTGGTCTAAAGCTCCCTCCCTTAACGATCACTGCCATCTCACCTAAGATTCCATGAATGTGGATAGGTGAGAAAGCTTGCCAGTAGCTTCTCATAGGTTGGTGGTTCTTTCAGGAATTTACTGGTTTCTTTTTCCACCTTTAATACTGGCAGCCATGTATATAGCCTATTATGTGCTGGAAAATGGGTTAAGCTCTACAACAACAACACCAGCAGAGCTGGGTTTATGATCTTTGTTCAATTGATTACTTCTAACTGTAAAGACCTAGATGTGCCAGTGTTTGCAGTTGGACTCAACTTACAAGTGACTGTATATAGTAAATTTGTTATTTGGTATGATATATTAGGATGTAAAATATTTTGCATAGATGTCAAGATAAAACATATAACAAAACAATGGCTGCACAATTCACCGAAAACCTGCCCAAAACCCTGCCCCAAACCACCTATGTTTTCTTGTGGTTTTGGGTAGTTTCATTTTATTTACATAATGTTTGTGGTGGATTCAGGCAGGTTTTGGGTGGTTTGGGTCAGGTTTTGGGTGATTTGTGCTGCCCTAATAAACATTCAAAAGCTCAATAAAAAACCTGAAATCAACACTTAGTAGTAGTCCAATACTGGTAGTCTGAAAACTCAGACCCTATATTATTGTTGCCACTGGGTTCCAGATATGCTTTTTAGATCTGGAAAGTTTGCTAGTCAAAGATCTTACCCCACTGTGTGCACATCATCCTCCTCTTCTGTATCCTCTTCTAAAATTGCTTGAAGATCAATGCCATCACAAGCATCCAGCGGGTGGTACTGGGGTCTAGAAAATTCGCCCTCACCTATGACCTGACCCCCTCCGTTGATTTTGGATTCGATTGGATGGTACATACTTTCTCCGGTCATGGTCTTCCTAACCACCTACATATACCACATATATTTAAAATTACTCTTTACCGGAATGGAACTGATCAAGAAATGAAACAGATCAAAATGTACTCCATGCTAATTATAATTTAAAATGTAGGAACCATTTTTGTAGTGGTGACTTTCATGGACAATTATAAATATCTTGTTTCAGGATCAGTCCATAAATCACAATCCTTGAAATCCAGAGACGAAGCTGATGAGCAAGAACTGCAACATCTGACACAGTTTTCCAAATATTCTATGAAACAGCACAGCTCCAGAATAATAACATGTAAACACTGAAAATGTTGTGAAAATTATTCACTAGAATTCACTCCAGTTCAAACTGGACCCATGTCCCCATTATATCCTTTCTTCACTACTGGGCCACTGCCTCTACTTCTAAAAGCCTCTTGTTAACTGAAGCCACAATGTATACAAGTCAACAAAACATCACATTTTACCTATTTGTCCCTGAATAACTATGTCAGGTTCACCAGATAGAATTGCAAATGAACAGCTTATATGATACAGTCCCTGCCTAATTTAGCTGCCTTTACCAGACCACTTAAAGGTAAGGATTATTTTTGCTCAAAGGTCTCCTATATAATATATACAAAAGTGGCAGTAGTTGCACTTCACACCAAATGAGGAAATGTCATTTGCTATTAGGACTTTTTACCTCAGGGTGATGTTAACTGCCAAATCCAGGGAGTAACAGGTAATACCTGTAGGGTACCATAAGTCTGTGCCCATTAAGTACATAAGCACTGTCAAAATTAGTTATTTGTATTCTGATACAGTTTGCTGATTAAGTAACAACTAGCATACATGGGTCTTGTAGGATCTGTATTTTAAAATGAAAATTCACCTTTTCCTTAAAGAATAATCTTTTCCATCATATTTTAATTTGGCCCACAAGTGAGCCTGGGAAATAGCTTTTCATTGCAAAGGCTGTGATCAATGAAGCAATAAATTTTCTACGGCAAACAGAAATGGGAATTTAGGTCTGTCATTTAGATTAAGCCAAACACAATAAAGAACTACACCTCTGCCCTTGTACCCTTAACAAATCTGAAAAAAGCTGATACTAACCATATGTTTGTCTATTCGACTGGACCTACTAGACAACAATAGATTAATAAAAACTTTTTTTCCCCATTTCAAAACAAGAGATTAATTATCTGGTTTGCCTTTTTTTTTTCAAACCACTGTTCTCCCAAATCAACCTATTTAGCTATTGTTACCATTATCCACTACCAAAACCAGACTTTAAGGAGTGGAATTTAAAGGATTTGAGAAACATTGGAGAGACAACAAAGCATAGTTCATGCATCATTTATTACACTGTTCAGCCATCACAGCTTCAAATGAAATGCAGTCCTCTCATTTAGATCATACTGATTATCATGCACAATATACAGTGAAACTGTATTTATCTATCACAATATATAGTGAACTGTATTTATCACAATATACAGTGAACTCTATCACAATATACAGTGAACTCTATCACAATATACAGTGAACTGTATTTATCTATCACAATATACAGTGAACTGTATTTATCTATCACAATATACAGTGAACTGTATATATCACAATATACAGTGAACTGTATTTATCTATCACAATATGTAGTGAACTGTATCACAGAATACAGTGAACTGTATTTATCACAATATCTATCACAAAAATACAGTGTATTTATCTATCACAAAATATAGTGAACTGTATCTTTCACAATATAAAGTGTATTTTAATTTGGTTTGGCTGGTATAAAACCTGGGACACATGGATTATGAGTCTAATACTGAACCAGCTGAGTTACCATGCTCTCCATTAATATAACAAATAATGGGTGGTTTAAAGATTATTCTTAGCACATTATTAGCTCTCTCTCTCTCTTGCATACTCTCTCTCTCTCTCTTACATATATATATATACTCTCTCTCTCTCTTACACACACACATATATATATATATATATATATATATATATATATATATATATATATATATATATATATATATATATATATAGTGTTGTTCTAATTATGGATTAAAATCAATGATCACTTGGTTGGGCGAACCAGTAAGATAATGGTGAAACTCTATAATCAATTGTTTGCCAAGGGAGAGTACTTCTTTACAGATGCAGGCAAAATGCAAAGATTAGTAAAACTCCTGAGCAATCTACTACCATGAAACTAAATTATTTATTCCCTTCAATACTTACAAAGATAAAACATACCATACTCTATAGGTGCAAACTTAATTAAGAACACATGATTACAAATTTTGCTTTTAAATTATAGAGTTAATAAATTGTTTTAAAACTATGCTTATTTGTTTCAGCTTCAATGTAAAATCCTTTCCTATTCTTTTCTTTCATAAATGAAATGATTTTGAGGAATTGGGGGTTGGGGATTGCAACGGTTTTTTTTTGTTACATAAAACTAATCAGCCATAAGAAGCTGCTTTCATTTAACAAAGTTTTGAACAAAAATAACATATTGGAAGAAAATGTATTATTTTTATCAGATTAAAGTATAAATATTATTAAAAGTGATTACTTCAGTATATTTATTAACATTTTGAACTCTTGAGTAAACAACAAACAAAAAGTAAAATTTACTCCTAATAACCAATTATAATTAATAATCAGTTGGTTAAGTGGAATTGATTATTGATTATGAAATTCTGACCAATTCCCATCACTAATATATATATATATATATATATATATATATATATATATATATATATATATATATATATAAATATATTTAATATATTAATATATTTTATATATTTTATATTTTATATATTATATTATATTATATTATATTATATTATATTATATTATATTATATTATTTTAATGATTATACTTTACCTAGAAGTTAAAAGAAAGAAATGATGAAAGAAATGAAACTCAGCAAATC
Organism: Potamilus streckersoni; assembly: GCA_016746295.1. NCBI lineage: Eukaryota > Metazoa > Mollusca > Bivalvia > Unionida > Unionidae > Potamilus > Potamilus streckersoni. The sequence goes on along the minus strand of JAEAOA010001908.1, from coordinate 1,364,068 downwards.
TACATATATTGCGTAAATGAGTTACATATTAAACTACAATCCTGTTGTGAATTGCTGCACCAATTAACTGAAGTTATCAAGTTCAATCTGAACCTATAACATCCTATTCAAACAACTTTCTGCCTATGAAAACTGCACTAAAATTACCTATAACATGTGTAAGCTTTATATTTACATCCCAAAACATTACAGGCTTCAACCTCCCATCTTTAATTCTTGCAGAAACAAGATCACATTTTCAGCATGAATTCAGAACAATTAACATCATATAGATCTCAATCCCATCATCACCTCCGTAGTCATTTTTTTCTCCAGAAAATCAATTTGAAAAATATGTCATTAGCTTGTCATTAATGACTCTTCATCCATATCACTGTTCCATATAGCAACAGTGGAAGTTGCAAAGTTAATGTAGTAGCACCTCTTGATGGGAAAGAAGTCACAAGCATGATGGGTTTTCTTTCCTACCTTTTAATGTAACTCTGATACCTCTAGTTCACTGCACTTGAAACTGGACCTCAATGGATTAAAGTTGCCTATGCAGACTGGTTAATGCCTGAGGGTCAGGCTTCTCAAATGGTTGGGGCTGTGAAATTGGTGCCATCACAGCTATGTGTTTACATGATGTCACACTTCTTATTTATGTCTGGCAGAGGAAAAGGGACCCATTGGGGACGCAAATGCATCAGTGTCTGGTGTCATGAAACCTAGGTCCATATAGATTGATCAATTTCAATCCTATTGTGCTAAGGACCTATAGTGTGTAAGCCACCTCTGCAGTCTTATGATTTCATTATTTTTATTTACAATAGTTGAAATTTAGGTTACTATGTTTGACCTGGCTTCAAAACAATCCTAGTAGATTTCACAGAGAGCATTCCCTGAAAACCTTTTCTAGAGCCAAACTTCTGATTGTGTTAGGTGCAGACCCTTTATCTAAATAATCTATATATCAAAAGGCACAAAATCTAAATTATGTAATCCAAAGTAAAGCAATATATCTACTCTCTGTATACTTTTCCCAAGGAGTATACTTGAAAACTATTTAGCAATGAAAACATTCAAGGTTTCCACTTAGTTGCCATGTAGTGTTTGACAGCTGTTAATTTAACATATTGTCAATGTTAAACATGTCCCTACAGCAAGGAAGATTAAATTTACTTCAAGGCCAAAGTAATGACAAAAGAACCAAATTTAGGCAAATACACATTTTATCACTGATTAATGATACATTAGCTGGAATTACACAAGTTGTTCAGAACACAAGGGTATCTATTATAGTAAATGCTTGTTGATACTACATGTACAATGAAGTTCAAAAAGATTGAGAATGGAAAATTTTCTAGTGCAGCTCATTTTAGGTTATCCAGATATTAAAAAGGTGAATGTTTTTAAGAGTGACTTAAACACATGATAAAAAATAATTGCTATAATGTAAGTGTCTAAGACAGGTATAATTATACAGTAAAGATGATACAACTATTGAATGGGTATGTGTGTTTTATGTGTTTGATATTGGATTTATAATGTAGCTTTAACCATTTTTTTTGTCAGAATGCTTTGATGTCTGCAGTGTGGCAGTTTAAAGTGATGTCCATCATGCTGCAGACATCCAGCATGATGTCCCCAGGTCACAATATCCTGACACCAGGCTGATTAGTCATAACACTTACCTCTTGATGCTGAACAACTAGCAAGGCAGGATCAAACTGCTGAAGCAATAACATTATAACTCAATTTTTAGCCAAATTTGTGCAATGTCATTTTAAAATATTACTGTCCCCAAAATCTGAATGGTGGGGGATACAGGCCCCTTTGTCCATGGGATCCTAAGTCACAAATAAATATGCAAAAGGTATTATGTAGTGCTGGCTGCATGACTGGGGTGCAGTCTTCCATTTCCAAATGGATGATTCCATATAGTTATTTCAAATATTTAAACCAGTGTGTTCTTCAATACATGCAAAATATGTCAAATTTTAACTGCACAAGCAAGATTTCAAATGAAATACTAATACTTGTAATGAACAAATTGCCAAGGTGAAGTAGCATTCTTTTGTGTATTGGACAAAAAATACAGACTTGTGCAAACTTCTTAAAAAGATGTGATATGATTATGATTTTTAACATAGCTTTAACAGTTTTTCAGTCATATCGCTACAATGTCTGCAGTGTGACAGTTTATAGTGATGTCTAGCACTGGAGCATCATGCCACAGACATGTAGAATGATGTCCCACCCAGTCACATTATCCTGACACTAGGCCGACCAGTCCTAACACTAACCTTATCATGCCAATCGAGGAGGCTGTAAGTACCATTTTTGTAAGTCTTTGGTATGACTTGACCAAGGATCGAATCCATGACCTCCCACATCTGAGGAGGACACTCTAACCACTTGCCACCGGAGCAGTCTTAAAAAGATGAATCTCAATCATAGCATCCTGCCAGTGTCCAATGATGTTGGAACACTTTCTTTTCTAGAGTATCTGCTTCCATCCTATGATGCTAAAGTACTTGATGAATAGTCTTCCATCCTATGAGGCTAAAGTACTTGATGAATAGTCTTCCATCCTATGAGGCTAAAGTACTTGATGAATAGTCTTCCATCCTATGAGGCTAGTCTTCCATTCTATGAGGCTAAAGTACTTGATGAATAGTCTACATGATAATGTACCATGATAGCAAATTGTGGATATTTGGAGAGAATGAAGATCACATAAATTTTTTACCATTTACATTTTCACTTGTATCTTTAATATGAGATATTATTTAGATTGTTTACAAAATCTTTAGTTTTGATCTTTGTGTACTTATGTTTGTCTTATTTGGAATACTTTCTCTTCCTTGAGTTGAGTTTTATATTTAATCTGTTTAATCTTATGACTTTTTCTGCCAGTGCAAGATGGTAGATCAGGAGTGAGCAAAATATGACCAGCAGGTTGAATCTGGCCAGTGACCTGGTTTAATACCCTTTCATTTACAAAACAGGGCATGGCTTTAAAAGTCACCTGTCCAGCTTGCACATTGGTGGAAGTTTCACAGTCCACAGTAGATCAAGGTCTATGTTTATTGTAGTTGCACTGGACTTAAAAAGTCATACATAGCCGACTAGTAATTGCCTTCACATCAACAAATTTTGTCATGTAGTTTGCTGTTGTACTAGAGTTACAAGCGAATAGAGATACTAATTCAATAAAAACTTGGTGAAGGAAAGAAAACTTAATACATAGTTTTATAATTGCACTTTTATGGATATAATGTCCAACCTGTCCACTGTCAGTTGGTATGTCCATTCTTTATTATGTAGTTTATACTTCACCTGAATGACAATAAAACGTTTGCAAAATGATGAGGCTTCAAGAATATGCTGAACAATGTTGGTAAGGAGAAATTTTATGCTAATATTATTTCTCATGTTGTCATTGTTAGCTGTTTTTCATATCAAGTCATTTTGCTGTAGTTGAGTAATGTTGTCTTATGACAGCCACTGTACAAAATAGTGTCTTTCAGATTTTATTGTCACACTCTTGGCAGTTAATACATCTACAGAACTATCAAAGTATTTGTCATGACATAAATTATGTCACACATAAGACAGGCAAGTGTCACATTATTACTTGAAAAGGGGGCATTTTTTATGACAAGTACTCACCTACAGACATATCTAGTTTTTTAAGACATCACTTTGCAATGTATTAGTTGGGGGGGAGAGGAGGACATGTATTATAGCCTACATCATTGTAGTCAGATCCCCAGCTTATGAAAACAAAGTCCAGATGGGTATAATGTCTAGTGAAGGAAGAAGATGGGAAAAAAAGACCAGATGGTATAATTTATGGTAATGGAAGATGGGAACAAAGACCAGATGGTACAATAGATAGCAAATAGAGGAAGATTGGAAACAAAGGCCTAGTGGTACAATGTATGGTAATGGCAATAGAAGAATTGAAAATAAGGGCATATGGTACATTGAATGGCAATGGAAGAAGATGGGAACAAAGGTTAGATGGTACAACATATAGTAATCGAAGAAGATGGGAAACAAAGACCAGATGGTATAATTTATGGTAATGGAAGATGGGAACAAAGGCCAGATGGCACAATAGATAGCAAAAAGAGGAAGATTGGAAACAAAGGCCTGGTGGTACAATGTATGGCAATAGAAGAGCGGAAACTAAGGGCATATGATACAATGAATGATAATGGAAGAAGATGGAAACAAAGATTAGATGGTACACAGATAGTAATGGAAGAAGATGGGAAACAAAGGCCAAATGGTATAGTAGATTATAATGACAGAGGAAGATGGGAAACAATGGCCAAATGGTACCATGTGTGGTAATAGTAACAGAAGAATGGAAGCTATGGACATATGGTACAATGTATGGTAATGGAAGAAGATGGGAAACAAAGACCAAGATGGTACAAATATGGTATTAATAGGTAACATAAAGAGTGGAAACAAAGTGGAAATGCCAGATGGTACAATGGCTAGTAATGGAAGATGTGAAGCTAAGGACAGATGGTACACTATGGTAATGGAAGATGGGAAACAAAGGCTGTGTGGAACAAAGACGGGAAACTAAAAAGAAGGTACAATGTATGACAACAGAAGAAGATGGGAAACAAAGGCCATATGGTACAATGCATGGTAATGGAAAACGATGTGAAACAAAGAATTTGAAAATATACTTAGAAATGATCACAGAAATATTATCCATCAAAAACTTCCAAAAATCGTTTCCTAGATTTCCCTAATGATCTCACTACAAATATAGCAATCAAAGAGATACTCATGTAAAAAATAAAAATTTCTATTTTGAAAATTGTGTGTGTGAGCTTGTGAAGGTATACATGATAAAAATTAATTGCTATAATGTAAGTGTCCAAAACAAGTTTATACAGTGTAGACAATAAAGTTTGTGATAAAACTCAAGTGTATGTGTGTGTGTGTGTGTACGTTGAATATGAAATAAAATAAATTATGAATATAATAATTTTATTGATACAAAAAGGTAATTTTTTGTTCCTGGGGTTTTGTTATGAACATGTTCTACTCTATTACTCAGCTGAGATTTTTAGTCATATACAACTGATAACAGAAGTATCACCAACATGAAAGTTTTACCCTGAATTTTGTAAAATAAACCCAAATTTTATAGCATTAATAAATATATGTTTCACATTTTTCTGTCTATAGCCTACATACATTTACTCCTTACCGTCTCTAAAAAATTATCTGTTGGCATCTTAATGATTTATGCAGCAAAATTTTTTTCTAATCATTTACCTTCTAAGCAGCCAGTTTGCTTTTAGTCCTGATTGAGCAAGATGTTCACAAAGGAATATCTGATTTATATTCTCTTCATTCAATTTGAAATCTTTGAATTTATTTCATTAAGTTTGCAATCTTTTACACTAACTGTGTGAACATTGTTTATTAGTACATCCACTTGTGTACAAAATTGTTAAAATTCTCCTGACTTAATTATTTTGTTTCTTTCTTACATACCCACAGACAAGCATAACACACACACACACACACACAAACACACACACACATACACACACATTTGCAGAACTGAAATCACTGTATATTACTGGTGAGGATGTATGGTGTGTTCAGCCAATAAGAATTAATGATAAATATTTTGAAGACAATAAAACACTTTACTTAACAAAAACAACAAAAATTTAATAATAATAATAATAATAATAATAATAATAATAATAATAATAATAATAATAATAATAATAATAATAATAATAATAATAATAATGTCTTAACAATTTTTCATGGCAACTCAGAAAATGTACAAACCTAATCTCCCACAAGGCCCTCAACTGCAAAGATGCATAGCACAGTTATTTACAAGTTCCAAAAAAAACTGAAATAGATGGAAAATAGTTATGGTGTTGAGAACAGGAAAGGAAAGAACCAGAAGAAGGAAGAATTATGCATATTAATCAGCCAACTGTATCATGTAGCCATTTTGTATTAATCTTATGCAGGACAGAGTTTGTTACTACAATGGAGACCCATATTTCTGATCCATTTTGATCCCAGTGGAATATTGGTTTAACAATGAGGAGGATAAGATTATCAAACCTTTATGAGGTAATCATGCATGTAATTGGATGAACTGTTACCACTCTGAAAGCCTTAGTTAAGGTCTGATTTTAATCTCTCTTTCAACTGTTGTCCACCTCACAAAAGTCTAGGCTTAGTTTTATCTTGAGCTTAGACCAATACACCTGATAATGACGAAGTCTTTATTTTCAAAGACTAACCTAATAAGTTTACAAGACTTGACTCCCATGAGGCCTTACCCCATACAAATACTTTGAAGTAAATGTACAAAGATGCATTGTAGCACTGGTATATAGTTTCATGAAAGGAAAGATTGAAGTAGAAGGAAAAGAAAGAAAACATAATATGGTGTGGTGAACAGAAAAAGGAAGAATGAAAGAATGTGTTTAATAATCGGAGGAATGCGATATGTAGCCATTTTGTTTTCTTTTAATAAAATCATTCAATGAGGGTGTGTCTTTCACATGTCTAGATGAAGTATTCCAGATGAATGGTCATAAATCTGGAATATGCTTATTAATTATTTTATTAATTATCATTTTGAACTTTCATAAGCACTACTTGATGTAGACCATAAATATGTCACATCTGGATTTGCTTGCTATCATTTGAACATAGGAGGTAAAAATGACCCTTTTGATATTAAATCTTCTGTGTATGGTAGGTATAATTTTCACCTTGTATAATCTTAAATATTCCTTCCATGAGTGAAGCAACTTAGAACAGTAAATTTGGCAACAGTGAATTCCCCCATACCTATTACAAAGATCATGCAAGGCTAAACATAAAAAAAATTGGGTGAAATATAGGAAATGTTTAATCACAGACAGCAACCAGTGCAGTAGATGATATCTATTTCATTACATTTTTAATGTGTTCATTCCAGACTAGACTGTTATCAAGACAAACACCAAGAACCATATCATGTGTGACAAATGACATATCCTTATAAGCAGTATCAGAAAGAGTTGTTCTTCTATCACCATGCACTCAGAGAACCTTATCATGCATGACAATTGATAGTGTGGCATCATTTTATAAAAGATCAGGTGTAGCATCTGGTAATCTTGAACTTCTCTTGGCTGTAGTTGTGTTGTTGTTGTTATAGGGTTTAATGCCATTTTTCAGCATTAATGGTGGAGGAAGAACCCTGGAAAGCTCCGGAAGAACCACTGACCCACAAGAAGCTAGAGTCAGGCTTTCTCACTTAACCAAGTTAGCAGAGTCTGGACTCAACTAGTGCAGAGGCCAGATGGCAGTGGAGATGGCAGTGATCCTAACAGTCTGCACTTTATACCATTCAGCTGATAGGCCCCGATGTAGTTATTAATTACTATTTGATAAATCTGCAATCATTCCATTCTACTAATACCAAGTTCTAATTGTAAGGGTACCTTGGAAATTTGTTTCTAGTACAGTAAAAGTGAAATATGTGCCCGAATCTGGTATCATTGGCATACAGATCTATCCTTTGTTTTATTCACAAAAAGGCAAAAATTATGGATAAAAATTACTAATGACTTAAATTTGTTACTAGAAAAATGTGAATCTTTATATGTACTCTTTCTTTACACTAGTATGTTGACAAAACAAACTGATTTTATAATAAATGTTTATTCAGAAAGGCCAAAATAGTAAATATTTACTATATATATATATATATATATATATATATATATATATATATATATATATATATATATATATATATATCAGAGATTTTGGAAAAGCTTAATTACGCAATACACATTTTTTTTTGTTGCAGGGAGGAGACTTTTTCAGCAAAAAAAATGTTCTAATCACTATGAAAACTGAAGCAATTCTTTTATTTTAGTTGATTGCTGACTTCTTTGATCAAAGGTCACTCAGGCTGGTTTTGATAAAGGTCCAAGTGTTATTGAAGGCACCACTGAAGGCTCCCTTTGAAGGACAAAACAAATACCCATTTGTTATTGCTGTGGCAACATTAAATAATTGTAGAACATGGAGACAATTTTTAAAACAAATTTCCTTAGTATATATTGGTGTTCCATATGTAATCAGTTTTTATTGGAGTTGCAGAAAAACTTTTTTTTGGATTTTTTTTAAAAATTGCTGTTGTGTTGTCTACTAGTCATGTCACTTTCATGTTTCCACCTCAGGGGTGGGTTGTTGCATGGCTAGTTTGATTATATTACAGCATACATTATCAAGGCCAGATATTAGCATAATTGATTATGATATAACAATTGAATGTTAGTGTAGTTTGTCAATACGAAATAAGGATTTGTTTCTGTTGATTCCAGTGCCTTTTTGTCTCCAAGTTTGCAGCTTCTTGTCCTGGTGCCTTTGAATTTCTCCACTCCAAACTCAAGACTGTATATACTGTTTTTATCAGCCAAACATCTTGTAGGCAAAAATATTGCCAGATGGCATATTTGTAGCCAATATGTAAAACATAATTGCAGTTTGACATTGGCAAAGCCAAGTGCAATCACTGTTATTGATTTCGTTTTGGTTGTTACCATACAAATATTGCCTGCAAACTCGAAATTAAGGGACTTGGACATAATGCTGTTTGCAAATTTAGACAAGTGTTTTATAGTTAAAAGGAAAAATGATGACGATTTCAATGAGATTCAGAACTGTGTTTGAGTTGCTATAATTGATAGTTTTGATGCAACCATAGACGATTGATTTCTGGCTTAGAAAGGACAGCAAAGTTTGCTGGTAGGACTGCAACTTTTGATGGTGGGACTCCAATTTTACCAAATTAGGAGTTCTGGACTCCTAGTTTTAAAATTCTAGTGAGACCTCTGTATGTATGTATGTATACACACAGTTTTAAAATCCCAGTGAGACCTCTTTATGTATGTATACACAGTTTTAAAATTCTAGTGAGACCTCTGTATGTATGTATGTATACACACAGTTTTAAAATCCCAGTGAGACCTCTTTATGTATGTATACACACAGTTTTAAAATTCTAGTGAGACCTCTGTATGTATGTATACACAGTTTTAAAATCCTAGTGAGACCTCTGTATGTATGTATACAATTTTAAAATCCTAGTGAGACCTCTGTATGTATGTATACACAGTTTTTAAATCCTAGTGAGACTTCTGTATGTATGTATACAAACAGGTTTAAAATCCTAGTAAGACCTCTGTATGTATGTATACAAACAGTTTTAAAATCCTAGTGAGACCTCTCTATGTATGTATAGACAGTTATAAAATCCTAGTGAGACCTCTGTGTGTGTGTGTGTGTGTATATATATATATATATATATATATATATATATATATATATATATATATATATATATATATATATATATATATACATACTCACACTGATAAGAGAAGCTTGATAGGTTCACATGTCATGTGCCTAGTTTGATATATTGGGTCCCAAACAGCTATCCAAGGAGGCAAAAAGAGCTTAGATACATGTATCATTACTCTGATAGGGTCTTAGATACATGTAACACTACTTGGATATTGGACCTTAAATACATGTATCACTACTGTCAGGACCTTAAATACATGTAACACTACTCTAACAGGATCTTGAATACATGTATCACTGCTCTGATACTGGAGGTTTGATACATGTATCTTACTGGACCATATATACATGTATCATTACTTAGATAGGACCTTAGCTACATGTATCACTACTCTGCTACTGGACCTTAGATACATGTATCTCATGTCTTAGTACTGGACCTTATATACATGTATCACTTCTTTGATAGCACCTTAGCTACATGAATCACTACTTTGACAGGACCTTAGATACATGTATTACTACTATGAATGGACCTTAAATACATTTAACACTACTCTGATATTACCTTAGATACATGTAACACTACTCTGATAGGATCTTAAATACATGTATCACTACTCTGATGCTGGACCTTAGACACATGTCTCTCTTCTCTTACTGGACTTTAGATAAATGTAACACTATTTTGACAGGACCTTAAATACATGTAACACTATTCTGAGAGGACACTAAATACATGTAACACTAATAAGACATGACCTTAGATACATGTAACGCTACTCTGATAGGATCTTAGATAAATGTATCATTACTCTCACAGGACCTTAGATACATGTAACACTACTTTGATATTGGACCTTAGATACTTGTATCACTACTCTGACAGAACCTTAGATACATGTAACACTACTCTGATAGGATCTTAGATACATGTAACTCTGCTCTGATACTGGACCTTAGATACATGTATGAATGAAGTTGTCAGAAATGATGGAGTTTCCCATGTGAGATTTCATAGCACAAAAAACAAATGGGCATGAATTCAAGTATTGCAAATAACATTGCTTGAATACAAACTCACATAAAAGTTCAAATGCAAACAATATAAAGCCTTATCTACCATCGTAAAATGTGCCATCAATCAATGTCCATGTTTTTTAATCTATTGATTACTTCTATCAAACTGCAAAGACTGAGATCTGCTGATGCATTATTAAATTTTGAACTTACTTTAATCATGATGACTGGTCTACATCTAGGTAGTTAAACATTCATATAAGACTTATAAGAAAGCATATATGGTATTTTATTAAAGAAAATATGCAAGCAAAATCAAGTTCCTGTTTTTATCCCAATATAATTTATGGGATATTTATTACACAAAATCATGCATGAAGGGTATGTATAAGGTTAAAAGTAAAAAAAAAACATGATTAAAAGTTTAGTTCTAAAATATAAAACTTTTCAGGATGGTAAACACTTTCAAATAAATACTTCATTACTAAAAGATAAAAGGTAATTAATAGAAAAAAGCATTTTTATATAAAACAAATAACAAACAGTCAAAGATTTTATCACTGACAACATGTGACCCTTAAAGCCATTACTGGCATCAGTCTATGTTGACTGTGTTTGATTTAAACAGAGGTCAATAGCTTTCACAGATTCTAGGTCAAGCATTCTATATATCTGAAGCAAGATGTAAGTAATCATCAATCATTACATAAGTTACAGCATTGTAGCTATATGACATTATAACTGGATGACAAACTAAAACAATAATATGCTTACTCAAGATATGGGGGGGATGAGAATAAGTCGGTGCAAATAAACTAAAGGTGACCAAGTTATGCCTTGATGTTGCTTGGAGAAGTCACATCAATCTAGTGGTTAATTTTATGTTGCTTTTAGCACATTTGTGGCTATAACTTGATGGAGAAATAGGAGCTGAGAGTGCATTTTTTGTGAATACACAGAGACAGCCCACCCAGGCTGTCCTTGGAGAGTATTGAACATGCTACCTATGGTTTATTCATCCTATGCTCTATCAAGTAAGCTTCTGTAGCATGTCTATATAGGTATCTGACACACCAACAATTTTCACCTAATTCATCCAGCAGATATGATTGGAATTTTTTTTTTCAAAACCAGGATCAACAATTCTGTCAACAATAACTCCCAGGATCAGTATGCATACCTCTGTATGTATGTATGTATACACAGTTTTAAAAGTCTAGTGAGACCTCTGTATATATGTATACACTCAGTTTTAAAATCCTAGTGAGACCTCTGTATGCATGTATGTATATACAGTTTTAAAATACCAGCGAGACCTATGTATGTATGTATGTATGTATGTATGTATGTATGTATGTATGTATGTATGTATGTATGTATGTATGTATGTATGTATGTATGTATGTATGTATGTATGTATGTATGTATGTATGTATGTACTGTATACAGTTTTATAATCCCAGTGAGACCTCTGTATGTGTATATATATATACATATATACATATATATATATATATATATATATATATATATATATATATATATACAGTTTTAAAATCCCAGTAAAACCTCTGTATGTATGTATACACACAGTTTTAAAATCCCTGAGACCTATGTATGTATGCATACACAGTTTTAAAATCCTAGTGAGACTTCTGTATGTATGTATGTATAGTTTTAAAATCCTAGTGAGACCTCTGTATGTATGTATGTATACACAGTTTTAAAATCCTAGTGAGACCTCTGTATGTATGTATACACACAGTTTTAAAATCCCAGTGGGACCTCTGTACGTATGTATAGTTTTAAAATCCTAGTGAAACCTCTGTATGTATGTATAGTTTTAAAATCCTAGTTAGACCTCTGTATGTATGTATACAGTTTTAAAATCCTAGTGAGACTTCTGTATGTATGTATACACAGTTTTAAAATCATAGTGAGACATCTATGTATGTATACACACATTTTTTAAATACCAGTGAGTCTTCTGTATGTATAAATACAGTTTTAAAATCCTAGTGAGACCTCTGTATGTATGTATGTATGTATGTATGTATGTATGTATGTATGTATGTATGTATGTATGTATGTATGTATGTATGTATGTATGTATGTATGTATGTATGTATGTATGTATGTATGTATGTATGTATGTATGTATGTATACAACACAGTTTTAAAATCCCAGTGAGACCTTTGTATGTAGGTATATACACACACTGATAAGAGAAGCTTGATAGGTTCACATGACATGTGCCTGCTTTGATGAATTGGGTCCCAAACAGTTATCCAAGGAAGCAATAAGACCTTAGATACATTTATCACTACTCTGATGTGACCTTAGATACATGTAACACTATGCTGATATTGGATCTTAAATACATGTATCACTACTCTGTCAGGACCTTTGATACATGTAACACTACTCTGATATTGGACCTTAAATATATGTATCACTGCTCTGTCAGGACCTTAGACACATGTAACACCACTGATAGGACCTTGGATACATGTATCACTGCTCTGATACTGGACCTTAGATACATGTATCTCTTGTCTTACTGGACCTTAGATACATGTATCATTACTTAGATAGGAGATTAGATACATGTATCACTACTCTGCTACTGGACCTTAGATCTCTTGTCTTACTGGACCTTATATATATGTATCACTACTTTGATAGGACCTTAGCTACATGAATCAATACTTTGACAGGACTTTAGATACATGTATCACTACTATGAATGGACCTTAAATACATGTAACACTACTCTGATAGGACCATAGACATATGTCTCTCTTCTCTTACTGGACTTTAGATACATGTAACACTACTCTGACAGGACCTTAGATACATGTAACACTATTCTGACAGGACACTAAATACAAGTAACACTAATCTGATAGGAACTTAGATACATGTAACACTACTCTGATAGGACCATATATACATGTAACACTACTCTGATAGGACCTTAGAAACATGTAACTACTCTGACAGGATCTTTGATACATGTATCACTACTCTAACATGGCCTTAGATACATGTAACACTACTCTGGTATTAGACCTTAGATACTTGTATCACTATTCGTACAGGACCTTAGATACATGTAACACTACTCTGACAGGACCTTAGATACATGTAACACTACTCTGATAGGAACTTAGAGTCATGTACCACTACTCTGATAGGATCTTAGATATATGTATCACTTCTCTGACAGGACCTTAGAAACATGTAACACTACTCTGATATGACCTTAGAAACATGTAACACTATTCTAATAGGACCTTAGATACATGTATCACTACTCTGATAGGAATTAGATACATGTATCACTACTTTGATAAGACCTTAGATACATGTATCACTAGTCTTATATAGAACCATAGAATAAATATATATATAACACTACTCTGATAAGACCTTGGATACATTTAACACTACTCTGATAAGACCTTGGATACATTTAACACTACTCTGATAAGACCTTGGATACATTTAACACTACTCTGATAAGACCTTAGATACATTTAACACTACTCTGATAAGATCTTAGATACATGTAACACTACTCTTTCAGGACCTTAGATACATGTAACACTACTTTGATATTGGACCTTAAATACATGTATCACTACTCTGATACTGGACCTTAGATACCTGTAACACTACTCTGATAGGACCTTAGATACATGTAACTCTACTCTGATACTGGACCTTAGATACATGTTTGAATGAAGTTGTCAGAAATGATGGAGTTTCCCATATGAGATTTCATAGCACAAAAAACAAATGGGCATGAATTCAAGTATTGCAAATAACATTGCTTGAATACAAACTCACATAAAAGTTCAAATGCAAACAATATAAAGCCTTATCTACCATCGTAAAATGTGCCATCAACCAATGTCCATGTTTTTTAATCTATTGATTACTTCTATCAAACTGCAAAGACTGAGATCTGCTGATGCATTATTAAATTTTGAACTTACTTTAATCATGATGACAGGTCTACATCTAGGTAGTTAAACATTCATATAAGACTTATAAGAAAGCATATATGGTATTTTATTAAAGAAAATATGCAAGCAAAATCAAGTTCCTGTTTTTATCCCAATATAATTTATGGGATATTTATTACACAAAATCAAGCATGAAGGGTATGTATAAGGTTAAAAGTAAAAAAAAACATGATTAAAAGTTTAGTTCTAAAATATAAAACTTTTCAGGATGGTAAACACTTTCAAATAAATACTTTCATTACTAAAAGATAAAAGGTAATTAATAAAAAAAAAACATTTTTATATAAAAATAAACAACAAACAGTCAAAGGTTTCATCACTGACAACATGTGACCCTTAAAGCCATTACTGGCATCAGTCTATGTTGACTGTGTTTGATTTAAACAGAGGTCAATAGCTTTCACAGATTCTAGGTCAAGCATTCTATATATCTGAAGCAAGATGTAAGTAATCATCAATCATTACATAAGTTACACCATTGTAGCTATATAACATTATAACTGGATGACAAACTAAGACATTAATATGCCTACTCAAGATATGGGGGGGGATGAGAATAAGTCGGTGCAAATAAACTAAAGGTGACCAAGTTATGCCTTGATGTTGCTTGGAGAAGTCACATCAATCTAGTGGTTAATTTTATGTTGCTTTTAGCACATTTGTGGCTATAACTTGATGGAGAAATAGGAGCTGAGAGTGCATTTTTTGTGAATACACAGAGATAGCCCACCCAGGCTGTCCTTGGAGAGTATTGAACATGCTACCTATGGCTTATTCATCCTATGCTCTATCAAGTAAGCTTCTGTAGCATGTCTATATAGGTATCTGACACACCAACAATTTTCACCTAATTCATCCAGCAGATATGATTGGAATTTTTTTTTCAAAACCAGGATCAACAATTCTGTCAAGATTTGGTGCTGTCCTCATTAGAGTTCTGTTAAAAGCTAAAAATAACTCCCAGAATCAGTATGCATACCTCTGTATGTATGTATGTATACACAGTTTTAAAAGTCTAGTGAGACCTCTGTATGTATGTATACACTCAGTTTTAAAATCCTAGTGAGACCTCTGTATGTATGTATACACACAGTTTTAAAATCATAGTGAGACCTCTGTATGCATGTATGTATATACAGTTTTAAATTACAAGCAAGACCTATGTATGTATGTATGTATGTATGTATGTATGTATGTATGTATGTATGTATGTATGTATGTATGTATGTATGTATGTATGTATGTATGTATGTATGTATGTATGTATGTATGTATGTACTGTATAGTTTTATAATCCCAGTGAGACCTCTGTATGTGTATATATATATATATATATATATATATATATATATATATATATATATATATATATATATATATATATATATATATATATATATATATATATATATATATATACAGTTTTAAAATCCCAGTGAAACCTCTGTATGTATGTATACACACAGTTTTAAAATCCCTGAGACCTCTGTGTGTATGTATACACAGTTTTAAAATCCTAGTGAGACTTCTGTATGTATGTATAGTTTTAAAATCCTAGTGAGACCTCTGTATGTATGTATGTATACACAGTTTTAAAATCCTAGTGAGACCTCTGTATGTATGTATACACACAGTTTTAAAATCCCAGTGGGACCTCTGTACGTATGTATAGTTTTAAAATCCTAGTGAAACCTCTGTATGTATGTATAGTTTTAAAATCCTAGTTAGACCTCTGTATGTATGTATACAGTTTTAAAATCCTAGTGAGACTTCTGTATGTATGTATACACAGTTTTAAAATCATAGTGAGACCTCTATGTATGTATACACACATTTTTTAAATACCAGTGAGTCTTCTGTATGTATAAATACAGTTTTAAAATCCTAGTGAGACCTCTGTATGTATGTATGTATGTATGTATGTATGTATGTATGTATGTATGTATGTATGTATGTATGTATGTATGTATGTATGTATGTATGTATGTATGTATGTATGTATGTATACAACACAGTTTTAAAATCCCAGTGAGACCTTTGTATGTAGGTATATACTCACACTGATAAGAGAAGCTTGATAGGTTCACATGACATGTGCCTGCTTTGATGAATTGGGTCCCAAACAGTTATCCAAGGAAGCAATAAGACCTTAGATACATTTATCACTACTCTGATGTGACCTTAGATATATGTAACACTATGCTGATATTGGATCTTAAATACATGTATCACTACTCTGTCAGGACCTTTGATACATGTAACACTACTCTGATATTGGACCTTAAATACATGTATCACTGCTCTGTCAGGACCTTAGACACATGTAACACCACTGATAGGACCTTGGATACATGTATCACTGCTCTGATACTGGACCTTAGATACATGTATCTCTTGTCTTACTGGACCTTAGATACATGTATCATTACTTAGATAGGAGATTAGATACATGTATCAATACTCTGCTACTGGACCTTAGATACATGTATCTCTTGTCTTACTGGACCTTATATATATGTATCACTACTTTGATAGGACCTTAGCTGCATGAATCAATACTTTGACAGGACCTTCACATTCATGTATCACTACTATGAATGGACCTTAAATACATGTAACACTACTCTGATAGGACCATATATACATGTAATACTACTCTGATAGGACCTTAGAAACATGTAACTACTCTGACAGGATCTTAGATACATGTATCACTACTCTAACATGGCCTTAGATACATGTAACACTACTCTGGTATTAGACCTTAGATACTTGTATCACTATTCATACAGGACCTTAGATACATGTAACACTATTCTGACAGGACCTAAGATACATGTAACACTACTCTGATAGGAACTTAGAGTCATGTACCACTACTCTGATAGGATCTTAGATATATGTATCACTTCTCTGACAGGACCTTAGAAACATGTAACACTACTCTGATATGACCTTAGAAACATGTAACACTATTCTAATAGGACCTTAGATCATGTATCACTACTCTGATAGGACCTTAGATACATGTATCACTACTCTGATAGGACCTTAGATACATATATCACTAGTCTTATACTGAACCATAGAATAAATATACATATAACACTACTCTGATAAGACCTTGGATACATTTAACACTACTCTGATAAGACCTTGGATACATTTAACACTACTCTGATAAGACCTTGGATACATTTAACACTACTCTGATAAGACCTTAGATACATTTAACACTACTCTGATAAGATCTTAGATACATGTAACACTACTCTCTCAGGACCTTAGATACATGTAACACTACTTTGATATTGGACCTTAAATACATGTATCACTACTCTGACAGGACCTTAGATACATGTAACACTACTTTGATATTGGACCTTAGATACATGTAACTCTAACTCTGATACTGGACCTTAGATATATGTAACACTACTCTGATAGGACCTTAGATACATGTAACTCTACTCTGATACTGGACCTTAGATACATGTATGAATGAAGTTGTCAGAAATGATGGAGTTTCCCATGTGAGATTTCATAGCACAAAAAACAAATGGGCATGAATTCAAGTATTGCAAATAACATTGCTTGAATACAAACTCACATAAAAGTTCAAATGCAAACAATATAAAGCCTTATCTACCATCATAAAATGTGCCATCAACCAATGTCCATGTTTTTTAATCTATTGATTACTTCTATCAAACTGCAAAGACTGAGATCTGCTGATGCATTATTAAATTTTGAACTTACTTTAATCATGATGACAGGTCTACATCTAGGTAGTTAAACATTCATATAAGACTTATAAGAAAGCATATATGGTATTTTATTAAAGAAAATATGCAAGCAAAATCAAGTTCCTGTTTTTATCTCAATATAATTTATGGGATATTTATTACACAAAATCAAGCATGAAGGGTATGTATAAGGTTAAAAGTAAAAAAAAAACATGATTAAAAGTTTAGTTCTAAAATATAAAACTTTTCAGGATGGTAAACACTTTCAAATAAATACTTCATTACTAAAAGATAAAAGGTAATTAATAGAAAAAAGCATTTTTATATAAAACAAATAACAAACAGTCAAAGATTTCATCACTGACAACATGTGACCCTTAGAGCCATTACTGGCATCAGTCTATGTTGACTATGTTTGATTTAAACAGAGGTCAATAACTTTCACAGATTCTAGGTCAAGCATTCTATATATCTGAAGCAAGATGTAAGTAATCATCAATCATTACAGTAGTTACACCATGGTAACTATATGACATTATAACTGGATGACAAACTAAAACAATAATATGCCTACTCAAGATATGGGGGGGGTGAGAATAAGTCGGTGCAAATAAACTAAAGGTGACCAAGTTATGCCTTGATGTTGCTTGGAGAAGTCACATCAATCTAGTGGTTAATTTTATGTTGCTTTTAGCACATTTGTGGCTATAACTTGATGGAGAAATAGGAGCTGAGAGTGCATTTTCTGTGAATACACCAAGATAGCCCACCCAGGCTGTCCTTGGAGAGTATTGAACCTGCTACCTATGGCTTATTCATCCTATGCTCTATCAAGTAAGCTTCTGTAGCATGTCTATATAGGTATCTGACACACCAACAATTTTCACCTAATTCATCCAGCAGATATGATTGGAATTTTTCTTTTAAAACCAGGATCAACAATTCTGTCAAGATTTGGTGCTATCCTCATTAGAGTTCTGTTAAAAGCTAAAAAGAACTTGAGGGATCCAAGACTATTTTCTTGAACAATACAGGATACTCTTGATGTGCACCACAGATGCAGTCATAAGTTATGGCATACATTGAAAATTGGCCTCTATCAAAAGTAGTTGTTCTCTCTTGCTGAATGATGAGCTGCAATCAAGTCACAGCATAGCACTAGTGATGGCATCAAAATAAGCAGTGGCACAAATTGAATAGGAATTTAGCATGTCACCTGCAATGTATAGAATTTGCTTTTACTTTTACCATTGATTGTTGAAAAAATGCCAATAAAACCAAACTATTGTTAAGGGCCCATTCTTAAAGTGATATATTTGCAAATTATTTACTTCATAATACTTTTGCTCAGTTTTATATCCCTGTTTAAAGTTGTCCATATTAGGAATTGTCCATCCTGCTGTCTGCTTCTTCAGCTCATTAAATATTCATGAAACCTTTCCCACATATATATATATATATATATATATATATATATATATATATATATATATATATATATATATATATATATATATATATATATATATATATATATATATATATATATATATAGATATATATATATATATATATATCAATCAGAACTACAGGTGGTGTGTTGCATATCATGGTCACACCCCCTACCTTTGCATTCAGAGTCACAACAATGAAAGATGTCATTCTGTGACTGGCATTTTTGTCAGAAGTGCAACTTATTAAATTAAATTTAAATTTAAAATGAAAGTTCAGCAAATATATACACATAGCTGGTGTGTTGCAAACCATAATCACTATACTTCCACCCATCCCAAGGTCAAGGACATGCAAAGGAAAATGTAATTGTGACTTGTATCCTTACAAATAGAACAGCTTTTCAACCACTAAAGATATTTTAATAAAATTTTGGGTATATATTATAATAAAATGGTGTTTCAAGTACTTTCAAACATGACCCCTGTCTTAAGAAATGGTCAGCATCATGGGAAGGGAAAATATAATTCGGCTACCTGTGTCCTTGTCAAGAGTACATTGTTTGAAATGTGAAAGTGTTGGAATAAATTCTGAGCCAGTTATGGATCATGTATAGACTGTGTTATATACAAGACACATGGTATAAATTCAGTTCCCACAGTAAACCTATATTACACCTTATTAAAAATTTCAAAAACATAAAATTTTTGAGTGCCAATGAACAATGGTATTAAACCCCTCAAAACCAAAAACACTTTCTTAGTGTACTTCTTTTAAACCAGTGATGACATCTTAATAAAACTTTAGTATAATTTATAACTTGACATAAAAACTATTATGTGGTCATAAATCTCAATAAAATATTGAAGAAGGTATACTGTCTTAAAATTTTAAATACTAAGTGCTTTTTTAATATCATGCAGCAAACTATTCCATAAAATGGAACTGCCATAAGCAAAAGATTTTTTTAAAACCTACATACTGTGTATAAATCACTCTTTGCACTTGACATTGAGCAATACAAACTTACAAAGACTAAAACACCTGGTGTTAATTATTTAAAAGCTTAAAAGTAAAGTTAATAAACCTAGTCCTAAGTAAGAATCCATTTAAAATTTTTGAAGAGAGATGATTTAGGTGCTCAAAGGTACTGCCAGTGGTTGATCTTTTTTATAAGTTACATAGTTTATGCATATTAGAGTAATGTCAAGGTTTTCCCAAAAGCAAGTCATAAAATGTGGAAAAACAACTACATTATACACTTTTCAGATCAACTGAAAACAAATCCTAAAAGAATTAATCATTTTTAAAAGTTTTACTATCTTAAAATACTTTTACTAAGTGTTTAGTTTGCTCTCAACAATTCTAGTGTGTGTGTGGGTGTGGGTGTGTGTGTGTGTATGTGTGTATGTGTGTGATTTGAATTTTTAATGCAGCTTTTAAAGCATTACAGTCATACTGCTGCATTGTCAACAGTGTGGGGTTTCTAGTGATTTCATGAACTGAGTTATAATGCCACATACTGTAGCATGATGTCCCACCCAGTCCAATTATACTGACACCAGGCTGACCAGTCCTAACACTAACCTTTTAATACATACATGTAGTGTCTATAGAGGCAGCTGCAAGCACCATTTTATAAGTCATTGGTATGACAGAGTTCAAACCCACAACCTCCGACATCCAAGGCAAACACTCTAACCACTAGGCCACCAACAATTCTAATATCTTTATTGCTAACAAATTATGATATATCATCTTTGTACATAATCGCTGAAGAATGTTTCTAGAACTTTGGATAATTTATTTATATACTGTTAGGAATATATGGTCATAAAGTAACACAAAATTGTTGTTGTTGTTGCAATGTTTAATGCTATTTTTCAGCACAAGATAGGCTACACATGGCAGCCAGTGCTGGAAAATACTGGGAAGAACCATTGAAACATGAGAAGCTATTGACAAGTTTTTTCACATAACCACGTTACAGAGCCTAAGTCTTGACAGAAAAGAGTAAAAACCAACAAATTTGGTAAAATTCAACAAATAATTTATTTCTAATGAATAAAAAGTGGAAATTAAAAAAAAAGAATAACAAAATTGTGAATTAAATCCCAAATGGTCCTAAAAGTTCTCTCACAAGTCCAAAGGTATCGAGTTCCAATTAAACTCCAGTGGTGTTGCAAACAAATTCCAATAATGAATGTGCAGATGTGCCTATAGTCTCAAATGTCCAAGGTGTCAATGGCCTGGAATGTGTTGATGTGTTAGCAGACTTTTGATGTATCACAATGATATAATCCAAATTATCCTTGCCTGAATTCACTAATATAAATTAAAGATTTTGACCAAGTATTAACAAGAACTTTGTAATTCTAGTGAAAAATTAAAATAAATCCACTTAAACTATAAACTGCACAGAACAATAAGATTGATTTCACATCAGATGTTAAGGTAGGAGTGAGTAATATTTCAAGCAAACATCACTGACATAAAAATCCAAGACACAATGGTAGAGTCAGTATGTAGGTCAGTTTCTTTTATAAAACATTTAAAGTTGTCAACAAATTTAAAAATTTCCATGTGAAAAACTAATGTCCTTGACTCAAAACATTTATCTCCATTAATAATGACCTGAATATTTAATCTATAATCATAGAGAAATATGAGCTATGTATTATGCTGTTTACAAAATAATTGTCACTATTCAGGTAGACCATTAACCTATTTTACTTGAAGGTCAAATATAAATAACAGATATATTTAACATACAATCATGGAGAAAAGCCAGAAAAACAACACAAATTAAATGTACATAACACTATCCTATAAAAAAGAAAGGGCTTAGTGTTAGTCCTTGTGGTATACCCAAAAAAATATCCCTAAAATCTGAGACAGCACCATTCCTGCAGAGACAAACTCACAGCAACCAGTAATCTACTATTGAGATTGGATGAAAAACCATCACATTACATGCTGATAATTTACTTAGTAAAACTGTATAACAGTATCAAAGCTTTTCATATATCAAAGAATAAAACTACAGTTAATTTTCTCAAAACAAATTTGGGATCCTTCAAAGCAGTGAGTACTGTACATAAGTGATTTGTCTGCAAGCATGACTGACTTGGGTTAGTCAAGTTTTTTTTACAAAAAGCCATAAAAAGGAATTCAAATTGTGTCATTTTATTATTTTGTTAACAACAGGTCTATTATCATTGACATTCAGTTGGTCTCCTGACAAAAGAAGAGGATTAACTCTAGTCTTTGTTACTGCATACAGAAGTATTAGTTCCTAAGGACATAGAATTCTGTAATGAAACAACTAACTTGCATATTTAATATCAAATATGCTGGTCATTCAACACATTAGTCTATTGACAGCTTTTAAAAGAGCTTCACTAAAAAAGTCAACAGCTTTGAGTTTGACCAGTGTAATACACTATGAGCATCTTGTCACTGCATTCCTGCAGTTATTTGTCCAAAAATCTTATCCCTGACAGAATTTGTCAGGACAAAAAATTAAAAAAATTTGCCAATAAGTTTTCATACAGGATGTTAATCCAGATCTAGCAATGGCCAAAGATAAAAAAAAGTAATAGACTGCTCTGATGGCCTGAGTGGTTAAAGCATCTGTCTCAAATGCAGGAGGTCATGGGTTCAAACCCCAGCCATGTCTTTAAAAATGGTACTAACAGCTGCCATGCTAGGCACTTTGCATTAAGAGGTTAGTGTTAGGACTGGTTGGCCTGGTGTCAGGATAATGTGACTGGGTGGGACATGATGCTGACCCAGTGCTAGACATCACTATAAACCATCACACTGCAGACACTGTAGCAATACCATAGAAAAATTGTTAAAGCTTCATTAAAATTCCAAAACACACAAAAAGGAAATAAAAACTACAAGATGACATACATGTCAAGTTTATAATAATTAATCTGGCAATGAAACCATTTCTTCAGATTTGTTGTAGTCAGCCAAGTTGCAATTAGGAGTGATTGACTGCTGTTAGTGAGGGACCCCAGGCATTTAAGTGGTCTAAAATGCTTGACTTTACCTGTTGGTCATCCCAGGTCTATCCAGCTTAGTAGAGTTTTGGACTCCGTCAATATGGTTATGTAAGAAAGCTTGCAGGAGGCTTCCCATGGATCAGTGGTTCTTAATGGAGTTGTACTGATGTACTTTACCAATTATATTGGCCACCAGGTGTAGCTTATTGTGTGCTGCAAATTGGCTTAAAGAACAAAAGGGCAATACAGGTCTTTAGGGTAACATTTTTGTAGTTAAAGCCCAGACAAGGAGGATTTAATTTATCCTGCAGTTGAAATGATCAAATTTATGCAAATACATGATTTGCTATTATTAATACATGTAATTAGGAAAATATGGGTATTTATTATAATAAATGGTGGTAGATAATGAACATGCACTAAATGTCAAATAACAACAAGATCTTAAACTAAAAAATTCCAGCTTATTTCAGATTACCCAAATTTTCAAGCATATCAAGATCAGTACTATGTCAGTATTAAAAAAAAAACAATCATAGTTTCCCTTCTAAAAACAATCACCTATAATTATTTCAACTTTTAGCAATATTAGTACACCATGTACTTCTGATCTTCTTTGCTTCTCTAAAGTCATAAATTTGGAGGGTGGGAAATCAGTGTCCCCTGCCCCTAGGACCTATGTGATCTGGACCATGAAGAAGTTCCCACAAATTTGTAGGTCTTGCAAAACTTTCAGTGTGTAATGAGAAATGATTGCAGATTTCAATCACTAAAAAGTAGATCATTGTGACCTAATCATATGGTATTAAATAGAAGCTGACTTAAAACAAAAATTGTGCCAGTTTTTGTATCCTGGATGTATCCAATACATCCAAGACAAAGCATCACACATTCCTTGTAAAACAGTACAACATTTGACAAAAGAACAACTAGAAAGAATGAACACTGTTAATTGTAAATTTTAATGACTACAGACCAAGACTAGTTAAAATATTGTCACATACAGTATCATTCAAGCATAAAAACTGCATCATGGAAAACAAAATGTAATATTAAAGTGTAATATTTCTCCAATAATTCCAGACAAGAATTCCATGACCATTGGATGAAGTCAAAGACATGTAGTAAATTCTAATCTGGCTTATATGAATGCTATACCAACACCAAACCCACCCTCAGAATTCTGTAATCTGATCAAAGCTAATAGTATAAAAAAAAATTTAACATGAAGCTAAGATCCAGGATATATATATATATATATATATATATATATATATATATATATATATATATATATATATATATATATATATATATATATATATATATATAAAGAGAGAGAGAGAGATAGAAAGGAATTAAAAACATATATTATTCTTGGCCAATATATATTAATATCTTGTTAATTAACAAGCATCAAAACCAACCCAACCAGAAAAATAAATGAAAGATAGGTAAACAAAATCTTTTTCCAAAACTAACCAAGGTGTTCTGGTATCAAGTAGCAAAGTGGTCTGAAGCCTTTACCAATACCTGTCATCTCACTATGGTCCACACTGGTTTTAGTCTTGGGCTCAGCCAATGTGGATATGTGAGAAAGCTTGCCAGTAGCTTCCTGTGGCTTGGTGATTCTTCTGAGGACAGGAGAGTTCTTCTTCCACCATTTATACTGTCCATCATGTATTGCCTATAATGTGTTGACAAATAAATGGTATTAAACCCACCAGAACCAAGGTTTTATGCAGACATAGATACCAATGCAAACACCTGCATGATTACATGATCTCTCCTCATTCTTCAAGAGCTAAACAATGGAGATAACTCTTAAAATGCTGATGACCTTTACCCTAACAAAGATTACCTTGGAAATGACTACCCTGAAAAACTTATTTCCTTACAACTTAACTTTGTGGGCTAAAATCCAACTACAGAACTGGCTGCCATGGCAACCTTGTGAATAGCACATAGCTCCCATTTCTCTGGTATGAAAACCATATATAGTCACTTTTAAGTCCGGTTCAACTGCAAACAATACAGACTTAGATCTGCCATTGCATGATGTCCCCTGCAGATCGGGGTCGTTGAATTGTTCACTGATTACAAACTGCATAGACATGGATTTGTGGAAGCAGATTATGAGTGAGTTCATACCGAGTGCAATATTAAAAATGCTGTTAAAGCAACCAATCTGATCCAAAACAGATCATCAAAATGTCACCATATTAAGAAAATTACAATTCCTAACTGAACAACCGCAATGAAGGATGCAAGAAACTCATCATTTCTTGAGCAAAACTATGGAATTCCATAACACCTGATATAATAACAGATGATTTGTGTAAAGCGGTCAAGAATATTCTTAGTCAATATCTAAAGAAACAATCATTTACATGATTTTGTGTAATTCAGTACTAGTATTTTTAAAACATTGTTATTTCAAGCATTCACCTATAATGTTTAGCACACGTTTACCATTTGTATGAATCCTGTATGTACTCGTCTTGAAAGCAGTGTGGATATTTTATTGTAGCAGTAGATCAATTGCAAATTTTTTAACAGGATTTGTTGTATAAAGGCACCTTTTCTTGTAAAAACTGTATTATAGATGTACACATGTAATTTTAGAAGGTTACATGGAAAATTGGTCAGTTGAACAAAATTGGTCAGTTGAACAAATGAGCTGATCTTTAAGTCAGTTTTCTTCTTCTTCTTCTTATCATTATTATTAAAGCATAGGTCATCAGAATATCATCTCTAAGCAATCCCTGTCAAATCTTCATGTAGGACAGCCGAAAACATACTGGAATCATATACTTTACTACATTTATAACAATCAGGCTTCATGAAGGACATTCGTGCTGGAAAACACTAACTAGAATGGTGGATGACTGGTAACCACAATTGAGCAAAGTAACATTGCAAGCAGTATTTCTTGACCTTACAATGGCTTTTGACCTTGTAAATCACAAAATCATGCTTGAAAAGATCAGCATACATCACCATGAAAGCTTAACATGATTTTAAACCTATCTTGAAACAGACTTTCAAATAAGAAATGGATGAGGTCAGGTGTTCTACAAGGATCTGTTCTTGGATCATTACTCCTTTTGCTGTACATCAATGATTTATCATATCACAAGGAGCTATCCACCACCAACATGTCAGCAAAAGACACAATATTACATAGCAATATATCAAATGTCCATGAGATTAGCACATAATTTAATAAAGATTTCGTAACTAAGAGTGTGAGCAGGCTGGTATGAAGATAAATGGAACTAATCAAAATCCATGAGCACAGACAGTCAAGCAAAAGTATAAGCTGAGAAAGATGATTTCAAAGTAATGATAAAATGAATGAATAAAATGAAACACTACTTGGCATCATGATATCTTGTGCTGGAAAATGAAAATTAACATGGTCATGATAAAATTTAACTCCTCGCTTTATCTCTTTAACAGAAAAAAATCATATCTATCTCATGAACAGAGGTAATCTTTGTTAGGGTAAAGGTCATCAGCATTTTAAGAGTTATCTCCATTGTTTAGCTCTATCATATATCATGCCACACCTGGAATATTGTTGTTTTATCTGGGGTAAAAATTAAAAAAATTAATGAAATTTCCAAAAAAGAGTAGCTACACTTATTACTGATACTGATTTAGATACACTATTAACAAGTCTTTTTAAAATCCTAAAGTAGCTTTAATTTCAAAAGTGAACTCAGTTTCAAAAGGGTTTTATAGTCTATCAATACTTACGTGTATCGGCTCCTGGTAATCTTAAATTTAACTTTAAATCTGTTTGAAGCTTAAAATTTATTAAAAATGTACTTATGTATGAAGAAAAATCCATCTGAAATAAGTTATATTTACCTAAACCAAACTCAAGAGTTTTATACAAAGAATTTTGCTTTCTCTGGAGACAAACTATGGAATTCCATAAAACCTATTATAAAAACAGACAAACTTTCAAAAAGCTTCTTAATCAACATCAAACGCATGTTCACTACTACTCTTTGTATGAATTCTATATATACTCATTCTTAAAGCTGTGTGCATATTTTATTGTAACAGTTGTTTCTACGTTTGGTTTTTGGGAAGTGGATGGGAGTTTCATTTGTTGCCTAAAGACAGAGTTGAAGTTAGTTGGAGCTCAGATTGGAAATAATCTGATTAAAATCAATCTCCACTATCCTATGTTAAGATCTGACAGCAAATGCTTTGGGGATCATGTTCTGGTGACATATGTTATTAAAATAATTCTAATTTTATCAGCCAATAAGACAAAGTCTTATTTCTTCATGCTTGGAAGACTGAGCACTATGGCTGAACAGCATCAAGTTGTGTCAAATGATTTGATTCACTTAATTTCTGAAAGCTGCATTTCCAATGACTAATTCAAAAGTCACCAGAACATGCCTCCTAAGTGGTCACTGTCAGATCTTTATGTAGGTCAGCAGAAATCTAATTTTAATCAGATTGGGTTGGGAAAAATATAACAATGTAGTGCAATAAATGCTTAACCCTTTACCTCGTATTAGCGCCTTTTGGCCCTCTACCAAAGTTTCATACAGGCGCCTTTTGTACTTTACAAGATTCCCATATAAGCACTTTTCGGCAATTCTGTAAATAGCAGCCATTTTGAGTTGGTTTTCATAGTGCCACCTTCAGGTAAAAACCCCTATTAGATACTACATTCATTTGTGAGAATGACAATAACATCAGATAATGGTCACTGTTGATGCTCTCGTCAAAATCTGTTATTTAAAAGTACATAAATGGTACATGTCTCATAGTCTCCATTCAACAAAATGGCGGTTTCTGATATTGTTCAGTACTTGCTAGAGCAGAATCACAACTATGAAAGCTTCAATAACTTAAAGGCTCTGAGACTAATGTAGGAAGCCAATAGTTTTTACAAATTATCAAATTCAACTGATTTAGTGATGTAGACGCAGACAAAGAACTTGTAAATTTTGAGTATGAAAAATTGCTACTATGGTTGCTTCACTGACTTGATAGTGAACAAGTTCTCTCAAGATTTTAAAGCACATACAATTCTTTTGTTAAAAATAATTATACAGCTATAATGACCTTATTTTACTCTTAAATCTTTCCATATATAATATATGTGTAACAAAAATGTAAAATGGTTAAAACTGCTGTTAAACATAACATACACTTCACTGCTTAACAGACCTATGTGTAGCGGACTGCACTAGGTACCTTTGCTACATGCATATCAAAGGGATAAAAAGCCATACAATCTTTGAGGGAAAGGGTTAATATAGCACAGAATTAGCTGATTCTAGGCTGAGCAGAGAAGTACAACATTTCGAATCTTGACCCTTGGATTATGAATCTGATGCTCTACCAAAGCTACAATGGTCTTCAAAACTAAATTGAGATAAAATAAACCATGCAAAGATAACAGTAATAAAACAAAATTTAACCAATTAAATGATATCCACATTGTCACAACCCACAATCGATAATGTACTCTTCTCCTTATCACCGTGTTAGTGTGGAGATTACCTCATTTATCAAGAGTATACAGTGCTTAACCAATCACTGTTAGTATAAGGAATTTTTTAATGTCTTAAGGGCCCAACATATCTTTCATGCTGTTCAACTAACCTTTCACAATCTCTTTAAGTGATTAGTAAAACTAATACCTTATTGATGTATAGGAGATCATTACATGGTGTTGTTGGTGACACTGTTTTGTTTATGTTTACTCATGAAACCAAGGAAATCTCTTTATATGCTGCCACATGTGATCATGAAGTGATGGAAATTATCATGGGTAGCTTGTGACAATGTAGTGTCCATGACCATAGCCATATAATGAGGGTCATTATAAAAGGGGGAGAATTATATTGAGGTATACATTTGTAGTAACTGAAGGTCATTACAAAAGGGGTGATGGTACATGAAGAATTATAGTAAACAAATGTCCCTTTAAGGAGCTGATGTTCTACTAGCTGAAAAGAACTTTCTATGAATTAAAGATAAGAAACATTTCTTCTTATAACCATACAAACTTCAGAAATAAAAAGATCTTCAAATCAGTTGCTGTTGTGGACATATTGGAAATCAACTTGACACTTTTTATTCAGAACCAGATGGAGTCTAAAGGGGCAAACTCCATACTGATATGACTCTCTCCTTTAGAGGAACAATAATGTTCCCAAATGGATGTCATGATGGCCATGTTTGGTATTCAACTGGCATTATTTATGTTTAGTACCAAGTCTTTTAGTGAAAACACAATTTGGATGTGATCAACAATCTATGAAAAGCAGTGATTATAAGATTTTAAGATGGCAACTGTATCAGTTAGATTGGTAGCATTTTCATTTATGTTCATCTTGACATTATAAGATGTCTTTTACTGAAAATGACATGTTGAAATGACCATTCATTCATGAGAAACAGTTATAGGACATATGATTGTCTAACTGGACCAACAAGACATTATAATAAGTTATTTAGAAAAAATCCCATACTGCTGTGACTATCCATTCAGGAGGATTAGTGATAACATTATTTCCTAGATGGCCAATGTCATTTGTCATCAAATTAGCACCATTTTCATTTTGGAGCAAACGGACATCATAAGTTCTATGGTGAAAACCCATTAACAATAAGAAGATTTGCAAGCTGTGACAGTCCCTGTAGTCATTAGCTTAGATGTCTGAGTGACACCATTTTCATTTAGGACAAACTAAATCATGTACCTGTAAAAATTTCATGGTAATCCTACAAGTTTTTAGGAGAAGTGGTCATAACAAAATTGTGTTGTGACAAACCATTCCTTGAGCTGACTTCTGGTCCATGACCATTAGAGCCATGAAAATAAATTTACTGATGGTTTTCCTAAACCATAAAATTGATAAGACTATCTCCTTAAAGATTTACAAAACTGCTTCATTTGTAATAATGCAAACAAAAAAGGAGAAAGATATCATGAATTTTATATAGTTGGAAAAAAATAAAACGAAAAAAAGTATTTTAATATCCTGCTTTTATAACTCTATCCAATGAAATACTTAAATCATGGGGCTTTCTCCAGCCATAAAACAATATCACATGGCATGCTGTAAACATATAAATACAGCTATCAACAGTGGCAGTTAATCTTTTTATCAGCTGTCTTATTCACAGGAATAAAAATTTCCTCCTTTAGTCCAATGCCATGGACTTTTTAAGAGAAAATTATCCTAACACACCTTACAGCTTTTAACTGACTTCATCTCCATGCGCTATCATGTTAGATGAAAAAAAAAATTTATTTTCTTCATTTACCCAACATAAAATTACCACCAAATGAAGTCCTGTTAGGTCTTTAATTTGTACCATGATATTTAAACAACAATAAACTTCCCTACTGGCCCGGAACAAAACCATCATTGTTTTGGCATAATGTAGAACACATGTAACCCCATACATGGATACCAAGTATATAAGTATATGATAGCATAAAATACATTTACTTAACTCACTGCATTCGTGGGGATGAAAATTTTTTTTTTAAAATGTCATAAGAGGTGATTATTAGAGGCAGAGATTAGCATGCTGGACTATATTGGTTCATGTGAGAATCCTACCACTGGATCAACCCTGGTTCGCTAGTGTAATATGTCCTAGAGCAAGGTACTTTACTCAACTGCATCAGCACAGAAAAAATTACTTTATGTTGCTCAGTTATAAAAAAATTGAGCCAAGTAAAACATACAAAACTCCCAAAGAAAATTTAGTTAGGTGATTTGCAATATATCAAAGTCCTTTGGGAAGCAGCATATGATTTTCCATGCTGTAAATGTTTTATGATATGGGTCTGTCTGAAGTACAGAGCTTAAACTAGTTTGCGTGCCATAAATGTTGTAGGACATGGTTTGGCAGGGACATGAAGTATCATCCAAACAGTTTCATTATGGGCTTTAAATTGACATGCTGTTATAGCTATAGTTTGGTCTTCTGAAGTAACAACTAGTGTAAAATAGGTAGAAGTAGAGATGTTGTTAAATCTAACAAAAAACAAATAAACTGATTATAAAGCATTCCTGTGCAAAGAATAGTGTTAAAAACCCTATACATAAAGATATATATATATATACATACCTCAATCTTAAGGTTAGCTCCACAATGCTTGTAACTTTGCCTTTGGGAAAATGTTAATCTGAAACTTAAATTATTCACAAATCTTCACTTCAAAACAATAATGCAGGACCCATACATTTTTTTCTTGTTGTATTTAAAATTTTTATTTGATTATCTTCCCTTAACCTTGCATGATGATTTACATTTTCGAAGGAAAAATTACCTTCAAAGTAAATTTGATTAAAGCAAAACATACAGATGCCAAAACCAATAGAATATTCAAAGTCAATCAAGGGCCATAACTCTTCCAAAAGCTATTCTGATAGTCTAAGTCAATTAAGGCAGATAACTCTGCAAAATGGTTCACAATCTGTTGCTAAACAATGAAAATTATCAATGATCAATTTGCACAGAAAATTTCGCCTAATCATATAAAAACTAGATATTTATAAACAGTGAATACAAGGGATGTGTGTATGAAAGATTTAAAAAAGGTAAATCAAGGACCATAACTGAACATGGTCCAAATCTACTGATCAATAAAGTGATATGAAGCCATCTCTAAAGATGCTCCACAACAACTTTATACTGATTTATGCAGTATGCATGAACTTAGTGCTGAATAGCACATCAGCATAACAGTAGCTATTTGGTGAAAACTGAAAAATTATACAATAACTCAATAAAGATAATCCTTCCCCAAAAATATGAATATGAAGTTTAAAAAGATAAAATATGAAAGCTATGATCTTAAAATTCTGTAACTGGAAAACTAAAATAAAAGGTAATACATCTGGTTGAAATCAAGCATAACTTGTTGATCTTTGTGGCTAAAAAAAAACCCATCAAGATGTAACAAGAAAAGTTATTGTTTTCCTTATAGGTTTTGTAATCTTTTGGGATGCCATATTCAAAATAAAAACTTAAAAACAAATCAAATTATCAAACTCATCCAAGTCTTGTTTTGGGATTAAACTTCAAAACAAATTGTGTTGAAATTAAATAGAAAACAGAAAATGAAGTGAGTGTACATATTTATACATCAACAACAGAATGATTTTGGTTATTTCAGTGTCCTATATAACCTGTGCTGTTGATGTGAATTTGAAGTGTTATAAACCAGTCATACTAAAGCAAGAAATATGAAAATTATATATATATATATATATATATATATATATATATATATATATATATATATATATATATATATATATATATATATATATATATAGAGAGAGAGAGAGAGAGAGAGAGAGAGAGAGAGAGAGAGAGAGAGAGAGCTAGCTGCATTATCTTATTTATGTGCTCCATTTCTCAATATGCTTTTGACAGTTTTAAACAATACCTGATTTTCAAGTTTAAAAATGTCATGATTATTATCAACCCATTTTGTACATGTATAAAAATTATTATATTCATACTCATTCTATTCATACTAGTAGAATACATGTTTGGAGTGAGAAATACAGGCAAATTGGCCATATGACTTAAAAGGCTTAGCTGAAGCTATACATTATAATTAATTTTAACTGAAATCAGTAACAAGATTATTGTCTTATAACTGCAAGTTGGTAAAAATGCCTATTATATATATATATATATATATATATATATATATATATATATATATATATATATATATATATATATATATATATATATATATGGATTCATCATTACTGGCAGTGTAACTGCCTGAGACATGTGAAACTATGGTCTAAGGTTGTTTCCTATAAAACTATCAGAAACTCTTGGCAAAAATAACAACTTAAGTGATAAGGTACCGTTTTATTGCACATCTTGCTACCCCATGGGAAAATATTGAGTAAGGACTTTATGAGGGAAACGGTCTTGAATAAAAGTAACAATTTTAACAAAAATCATCAATCCAGCTTTTCTAGCTATAACAAACTGAAGCAACAAAAACCTGCCATTTTACAAATGAAGTAACTACAAATGACATGAATGTGTAAAACATATTCCTGCAATGACGACCATGACTCCAATTATGTTTGCCAATGACAGATATAATGATTTAATGACTTTTGATCATGTACATTATCTCATGCAACCTTAATATTGTACACAGATTCCTCAAAACAGCTTGGCCAATTTTCTACATACATACTGAAAGCGTCCAAGGATTATTTCCATGTCCAGTTTCCCATCATTGTTGTTCAAAAAACAAAAATTCTTTTCATAACTGCCATGATAATGCTGATATTACTGATGGAAAAATTTGAAAAAGAAAAAGTAACAACCTTTTTCCTTTTTTTTACAGTAAGCAATCTTTCTGACATTACAATGATTGAGTAAGAAGTAAGCCTATTTCCAATTTGTAAGGACTAGTATGAACCATGCTGCCCTTATACTTTTAAGATATTTACATGACTTTTGCAAAATTATTTAACTCTAAATTCTAAATGACTAAAACTCTAATGTAATCCATGCCGCCATAAGACTATCATGAGCCATTGCAACATGGTAGATGCTTACAAAATGGCAGTTTTTACATCTTTGTAGTTGTGTGTGTGTGGGTGTGGGTGTGAGAACATTCAAGTATTATGTCACTGAATTTTGTTCTTGAACAGTCTGGTTCATATTACAAAGGAGTTAGAAGGAATATAATTTTAAAAACAGGGATGCAGACTACACCACAAAACAAGATTCTTTTTTTTTCAAAAACGAGTGACATTTCACCATCTATGTAAAAACTCAATTTTTATACTTTTTAGTTAGTAAAATATTGATGCAGTGATTTTTTTGCAAATATTAGTGAAACTAAGTCTCATCCTTAAGAATATCTCGAAGCAACAAATCAGGATTTTACCGAAGCTCGTTTCTGCACAATGATCCATATCTGTAAAACAGAGCATTAATTTCACTTCATTGCCTTGCTTTTTTTGGTTGCCTTGCACATGTATGATTGAGTAGCTTAATTTAAGGTGGTCTAATTATTAATTTAGCACTTACATTAAGTACACAATAATATTTATAACAGTGTTTAAATGGTCAATTCAAATTAGTTCACATGACATAGGACTGGAGTTACTACATGTTATGCATGTAGTATTTGAATGCCTTTTTTTCCACAAGCCACAATTAACATGATAATACAAAGGAGGTCAGCTTCTTCTTTAGAGCAATCATACAACAAATACCTCCACAAGTCAGATATCCAAACAAGGTCAGCACCAAATTGGGTCCTCAGAGATTAAGACTTGCAGACATAGTTGTTACAGTAGATTGACACATTTTACAAATGAATACAAGAGGATACATTACATTTCTGATCATTACACTTAAACCTAATTAATGATTGAACTAAAACACAAATTTCACTTGATAAAAATGTATTTAATTTTTTTTTATATTAAAGTACTGCCTCCAATAGGCGTGGCACTTTTTTATTTCTTTGACTATCATTATTTTCAGTGTACTAAGAATGTCATTTGGAAAGAAAATAATGACAGTATTATAGTTGACAAATTGATAATGTTGACTCAAATTTGCAGTCCTATCTACCATTTTCAATGATAAAATGAGCAATATATCAAAGTTTCAGAGACCAATTTTGATCATAATTTTCTTCAAGTTCAACACACAGGGTCAAATG
Source organism: Potamilus streckersoni (assembly GCA_016746295.1). Taxonomy (NCBI): domain Eukaryota; kingdom Metazoa; phylum Mollusca; class Bivalvia; order Unionida; family Unionidae; genus Potamilus; species Potamilus streckersoni. The sequence continues at coordinate 1,328,717 of JAEAOA010001908.1, read as the reverse complement.
TATGGGTAATTTCTAGCATAACAAATGTGATCCACACCTGACCCTGAATTATAAGTAGGTCTGCAAGTTATTGGGGAGTTATCAAGGGAGTGGTGTCAATCAAACTTGTAATTATATGCATAAAATATTTGTATGATACTACCTATTAAAACCAGTCAGTTTAATACATATCTGTAATCCAAATTATCATATTTTTATATATTAGTGTGAAAATTACCAAATTCATATATATATATATATATATATATATATATATATATATATATATATATATATATATATATATATATATATATATATATTGTTGCATCTTAAAATAGTTCATATATTTCCAATCATGCATCTTTCCAAGAAAATCCTGACTCCTGTTTTCTTGTCAAGAGCAAATAAAAAAATGCCTAATGCCTAATGTCCAATGCCTACGGAATCACCCATTTTGTTTTGTCCTTAATTAAATTCTGTTATCATTTGATGTGTAAAATGAACCAAACTCTTAGATAGTCTTTATGATAATAATTTGTCCTGGATCAGCCACTATGAAACACTCATAATAAAAATATTTTCAAATTTTTAAAAATAAGATTAGATGTTTGATTTGTGATGTAAAAAATTGCAAAATGTTGTTGTTTTTCTACATTTTATCTATTACCGTACTGTGTAGGGTGAATAAAAAATACTTCTTTCGTGCACAGACTATAAACCTCACCGAAAAAAAAAAACAGGCAGGGTTTGTGGATAGATGTTGCTACCACCCACATCACACTTGCAACATTATCTGTTGAATGCCAGTTATGGTTCAAGGATTATATAATTTTTAGAATTGCTGTCCATGTTTATTGAAGCTTTTTAATTTTCTAAGGAACAATAGCACAAGTAGTATTGATCATATACAAACAAGAATTTATATAGAAGAAAGGTTTGGACTAAATATTATAAGAAATCATTTCTTTACACCAGTTTTTTTTAAAAAAGTCTGCAGTGTGATATTAGACAAACGTCAAACTTTTAAGAAACTACTCATGTTGATATTTTAAAAACCAATTAGATTTTATGACTGCACAACTTTTTTTACATGTTAGTTGTGATACATCCTTGTGGTGTCAGTATATCAACCTCTGCACTTACTTTTGTTATATGTGTTTTCTTTCATGCTGACCTTGTATACTCTGACAAATTCACAAATACATAAATACTGTATATTTATTTTAATTGCTGGGATATAATATAAACTAATCATGAGTTAATTATGTCAACATGTAATGAATAAATTATATTATTATTATTATTATTATTATTATTATTATTATTATTATTATTATTATTATTATTATTATTATTATTAAGATATTTACAAATTAAGGTGATCAAGTTAGCTCTGTTGGTAATGCACCAGTTTCATAACCAAAGGATCTTGAATTCAATACACACCTACTGTAGGACAGTCCAGGGTTGGCTGCCTTTGTCATGTCCTTGGAAAATGCACTAAGCTCCCATTTCCTTTGAATGGTATTCCCAATAAAGTATAAAATGCTGTTATAAACTAACAAAAAGGTACAAAATAAATGCAATACTTACAGACAGATAATGGCACAATGACAATGTTCAAAATGCACTCAACCTGCATGCCAAAATCATATTAAACTGGACAACCTGAATCTCAGGTTCTTCTATCTGCATCAAAAGTATCTGATATAAATATGCACTTTCATTAATTCATACAATTATTTTACCTGTTAATCTCAACTACAAATTACATCCTAATGCACATGTAATGCAGATACAAGACACAATCACATGCAATGCATGTAAAAGACACAATGCCAATGTTTTCAGTTCTTTCAGAAAGAGTTTGCAAACACAAATTACACAGGTAAAGAATAAAAGGTCATTTATCAGGTCCCATTTTCCCCTTTCTAACAACAATGCAGAGAATTCACCTGCTGACCTTAGCTAAACAATAAATCAAAGCATTTCCTCCTGTGGAATTGTTACACAAGTTACCTATACATTATCTAGTGACTTAAATCCTGTGGTTGAAATTCTCCTGTGGTTCTTGTACTTGTCAGACTAACAGGAAAAAGAAAAAGTTCCTTTTTCATTACCTGATAAGTGAACAATTTACCTGTGTAGGAAAGGTTATCTCTATACATGGAAAAAAAAACAACAACAGTACCTGTCAGTGATAATAACCTGACCAAGCATGGATACAAGTCAAGGTAAATTGGAAACTTTTTATCATTTTTATCAGGGTATTTGTCAATGCACATGGTTAATATACTGAAAAGTCCAAAGGCCACCCCACCCCCTTTTCTGTGAAAATAAGGTTATATAATTCAAAGAAATAAAAGTAGAGCTTGTAAATGTTATGTCCAACTTTGGTGGATTCAACAGATTTTTAGCATGTGTTATAAAATTAGAACATTCTTATAACTGCTCATTCCTTAATTGATTGTGTATTTATGAATGCATCTCTCTCTGCTTTCTCTGTTTCTTCATCGTTGGGTTTCTTCCTGATAACTAGCTTTCATTATCTGGTGTGTGTATGTGCCTATATGCCTATATGTGTGTGTGTATATCCTCCTTGACTATCTTTCATTTTCTAGTTGTGTGTGTGTGTGTGTGTGTGTATGTATATATATATATATATATATATATATATATATATATATAAAGAGAGAGAGAGACACACACATCCCATCAACATGATAATCATTGTCTTATAGAGAGGATATTTCCTTGAAATAAGTGAATAATGGATATATTTCACTGGTAGATGAAAATATATTTTTTTATACATGATGAAACATTCATTCTCTATGCAAGGCAAGCAAATTTTTTTTTTTTAAATGTTCGAAAATATTGGCCAGCAAATTTAAAAACATATTTAAAATATCAGATTTCTTAATTGATCTTGTGTAATGTAATAGTTTGCTGTTTATTTTATGCTTTGTTTTGTGATTATTCATGAAGAAAATATAAACAGTAACATGATTCTTCTTCCCACTTCCAAGAAAAAAAGCACATTAAAAAAACAAATTATTTTGTACCTTATTGGATCTGAACTTGAATCATTTTTAAGGGGATGCAGCTATACTTACTGCTCAACAACATCAACATTGCTTCCAATTTATTTGGTATAACATTATCCATGCCTATTGACCTTGTGTATTTATGAATGCAAGCCCCTGTGAAATACCACCACATAAACCTGTAAGCTTTACTTCTTACAAATTCAGCACTATATACACCAAGGTTTTACATGTATATTAAAACACATTTTTGAACAATACATGGATATCTAGCAGAAACACTACCACTGTTTACCTGCCTGACCAAATCCCTTTACAAAAGACAAGAAAGTGGACTATTCATTGCCAAAGCTGGGGAGAAAAAGACAGCTTATGTCCATCCTGGTCATTATAAAAACAGGATTAAACTAATCATTAATATGATGTCATCTATGAACTCTGGGTATGACTGGACACAGAATGGCATGGTTTAGACTTTTACAACTGTAATACTCACAAAAACTACAACATGAAATAAAATGATATAGTCTAGGACAGGACAGGACATATACAAGACATCATCAAGTGTTTCATAACATGCCATATTTTGGCTGTGCAGACCTGCTGGAAACTGAGTGATCCCAATAACTGCATCATAATGAAAATATCCACTCAATGAAAGACCAATTTCTTTTTCACATTTGATAAAGAGTCTCGGCAAATATTATGAATTGTTACAAACTCCTTTAACTTTAATTTTATAGGCAAGTAGTGCCATGTTATTTTGTCCATTTAAATTTTCTTTTTAATGATCAGGTCAAATATTCAACTAGGAGTAGTGACAGAAAATGCACACCAACCCCAGCATTTTTAAGTGATTCTGTATTTCTGAAACCTTATGTATGTAACAACAGCTATTTTTTTAAACAGTAAAAGCACTTCAACATTTCAGAAATTTTTTTTTAAAACGTGTTCACCTTCACAGACAACACACATCTCAGTGCTGTCCACAAGTCTACACTTACCAACTGTTTGTAAGACAGCATGTCAGTAGCTTTCCATGAGTCAGTGGTTTTTTTGTGGGGTCTTGCCATGTACTTTTCCCACTAAATATACTGGCCTTCATGTTGTTATGTTCAGAAAATTGGCATTAAAACCCACAAAATAAAATTTAAAAAATTACAGCTGTGACATTCTTGCCTACCTTTGGCAGTGAAAAGGCACTTGCTTGGTCAGTCATTTATTTGCCTAATTGTTCAGACAACCAAAACCTATACCCTTCAACTATGTTATTTTCAAAGCTGTCTTTAAAATACATCACTCACCCATCCTATCTTTATTATAAAACTCCTAAACTGACGAATCCATGTAAACTCACTGCTACCTCTCCAACCCAAACAAAACTTAATTTGAAGTGAACTGGCTGGTTTCCTGTTTACAACTGAAAGCATAGCCTTGAATTGTATAAAACCTGCCAGTTTGCCTCCTCCTTTCTATATAAGTAGAGCAGTTGCCAAACAATGTGCCGTATTCCATGATCCCCACCACACTCACAGTAAGGTAAGCCAAATGCACAATTATTGTAATAAGAAAAACCAAGTCTTGTAACATCAGATAAGCCAAATGCACAACAAAAATAGAAAGCTCCTCTATTGTAACCAATGATAAGCCAAGGTACTAAAAATAAGAAAACCTGGTCTTGTATTGTAACATATAAGCCAAAAGCACAATAATAGGAAAAACCAGGTCCTATAATGTAAGATATGGTAACTCAAATCAATAATGTGTGTGTGTGTGTGTGTGTGTGTGTGTGTGTGTGTGTGTGTGTGTGTGATGTAGATTTTTAAACAGCTTTAAATGTTCAGTTGTAGTAATGCATAGCCCTGTAGTATCATGCCCCAGACATATAGCATGTGCCACCAGTCACATTATCCAGACCAGGCCAACCAGTCCTAATACTAATCTCTTAATTAATGAAGAGTAACTAGCCAGGCAGCTGTTAGTACCATTTTTATAAGTCTTTGGTAGGATATGGCTGGGGTTAGAACCTCAGCCTCATGGACATTCTTGCCAGTAGGCCACCTGAGCAGTTCCAAATGCACAATAATAATAAAAATGTGGTCCTGTATTTTAACATATGGTAAGCCAAATGCACAATAATAATAAAAAAGTGGTCCTGTATTTTAACATATGGTAAGCCAAATGCACAATAATAATAAAAAAGTGGTCCTGTATTTTAACATATGGTAAGCCAAATGCACAATAATAATAAAAAAGTGGTCCTGTAATTTAACATATGGTAAGCCAAATGCACAATAATAATAAAAAAGTGGTCCTGTATTTTAATATATGGTAAGCCAAATGTACAATAATAATAAAAAAGTGGTCCTGTATTTTAACATATGGTAAGCCAAATGCACAATAATAATAAAAACCTGGTCCTGTATTTTAACATATAGTAAGCCAAATGCACAATAATAACAAAAACCTTGTCCTGTATTGTAACATATGGTTAGCCAAATGCACAATAGGAAATACCTAGCGCTGTATTGTAACATTTTGAGCAAGCAAGCTCAACCCATGAATCTGATACTTGCAGTTCGACTGTCATGGAAATCAAAGCTATCCAAGTTAAGAAACATCTTAAAATTCAGTGATCCTAGCTTTATTCTATTTTATAAGGGGGTTGAGTGGCCTAAAGCACTTGCTTTCAAAGATCACTCACATATCTCAGCTCTGTACAAGTTTTAGAGTGAAATCAAATAATAAGAGTAATGGAGAAAGCTTTCCAGTAGCTTCCCATCGGTCGGTGGTTCTTTCCAGGTTCTTCCTCCACCAAACAGACCGGCTGCCACATATAGCTTATCATGTACTGAAAAATGGCATTACAACCCACAAAACTAAACTTTATTCAAGTTTAGTTACTGACTGTCCAAGTAATGGGACTTTGAGCATGGTCTGAAGCTTATTGCTTCAAAAACAAGATCCATATGTATATATGTCAAAATGCCAAGTTACTGTATGCCAAGTTACTGCCATGTTACTGTATGCCAAAATGCCAAGTTATTGTATGCCAAATGGACCAAAACAGCATAGGCTATATATTTTTCATCTGAAAAAAAAAAGGATTTTCTGAGAAAATCTGAGTTTTAACAATTTCAAGAACCTATACTTATAAATCTGATAAAGAATCTTTACTGTACATTCAGTTTGCATCATAAAATACACCACACAAACACACTTGTTCTGAGTGTATGGGGTAAATGTAAATGGCCAGAAAAATACCAGGTCTATCAGTGATCTGGAAATTTCCTCAACCTGACCTTGAACCATGTCAATACCCTACATTAAGAGTATAAACAGAGACATCCCCATGCATTCCATAATAATGAGATGATTGCCTGTGCTAAGGATAATAGCTGATAAAATCAAAGTCCCTAAAATAAACAAGTAAAGAAATCAATCATAGGGATCAGACTTTGACAGAAGATGTTAAAATTTAATTAGTGAATGTATCATTTTTGTTACTGGTGATTAAACTTTCCCAGGGATAGCATTCAATTTACAGTATCTGCATTATATGGCTTATATTGGTAGTGAATCTGCATGGCAGTGGAGGTAGCTCTATATTCAATTCACACTTTTTTTCTTTCAATCAAAATTTTGTAAGACTTGATTATCAGAGCTCCTGAGAAGAATTTACTATATTTTTTTTTCTCCCAGACAGATTGGCAGCATCTTCATTTAAAAGCATCTGGACATTTGTAGAAGCCGCCCCCCCCCCCCCCCCCCCCGGGTGAAAGACCACATCAATAAGATTTTTTGTTCCGGCAGGGCAGAGTTGAGATATCTGCACATCATACTACACAGTCATTTTGTCAAAATACCAAGCTGAAATGACCATCGGTGTAGGAAGAGTAGCAATTTAAATATGCTTCAAGATGGGCACTATTGTTGCCATTTTGGATGTTACATTTATATATTTTCATTTAATACCACCTAGATATTATCAGTGGTCTTTTAGTGACAACCCCATCTTATAATACAATTAATTCATTCAGGAGAGTAGTGATAACAAGATTTTCAAGATGGCTGCCCCTGCAGAAGTTTAGGACATTAGATTAGCACCATTTTTCTTCACAATCATGCACACATCAAAGAGTCTTTTAGCTAAAAGCCCATACTGAAATGACCATCCATGTAGGAGAAGTTGTGCTAAGATTTTCATGATGGCTGCCTTGACGGCCATAATGGTTGTCAGATTAGCATTATTTTCATTTAGGACTAACTGTGTCATAAGAAGACTTTTAGTAAAATCCCGCTAACAAATATGAGTCTGATACTCAAGAACACATCCAAAGTCGTACTTGGGAAATTTTCCTTGGGATGAACTTGGTAGGGTATTTGGAACCTGACAAAAATTCAAGCAAAATTAAAAGTAATTTTTCTGCAGGCTGAATGGAGTAGTTTTGTCAATGCCACTTTTTATATTGATACAGTGAGTACATTCTCCATTCTTGACAAAATACAAAATAATTCAAGGAAAATCTTGACCAGAAAACAACTAAGAGCCTGTCAAGTGTGAAACTTAATAATTACAGTGAATGTGATGAGGTCACTGGTCAGCACTTAGTGATGGATATTAACAATGACTACTAATTTTAGCCCTTTGACCACCCCCACCCCCAATCTTTGCAGTGAACAATGATATACTCCTTCATTATTATTGTAACATTTTTCATCAGATTTTGATCGGTGTTCAAGAACTGCAATTTTATTATCAACTGAAGAGAATATAATAATCTACTAGGTGTTATTTTCACTGATCTAAGAATTGTCTCAATCTAACCAGCATATTTTACATGAAATCTAACAAATCTTTATGGATAAGATTAAAATTAATAATTACAATTAATAATAATTATAATTAGCAATAATTTTATTTAATAATAATTCATTATAATTAATAATAATTAAAATTAATAATTAAAGACAGGGCTGGTAACTCTGGGAGTAGCTCCATTTGATCAGCCAGTAATGTATTAAAACTCAGGTATTCAAATCAACCTACAATATCAACCCTTAATTGTATTTTCTCTCTGGCTATTAACAATTAATGGAATCTGTTTTGATAGCCAGGCCCAGCATAATACCAGATATAGCCATCCAATTTCAAAATCCTTTCTTTAAAAGCAGGCTATAATTACTACATGGGTACATTTTTACAGTTAAATATGGTAGTTTTATGCTTCACTGCACTAGTATTGTGGATTGTTGGTTCAAAAACCTGGGTTAGATAAAGGGCAGTTATAATGGGATATGTTTACATAATTGTCAAAATTTCTCACCAGGTGAGAACTTTCAGAGAAAACTTAGACTTCAACAGATGTCTGAGCAGTATCATTTACAACCAACTATATCGTGAGATAAAATTGATTGTTGTGTGTGTGTGTGTGTGTGTGTGTGTGTGTGTGTGTGTGTGTGTGTGTATAAAGTTTCATAGTGATCCCCAACCTACAAAAAGCTAAGGACACTTGTGATAATGTACAGACCAATGATGGACAACAGATCATTCCTTGTTCTTCTGGTCTGTCGATAGCTCAGCCAGACATCAGTACTATCCAGTAGCCATTGTAAATATCATGCAAATTTTGCATTCAGATTGAAGTGATATTGACATATACAGGCCCTTTTCTAGTTTTTATCTGCAATTTATTAAATTAATAATTTCATAACTTCTAATTAATAACTGGCCCATGCAGTGCTGAAATTATATTAAACCAATCTAATATATGTACATGCATGCCTTGAGTGTGTGATTTAGATTTTTAACACAGCTTTAACAATTTTTCAGTCATATCCTACAATATCTGCACTGTGACAGTTTATAGTGATGTTTAGCACTGGGGCATCATGCCACACCCAGTCACATTACCTTGACACCAGGCCAACCAGTTTAACACCAATCTCTTAATACAGCTGTTAGTACCATTTTCTGACCTCTTTGGTAAGACTGAACCCAGACTTCCTCCTGCATCCAAGGCGACACTCTAACCACTAGGCCAACCAAGCAGTTCTATGCATGATGCCTTGAAAAGTCATAAGTTAAATAACAGTTAAAAAAGGGAATATTGTCTAATATATAAAATTAGATGTCCTACAATCAGTTGCTAAAAACCATAAAAAAAAAATTTTTTAATCAGTGTTAAAATCTGCCTAAGAATCTGTTCTCATTCTCCTTTATGCTAAAAGCAGTGATTAACAAAGGTTGGAGTCACTGTGGGTTAGTGATTCAAGTGTAGACTCCAACCAACATATCAGTCAGACATTGGAACTGTGTTGTGTTCTTGAGCAAAGCACTCCACTCCAATCAAAGCTGCTTTGTATGTCACTCAAACCCTAACAAGTGCCAATACATGTGAATAACTGACATTGGCAAATATGTGAGCATTAAATGATTTTAAAAGTAAATTGGCTGCCTGATATGTTTGGTTAGTTTTGTAAAGTTAAACATCATTTTTTTTATCAGTACATGAATATAAAGCTATACATGGCAGCCAGCATATTTTGTGGAGAACCCTGGGAGATGTCAGAAAGAACCACCAATACATAGGAAGCTACTGGTAAGTTTTCTCATAAACTAGTTCAACTGAGACTAGGTAATGTCTGATGTATGAGTAGTCTGTAAAGATGAATACCTTAAGACTGATTAGACAATTCCAGGTCCCGCAGCCTCACAAAGTTTCTGTCATAATGTCCATCACCTATCTGACTACCACTATAAATCATATATAAATTCAAGTCATTGAAACTTAAACATTTCCCAACCATTATTCAAGAAAATATAAACACTTCACATTAGTGAAATGTAAAATACTTTGCTTTTACATCATGTGGTATGCCAATGACTATGGCATGGTTATCTCCTACTCTGACAGTTAATTGTCATGTTACTAATAATTTACTAGTGTTGTAGGGTGGTAAAATTGTAAACCAAACCAGTGAATGCCCTAAGAGGCCATAACTTACTGGGTGAAAGTTGCAGGCTTCCAGTAACCTTGGAGTCACAGCCAGTATGAACAACATTAAAATTGTTATTTTACATACAAAAGGTAATCACTGCAACTAAGGCCTCACATGAGATACAACTAAGGCCTGATATACAACTAAGGCCTAACACAAGATGAAACTTAGGCCTGAGACATAACTAAGGCCCCTTGGTTTAATTAAGATGCTCATTAAGATGCACAATGGACAGTTAACATGTTGAAGGTAGGCTATCACAATATACAATGTACAGTTACTAATATGGAGAGTCTACCAGTGAATAAACATAATCATTCCTTTCACCAATAAATATATTTTAAACACAGAATCTAAACATAGACACTGAAGCAATAAATATTGGTCACAGAGTTCTCTTTTGCAATGATCGTATTCCATCATTGCATTCCTAAAAATTTGCAAGGCTTATTTTTTCACCCTTTTCTCTAACAAGAACAAATGAAAAGTACTCATTCTTCACAAAGATATGTATCATGATTATATTTTCTATGTACTGTATCATAATTATATTTTCCATGTACTGTATCATGATTATATTTTCTATGTAATGTATCATGATTATATTTTCTATGTACTGTATCATAATTATATTTTCAATGTACTGTATCATAATTATATTTTCCATGTACTGTATCATAATTATATTTTCCATGTACTGTATCATGATTATATTTTCCATGTACTGTATCATGATTATATTTTCTATGTACTGTATCATGATTATATTTTCCATGTACTGTATCATAATTATATTTTCCATGTACTGTATCATGATTATATTTTCCATGTACTGTATCATGATTATATTTTCCATGTACTATATCATGATTATATTTTCTATGTACTGTATCATAATTATATTTTCCATGTACTGTATCATAATTATATTTTCCATGTACTGTATCATAATTATATTTTCCATGTACTGTATCATAATTATATTTTCCATGTACTGTATCATAATTATATTTTCCATGTACTGTATCATAATTATATTTTCCATGTACTATATCATGATTATATTTTCTATGTAATGTATCATGATTATATTTTCTATGTACTGTATCATAATTATATTTTCCATGTACTGTATCATAATTATATTTTCCATGTACTGTATCATAATTATATTTTCCATGTACTGTATCATGATTATATTTTCCATGTACTGTATCATGATTATATTTTCTATGTACGATATCATGATTATATTTTCTATGTACTGTATCATAATTATATTTTCCATGTACTGTATCATGATTATATTTTCCATGTACTGTATCATAATTATATTTTCCATGTACTGTATCATAATTATATTTTCTATGTACTGTATCATAATTATATTTTCCATGTACTGTATCATGATTATATTTTCTATGTACTGTATCATAATTATATTTTCCATGTACTGTATCATGATTATATTTTCCATGCACTATCATGATTATATTTTCCATGTACTGTATCATAATTATATTTTCTATGTACTGTATCATGATTATATTTTCCATGTACTGTATCATGATTATATTTTCTATGTAATGTATCATGATTATATTTTCTATGTAATATATCATGATTATATTTTCTATGTACTTTATCATACTTATATTTTCTATGTACTGTATCATAATTATATTTTCTATGTACTGTATCATGATTATATTGTCTATGTACTGTATCATGATTATATTTTCTATGTACTGTATCATGATTATATTTTCTATGTACTGTATCATGATTATATTGTCTAAATTTTACATTTTTCTCTCAGTATTTAAAACAATTTCTATAGTAGTCATATGAAAATCACATTTGCTCAAAAATTTTACAAAAGTCTCAAGAACAATAATGGTTAAGATTTTCTTCTTGATTATGTTGGTGTGGCCAAAATTTGAAACCATAGCAAGATCATCATAAAATACATTCTTACACCAAATTTATTAATGTGTAATAAGGTATGTATACAGCATGCTAAAAACATGTGGTACTCATGTCATTGCAGAACCAAAGTCAGTATATGATGAAACATAAGTCATGACAGTTTCTTTTCTTGTAAGTGTATAGAGATGTAATTGACAATCAATTTCATTATTCTAGTACAAACAATGCATCAAAAATTAATCTCAAACATAACAGTTATGTAAGTGAAGCACAAAACATGGGCTTTCAAGACCTACTTTTGCAATGAGGAAGCACTATGCATAAAGTTGCATCCCCTCACCAAGTTTCATAATTCTAGTTTGGGTAGCAAACATTATGCAGTCTTCCACTAAAAACACAAGCTGAACCTAAGCCAGAAAAATGTAAGTCACAGTGAGTTTTTATATGGGTGTGTTACTAATAGAGATGTACAACAATCAGGTTTCATGATTCTTGTATGAACAATTAAAACACAAAATTTAACAAAATTCAGTGAAGCATAAAATATGAATCACTTTTGTCACGATTGTAATATTCATCAAGATGCATTCACCTCAGCATGATACTAACTGTAACAACATATATACACATATTTCGGAAACACATAAATTTAATACAAGCCAGTAAAACATGAAATGCAGGTTGCAGGGACCTGTTTTTTCTAAAGACAAAGCACTAATTCCAATGCATAATATCATCTTGTTTGATGATTCTAGCTTGAACAGAGACTGAAAAATAAAATGAAAACTCAAAATCATACCAAAGCTAAATATAGTATTAAATATGGGTCACAATGACAAAAATTTTTTATATGACTGAAGTACATGTTAAGTTTCATAACCTTACATAGTTTCATAATTCCTTGTATAATGTATATTTACAAGACCCAAACAAATGCCTAGACTAGACACAAATACTGAACAAAATGCGTACAAATAATGTACATGTAGAAAATTTGCCCTTATTCCAGGAGGTAGACGTTATACTACCTGAGAAGAAAGAACCTCTGAAATGCATTATGGCACTACATCCATTAATGCCATTATAAGTATAGACTCAGGTGGGCTAAAAAATTTAAATTTCAAAACATTTTAAAACTAATCAGATGAAGATAACAGAACAAAGTAACTTACAATATAGCATTACATAATGGGTTAGCTTTAATTCCCTAGTTTCAAGTCATCATCATCATCATTATTATTATTATTATTATTATTATTATTATTATTATTATTATTATTATTATTATTATTATTATCATTTTTAAGCTATGTTAGAAATTGGTAGAACACCAATGAATAATCCAAGAGTCATGGTTTTGACAGCCATCCTCACCACCTCTACTCTACTGGGGTCCACTAAGTTAAGTACATGTAAACTTACTTCCATTTTTTAAAATATCTTTTTCTCAATTTTTACTTTAATTTGAAAGGATTTACTTTTATTATTCTTTTGTCCACTTTTACAACCTGAATTTTAATTGACATCTTTTAGCTACTATTGTGCTGAAGTGATGTTAAATGACAAAACATGTCATTATTATTACTATTATAACCCATTTTTACTATGCCAATAGCTGTCCAAGGGAAACAACTCTTCCTGGCTTGAATAAAAAGCATGTAATAATGTTTACCTGCCCTGCCCTAAAACATGAAACAGATCAAGATGGTCCAATATTGCAATGTTGATGGCATACTCTATAGTTACTAGCGACCTAGCCCTTGCTCTAAGGATTCCAGTGTTTTCACTGGAAGGCATGAAATAACTCCTTGAACCACTTCAGCATCTAAAGTAGGAGGTTTAGTGAGCTAAAAAGGGGCATGAACCAGTACATTGTCTAGCAAAAGCATGGCTCTTGTTAAACCCATTAGAACTCCTTGATCCCAACCAAGTTAGGAAGGAGCAAGAGATCTGGTTGAAAGATTGTCCCATTAAATTATACTCAAATGGAAAGTTTGGGACACAGATAATTAAAGGCAGTAATCCTCTTTTTCCACTTCTCAAACAATCAGAATTCCTTCTCTATGGCCTTAACAAAAGGGAGAGTAGGGGTTGGGAATATGAATGGAAAGGGTACCACATTGGTAGTGCCTTGTGTCAAACTTGTTGTCATCAATGAGGACAGAAAAGAATCCTTATCCTGCATGCTCTTGGGATTCAGACTGCATGACTCAATGTCTGTTTTTGGGCATGCTCTTGGGATTCAGACTGCATGACTCAATGTCTGTTTTTGGGCATGCTCTTGGGATTCAGACTGCATGACTCAATGTCTGTTTTTGGGCATGCTCTTGGGTTTTCAGACTGCATGACTCAATGTCTGTTTTGGGGCATGCTCTTGGGATTCAGAATGCATGACTCAATGTCTGTTTTTGGGCATGCTCTTGGGATTCAGACTGCATGACTCAATGTTTGTTTTTGGTCATGGCTTTGGACATACACTTGAGATTCAGAATGCATGACTCAATGTCTATTTTTGGGCATGCTCTTGGGATTCAGACTGCATGACTCAATGTCTGTTTTTGAGCATGCTCTTGGGATTCAGACTGCATGACTTAATGTCTGTTTTTGGGCATGCTCTTGGGATTCAGACTGCATGACTCAATGTCTGTTTTTGGGCATGCTCTTGGGATTCAGACTGCATGACTCAATGTCTGTTTTTGGGCATGCTCTTGGGATTCAGACTGCATGACTCAATGTCTGTTTTGGGGCATGCTTTTGGGATTCAGACTGCATGACTCAATGTCTGTTTTTGGGCATGCTCTTGGGATTCAGACTGCATGACTTAATGTCTGTTTTTGGGCATGCTCTTGGGATTCAGACTGCATAACTCAATGCCTGTTTTTGGGCATGCTCTTGGGTTTTCAGACTGCATGACTCAATGTCTGTTTTTGGGCATGCTTTTGGGATTCAGAATGCATGACTCAATGTCTGTTTTTGAGCATGCTCTTGGGATTCAGACTGCATGACTCAATGTTTGTTTTTGGTCATGGCTTTGGGATTCAGACTGCATGACTCAATGTCTGTTTTTGGACATGCACTTGAGATTCAGAATGCATGACTCAATGTCTATTTTTGGGCATGCTCTTGGGATTCAGACTTCATGACTCAATGTCTGTTTTGGGGCATGCTCTTGGGATTCAGACTGCATGACTCAATGTCTGTTTTTGGGCATGCTCTTGGGATTCAGACTGCATGACTCAATGTCTGTTTTTGGGCATGCTCTTGGGATTCAGACTGCACGACTCAATGTCTGTTTTTGGGCATGCTCTTGGGATTCAGACTGCATGACTCAATGGCTGTTTTGGGGCATGCTTTTGGGATTCAGGCTGCATGACTCAATGTCTGTTTTTGGGCATGCTCTTGTGATTCAGACTGCATGACTCAATGTCTGTTTTTGGGCATGCTCTTGGGATTCAGACTGCATAACTCAATGCCTGTTTTGGGGCAGGCTTGGGGGAGGAGAAACTTGAATTGTGCAGTGTTAATACACTATAGCAGCTAGCTCTGCTGGTGGTTTAAGGTAGCTCTGCATCCATCTTGAGCATTTTGAGGAAGAGGTCTTTTCCTTTTCTCTTTCTAGACTTAACCTCACAAGATGATGTAAGGATGATCTCACTATGATGCGGGTTAGGTCCAGAGATACATGGCTGCTTATTGAGAAAAGCCAATCAATTTTCTGTGATGGAAGTCCCCACATCAGATACAGAGAGTCAAAAGAGAAAGGGGAAGGGATGCCAAATGAATCCCCTGCCATAATCTGTTATCTGTAAGCCAGTTCCTATTTCTAACTGAAATGGAACAATAGTCCAGAGAGAATGTAGGAGTGGTTCAGTGCAATCACTATCTCTGTACCATAGGGACTCCAAAGACCCCCATCCTGTGCTTGGTCACCAGGCAAGGACTGAACTCAAATCTGTAGGAAGATCCATACTTAGACAACAGATTTCAGCCCTCCACATAACAGGAGGCTCAATCTCAACACTGACATGCCAGTGGGACTGAATGCGTGCTTCTCACCGCTTACACAAGGGAGGTGCACCTCACAATGTTTATGGCGCTGTGGACCAGTAGGGAGTGCTGCTCCCTCCTCATGCAGGATGGAGGTGGAATTCACCTTGCGTGTACAAAACAAATGTCTACTAATCGCTCAAGACAGCTTAAATAAACAGTAATAAAAGTCAATCAGGGTATCATCCTAATATTTAAGAAGGAAATACCACACAAAACAACAATTCACTTGTTGACCCACAAAGTTACTATCTTTTATAAAAGCAATGTTGAACATTACAATATGGCAATCAAATAACAGAGTGCTGGCATGCATGCCCAAAAATGTGTGGGTTTCTCCTGCAGAGGGTGATCCAGTGTTCTGGAAGTTTCTGATTCAATCTAATAGGCAATCAAAATTTTCTTTGGTTAGTGTAATTTCCTCCAGTAAAAGTATTTACCTGGTAGCTATGCAACAGTAATATCTTTAGTATTACTGATATTAATATTACTGATATTAAAAGGTTACTTTGTGCCAAAGCAAAGTAAAATGACTTGCCCAAGGACACATCCAGCAGTTAACCTGGCTAATCAGATAGATGGATTAGAAAACCCCCACCCCCACACCCAATCAGTCATGAGTACAGCATGCTAATCAACAAGAAAACCTGAATCCCCCAAAACAAACTTGGATGTAAGAAATAAAGTTATAAAGACCAATGATTCTTGTGATTTATTTTTGTGAATAATGTTGATTGTAAACTAAGCATTTCTTGTGTATGATAAACATATAGGTAGGTGATAGCCAAACAGGCCAGAATGTTTGAGTAGCTTCTAGCACTCCTATATATAACAAGATGTCTGGTACATCTTCCAGGAACACAGCTGATTTACAGGTACATGTATTGGCACATGTATGTGATGAACAATCTACAGTGTCATGTATCCACAGGAATGGATGCAGGAAAGGGGAAGGAGTGGCAGAGCCAAATCAGTGGGATATACTTTAAGATGGATTTTTTTCCCTATTAGCTCTACCATCTTAAGTGTCATACATTGTAACAAAAAGATGCCTATGATTTATCTAAAGTTGCATCTAGTGTTTCAAATGAGTCTTGGACTGCTTTAGAAAATTGTACATGAATGTTTTAAACACACATAGAGCTAAAAACAAATCTATGCACCTGTCACTTGATAATATTTATAGTGCATTTAATCAGATTTAGTTTTTTTATGTACATGTACATGCAACTACTATAGAGAAACCTTTAATCATGCACTGCAGTATTTAGGGGGGTCAAAGTTCAATGAGTGCTTTTTTTTCTTACAACCACCTTGAATCAAATGTACATAACAGTACCATCCATAAAACAGAATACTCCAGAGCTAAAAATTATCTAATCTGGGTCTTTACATAGTCAACATTTTAGAAAGCAGGTATAATATCACTGAAATTAACTGGGTTCAGATGACCTTAAATGTGAAATAGGATGGGTTTCATTACTGAAGGTTTTAATTACCAATGAATTAAAAGTCAGGGTGCTGTACTTATATCAATATCAAGTGTTCTACATACTGACCCACAGCCCCAATACAAGGCTACAACCCAGGAAGTAATTGAAGGGTAATGGGAAGAGACTTAATACTAAATGGATTGGGTAATGGGGTTAATAAACCGTTAATGAATTTTGCCCAAATTTGTACTTTATGAACCTGCTGAAATGATCCATTAGCTACAATGCAAAATTCTGAGGATTTGTGTGTAATAATGTTATATTCTGAACAATGAGATCAAATGCTTTGTGTTAGCAAAATATATAAGCACCAACAAAAACACTTAAATCAAAATGTGCCTTTACAATCTTAGATTATGGAAATATACAAGCTAAAATAAAATAAAAAAAACTTTTACAGGGTTCTCTCCAGGACTATGACAGTCCAGTTATCCAGAACTCCTTCCTTGAAAAAAAGGTTGTGATTCCCAATCCTAAATATAGGAGTCCTAATCTTTCTCACTGCAGTAATTCTATCATTATAGCCCTACTAATGAGTCATGAATGCAAATTTCCTGACTGCCATCTCAATCATTGTGAGTATTTACTATTATTATCAAACAATGAAAATATAAGCCTAAGTGAAAACAATTGTATAATTTTGTGTGTGGCTGGAAGGGACTGGAAAGGAATAGACTAAAGTTTAATTTATGCAATAAATTATTTAATTATCTCAAATAAATTAATTTGACAAGACTCTGGAAAGAAAAAAACATCTGTTTGTGTTTTCATCTTTAAGCATATAATAATAATCATTAACAAAGTTTTCCACAGCATGTTTAGTATAAAAATATTGAATTTCACCTTTATCGCTAAGGAATTCTATTTTTTATTAGAATTAGATTCATTACTTACTTTCTGATGGCCAGTCTCAGAATTAGATTCATTATCTACCTTCTGACAATGAGTCTCAATTTATTACCTACTATCGTATGACCAGTCTCAGAATTAAATTCATTACAAACTTTCTGGTGGTCAGTCTCAATTCACTATCTACTTTCTGATGGCCAATCTCAGAAATAAGATTCACAATTACTTTTTGGCAGCCAGTATCAAAATTAGCCTTTCTGCACATTTTTACTTGGCACCAAATGAATGTCTGCACAGTCCCCATCCAAAAGGCTTAATCTGATAATCACTCAAGAAGAGAAGTATATCTGAACAACAAAAAATAAATGATGATTTTAATATATATAAAAAAAATTATTTCAATATGATTACCATGCTAGTTCTTATTTCTCCAACAAAAACAATAAATCAATTATATTTCAAGAAAAAATACCAATAAGTACCAAAATCATGGCACTGTGATACTAAATATGGTACATGGTGATAAACTGCAAAATGTTTAAAACAGTGCAGAAGGATTTAAATGGTAATGGGTCTAGCATAATAAATGAAATGAAAAGAAGCATCAAAATATCCAGTCTATTGATCAAAGCAACGATAAGCCACAGACAATCAATTAACAGGTATTTTAATCTCTTTACCTCAGTAATCTGACCTATGCCACTTCACCTAATCTCTTTAAACTCAATCCTGATACAGCATACTACTCAATTTCTAGAAGCAGATCAAACACAAAGAAAAGTGCACCAAGGTCTCCCTTGTTTTAATGTTTCCAAAATTAAAAGCAAACATTTTGCACAGGTATAAGCATCTTGGATAACTCTGACTTTATCCAGAAACTTTAACCAGAAACTGTCTTCAATGTCTATGCAATTCTAAATTGAAAGATAGGAAATTACCTTCCAGATATAAATGAAGCAAGGGGTAGGTGGTTACTGCTGTTAGAAATAACTATTGACATGCACACAAGAACAAACTGAATGCCAGATGCCCCTCTCCCATGGTGCCTAAAAGTTATTTCCAAGTATTCTCCATGCCATGAACATGTTTAACTATATTGTTTAGAACTATCAGCATCTTTTTAAACATGGCTTACCTCATAACACTTTAACTGTATATGTGATACTGCTTTGAGAACAAAATGTCATATATTGCTTGTTATCAGCTGGGTTTTTCTTTGTACTTAATAAAGGGGGACCTTGATGAACTGTACACCAAACACTTGCCATACAAAAAACAACTTGAAAACTTTGTTTGCGGTAAATATAAAGTTTCCTGTAACTCTTAATTTGGAGATATTACTCAAATGGAAGGCTTCTTATAGTCAGAAAATTGACCAGTAAGATCTGGAGACAAGTAAAGGTTTATGATGGAGGGATTTATGTCTTAAAAGGCAATGTTAATCTGTATAATGCTAATCTGTATAACTTTAAAGAGTTCTGGATGAAATTAAAATATTGCCAAGGTAATCAACAGAATGTGTGAACTGATAAATAATTTTTTCATTGTAGTGTATGTAGGAAGTCAGGGTAGCTCAGTTGGCAAAGCATCAGAGAGATGCAGGTTTGATACTTTGACCAGTCAGGGTTTGCTGCTTAGGCACATAAGCACCCATTTTCTTGGCATGATATAGCCAATAATTTGTCATTGAAACAAACTAACAAACCAAGCAAACATCATAATCAAAGACTGATCACACTTTGAAGTCATGATGCAAACTGTGCAATTGTCATCAATTATACTTTTTAACAATCTGAAACAAGGTTGTTTGACTGACTGATACACTGGATTTTATACTTTCTCATGACATTAGGTTACACTTTCTTATGACAAAAATATCTAATTGCAAAAGTCTTCTCTCCATTGGAAACAAATATTCCTACAGCAATTTTTTTATGACTGGAGGAAGAAATAATTATAGGATTTCAAAATGTTATAATTTTTGCAAATTGCATGAATGAAGCAATTAAGTACATAAGATGCTAAATGCATCATTCACCCTATTTTTAATCATGCCAGTATTCTGGACTAACACAACATAATGACCAAGCTGTTATTCTTAAAAATATTAGAACCCTACCATGTTATCACCAAAAGAAAACTTCAATCTGTATTGAAGTAATTTCAAGAACAACTTTATCTGCCAGGCACAGACATGTAAAACTTTGGTTACTTCAATATGATATGCATCTATTACACAAAATAGAGGTTACTTACAATAAAACTATTTAATGCAAATGAGACTGAAATATGACCACTAGAGCACTGCATTCTCTCTAGCATAAAGTCACAAACATTCTCTCTAGCATAAAGTCCCAAACATGCCCAAATCACACACAGCCCAAAATCAACCACAATCCCAACATCTACTAATCAATTAAAAGAATTATCATCATGTTTTTGAACATTAACTTATTGTTCCCGAACTCCATCAATATATTTGATTCTCTCCAAACAAAGAAGAAAAATCTAATTAAGCCTTAAGAAGGAAAATGCTTTGTAAATATTAAATTTAGACAATACTTTCATTATATCCAAAGTAGGACCTGGTAACATTTTAAGCCTTGAGACCCTTAGAAAATTCCTTATTCTGACAGGGAATGAAGTGGTTAAATCATAGAAATTGGTTCTTATCTGCAGCAGTGTCTTTGAAGGATATCCTAAATGTTTAAACAGTAGACTTCATGAGACTGAAAGGTTCAATTACAAACAATATATCACCTACTCTTCTGTTATGGGTCATTTCATCATATAGATATTGCACATACCAATATATACATCTGTAAAAGCCCCCCCCTCCTGAGAAGATAAATCACATAAATCAAATCAATTGCTGCTTTCACAAATGCCTTATGGATCCATATACAAGAATCAACTGCAAACATCATAGACTGCTGCTGCATAAATGAATCTTATTAGTGATGTGCTACCAGATCAGGATCTATGTTGTTGTTTTTTTTCCACCAATTAATCCTGACAAAATGCATAGACCCAGATTTCCAATTGCATAATGCAACAGTAATCTGAGTCTATGCAGTTTGACCAGATTTATATGCACATATTTGCTATACTTAAACCACATTAAAAATTTACTGTTTTAATATATATACACATACATACATACATACATACATACATACATACATACATACATACATACATACATACATACATACATACATACATACATACATACATACATACATACATACATACATACATACATACATACATACATACATACATACATACATACATACATACATACATACATACATACATACATATATATACATACACACACACATTCATTTTATCAACATTTTACATACTGTAATATACTGTAATTCTGTAGGAGGCCTAACATATCAAGTAAATGAGTTTATCGTTAACCAAAGTCTGTATTATTACCATATGTACATCTTTGTCTAAGTTAATTTCATGAATTCATAAACTGCAGTGGTGGTCAACAATTCTAATATTGTACAAACAAAGACCCAGGATATTTGCGGATACTGAATGAATTATGTATAAATTTCATAGAGTGGGTTAAAAATATATCAGATTTTAACCTATGAGATGAAATATGTTATTTATTTGAAACGAGCAAATGTTATTTTTATCATGTTCTTAAACATACTGGTTAGCTTAAACATGTAACAAATTGAAGTAGTGGGTTACATGTGATAGCATCTGCTGTTTACAGTTTATCTTCTAATGTGTTATGTCTAATATTCACACAGAAAATATGAGTAGTACTTACCATTTTCCTAATCCAATGTAAAAATGCACATTAAAAAAGTCTATTTAAAAAAATATCATGGCTTTCTAACCTATAACTCTCTTTTGTGACAGGTTACCATGCTTATGTAATTGACAACATGGAATGAAACTTTGGTATCAACAATGTCTACTGACTGCATCAAATAAATAATTTTGATTATCAACTCCAGTGAATTAACACAAATAGTTCTCTTGGAAAGCCCATTAATTCACAGACTAAAATAAAATAATCTGAATCCTGTAAACAGCAGAATACAGCACTCATTCATTATAAGGCCTTATAACACCATTTCTGTTATAAAGCAAGAATGCTCACACGTCCCATTGTGACATTTAGTAGCAGAATTATCACATACTTTGGTAAAAAGCAGTCTCATTGCAAGGCAGTCTCACTACAGTCCCACTACAAGGCAGACCCACTACAAAGCAGACTCACTACAAGGCAGTCCCCACTACAAGGCAGTCCCACTACAAAGCAATTTCACTGCCAGGTAATCCCACTACAAAGACTCACTAAAAGATAATCCCACTACAAAACAGTCTCATTACAAAGCAGTCCCACTACAAGGCAGACCCACTACAAAGCAGTCCCACTACAAAGCAGTCTTGCCATAAAGTAGTCTCACTATAAAAGCAGTCTCATTATAAAGCAGTCCCACATAAAGGCATTCTTACTATAAAGCAATCTCACTATAAAGCAGACCTTTTTAAGGCAGTCTCACTGTAAGGCAGTCCTGCTATATAGTAGTCTCATCATAAAAGTCTCATTATTCACTATAATAAGGCAGTCTCCCCATAAGGTAGTCTCACAATAAAGCACAATAAGGCAGTCTTACTATAAGGAATAATTACATGCTATGGTTCCAATCTATAGCTCCAATGGATAGTATTTTAGTGCAGACATAGTCAAGTACAAAGCCTCATGGACATGACAGAAAATTGTTTCTTTCAACCACATGAGCTCCATCTTAAAATGAAAATATTAATAGTTATGCAAGTCCATCTCTTTTAAAACTTTGTTCATAAATCACATTTCCTACAAGGACGTACCAACAGTCATATATAGGGTATATGCTATGAACTAAAATACATTTTTGTAAAATGCCTCAAGGAAGATCACAGTTTGTCAATCGAATCCCTAGTATAATATACTTTTGTTGATGGAACACATTGCTGATGATGTCATTTGGTAGCACATAAGAGGAGGTCATAATATCACAATGCAATACAACAATCTCAGCTCATTTGGTCTAGTTCCTTTACTGTTATTCTAAGCAGGCATTTGACACATAAGGAACAACAATAAGAACCAGTCAAGATTATTATTTACTAATTTAAGGAGACATATGCCATAGATAGCAGGGAATTAAAACATTACAGTAACATTATAAACTGAAAGAGTAGAAACTGAGGTGAATGAATGCATGTATGCAAAAATAATATTTACTGACACTAAAGTAAGGAACCCCGTTTTTACTATGCTGCATATAGAAAATAGTAACCTACATTTGATTTATGCAAATTATGCTTATTACTCAAACATTACCATATGAACTAAATCATCTTGGAAATGCATTAATTTGCTAATTTTGAGTGTACAAATAGCTTTCTCTCTCCTTTATCTTGTTAT
Source organism: Potamilus streckersoni (assembly GCA_016746295.1). NCBI lineage: Eukaryota > Metazoa > Mollusca > Bivalvia > Unionida > Unionidae > Potamilus > Potamilus streckersoni. The sequence goes on along the minus strand of JAEAOA010001908.1, from coordinate 1,304,916 downwards.
CTGCACTCTGAATAATATTTCCTGATAATGAATTATTTGCAAAATATTGTTATACTCTTAACATTAAAAAAATTCATCCATGGTTATTTTACACCATACACCATCTCATCTATTAACTATGCCTGATTTCTGCTATCGGTTGTTATTACTGTCTTGCTCTTTTTATTGTTAGTGATTTTGCTGGATTCAGTTTTCAAATTTAAAGCTATCAGGACAACCAAACACAATCCTTTTCTCTATATTGGAGGCAGTGTGAGCAATGTGTTAAGGTTGTTGTTACATAATATAAACATACACACTATGCTACTTTACAGGGCCAAAAAGTTCCAATATGACTGCATCTTTTATATATAATTGTTTATTAAGAACAAAAACAAAAGACGGGAATAAAAGAAAACAGTACAAAGTCAGTTTCCTTCTGTTTATTATCAAAATATCATTTTTTAAAACTCCTTTACAAGCAATGGGGTGGGGGCAGCAAATTCTGACAATTAAAAATAGCCATATATCCCCTTTTACATTTAATCATAATAGTAAAACAATTACATGCCATAATGGTCAATTATACACTGTAATGATAAATTATACACTGTAATGGTCAATTATACACTGTAATGGTCAATTATACACTGTAATGATAAATTATACACTGTAATGGTCAAAAGAAGCATTGCAAGCAGTTTTCCATTAAAAAAAATGAAGCAAAAAGTTTATTTGGAAATCATAGAATCTTACCCTGGTGGAATACTCTCTTCAGAATCTTGCCGCACCAATTCCGATGATCGCACTTTGTTTAAAATTTCTCTGAAAATAAAAATGGGAAAACATTTAAATAAATTCTATAACCATCAGTGTCCTTATCCAGTCATAAACATGTGGAGTTAAAAAAGATATACATTTTGTGCCTTGGGCAGAGTGACAATATGTATGTGTGTTGGTGTTTTCATACAGTGAATGAACACACAGCTTCTACAAATGCATTTAGGGGCTCCAAGTGGCTGAGTGGTCTAAAGTGCTCTGTTACAGATCACTGCCATGTCACCTCTGTCTGTGTGGGTTTTAGTCTAAGATTCATCAAATGTAGATATGTGAGAAAACTTGCCAGTAGTTTCGGTGTGTTGGTAGTTTTTCTGCTGATTTCCCTGTTTCTTCCTCCACCAATAATACTGGCTGCCATGTGTAGCCTATCGTGTGCTGAAAAATGGCATTAAGCCCCAGAACAACAACACATGCATTACTTATGAGAATCTGTTCTTCCTGCACTAACAGCAACCCCTTATGAAGCCAAGTGGCTCAAGGGTGGGGATAGATACAGGTTTAACTATTACCAACAATTCCAGGTTGATTACCATGGTGTGTAGGGGCTAAAGTGCTGTCCTTATGGATCACTGCCATCTCACCTCTGTCTGCAGGTGTTCAGTGAATGTGGATATGTGAGAAAGCTTGCCAGTAGCTTCTGGTTGGTCGGTGGTTCTTTCCGGTTTCTTCCTCCACCATTAATACTGGCCACCATGAAAAGCCTATGTGTGCTGAGAAATGGTGTTAAGCCCAACAACAACATTACCATGGTGTGTCCTTGGTCAAGTGTTTTAAGGATCCAGTTGCCTCAGTGCTGTGCAAAGTTCTCATTTTAATGTACCACAAAACACCAAACCAAATCTTGTGTCTAAAAAAAGGACTAGTTTAATTTAGGATATCAACAGAGTTTTTCAATCAAATGCATCTTTGTGTTTAATGTTCAATGGTTTATTTTTATTTGTCTTAATTGCACCAGGTGAAGTCTGTATCAATGGCAAATATACTAAATGAGATTAGACCCCTACTGAACCTCAGGTGCATTTGCTACAGAATGCCTTTAGAATGACATGTAAACAAACAAGACTGGTACCCATATCTGTGTTTATTTCATAGATGTAGCTCCTTATAAATGATGATAACATGCAAGATGTGCATTCCAGACCTGCCAGCCCTGATGAGGCTGTCTCAGTAAGGCAGTTGACGTTTTTTGTTTAAATTGGACCATTTTTTGGAAAGGTGTAACAAAATATAATGAAACTGCTATTGTGAAACAGGTAAACGTATTTAAAATTTCAGTATTCAAAACATGCAAGGTCATTAAACATTATGTTCAACTAAAAAGTCTGTAAAGTACATTTAAACTTTATTTACAAATAGTAGAGTTGTACCAACATCAGTTGCAAACCCTATGCAGCTCAATGGCTTGATGCTATTTCTCAATTCGACTTAATTATTGTTTTTGTTTGTTTCCATTTCACATGCCTATAAAAAATATATCTCCTGCCACGAGACATACTCAAATCGACATGTGATATCCAATAAATGTAACTATGTCCCTTTCTGCTTTTATTCACAAGAATTTGAATATTCCTTTTTGTTATTTGTGCTTATTATTAACTCTTTTTAAGAGGCTTAATTTCCATTTTCTCTTCAGCATACATCACTTGCTTGATGCCATTTTAAAAAATTCTATAATCAACAGTTTGATCATGCTGATGCTTAGCATGAAAAAAGTATGTGCAGTTTAAAGCATTGAGGTACTGCTGTAAAGTTAGTCTGGTTCCCTCCCAAATTCCACTATTTCTCATGAAACCCAGATCCAAACCAGATGAACCATTTATCCGGATTTCTCAGCAACAATCATTTTTCCGTTGTGTTTGCTATTATTCCATCAGTCCGTATTTTAAGGGTCATTTCATAAGACTCATAAGTCAAAGTCATAAGGGTTGACAGGACTAGCATTCTCAATGTGTGTCATCACTATAAGGGTTGACAGGACTAGCATTCTCAATGTGTGTCATCACTATAAGGGTTGACAGGACTAGCATTCTCAATGTGTGTCATCACTATAAGGGTTGACAGGACTAGCATTCTCAATGTGTGTCATCACTATAAGGGTTGACAGGACTAGCATTCTCAATCGTGTGCCATCACTATCTACAAGAAGTACATATTGTGCAGTCTAGATGAATACAAAGGAAAACCTTAATAAGTCACACATAGGAATCAAAGAAATATATATCTTGCCCAGCAGTATCAAATACAGACATAAATACTTCTCCTTTATGATAATTTCTAGCTTTTGTTCCATTTCATCCCTGTTTCCAGCAGTCACACTTTTTGGTTTAATTGCATAGTTAAGAACACAAATGTGGTCAAGCTCTATGGTAGTATACTGCAAGTGTTTTCTTTTTTCTGACAATGGAAAATGTTTTTTTTTTCTTCTAAGAGTGATATCCTAATTTTAACATATTGTCACTATCTATTTTTTAAAATAATAAATCAGCATTGTTTTCCTGCAGTGTAAAATGACTTGTTGAATAATCCTTTTGCTTAGGTTAGGTTAGGCCAAAAAAAAGATTCTTACTTTGCTGTTTTTTTTTTTTTTGCTGACCATAATATTTTATCCCTTTAGGGTTGTTTTTTTAAATTTAAATTCACATTTGTTAACTAATTGAGCCTGTTTATCTTAGTACTTGAAATGCTTAGTACATTATATATACTAATCATTATAATGTATGTAATGTTTATACAAATATTGCTACTTGTCTACCTAAATTTTAAAACCAGTGCAATAGGAAACAGTTTTGGCCTTATTGTTTTAATAAAATCTAAAATATATATATATCACACTATGGAAAACAACTGTTGCCTTTGCAGCTGGTTTCACCTACCCACCAGCAAACCACATCATGCAGGAAAAAAATTCAATAGTTTAGCCTTCGTTCTTAGAATTCAATATTTCAATTCACTCTGTACACAAATTAATACCTTTTCTAAATAACAAAGAATTTACAGCTTTTTTACAAATTAAAGAATGATGTATTCTGTAAGAGTCCTGAGGTTTTTAATGCATAAGGCTGACATCATTGAAGAAAGAAAGGAACGAAGGAAAGAAAGGATAGACAGACAGATTGTCACCATTTTTGGTAGCATGGTGATAGTTCATGAAAAGCATTAAAAGTAACAGCATGTGATTCAATTCCTGGTTCAAACCAATACCTCTCAAAAAACCTTTGGTGTGGGTGTGTGTCTGTGTCCACATCTCATATTAGAGGCATCTAACACAATGAATGATTCAACTTTTGTCAGAAATGATCTGTTATACAAATAAATCAATTTACTGGTTTCAATCATATGTAACTATTACTGACCTAACTCCAAACTCTTAATGTAACTGAAATAATGTCTTAAGCCATGACAATATCTAAGGCACGATGACAATATCCAAGGATCCATGACAATATCCATGACCCCATGACAATATCCAAGACCTGATAACAATATACAAGGCCCAATGACAATATCTAAGCCCCATGACAATATCAAAGGCTCCATGACAATATCCATGACCCCATGACAATATCCCAGCCCCATGACAATATCCAAGACCTGATGACAATATCCAAGACCCAATGACAATATCCAAGGATCCATGATCCATGACAATATCCAAGGCTCCATGACAATATACAAGTCCCCATGACTATATCCAAGACCCAATGACAATATACAAGGATCCATGACAATATCTAAGGCTCCATGACAATATCCAAGGCCCCATTACTATATGCAAGACATAATGACAATATCCAAGACCCAATGACAATATACAAGGCTCCATGATAATATCCAAGGCCCCATGACTATATCCAAGACCTGATGACAATATCCAAGACCCAATGACAATATCCAAGGCCCCATGACAATATCCAAGGCCCCATGACTACATCCAAGGTTTTGTGAGAGAATCTAAGTATAAATAATCTGTAGCACCATAGAAATTAAGGAATCTGTCGTTAGATAGCTGTCTGAGGCACCAGGAAAATTAAGTTACTTTGACTATTGTCATTGTTGTTGGTTTGTAGTCAATGGAACTTATATTACTGACTTTATGAAGCCAATAAAATGGGAGCAACATGCCTTCTCATTGAACACACTGACATAGCCTGACCTGGGCAGGAACTGAATCCATGACCAATACTCTAACATGCAAGCTACAGCAGCAAGTCTTGTATCATCCGCATTTTATATATAAGCAATGCAAGCTCATTCTTATGTTAAGCATCATCTATTTAAGGCATGCAGAAACAAATATTTTCCCAAATTCAATTTCATTTCACTTGTCATGTTAGACATGCATGACATTTTAAAGTCTTTCTTTGATCAGTGAAGCTCCCCCCAAAATGATTATACCTGTCCTATCATTATCTTTAATAAATTGTATACGTGCCAAGGAATTAATATTAAATCTTAGAAAGATAAAGCTATTAAATGTGTATCATGCAGATAAACAAGTTTACCTCAAAATACACAGCATCTGTCTACTTTTCTGACCCCAAGCAATTTGCTATTTAAACTGATTTTATTCACTTGAGAAATATTTCAATACTTACAAATAAATCTACTGATTTTATTAATTTCTGAAATATACCAATACTTTCAAATCAATCTGCTGATTTTTTTTCTTTCAGACATAAGGATAACGGCTAATAAAAAGGGTAAGAACCACTGGATTAAGGAAAGAACACAGGACTTCGGTGCTTACTTACAGGGCTTGTGCACGACTTAACATGATGTGTTCAGGCTGATTTTCAGACAGTAGCAGAAAGCTCTAAATTGTGATTTACTGTATCATACAGAACAGTTATTGTTTGGGAAAAAAAAAACTATTTGATTTTCTCTCGTTGATGTTTGTTTCTTTCTTAGTAATTTTTCATTCTGACTTGTCCATATTGTTAGCCACTAAACAGGATTATACCCCCTTTTGTAAACAATATAAATTATGAATAATGTTATACTTGAAAAGTTGCTTCTGTTGTTGTGGGTTTAACGATACCTTTTTAGGTGGCGCTCACCAGTTATTATGTACTTTTGAGAGAGTGATGTATGTAAGGTGAAGTTGTTTGCATTTTAAACATGCACAGTGGAGAGAATGTTAGCATACCTATATACTACTTTCATGTAATGTGGATGAAATTTCTTTGGATATTGTACTTTTGAAAATTTAAAATGAGCTTAGGACACTGCGAACTAAAATGACTGCTCCCTTGTGCTCCAAAAATCAACCAAAATTTGTCTAAAGTACACTATTCTTGGCAGCTATTAAAATATGGAAAATGAATTTTGCCAAACTAGATAATACCAGCTTCTAAAAGTGCAATGACTGAATTACCAAATACATAAAATGTAAAAAAAGTTATCGGCTCTTTTTTTTACAATTTAAGTTCGAGAATTGAAAATGAGCAAGTAGAGCCAGCACTTTTTTGAAAGGTGCACATCTGCAGTAAGGTCAAGCTGTATACTCTCTAACCCATATTACATCCATCAATCATACATCAAAATAAAGGGAATTAAAGGTTTTTTGAACAATACCTAAGATATACAAAGTCTCTTTTAAAACACCAGTATAACTAGTGAGGAAACCCGGGGAAACTCTTTTTCTTTAAAATTTTAACCCTATGCTAAATAGGAAACTGTAGAGTGCCACCTTAAAAACAAATATAAACATATATGAAATTATTTTTCTTTTTTTCATATTTTTATGTATGATCTTCTGAGTAAAAAAGTACATTAACAATGATTTTATTCATGAAAATAAGCTAATTATGCTTATTTTTGCTCTAGCATACCTACTTTGCTATGAGGCATTTTTGGGTGAGTAGTGACCTTCATTATGGGGAAATTAGAAGTCTTAGAATATAGAAATAAAGTCAACTTAAATTGAAAAATGTTGCAATACATAACAGAAATACATAGTGAAAATGTTTCATTTCATTTATTTGCAATGAAATTAAAAAATAAATGATAACAAAGCAAATTTGCTTTCTTCCATATAAAAAAAATTAGTTAATATTTTACCCTTTGACCTTTGACCTTTATGAATCTCACCTGTAATATCCCTTTTATAACTGTAAAATTTATTGTTGACATTTTAGGAATAAATATGGTCAGTTTCATGTTCCTATCTATCAGCATAACACTGGTTGCTATGTTGACAAAATGCAATGCACATTTTTAAAATTGTTCACTTTTTATCATAAAGAGGGGGGGCTGTACCGGTTTAAGAATCTGACTCTAATAAATGCTGTTCTGAGGGGGAAAATATAGGACAATTATTACAAAGAACTGTTTTTATGCTTGCAACTTAAATATTTCAGCCATACAATCAAAACTAAATCATACAATAATAATTTCTATATACTCTTTATGGTGGCGCTCACCAGTTATTATGTACTTTTGAGAGAGTGATGTATGTAAGGTGAAGTTGTTTGCATTTTAAACATGCACAGTGGAGAGAATGTTGGCATACCTATATACTAATTTCATGTAATGTGGATGAAATTTCTTTGGATATTGTACTTTTGAAAATTTAAAATGAGCTTAGGACACTGCAAACTAAAATGACTGCTCCCTTGTGCTCCAAAAATCAACCAAAATTTGTCTAAAGTACACTATTCTTGGCAGCTATTAAAATATGGCAAATGAATTTTGCCAAACTAGATAATACCAGCTTCTAAAAGTGCAATGACTGAATTACCAAATACATAAAATGTAAAAAAAAGTTATCGGCTCTTTTTTTTACAATTTAAGTTCGAGAATTGAAAATGAGCAAGTAGAGCCAGCACTTTTTTGAAAGGTGCACATCTGCAGTAAGGTCAAGCTGTATACTCTCTAACCCATATTACATCCATCAATCATACATCAAAATAAAGGGAATTAAAGGTTTTTTGAACAATACCTAAGATATACAAAGTCTCTTTTAAAACACCAGTATAACTAGTGAGGAAACCCGGGGAAACTCTTTTTCTTTAAAATTTTAACCCTATGCTAAATAGGAAACTGTAGAGTGCCACCTTAGCACAATATATACTATAGATTGCGGCAATATAACTGGAAGCAGGAAGAACCCTGGAAAATCTCGCTAGGAACAGACAGACGCACGGCAAAGTATTGGAACACTTTCTCAAATACTTACATTGGCCAAGCCAAGACTCGGCCTCGCGCGAACAAAGGTGAATAGGCAGTGGACGGTAAACGCTAGCTCTTTAGAAAACGCTAGCTCTTTAGAACAATAAGTAACCTGGACCCCATACTTAAAAATAATTTACAAATGTGAAAAATATAGGATCTCACAAGAATGTTAATTTCAAATTCAATTTATGAAACGAGCTTCATAAAGTCAATCTGTTTTTTAGAGTCTTTTTTATAACGACACGGCAGAATAGTGTAACGAAATGAGTGAAATACATTCGAATGCCTCGCCTCGGTCGTTAGGCCTTTCCTTTGCATAACGTTATAGTGTTTAGAGGTGTTCTTGCAAGTTGTACGTATCTGAAAATTATTTTAGGGATAAATTACGTAACAGCACATTAGTCGTATGATGCAAACTTTAATTTTACTCGAAAACAAAGGAAGTTCGCAATGACGGCTAATTATCTCTTACCAATTCAATGGTACACATATAACCCATTTTATCTCATTAAAAAGTTTATTATATTATCTAAATCTAATACAACTCGGCCTAGTAAAGAACACAATGACTCTTAAAATTACCCAAAAAGACAAAAAATCACAATTATACAATATAACATATCTCGATACAACCAAATCAATGCCAGAAACCTCCAAGGAGAACTTTAAAAAGAGTTGAAGTGTTTCGAAGCTGAATATTTATGAAACCCCGACAAGCCACGAATTTAATTGCCAAATGAACAATGGTATTATGTGAAAACAATGTGACCTATTCTCAAATCCACGAATTTAAATAGCTCACGTTTTATTTTCTTCTCCAAAACAGTGGTGATAAATGAGATATCCCTGAATGAATGAATGAATATATATATATATATATATATATATATATATATATATATATATATATATATATATATATATATATATATATATATATATATATGCTAGCATCAATACTCACTCTTTTGGAGTTGACGTTTGTAAGAAATTGCAAAACGGCTGGTTTTTATCAAAATTTTGGACGGAAAGCAAGCTTGCTCCTTCAATAATTTTTGACACTGTCCTATTTTTCTGCAAAATTTCTTTTTCGAGTTTATTCTCCTGGTTATTATGCTGCAAAATCACATATCCCGTACACTTGCTTCCCACGTTATCAATCTCTTCTACTTCATCTTCGTGTATAATGCCCATCTTCTCAATCTTACGAACTATTACCTTTTCTTTAAATTTATTCCCTTTGTTATTTTCAGGCAAAATCAAGTGCTCCTCGGTTTTGCTTCTCTCATTCCTTTCTTGGGTCATCCCTTTTGCTTCATAATCGGGACTAATGTCGGCATTCTCCATTTTCCGCAAAATGTCCTTTTCCTCTGCTTTTTCTGCCTCGTTATTTTTCTGCAAAATCTCATTTTCTTCAGGATTATTCTCCTTATTATTTTTCTGGATGGCCCCCAATTCTTCATCAGGTTTAATACCAACATCACTTTTCAATGCAACCCCGGAATCCTCAAGTTCACTCCCATCATTAAAACCATCAGACATTTTGCAAATTTCTACCCAACTCTTCTGTAATTATCCAAGGAACCTGTTATCAGCACACATTCAGCTCACGTTATAGACGAGCGCTACCCATTACTAGACCCCTATATTTAATGACATGCTGTTCAAAATAGGACACAAAATCACTCTACGATAGCCCGATATATATTAATCACTGAGCGGCTTTACCTTCCTGCATGACCGTTACGAAAAAGTCGTCAAGCGATATAGCTCTCAAACATAACATGCAATTTTCCACACCGGCATGCAAAAATGCATATCAATAAATTATCTGTATATCTTCCATAATTTTATAATCATATATGAAAGTTTGTTTTCAAGGAGATTTTTGCTTTCGTCAGGATTCGAACGCCGATTTACACAAAGGCGTCTTCTGTACTAGCATAGGATATAACTACTGCATGGAGATATTATGAAAATGCGAGCCATTCGATAAACAATAATAAATACCTCTCCTGTAATTGACATCTTGTGACTTAGATTAGAAAATTGTGATTTTCTTGCTCTAATACCTAAATGAAGTATAATCTTTCGATATTCCAAGCTACAAGACAAAAAAAAAATAATCTTAATGTAATACAAAAAGATCACCTAAGTTACAAACACAGTGACCAGCTCTTATTCAGTTATCAAGTTAAAAGAAGTTTTAGAACCTACGATCGCTTTTATCTATGTTATGAGCATATTTTCTGATTTCTCCAACATGAAAATGAAACAGTCTTTGTCAAAGGTTCCATGACAAAGTGTAATACATTCGTATATTTTCTTTTCAAAGTAAATTATAATTACATCTTATTCTTTTATATGACATTTTATCTATATTTCAATTTCTATTTATTTCTATCACGTGGTCAAGAGCTACATCTTATTACAATTATGATGATATAAGCGGTGGTAAAACGTAGTTTAAGCCATATAAAAAAAAAATACGAGGAATTATTGCTTATAAATAGCGGTCCGAATGGTCTAAAGCGCTCATCGTTACCGATTATTGCCATCTCACCTCTCCGTGGGTTCGAGTCTTCGGTTCGGCTAATGTGGTTATGTGAGAAAGCTTGCCAGTAGCTTCTCGTGGGTCGTTGTTCTTTCTTTGGTTTTCCAGTGTTCTTCATCAACCAATAATACTGACCGCCATGTATAGCAACAATAATACTGGCCGCCATGTATAGCCTATCTTAAACTGAAAAATGTCGTTAAACCCTACAACAAATAATACTTATAAATATATTAAGTAAATAATAGCACATAAGTCAGACCTTACAGAATTATTGAAAGCTATAAGTTAAACTCAGATAAAATTGTTATCGTTCTCATCTTGGTACACACGTTCCACTTTTAATTTTGGCAGTCTATCGTAGCAGATGAAGAACAAGCTACTATAAATTACAAAACAGCCACGCTATGCAGATTACAATGTCTATAAAAAAAAGTCAATGTTATTATACCCGTCAGTGTATGGCAGTGAAAAAGTATTTGCCGGGTGATAATCTCCAAATGCTGCGGGGCAATCGTATCTAGATAGTATTTGCTAAGTCATTTATATCTTACCGTTTAACGTTTATAATGGTCATCTGACCACGTGTAATTTTCTAAATTATATAGAATAATCTGATTAGCAAGTAAGGTATGTGAACGATTTTAAGGAATATCTACCAAACAATGCGTTATTTTCCTTGCCGCAATAATGGTACCACGTCTTAATGTGAGTGGATCTTAAACGTTCAAGTTTAAAACGTTTTGTAATTACGGTAGATCTGCATCAGTTTGAATATAATAGTGTGCAAAGTTACACCAATTTATTTGTGCATAAAAAATATGATGAAGTCGCTGTAAATTTATACACAACAATGTAGTAATGCTACATGTTTGCCATTTTACAACGAAATTACATATAATTGAAGACTGACAAAACTGAAATATTTGTATTGATTTTTGTAAACAAATATAAATCTAACTGATAACATTCATTAATAGCATGGAAGAGCAAACCACAGTCCACTGGCAAGTCGACCTAATATCCAGATCTGTAAGCTGGATAAAATTATGTAAGAGGCGTACTCAAGTATATAAAAATGTTACAGTGGTTTCTGTTTCAGTTTATATGCAGCAGGAAAAAAATATTTATAAAATAATTGATGGTGTTACAATTTGAAGATGTTCCGAGAATTGATTCATTATGTGGTGTCTGAATTTTGGATTATTAAGAAAGTGAAAAAGAATTCGTTCTGATAGTCGGACAAGTTCAAGATTTAAAAATGTATTAATTCCAAGAAAATGATAAGCACCGTGCTTTAATTCACTGCACGCGAGGTTTCAGCTATAATGTCATGTACCTGCTGGCAAAAGACTCGACAATTGCATGCCAGTTTCAAACCCATAAGGTGTTTATATTACATGCTGGCAAAAAAAAAAAAAAAAAAAACCCTCGACCACTGCATTCATGTTTCTAAGCTATGACTTGTTATATACACAATAGCAAGGGAAAAAAATAAATCGACCACTGCATGAGAGTTTTTAAGCCATAATGTGTTATATACATGCTGGCAAAAAAAAAAAAAAAAAAAAAACCCTCGACCACTGCATGAAAGCCATGTCATGTACATGTTGGCATAAACATGTTATATGAATGCTGGCAAAAAAACTCGACCACTGCACGATAGCCGGGTCATATTCATGTGGTCACCGCACGCATGTTTCTAAGCCATAATGTCATATACACGTACACGCTGAAGGACGACTTAACCACGGCAATTTTTAAAAAAAGGGGGATTAGCACCAAGACAAAACGCAAGAGAAGGTCGGGGCACAAAAAAAACCACTTGTCTTCTCGTCTTGATCCGGTAAAAACTGGCTCTGTGGAGTACAGCTATACTACATACGTGTCCCTGGACCGAGCTTACGAGGGTTGGAACCTTGCGGATAAATCTGTTTGCGTCTTCTACTTTTAATGAATGTCGATGTTACTTTACTTCTCTCATACGTCAAATGTAGATTAATCCGGCCATATTTACACACACACACACACACACACACACACACACACACACACACACAAGCCTTCTTTATTTGTAGAGATACCCCATGCAAAATTGATGCAATAATGGGTCAAAAACATTAAAACAAATTATGTTCTGAGTGGTGAGACGGGATTTGCATACTAAAGCGAGAATCTGCAGATTTCTTATCGGTACGAGTATTAATTTTACTGTGGCAGATTCTAATAATCTAGGCATCGTTATGTTTCAACAAGCTGTCACATATCTTTTGGAGTTAAACCTCTTGTTGTTAAGAGCCAGGTCACTGATTTTTCACGACCAAGCGATTTATCTAAAAGCTAAGAACGCTGTTATTTGCACAATTAATTACTTATCAAAATAAAATTATTCCTAACTTACAAAGTAGTATACATGACTCCGTATATTCCCACAAAATTTCATACAGTTATAACACCGTAATATATAAAACAAATAAACAAGACAATCATTGATTACTCTAGATTTAATTAGGGTCATGGCGTAATAACCTTTCAATTCTTTTGCCAATCAGGACTCTTTTCTTCAATTGGGGCCCGTCAGTGGTTTTCTTCAAGTGGAGCGTTTGACTAAGCATGATTACTTTAAATTGCAGACACGCTTTGAGTAATTGCTTAAAATTTAAATTAGCAACATTTTTGAAAAATAATAGCATATTTATAGAAATATCTGCGGGTGTTTGCACTCTGCGGTGACATTATATCAATACAACTGCAGAGTTTGGGAAATATTGGGTTAAGAAAAGCCTAACACTTACCCAGAAGAAAGAAATTAAAAAAAATTTAAACCAAGCATGTTTAAAACTTCCCCCAATTCTAACTCGTGCAGCAAGAACTAGACAACACTACATGGTGTTTGGAACAAACTTCCACAAGCCATGTAAGCTAACATGTTTCCTAATATGATTGGATGTCAGCCAAATACATATACACATCTTTGTGGGTAGGTAAGTAGGTACGTACGTAGGAATGTGGGTTTTAACCGTGTGTGTGTGTGTGTGTGTGTGTGTGTGTGTGTGTGTGTGTGTGTGTGTGCGAGTGTATGTGAGAGATAGAGAGAGCTTTGGATTTTTGAGGTAGCTTTAACAATTTTTTTTCTTCATATTGCTATGTCTGCAGAGTGGCAGTTTATAATAATGTCACACAATAGTGCATCATGTATTATGATGTCCGACCCAGCAAAATTATACTTACACCGGTCCCAACCAGTCCTAACACTAGCCTCTTAATGCTGAGCGCCTAGAGTCAGTTGTTAGTACCATTTTTATAAGTCTTTGATATGACTCAGCTGGGGCTTGAACCTGCATCCGAGGCAGACGCTCCAACCACTAGACCATCGGCGCGGTCTAACGGTATATAAATACAATTCTGGCTATATAGTGCAGAGTAAATTTAGGTACACTCAAAAGGCATGAAAAAGGACGGCAAATGTGAATGGGCAAAACCTCTCCTAAGAATCCCTCCATGGGAACCGCACAGAAGTTGCTAAAATGGATTTGAAAAATGCAACATATGACTGTTTTTATTTTTGCAGCCATCTTTAATAAAAAGTACAAATGATACCTTTACGATTGCCGCCATGGCGTCGCTAGAAACCTTAAGAAATTAATCTCCATCCTAGAGTAGCGATAGAAAGATTTTGAGGATGGCTGCCGTGGGTTTATACAGAATGTCAGATCAATATGTATGTATGTATGTATGTATGTATGTATGTATGTATGTATGTATGTATGTATGTATGTATGTATGTATGTATGTATGTATGTATGTATGTATGTATGTATGTATGTATGTATGTATGTATGTATGTATGTATGTATGTATGTATGTATGTATGTACCCTGCAACATGTACAATTACTTCAGTATAATAAGGTTTATATGATGCCGACTAACTATAGAGTTCCAAAATATATTTTTAAAAATCAATTAAACAAAATTTAGCAAATAAATCCTTACAAATATTAGTAGACATGAAGTACAACAAGATAAATGAGAAAAACGTTACGATTTTTCAATTCTGTAACTTGTATGTGAATTAAAAGAATCACTCGCAAAAAAAAAACCGCATATGGTCCAAATTTGTCATGTAAACCGTATTTATTCAAAAAGCCCACAATTTTCTCGGTAAGTACATCAAGCATTTTTTTCATGCCGTACAGACTAAACCATTTCTCTATCTACGTGTGGAGGTCAGCACAATCGGCAAGAATGTGTAACACTGTACGTGGTATACACTCTGGTTAAGATTCACCATCTTGATTCAGGATCATACTCTCCGTGTGTGTGTGTGTGTGCGTGCGTGTGCATGTGAGTGTGTGTGTGTGTGAGAAAAGATATATATACATATATATATATATATATATATATATATATATATATATATATATTGATTTTTAAGATATATATATATATATATATATATATATATATATATATATATATATATATATATATATATATATATGGATTTTTAAGGTAGCTTAAACAATTTTTTAGCCAATGACGTATGTAAAGTGTCACGTCAATATATATATATATATATATATATATATATATATATATATATATATATATGGATTTTTAAGGTAGCTTAAACAATTTTTTAGCCAATGACGTATGTAAAGTGTCACGTCAATCGTCGAAACAATTAAGGAGTAGCAGTACACGTGCTAACAACGACAGTGCTATAGATGGAAGACACGAACGATAATCCATCTATAAGCTCTTATGATCCAAGACAAGTTTAACTAAAAATCAGTAACATCGTTGATTATGATCATGACATGCACCAAGGTATTCTACAATCCCTACGTAGTTCCGTCATGACATGCAACAAGGTCTTCGACAATCCCTACGTAGTTCCGTCATGACATGCAACAAGGTCTTCGACAATCCCTACGTAATACCGTCATGACATGCACCAAAATCTTCGACAATCCCTACGTAGTTCCGTCATGACATGCACCAAAATCTTCGACAATCCCTACGTAGTTCCGTCATGACATGCACCAAAATATGTGACAATCCCTACGTAGTTCCGTCATGACATGCACCAAAATATGTGACAATCCCTACGTAGTTCCGTCATGACATGCACCAAAATCTTCGACAATCCCTACGTAGTTCCGTCATGACATGCACCAAAATCTTCGACAATCCCTACGTAGTTCCGTTATGACATGCACCAAAATCTTCGACAATCCCTACGTAGTTCCGTCATGACATGCACCAAAATCTTCGACAATCCCTACGTAGTTCCGTCATGACATAAACCAAAATCTTCGACAATCCCTACGTAGTTCCGTCATGACATAAACCAAAATCTTCGACAATCCCTACGTAGTTCCGTCATGACATGCACCAAAATCTTCGACAATCCCTACGTAGTTCCGTCATGACATGCACCAAAATCTTCGACAATCCCTACGTAGTTCCGTCATGACATGCACCAAAATCTTCGACAATCCCTACGTAGTTCCGTCATGACATGCACCAAAATCTTCGACAATCCCTACGTAGTTCCGTCATGACATGCACCAAAATCTTCGACAATCCCAACGTAGTTCCTTCATGACATGCACCAAAATCTTCGACAATCCCTACGTAGTTCCGTCATGACATGCACCAAAATCTTCGACAATCCCTACGTAGTTCCGTTATGACATGCACCAAAATCTTCGACAATCCCTACGTAGTTCCGTCATGACATGCACCAAAATCTTCGACAATCCCTACGTAGTTCCGTCATGACATGCACCAAAATCTTCGACAATCCCTACGTAGTTCCGTCATGACATGCATCAAAATCTTCGACAATCCCTACGTAGTTCCGTCATGACATGCACCAAAATCTTCGACAATCCCTACGTAGTTCCGTCATGACATGCACCAAAATCTTCGACAATCCCTACGTAGTTCCGTCATGACATGCACCAAAATCTTCGATAATTTCTATATAGTTTCGCAACTTTTTGAGTTACATTCATTAGAACACGTATATGTAAGAGTTTCACTTTTTTATTTTGTTCAATTCGTTTGAGAAATATTACAACTATGCATTGCAATTAATGTGCGCTTACAATTTTTCCTAAAGTTAGATTTAGATTTTTCTTTAAACCAGAAAGGAGCAGTGAGTGGTCTCTTTAATTGTTTACAACGATAACTTTGTTGTTGCTGCTGTGAGGTTTAACACAATTTCCAGCACATGATAGGCTATAGTCTCCTAGGAGGATGAGGAGGAAGATATAGAAAACCCTATAGATGAACTATCAGGAACTGGGTTATTGATGGAGGATCTATCAGGGATTAAACTGTTAACCTCCACACCAGTAGCTAAAGTCAGAACCAAAAAAGGAAAATAGCAATAACCTTGTCAGCATCCTCTTCCAACAGTAGTGGACAAACACTAGAAGGGGTGACAACACCAATGGAGAAAAAGGAGAGTAAAAAATGGAAAAAGAAGAAGGAAGAGAACACAACGAGTGAAAGTGGAGAGAAAGAAAATGAGACAGAGAAGGACGAATCAAAATAAAGATCAGTGAAACCGAAACGGAAATGGATACGGAAAATGAACAGGTCACGGACAATGATAACGAAACTGGAACAGGCAAAACAAACGAAAACAATACCAAAACAGACACAATTGAAAACGAAAACACTGATACAAACGAAAATTTAAAATCGGCGGGGGTGGGGTGCATCTCTCTCCCCCAAATGAATAATACTAGAATAATTTTTTAACAAAATTAAATAAAATTGACGTTTTACAAATTAAATAAATATACTTCAATCTGAAATAATATGGACAACTACCTAGTGGGAGAACAAAAATGGAGGGAGTAAATATAAATAGTATAGATGAGGATAAGATTTTAAAATTAAGTATAGAAACTAAATATGATATGACAATGTTACAAGAAACACATAATGAGCTAACCAAAGAATTAATTGAAATGCTAGAAGAAAAATTAAATGTAATAGTAATTACGAGTAACTTTAAGCATGATGACACTAATGAGTTGCTATAATAATAAAAAGTAATTGGGGAATAGATTGGGAACGCAAGAAATGAGGAGACAATTTAGATGGGAGACTGCTACATATAATAGTGGAAAACTTTCATATAATGAATATTTACTTTCCGGCGAATAAATACAAAAAAAAACACGAAAAAGCATTATTTTATCGAACATTTACATAAATATTTAAGCGAATTTTCTATCGATGATTTAATTATATGGGGAGATTTTAACTGGATAGCAGATCCAATCGATAGAACATCATTTTGAACACTAAATGACATAATTTTGAAAGGGGGAAATGTCTAAATTATTAAACAAACATAAATTAACTGATATTTACAGAAAATTAAACATACTAATGGCTGAATATTCTTGCTACTATAACAATGGTTATGTCAGTAAACTAGATAGATTCTATACTACAAACTTTAATGAAAAACTTTTTAAGGAATCTAAAATAACAAATGTAAACATTTCAGATCATAAATTAATAGAACTTGAGGTGAAAATTGTTCAAAGATACAAATTGGTGAAAGGATAGCGGAAAATATAATAAGATATTGGCAAATGAAGAATTTGAGGAGGAAATTAAAGGAATTTTAAAAAAAATAATTGAAGAAAAACAAATAGATATAATAAAAATCTGGGATAGCTTTAAGGGACAATTTAAAAACACGGAAATGAGGTACACTTTTAGGCTAAGGGAAATATTGAAGAAAAAAAAAGATGAAATGGAAATAAAAGGGAAAAACCTAGAGAACAAGAAAAAGTATTAAAGTTTAAACTTAATCAAATAGAAGAAGAAAGGGAAAATAGTAAAGAAATAAGAGCAAGGAAATTTCAAGGAATATACAGAAAGGCAAAAGGTCTTTAAAAAAGAATAGAACTAAGGAAAGGAGGTGAAAAGAGTATGAAATACGTAAAAGATAATTGTCAAAAACTACTTTCAGGCAAAAGAGAAATTTTAAAAAAAATAAAGAATATTATAGTGAATTATACACAACCCAGAAGATTAAACCGGAATTTACAAATGAGTATTTAAGTGAAATTGAAAGTGAGAGAATATCATCAGTACCTGAGGACTTATGTGATGATTTCATCACTAGTGATGAAATACTGATCACTATAAAACAACAAAAGTGAAATCCCCAGGGAGAGATGGACTCGCTGCGAAATTTTATCAAAAATTCCGATGTGAATTAGCGCCGATCCTAGAATTGTTATATAACAATACTTGAAAATTACACAATGACAAAATCCAGGAGAGAGGGTCTAATCTCCTTTATATACAAAGGAAAAGGTGATAGAGAGGATTAAAAAAAAATTGGAGGCCCATCTCCCTCCTAAATAATAACTACAAAATTATTAGCAATGGAAAAATGATCAATACAAACCAAACTTGCGGGACAAAAGGTAGGGACATACAAAATAATATACTAAGCATAACAACAATGCTTGACTATATTAAAGAAACTGGAAGAATGGGCGCCATGGTGCTAATTGACCAAATAAAAGCTTTCGATATTATTGAGCATAACTACATACAGAAGGTTTTAGAAAAAAATGGCTTTGGAGAAAATTTCCGAAAATGGACTGAAATCCTGTACAATAAAATCACTGCAAAAGTACAGGTAAATGGGGCTGAAACGGATAGTTTTGATATCTGAGGCAAGACTGCCCACTATCAATGCTATTATACGTAATAGCAATAGAAATACTGAGTATAAAAATAAGAAACAACAACCAAATAGAAGGGATAAAATTACCAAATATATAAGATGGAATTAAAATGCTCGAACATGCTGATGATTTCAGCAACTTTATAAAAAAAAATCCTTTAAACACCTAGAAAAGGAATATGATAAATGTGGTAAAGCATCAGGGTCAAAAAATAAATCATGATAAGATGGAAATACTAAAAATAGGAAACTGGAAGGTTTACCTCCCCAATATTAAAAACCAGAGTGAAAGCTCTAGGATTTTTTTTGGACAAAACAATGAAAAAGAAAACTACAAACAAATACTGGAAAAAATAAAAATTCATAGAAATTTGGGCGTATACGCCACTTAGCATAATGGAGCGAGCCCAATAGTTGCGTTGTGAACTTTGTGCCAGAAAAAAAAAAAAAAAAAAAAAAAAAAAAAAAGACGCATTCGAGAAACAATATATAACACACATTTACAGAAGCGAGTATTATTAAGTGGGTAAAATGTTAAAAAAAACAGTCATTTTTAAAAACCCTTTCACAGCTTTTGTTCATAAAAGGGTATGACCTTCTGAACTGTAAAAAAGTAATAATATTGTACCAAAGATACGTTGATATTCATATGCGTGACAAATTTTATAATTAGCAAAAATGAAACCAAAAATAGTAAATGATAAAATATCAAATACATTAGATATGGTGGAAACTTAAATTTATGAATATTTCTCTAACATAGCGTATATAACGATGATATTTTATGTTGGCTCGTTATATTCATGACTTTTACCATCTATGATATCACAAATATTAATTTCCAGCATGTAGAGCCTGGCTAATGTACACTAAGTAATGTATCCTTGAATGTCAGTCAAATAAGTGTCTCTACCCCTGGGCAAAAGGCACGGGAAATTAGTGTATAACATGTACAATGATAAACGATTTGAAGTCGGGTACGTTACCACATAGAATGTACCCTTCAAAGCCTTTGTCGCAACTCTAAAACTAAAACAACATAAAACTGAAACATATAAAATCCACCTGAACAAGACAATCTTTATTTGAGAGGGATTCACATTGCGCCAGTAGTTAAAATAAAACTTCACTGTAAAAGAAAGTTCAAAAGATTACCTATAGGTACTAAACGAACAGAAGTGTACACTGTAGTCAAAAACAAATTAAAGTTTATACGAGCGCATAAAAACAAAGGCACTAACACTCTTACTATTATAAAACTATACCTTAAAAAGGTTGATATATTACGATATAAACCAATATTCCGGTGTTCACGGGGTTTCTTTGTAAATGAAACATTTTACTCAGCAGTTTTTTTTAAAATTAAGTATAATTCCTCACACATTTTCCAAAATTTTCCAAAAAGAAGAGAATCTTAATTTTGTAAGGAAATACGATAATGATTCGTGCTGTTGAAATATCCAAACATGACTGTAAAAAATAAGTTTTAGGAATAAGAACACTTCCACATAGGGATTACATATTATTCTACAGAATCAAGACACATTTAAATAAGGATAAATGCTGGCATTTAGTTGCCGAAAGGGAAGTGTTATATTATACTACATGCAAGCAAGCAGTATTAGATGCAGACTGAAGTGTTATATTAGACTACAGGCAACCAAGCAGGGTCAGATGCAGACGTAAGTATTACATTAGACTACAGGCAAGTAAGCAGGGTTATATGAGACAGAAGTGTTACATTAGATTAAAGGTATGCATGCAGTTTTAGCTGCCGACATAAGTATTACATTAGACTACATGTAAGCAAGTAGGATTAGATTAGACAGAGAAGTGTTATATTATACTATAGGCAAGCAAGCAAGGTTAGATGCAGACAGAAGTATTACATTAAACTACAGGCAAGAAAGCAGGGTCAGATGCAGACAGAAGTATTACATTAGACTACAGGCAAGTAAGCAGGGTTAGAGGAGACAGAAGTGTTACATTAGATTAAATGCATGCAGGCAGGGTTAGATGCAGACACAAGTGTTACATTAGACTACAGACATGCAGGCAGTTAATATCTAATAATATACACTGCAGAAGAAGTTTGTTGCAGCTTCACTCCATTTTCGAAGACAGCCATGCAGTTCATCTAAATGCATATCAACCCAAACGTAATTTGCTAAATGAACTCCAAAGACTATCTACTTGATATCTAAATGAATTCAACCAATATTTTATATTTCTCGCTTGTGTAATAATCACCGCATTGCCATATCTAAATGAATCAGACCAATAACATGTTCACACTTGTGCAACAATAACCTTAAGGCCTTATATAATGAATTCAAGTAACTTGTTCTCATTTGTGTAATAACCACTGTATTGTCGTATCTAAATCAAAGCAACCACTAACTTGTAGTTCTCAATTACGGACATAATACAGTAATGCCATATCTAAATGAACTCAACCAATAACGCGTTGTTCTCACTTGTGGCATAATCACAGTATTGCCACATCTAAATGAATAGGCCATCTCTGAAATGACTAAAATCATGGAGATACTTCTCAGTTTTGTGAGAAAAATCCAGGTCATCACGAGTACTTTGCATGTACTAGACTAATATATGACAAATGACTCTCGCTTTAAACTTCTAAATTTATACTGGCCTCGACGAAAATCTGAGACACTAATGGACATTAATATAAATAATACAATTATAATAAAATAATATTTCAATTTTTTAAACTTTTCTCTAGGTTTTGACTTTTAATACTCATAGTTGTCTTAATGCATTTTCGCATATTTCAGATTTTTAAAAGATTCCTATTAGATATGTATATTTAATTTCAGGTATATTTTTCAAATTCATTTCAGATATATATTTAATTTCATTTTAGATACGTATCTTTTTTCATTTCAGATACATGTAGATTCAATTTCATATGAGAATCTGTTTTAAAATATATGTATATTTAATTTCATTTCAAATTTAAGACTATATAAACAAACATCTTGATCTAAAGTACCTCCGCATAGCAAGAGGCCATATAAAGGGGCACAACTCTGTAAAAGAATTCATAAATTTTTCCTCTGCCTTTGTTTTTGTTTCATTAAAAATGTCAAAAACTCTTGTATATTAAAATTCCAAAAGTCGCGTTTAAGAAATAGTCAAGCTTTCATGTACGTGGATGTTTCCTCATCTAAAAATAGAACCTGCCTGCCGTAATGTAATCACAAGACGAAGCCAATGGAAATATAAGGTGCAGGGAGGACTAGAGACCGTTTATATGTTGATAGTTTTGCAATTTTTCTAATAATAAAAGAATATTCTACCACTGTCACCAAAGGAATGAAATAGTGTTAATACATATTTATTTTTCTAGAAATAAAACAGTTTTTCAACGAAGTTTATGAACAATAGAGTAAGCAATACATTGATATACTGAGGAGTGTGGGTTGGGAATAACAGTTATTAACAAGTAAATGTTTCCCTCTCTCTCTCTCTCTCTCTCTCTCTCTCTCTCTCTCTCTCTCTCTCTCTCTCTCTCTCTCTCTCTCTCTCTCTCTCTCTCTCTTTAAAGTTGTGAGACAAATAAAATTAAATCTCTTTAGAAAAATTTGGAAACTTCTTTTGTTACAGAAATTCAATGCCTTACCAAAAATGTAGAGGATGTGTAAAAACCGACATATAAATTGACACAAAGATCTAACTGTGAAGTACAATCGCATTTACACTGGTTTTAGAAATACGAAAAACTTGTCATAATTATTTGTGCTGGTCAAAATACTAAATATATTAAAAGCTGTCTGGAATTCTGTTCGCCATGACTACTTGACGGTTAAACTCGGTAGTTGTAAAACCTTAAGTGAATCGTGTACGCAAAGGACAATATACAGATTCAACTGTGCGTGATTTTGGATTTTTAACGTAGCTTTTTAAAAAAAAAAATCAGTCATATCGCGATGATGTCTGCAGTGTGGCAGTTTATAGAGATGTCTAGCACTTAGGCATCATGCTGTAGACATGTAGAATTATGTCCCACCCAATCACATTATCCTGACACCAGGCCGACCAGACCTAACACTAACCTATTAATGATGGGGGCCTAGCGAGGCAGCTGTAAGTACCACTTTTACAAGCCTTTGGTATGATCTGGCAGGGGTTCGAACCAACAACCTCCAGTATCCGAGGCGGACGCTCTAAACACTAGGCCACCAGAGCGGTAAAGTTTAAACTCATTAGGTGTGAAATCTGAAAGTTGTTGTGTTTGCAAAACACTATGGCTTCAAAACTCATCAAATCTGAAAGTAATTGTATCAGCAAAGGATTCAAGGGTTTCAACCAAATAGTTATCAAATCTTGAAATAACAGCGTTAGCCAAGGGTTAAACAGAGTTTAAACTAATTTGAGGTGAAGCATGAAGGGAACTGCGTTAACAAAGGGACACTACTGGGCTTAAACTCATTAGCTGTGACTTCTGATCTGAACTGTGTATGCAAAGGATAATAAACAGCTTAAACTCAGCTGTACCATTATTTGTTCTTCAAACTTGTTTCCATCATTTCACAAACTAAATGTAGTAACAATACATTGAGGAAAATTGGGTTATCTTTACGTTTTACTCGTAAAACGTAGAAATGAACAAGCCAAAATTATTTGTTAGTGACCATGAGCCCATAAAATAACCTCCAGTGAAGTGAAATCAGTCGGTATCTTCGAGAGTGGCCAATTATCATAGAATGTAGCCCTCAACAACCCAGTTTTGATATGACATAACGTATTTCTCATATGTACATGATATGCATGTTTCGTAATAATAGATTTGAAAGGTATAATAATGTAAATACACACACACACACACACACACACAAAATTGTCATGTAGTGTTATAAATCTTGGAAAAGATCACAGTGACCCAATTTTAAGGTGAAATTTTCTTATTCAAGTACGCATTCATAGTGCAACGTCTAAGCTGAAAGATGTTTTGATTTGAGCAAAGACATCATATTTATATAGTGTTCAGAATTCTGAATCTGTGAAATGCTGGAGCGAATTTGAATCAAAAGTGTACTTTTATTGCAATAGGCGAAGAGATATTGAAATTTGCGTAAATAAATAGTTGTCACACCTTTCTTGTACTAAACAGTAGGTCACGGTTACCCATTGTTGGTAAACAACACATATCCATCCGATCCCAAGATGCACAAGAGTAAACGTAAGCTCTATTGATTGAGCAGACAAACGCAGCTCTTATTTTTTTTTTTAGGAATTTTTAAGCAAAACCTCAAAAATATGTTATAGCGACTCATTTTGCTTCCACTGAAAGTTGCCCGTTCAGCAGAATTTTGGTTACAATATGCAAAGTGCTGGCAATCTAACATGGATACGCAAAAAAACAAAAAAAAAACAACTGTTAACAAATTCTGGAATGTTGGGTAGTGATTCAGTTCTTCCATCTAAACCTATTTTGGAAGTTTTATGTAAATGTGTTTTTACACTTTACAAACTTTTTAGATGGGTAATTATTTTTTTTTTTTTTGGTCTCAGTCAAAACTGTCCTGGATGTGCTGTTAATTATGTTGTTCTTGTTGTTGTTTTGGGGCTTAACGCCATTTTTCAGCACACGATATGCTATACATGGCGGCCAGTATTAAATTCCTGGTAAATATAAAAACACAAATAAACATATAAACCAACACGTGACACAAGATCGAGCGGTCAGGTCATTTAAATAAGATTGTAAAGCATCTATTCGAAACACAGTGATTGAATGTTTTCGATGTTCTCTTGGTCGGATTACCACTTGGCCATTTCTCACCGATCGCCAGGATGGTGAGGAAAAAATATTAACGATATCGATCGTTCTCCATAAAACAAAATGATCATTAATGAACAATTCCAAAATATTGTCATATTTAATTTCGCAAATTAAATAACTTTTACAACCTATTATGGGAATCTATATAGACTGGTTGAAGAAAATCACCAATAAAAATATTAAAAAAATTAAAAACCTCATTTTCACCTGACCGAATGAAACATTTCCCATAATGTGCTATACCTGCAAAACGTTCTCCTCAACATCACGCAGTGTCACTTAATAAACTACATGGCAAAGAATGCAGTTCATACGTATATTTTATTTTGTCTTTCCGAAAGGGTCTTTACTCTTAAGCTAAATTCCATTTAGTCACAATGCAAGAAATATTTATATATTTAATTGCACCAAGATAAATGTCACGCTTACCACACTGTTTCTGATTAGTTTTGCAGATACAAGTGTCCGTTTTAATTTGAGCGTCCAGTAAATTTCTCAAAAGTAGCAAAGCTTTTGGAATGCTCAGTGTGATTGTGCTCTGAAGATTATAAGAATATTCTAACGTAAAAAGTCTAACGTAAAAAACTAAACTTCATGAGCCTTGTAATTTGAAGTCAAATACCTGCATAATCATGCTTCAATGAAGTTATAAAACAGCTACCACACTGTATCTTGCCTTAGAGTAGGTGGATTTTAGGATCTTGAGACACGGGAATGTTGTTTCATCAAAACTTTAATCGGACCAGTAAAGTGTAAATCTAAAAAGTACATGCTTGCAACTTCTGGATTTTACAAGATGAACAAATTCAACAAAATGGAATTAACCATGACGAACAGCGACATGTGAACATGCAAAAACGTAACAACCCCCCACACACACACACACAGAGGTACGCCGTGACTTTATACGTTTCCATGACGAACATGTGAACATGCAAAAACATGTGAACATGCAAAAACATAGCAAAAAACAACCACACACACACACACAGAGGTACGGTTATAACTAACGCCGTGACTTTACACGTTTCCATGACGAACAGCTACATGTGAACATGCAAAAACAAAACAAACAACAAAAAAAAAAACAACCACACACACAGGTAATTTTATAAGTAAAGTTTATTATAAAAATGACGCAGGTCTGTGTCATAGTCTTTAAAAAAAAAAATGTATAAAATTAAGCAAGGCAAACAATCTCCAGTCTGGAAGTATGTGGTAACATTTATGCCACCAACAAACACAAAGCAAAATATAACTTAAAGCGGTTCTTTGCGCGCAGGGTAGAACCAGTGCAGTGACCCACTTTATACTTGTCGGTAAGTTAGCACGTGGTCTGTTGCAAAAGTGTACTCACCCAAAAGCTGTTAATCACATTTAAGTCACAAACGTTCTGTCAAACGCGAAATGGCAGCGATTTCATTTTTTTTTAAAAACAAATGGCGATCACAAATGTGTGTGATCTCTGACCACTCAGTATATTTCAAGGGGTCACATTCGAAAATATTGTTCAAATAAACCTCCTGGTACAAAGTGACCTGACAATCCAAGTTTTCCAAATATTTTCCTTTTTATTAAGCAGTCACTCTTTGAATACCTTTTGAGAAGACATCACTTCAGTAAGAAACCTCGGCAAATTACTGTAGCGGAAGAAAAAGAGAGGTCAGCCATGCAGAAACTTTTTTTGTTTTACTTATTTATTTTTATATGCGTCAATTCTAACTGATTTTCATATATCCGAACATGAATATGAAAAGTGAAAAGGGGTCCGAAATTGCATGATTCTGCATTCTAAGAGGTAATATTGTCGTGGGATTAAAAGTGTTTCCATTAGTGTAATCTTCAAAGACACCTTTTAATAAATAAAAAATTCTTGTCTACATGTGCAGATATGTTAAACGAAATGTACTTGCAACAAAATTATAAGTATTTTATAAATCATCCTACCACCATGGTACATAATTGTATGGCTGGTAGTTACAAAGTAAATCCAACCTTAGAAAAATCAACGTGAAACTAGTTCCAAGGTCAAGCTCGCATGTCAAACTATGTGGAATAGTCATTTATTAATGAAACTATAAACAAAAAATTATAAAATGGTAAATAGTGAAGTTTTTCTTTATTTAAAAATGTATTACTATAAAGGAAATACGTTTATATTTTTAGTTTTGAACTTCAAAGATAAATTGCAATGAGAGACAATTCCGCTGAAAACGTCACGCGACCTTGATGTTGTCATACTGACTTCACATTAGTTCCCGATTATTTCTTGATTTCACACATATTATATTATATTATATTATATTATATTATATTATATTATATTATATTATATTATATTATATTATATTATACAGATTACTAATGCAGTAACCTTTTTATTATATTATCATTTTCTTACTCTACTCAAGGCTTAATATATATAAACAAAACAACACTGTAACAAATTAACTGAATGTATGCTGGATTCCAAAACTAATACAAAAGCGTAGCTGCATCATAACACAACATTTTAATGCGCACGTAACTTCGCCCAGACAAAGTTGAAGTTGGTTTCGAAAAAAAATGGCGTTTGGTCTACATATAATTGAAATTTGGAGTAATATTGTTAATGATTGCGCATTACAACTACTTTTCCATTTGATCTGTGTGTCTGTGTGTGTGTGTGTCTGTGTGTGTGTGTGTGTGTGTGTTGTATTAGTGATATACTACGATAGGTTACCAAATTTCCTTTTAATGACAAATTTATACAACGAGTCGTATATCAGTGATATAGAGTACATTTTATACATATATTTTATTTATAACACATACAAATACATATATTTGCCTTTTGAACGAAGTTAGATTGAAGAGATGCAACTTTGTATTAACTGGGTGAATGATCTCACATCCCTACCAAGTGAACCCGCTACAAAATGTAGTTCTGTCTTTTTGTGCCTATTCACAATCACCTTTTCATATTTATAAGTTGATTCATTTCACATTTCATTTTTGAGATTTTATTTTTTTTATTTTTATTCACATTGATTAAATCAATATAAATTACACTGATGATTTATACATGAAAGATGGTTTTAATGGAGAAAGTAGAGCACCACTACTCAAGGCCTACAGATACATTGATTCTGAATACCGAATGCTCATCAACGCATGGATGTACTGGCACAAGGAAATTAGCCTGGACTAGAATCTGAGCGAAACATCGTAATACAAGAGGTAATTAAAATCTCTCTCTCTCTCTCTCTCTCTCTCTCTCTCTCTCTCTCTCTCTCTCTCTCTCTCTCTCTCTCTCTCTCTCTCTCTCTCTCTCTCTCTCTCTCTCTCTCTCTCTCTCGCGCTCGTCGGTTTGACTTAACATTTATCATCATAAGCGAAAATTCTCTATTCTAGCCTTTTAATGGATTTTCGACCTTATCTTGATAAGATGGTCAATGGGGGTGGGGGGGCTTTGGATAATTAATAATAGACGATTTTTTTAAAATCTTATAATCGATTTAAGAAACATCATCAACAAAGCTTAAAATACATTACATATGTGTACTCCATAACCAATACATTTACCTTACTTTGTCGACCGGCTATTGTAAATTTGTATCATAGATTATATAAGCATTTTAGATAAGACCCAAGGGAAGTGTAAACATACCGGTATGAAAAATGGTATGGTAGGTTACTTGGTGCAATTTCTGTTTCAATGTGGTTTCAAGGTGTTTTTTATCCAGCCCAATTTAATTTTCTCTCTCACTCCAAATTTCTGTATATTTTGTCCCCTGTGCATGAGAACGGAGGGGAAAACAAAAACAAAAACAAAAAAAAACACCAAAACAAGAAGGTATTGATATTAAACTGTGTGTATCGTGTTAAATTCATTTTGAAAACGGGGATTATTGTTACTTGTTATCGTTACTTTCATGCCTCACTAATGATGAATGATTGGAAATTCATCACTGATCTATAAGAATAGACCCAACAGCACACATTGCCATGAATGTTTATGTATGCGTATTTTTGCGCCATAGGCGGATCACAATTTGATAAATTATAAACTCGTTTTGGCGGAAGGATATACTGCACTGCCAAGGTCGTGCAGTATATCCATCCGAAAAAAAAACTCGTTCATATTTTCCCACACAAATGCAGTAACCTATAACTAAAGACTACAATACCCGTGCTTTCTTCATCCACACATGTAGGTTGTTTTCTAATTCTTGTTTTATTTTTTTTTTAGTAAATATTCATTTATACACTGTATTATACTTCTTGAAGTTTTTAGTATTTCGTGTAAAGTCTCTTCGCCATTGCATAATATCGAAAGATAATTAAATGATTATTCGATGACATTTTACATTTCCCCAATACGTTAAATTTCAACATTGAAACACGTTATAAAAAAATAAATTGGAATCACTTTTGTGAGCATCACTTTTTTTTAAAAAAAAAGCAATATACAGTATGATGCAACTTTGGTTGGTTCGTTTGTTTGTTGTAGGTAGTGGTGGATTTTTCTTCAATTAACCGGAATAACGTTTCTAGGACTGAAATTAAATTTTCCCCAAAATTGAAATTAAAAAAAAAGTCAATAGAAAACGGATACAATGGCCATTCTTGAAAGTCTAACGTTAAATTTGGATAGGACGGTTCAAAACCAATCAATACTCTAGCATGTCAACGAACTCTATTTTCGTATGACCATGGGCCATTGTCATTCAAACATAGCACTTTGAACTAATCACACACACACACACACACACACACACACACACACACACACACAGAGTTAAAAATAACAAATAAATCTTTTTTTATTCATATGACATTTTTGGAACGCGTGGCATGTAATAAAAATGATAAAATCCATATTCTATAAGCAAGTTTATTTTTTTTTTCATGATTTGTAAACTATTTCACTGTAATTACATTCCTATTATAGTAATTTTACCGGTACCTTCATTTGTGTGTCAGAGACCTCCAAATTTTAATTCGCACCCCAATTCTAACAGCGAAGTTTGATTTTTATTGATTCGGACCCAAAGTTTTCTGACAACAAGGAGATTTATCATTCCCAATCTTAACACATTGACAGCCGTTTTGGCAACCTATGAAGCGCTGTAAGGGACATAAAACGTTGCTAAAACGAGAAAATGGCAGTTGAACTTTCTAGCTCCCATAGGTGACACTCGTCAATTATGTATGGCTAGTTTCAAGTTCCTGTCTTTCAGAATAACTATGGTTGGTATATTAACAAAATACATTGCACAATTTTAAAATA
The DNA here is from genome assembly GCA_016746295.1 of Potamilus streckersoni. Classification (NCBI taxonomy): domain Eukaryota; kingdom Metazoa; phylum Mollusca; class Bivalvia; order Unionida; family Unionidae; genus Potamilus; species Potamilus streckersoni. Next base: position 1,274,550 of record JAEAOA010001908.1, on the reverse strand, counting down.
GTTCACTTTTTATCATAAGGAGGGAGGTCTGTACCTGTTTGAGACTCTGACTCTAATAAATGTTGTTCTGAGGGGTAAAATACGGGACAATTATATTCCAAAGGACTGTTTTGATGCTTGCGACTTAAATATTCAGCCATACAATCAAAATTAAATCATACAATAATAATACATATATACTCTTTATAGAGGCACTCACCAGTTATTATGTACTTTTGAGAGAGTGATGTATGTAAGGTGAAGTTGTTTGCATTTTAAAGATGCACAGTGGAGAGAATGTTGGCATACCTATTTGCTACTTTCATGTAATGTGGCTGAAATTTCTTTGGATATTGTACTTTTGGATATTTTAAATGATCTTAGCACACTGCTAACTAAAATGACTGCTACCTTGTGCTCCAAAAATCAACCCAAATTTGTCTAAAGTACACTATTCTTGGCAGCTATTAAAATATGGAAAATGAATTTTGCCAAACTAGATAATATTAGATTTCAAAAGTCCAATGAATGATTTACCAAATACATAAAATGTAAAACAAAAAAAAAATTATTGGCTCTTTATATTACAATTTACCTCTGAAGTCTGAGAAGTGAAAATGAGCAAGTAGAGCTAGCACGTTTTTGAAAGATGCACATCTGGAGTAAGGCAAAGCTGTATAATCTCTAACCCGTATTAAACCAATTAATCATAGACCAAAATAAAGGAATGAATGGTTCTTTGAACAATACCTAAGATATACAAAGTATTTTTTAAATAGCCAATATAACTAGTGAGGAAAATGGGAAATTAATTTTCTTTAAAATTCTAACCCTATGCAAAATACTAAACTGTAGAGCGCCACCATATCGAGAATTTCAATACTTTGAATCAAATTGATCTTAAAATACGAGGGGTTTTTTTTACCTTTAGTTTTGAATTAAACAGGCGGTGGTTGAATATTACATTTTCTACATAGAGTTTTCTCATATTTTTCGGTTAAATTACACAACTGGGGGTGAAATTCCAATGCAGTGTACAGGGAATTCCAATTTTACAAAGTTGAATAAAATTGTCTGCTCTGAAAGTTCTATTTCATGTGTCGAGATATTATAGTTATCTAGTGAATTACACAGCCATGGTTAAAGGTCACATTTAATATTTCAATTTTTTCCCTCGATTTTAACTACACCACAGTGTTTGAAATTTCAATGTATTATGTGAAATTCCAACTTAACATGTTTAAGGAAATTGTTTGTACTGAAAGTTTCATATGTCGTGTTTTTACACTTTATCATTTCAATAACAAGGCGGAGGTTGAAAGTTATATTTCCTGAGTCGAGGTTTTAAATTTAATCCACTGCGTTAAAGAAGGGTAGCTGGAAGTTTCGTTTCCTACGTGCGTCGAAAATTTCTATTCATACGTTGTCAGCTTGTGCGCATTGATATTTGTATGTCAGCCAGGCATTGAGCCGATTAGGATTGTAATCGTAATCGATTACATGGTGAGCTGTAATTATAATCGTCGGTATAATCGTCAGAGTATTTATAATCGTAATTGTAATCATCCTTCAATGGCATTATAATCGTATAATGTAATCATGATTACAACCAAAAACAATATCATTAATTATATTCTTAATAATGGCGCTCATTTTGCAAGTTAATTTGTATGTAAATAATTGTTAATAAACATAGATACAGACTTAATATTTGTTTGGTTTCTTTTAGTTAAACAATGTATATCTGTCCAGAACACAAAAACAAAATGTGCAATAATAATCGTCCCTCACCCCCACCCACCCTGGCCCAGTAATTGTTTCCAAAACAAATATATGGAATCCACCCCACACCTGCTGCATAATGTTTTGTACATAAGAATGAAGCGATGACATGAATTTTTTTTTTTTAGAAATTATGATATTCCAATTATGCTCAGAACAAAAGTAAATATTGTAAGATTTAAGCACACAGAAATTTTCCTTAATATTGAAACGAAAAAAAATATTTCATTCGTTTTCCTAACGTTTACCCATTCAAACTGCCAATTTGTCAAGTTATCTCTTTTATATCCTTGCAGAGTAAATCGTTTCACCAAAATATCAAGAACCAATGAAAAGTTTGTTTAAATTATTGAATGAGTTTTATTTGCATTACATCGCAATTAAAGAGTTCCATTATTGTAGCATGTTGTAAAAATGGATCGAGATAAGTTTCTGTCATGCGTGTAACAAACATTTTTACTTTTTTCACGTACTTGAAGAAAAGCGTGTGCCTCAAAACAAGCGCATGCCTCAAAAATATTACCGATAAAATCTTACACGGGCAGGATAATTATCCTCCAAAAAGGGATCTATTAAAGGTGCTATCTCACCATCAACACGGCATATCAATTTATTATGGATCCAAAAACAAGAGTTCCAAGTAGGAGCCATTTTAAGCGTTTCCATGGCATAATTTTAGCCATCTGCCACGAAAACTCGCTACGGGAAATGTTCTTGTTGCCTCGCGTTCATATTTTTTTTTTTTTTAAGTGCGAGGTCGCTGACTTTGCCATCTCATCCGCATCTACAGTGTTGCTATTTTGTTTATTATTATTATGATTTGCAAAATCAGATAAATCCATTACAAACGTAACCACGTTTGCGAAAAATAAAACGGACATTTAGCAACTGAACAGAGTGCAAATTGTCAGGAAATACGCATGGCACTATGTAAGAAAAAAAAACACACTGCAAAAGAAAAACATGCTGCAGCGCCATTCTAAAAAGGGTAGGTGGGTGGTTGCATTACTCAAGGTAAGCAGATATGTGTGCTTATTTCACAATCTTTTGCATTTTAGTCCACTGCAAAAGTTCTGCACAACTTTGTTACTGCCTTCCACTCACCATGACATATCTCAAAACCAAGCAGGATGCTTTTGATGTCTATATTCCTTGAATGACTGAACTAAACATAAAATGGACAAAACATGCACGTCAAGACCACAATCGGGGCCCCGAGTGGCCTGGTGGTCTAAAGCGCTCTCCGTTACGGATCACTGCCATCTCACCTCTGTCTGCGTGGGTTCGAGTCTACGATTCGGCGAATGTGGATAGGCGAGAAAGCTTACCAGTAGCTTCTCGTGGGTCGGTGGTTCTTTCCGGCGATTTCCCGGTTTCTTCCTCCACCATTAATACTGGCCACCATGTATATCCTATCGTGTGCTGAAAAATGGCGTTAAGCCCCACAACATCAATCAAGACGACAATCAACAGAGCGATGTAAATTTTGTGACCTTGACCCAAAACCCCAAAGATGGGGCAAGTATCTTGCAGCGCTGATTTTCATAATAATTCATCCAATATATGAAAGGCATACATCAAGGTGTTTCAGAAATAAAAGTGAATAAAAATAAAACAAAACTTTAACTGAAACATTAATACAAATTTTCTATACGGCTATGACCCAATTCTCGAAATTAAAAAAGACCAAACACGAAAACAATTCAAATACTTAAGGTCATAATAGTGAGCAAAAATGTCGCAGAACGAATTGTGTTAGCTTTTCAATGACGAATGCCAATTTTGAGGAAAATTTATTAAGGAGAATATGAAATATTAGCAAACTAATATCCAACCCAATTCTCAACGCAATTTTTTTTCTTAACTTGAACTCAAGGTAAAAGGGGCTAGTAAGTAGTTTTTGTTATTGTTGTTGTATGGTTTAACGCAATTTTTCAGCACAAGATAGGTTATACATGGCAGCCAGTAATAATGGTGGATGAAGAGCAGTGGAAAACCCGGGAACATGCAACGATCCACGAGAAGCTACTGGCAGGCTTTCACACTTACACACGTTATCCGAGTCCGGACTCGAACTCACGCAGATAGAGGTGAGATGGCAGTGATCAGTAACGGTCAGCGCTTTAGACCACTAGGCCACTCGGGGCCCCGGATAGTAATTACCTTACAGAATCAACTCTTTTATGCCAAATATGAAGTTAGTCAGCACGCTGTAGAAAGAATCGTTTTCGGGTCACAATATTTTTATGCCAAATAAAATGTTTTTGGGGATGATGCAGACACAATTGTTTCAGGGTCATTATTATTTAAGCAGAGTATGACGGACTTGTGACACTTTATGAAATATACACAGACTAAAAAAACTTAACAATTTTTTAATTTTGAAAACGCAGATTCCGCCGGAGGAAAAGTGACTAATAGCTCGCGCTTCCTACTAACATGGAACTAAAAATGAAAACCGAGTTAAGTACTGAAAGGTACAAATAAAATTAGAGTGACCTCCTTTCAGATGAAAATACTAAACAAATAGTGGTATGAAATTTATTAGGTTTAGAGGAATAAAAAAAATCAGCTACACATTGTAAATTACAGACTGTAACTGTGTCAACAGGTAGAACGTTTGGAAGACTTGAGGTGGGGAACTATTCATAATGGATCGGACGGAGTCAGTACCATTTCCAGTCACTGTTACGATACAGCAAATTGTCCTAGGCACCGAAGACAGGTTAGTCACCAATTTCATGGTCATGATCACGTATGGGTGTTCTTTAAAATTTTCTCCTGTTTATGATTAGATTTTTTGCTACATTTGTGTGCACAGAGTCCATACGAACTTCAATACAATCCCAAGCTAAGTTGCATAGTTTCTTTTTCCTATTTATGATAATTATAGATTATTATTGATAGCACCAATTTTTTTTAACATTTTTGCTTCCAAAGGAAATTACTCATTAGCAAATGTAAAGGAAATGAGTATAACCCCTGAGAACCTTTAAGATTCCATTTTTTATGGTAATCAGGTGGGAGTAGGGTAACACTAATGACCCTTACTTCCTGAAAGGATAAGAGTCAGTCAATATCTTGTAACCAATGCAAAGCTTATTTTACCCCTACCCATGTAATGGCCTTCCATTGGCAACAACCTATAGTACTCATATAATGGGCTTCCCTTTGCAGCACAACCCCTACAATACTAACGTAATGGGCTTGCCTTGGCAACAACCCATAGTACTCATATAATGGGCTAAACTTGGCATCACCAGTTGTGTTGCCAAGGCAAGCCCATTACCTAAAATACTACGGTAATGGGCTTGCCTTGGCAACACAACCCCAATCGTACTAGTGTAATGGGACACTTGGCAACACAACCTCTACCATATTAATGTAATAGACTTGCCTTGATGAGAAGTCAGAATTCAAGACCAGGAAAACAACCACATTCAGAGGTGAGCCATGAGCAACTGGAAATAGTCTGTGACTTATTGTGGACATGTTATCTCTAGTATTTTCAAATGTTCAAAAATCTCAAATTCTGTACAGCAATGACATAAGTCAGACAAAATTATCAATGAAATCTGCATTTTCTGCAGACAATTTAAAGTGTTTCAGAACAGGTCATGGGTAATCGGAGGTAATTTTGTCACTCGGTATGATCCCCCCCTTCATATTACCGTTTTTTCAACATGAAGCTCACATCGAGTATATAAACCATATTACAATGAAATGCTTTTAATGGCAGGGTCAAAAGGTTGATCAGAGGGGTGGGGCCTGGGTTTCTGCCCACCTGCCCGCAAAGAAACACGTATACAGACACACACACATGTACATTCCACTCGAAATTTAACTATTTTTTATTCTTGTGCACATTTATTGGGTGTAATAGACACAGACTTCTGCTTTTGTGCTCTTTCAAGGAAAGTCGGGGTATTATTGAAATGAGGGAAGGGGATACTTGAATTGATGAGGTCCTGGGGTTTAATTATTATCAGTGCAGGGAATAATACATTTTTTTTTATCCTGTATTGTAGTGCTTTCAAATTACAACATTAAAAATGTCCACATTCTTTAACACTGAATTTGTCTGTTATGTTACCTTGGGCAGTGATCTTGCAAAGAACACTAATTAACAAGCTGCAAAATAAACTGGTGCTTTTGGTGATATATAATTTTTAACGTTGCTTTAACAATTTTTCAGTCAAATCGCTACGACGTCTGCAGTGTGGCAGTTTATAGTGATGTCTAGCACTGAGACATTATGCCGCAGACATGTAGCATGATGTCCCACCCAGTCACATTATCCTGACACCAGGCCGACCAGTCCTAACACAAACCTCTTAATGCTGAGCGTCAAGCGAGGCAGCTATTAGTACCATTTTTGTAAGTCTTTGGTATGACTCGACCGGTGATCGAACCCACGACCTCCCGCAAACTGAGTAGTCACCATGAAAAGGTAAATGGAGTCACATTAAAAACAACACCTATAGCTGAAATAATTGGTACTGCACACCTTCATAATTTGAAGAACATGTCCTTAAGGTTTGTAATACTTTTTAATATGGAAACTTGAACATGGCAATGGTACAGAATATTGATCTCGCCAGATTCCTCCATCACATTTCCCTAAGGCAGAGATTATTCATGATTGCCACACTATTACTAATCCCTTCCCTTATGACCAGAGGCCCTGTACCCTTAAAATGTAGGAGTAAACATCTTCTAACCCTACTAAAATATTCCTAACATCCTCATCCCTTTCTGACATGAGCTTGTGTCAACTAACTGCAACAGTCTGCCTCTGGTCCATTATGAATCGTACTTCTCCTCCTGCCTTCAAAAGTATTTATCTGGCACCATTTAAATCCTACCATAACATTATTTAGTCTCTTTGTACCTTAGAAATATCAAACCAAACCTTGTTCCGTCGATGCAAACACATAACTTTGGTGCCTACAGGACTTGTGCACGAACTAAATGATGTGTTCATGTTGATTTTGAGACAGTGTCAGAAAGCTCTAAACTATGAATAGTATCATGGAGAATAATTATTGGTTGTTTTTATTTTTGCATTAAAAAAATGATTTTTATTTCGTTCATGCCTTTTCTTTCTTTGTATTTTTTTAAAAAAATTTTCATTTTAACTCGACCATATGGTGAACACTAAACCAGTTTAACCCCTTTTGTAAACAATATAAATCATGAATATTGTTGTACTTGGAAAGATGTTTTTGTTGATCTGGGTTTAACATACTTTCTAGCGCAAGATATGCTATTGATGGCGGCCAATATAACTGGTGCAGAAATAATACGTGAAAATCCCGGTATGAACCACCGACGCACGGGAAACTATTGGTTCGCATTCTCAAATATTTATATTGGCCATGCCCATACTCTTCCTCGCATGAATAGAAGTGAGCAGGAAGTATTCAGTAACGGCTAACTCTTTAGACCAATTGGCAAATATAGGATCACACATGAATAATTTAAATTAAATTTATGAAACGAGCTGAATAACTTTAATCTTTTTTTTTACAACCGTTTATAACACAGCAGAACAGTGTAGTGAAATTAGTGAAATACATTCGTATGCCTCGGTCGTTAGGCTTTTCCTTTGCATAACGTTATAGCATTATGTGGTATTCTTACCAGTTGATTTGTTGTTTGTTTGTTGTTGGGCTTAACGCCATTTTTCAGCACACGATAGGCTATTCATGGCGGCCAGTATTAATGGTGGAGGAAGAAACCGGGAAATCACCGGAAAGAACCACCGACCCACGAGAAGCTACTGGCAAGCTTTCTCACATATCCACATTCGCCGAATCCTAGACTCGAACCCACGCAGACAGAGGTGAGATGGCAGTGATCTGTAACGGACAGTGCTTTAGACCACTCGGCCACTCGGGGCCCCCTTACCAGTTGAACATATCTGAAAATTATTTTATGGATAAATTAGAAGAGTAGTTATGTGATAAAAGTTTTATTTTACTAAAATGAAACTAAAGTTTGCGATGACGGCTAATTTAAATAATTATCTAGCAGTATTTCAATGTTAAAGATATAATTCACATTTATCTCATTAAAAAAAAATTATATTATCAAAATTTAATATAACTCGGACTAGTGAAGAACACAACAAGCCTTATAATTACCCCCCAAAAAATACAAATAACCACCTTTATACAATAAGCTATATCTTAGTACAACCAACTCAAACGTCAGAAACAGCCGAAAACTTGAATGTCTCGGGGCTGAAACTTCAGGCAACCCCACAATTCGCGAATTTAACTACCATGAACAATGACCTTATGTGAAAACAATATAACCTCTTCTCAAATTCACGAATTTTAATCGCTCATGTTTTCTTTTCTTTTCCGAAACAGAGGTGATAATGAAATATAAACATAAACAGCAATACTTACTTTTTTCGAGTTGACGTTTCTAAGAAACTGCAAAACGGCTGGTTTTTATCAAGCTTTTGGACAGAAAGTAAGCTTGCTCCTTCAATAATTTTTGACACTATCTTATTTTCCTGCAAAATTTCTTTTTCATCGAGTGTATTCTCCTGGTTATTATGCTGCAAAATCACATATCCCGTACACTTGCTTCCCACATTATTAACCTCTGCTGCTTCACCCTTGTGTATAATGTCCATCGTCTCAATTTTACGAGCAATTTTCTTTTCTTTAAATTTATTCCCTTTGTTATTTTCATGCAAAATCACGTATTCCTCAGTCTTGCTCCTCACATTCTTTTCTGGAGTCATCCCTTTTGCTTCATCCTCGGGACTAAAGTCGGATTTCTCCATTTTCTGCAAAATGTCATTTTCTTCGAGTTTATTTGTCTCATTATTTTTCTGCAAAATCTCATTTTCTTCAGTACTGTTACCAGTGTTATTTTTCTGGATGATCCCCACTTCCTCATCAGGTTTAATACCCACGTCAATTTTTAATGCAATCCCAGATTCGTCAAGTTCACTCCCATCATTTGAACCATCAGCCATTTGAACCAATTTTCAATCTACCTCATTTAGAATTATCTAAGGAACATGTTATCTGCACACATTCAGTTCCCGTTATAGTCGAGCGCTACCCATTACTAGACCCCGGTATTGTAGGATACCCTGATCAAATTAAGACACGAAATCACACTTCAATGTCCCGTATATAAAAAAATCATTGAACAGTGACCGTTTTTTTTTTAAAAAAAAGCCGTCATGCGCTATAGCCCTCAAATGTAACGCGCAAGTTTCCACACTGGCATGCAAAAACACGTATCAAAATAAATTATTGTATATTTCCCTAAATTTATAATAATATCTGAAAATCTGATTTCAAAGATATTTTTGCTTTCGTCAGGATTTGTGCAATTCGGACACCGATTTACACGCAAGGCGTGTTCTATACTAGCATAGAATGTAACTACGGCATAAAGATATAATGAAAATAAACAATAATAAATATCTATCATTTAAGAAGAATGCTATACAAAAGACAACTATAACTGAAGTCTTAAGACTGAGATCAAAAAATTATCATTTTCATGTCCAAGACCTACACGCACTATAATCTCTCGATGCTCGAGACAAAAAAAAAAAAAAAAAAAAAAAAAAAACAAAAATATAAACTCGAAAGTTAATAGTTTAGATCGCCATAAGTTACAAACGCATTAACCAGCTCTTATTTAGTTATGAAATTGAAAGAAGTTTTAGAACCTACTATCGCTTTTATATAATTTTATAAGCATGTTTTCTTATTTCTCCAACAACAAAATGACACAATGTCTTGTTCAAGGGCTTCACGGCAAAGGGTAACACATTCGTGTTTTTCTCTTAATATAATTTATAACTACACCTTATTATTTCATATGACATTTGAGCTATATTTCAATTGTTATTTATTAATGTTTAAGGTTATAATCGGTGGTAAAACGTAGTTTAAGCCATATAAAAAATAAAAAGGAGGGATCAATACTTATAAATAGGGGCCCCAAGCGATCTAAAGAGCTCATGGTTACAGATCATTGCCATCTCACCTGTATGCGTGGGTTCGAGTCTTGGGTTCGGCCTTGTGTATGTGAACGATTTTAATGCATATTAACCAAACAAGGCGTGATTTTCCTTGCCGTAATAACGGTACCATGTCTTATGTGCATGGGGCTTAAATGTTATAGGCAAAAAGCTTTGTAAATCACGGTAGATCTGCATTAGTTTGAATATAATATTGTGTAAAGCTACACCAATTCATTTGTGCATAACAAATATGGAGAAGTCAATGTCCATTTGGACACAACATTGTAGTAATGCTACATGCTTTCCATTGTACAACGAAATTACATATAATTGAAGACTGACAAAACTGAAACATTTGTAAACAAATATCAATCTGATATCATTCATTAATAACTTGGAACGGCAAACCACTGTCCACTGGCAAGTCGACATAATATCCAGAGAAGTCACTGTCCATTTGAACACAACATTGTAGTAATGCTACATGTTTGCCATTGTACCCACATTGACAGAGCCCAAGACTCCAACCCAGACAGAGGTGAGATGGCAGTAAGCTAATGATAGCATCCAATAATAATATGGAACAGTATACCATTCACCAGAATGTCTAGATCTGTAAGCTGGATAAATTATATCAAAGGCGTCCTCAAGTATATGAAAATGTTACAGTGGTTTCTGTCCCAGCTTAGATGCAGCGTGAAAAAATTTACAAAAATAATTAACGGTGTCACAGTTTGTAAGATGTTCCAAGACTTGAATTAATTATGGGATATCTGAATTCTGGATTCTTAAGAAAATGAAACCGAAATTTTCTACAAATCGCGTCAGTTTAAGATTTAAAAATGTATAAATTGCAAGTAAATGACGACAAGCACCATGCTTTTTTTCCTTTGCACGCGATATTTACAACCATGATGGCATCATGTACATTCTGGCAAGTCGACATAATATCCAGAGAAGTCACTGTCCATTTGAACACAACATTGTAGTAATGCTACATGTCTGCCATTGTACCCACATTGACAGAGCCCAAGACTCCAACCCAGGCAGAGGTGAGATGGCAGTAAGCTAATGATAGCATTCAATAATATGGAACAGTACACCATTCACCAGAATGTCCAGATCTGTAAACTGGATAAATTATATCAAAGGCGTCCTCAAGTATATGAAAATGTTAGTGATTTCTGTCCCAGCTTTGATGCAGCGTGAAAAAATTACAAAAATAATTAACGGTGTCACAGTTTGTAAGATGTTCCAAGACTTGAATTAATTATGGAGTATCTGAATTCTGGATTCTTAAAAAATTTGAAACCGAACTTTTCTACAAATCGGGTCAGTTTAAGATTTAAAAATGTATAAATTGCAAGTAAATGACGACAAGCACCATGCTTTTTTCCTTTGCACGCGATCTTTACAACCATAATGGCATCATGTAAATTCTGGCAAAAGACTCGATAAATGCATACGATTTTCAAACCCGTAATGTGTTTTATACATGCTGGCAAAAAACTAGACTTCTGCACGCGAGTTTCTAAGCCATAATGTGTTTTATACATGCTGGCAAAAGACTAGACCACAGCATGAAAACCATGTTATATACATACTGTCCGGAACCTCAAGCCTCACGCCCAAGTTTCTACACCAAAAAGTCATATACATGTTGACTGACGGCTCAACCATGGTTGAAAGCAAAACGTAAAAGAAAAACAGGGCTCAGAAAGACCACTTGTCCTTTCGTCTTGATCCCGCAAAAACTGGTTCTGCCGAGTACAGCTTTACTACATACATGTTCCTGGGCCGAGTTGATGCAGGTTGGCACCTTGTGGATAAATCTGTCTCTTCCAATTTTAAAGAGTGTGGATGTTTGACATTACTTCTCTCTTGCATAAAAGATAGATTACACCTGCCTTATTTCCCCCTCCCCCATATTTTCACTACATACCTTATAAGAAAAGCCTTCTTTACTTGTAGAGATACCGCATGCAAAATTGATGCAAAAATGGGTCAAAAACATTAAAACAAGTTATATTCTGAGTGATCAGACAGCGTTTGTATACTAAATCGAGCAATTGCAGATTTCTTATAGGTACGTGAATTAATTTTACTGTGACACATTCTAATAATCTAGGCATCGTTATAACGTAGATATATTTTATGTTTCAACAAGCTGTCAAATATCTTTTGGAGTTAAACCTGTGGTAGTTAAGAGCCAGGTCACTGACTTTTCAAGACCAAGCGATTTATCTTAAAGCTAAGATACTAGCTGACATTTGCACAATTAAGTAATTAAGTAACAAATAAAATTGTTGCTAACTTAGAAAGAAATAGAATACGTGACTTCGTATATTTCCACAAAATTTCATTGATGACACCGTAATCTATTTATAAAACATAAAAACAAGACAATCGTTGATTGGTCCTAATTTGTTTAAATGACATAATAACGTTTCAATTCTTTTGGCCATTCAGGAATGTTTCTTTAAATGGAGTCTGTGAATGTTTTTCTAAACAAAATTAGGGTTTGACTGAACCGGATTGCTTTGCAAGAAAGTTACTTTAAATTGCATACACGCTTTTTATAATTCTATAAACTTTAAATTTGCGACATTTTGCTAACAAATCGGCTATAGACGGAAGACACGAACGATAATCCATCTATAATCTCTTATGCTTCAAGACAAGTTTAGCTAAAAATCATGAACATCGTTGATTATGAGCATGACATGCACCAAGGTCTTCGACAATCCCTACGTAGTTCCGTCATGACATGCACCAAGGTCTTCGACAATCCCTACATAGTTCCGTCATGACATGCACCAAAATCTTCGACAATCCCTACGTAGTTCCGTCATGACATGCACCAAAATTTTCGACAATCCCTACGTAGTTCCGTTATGACATGCACCAAAATCTTCTACAATCCCTACGTAGTTCCGTCATGACATGCACCAAGGTCTTCGACAATCCCTACGTAGTTCCGTTATGACATGCACCAAAATCTTCGACAATCCCTACGTTCTTTTGTCATGACATGCACCAAGGTCTTCGACAATCCCTACGTAGTTCCGTTATGACATAAACCAAAATCTATTACAATCCCTACGTAGTTCCGTCATGACATGCACCAAAATCTTCGACAATCCCTACGTAGTTCCGTCATGACATGCACCAAAATCTTCGACAATCCCTACGTAGTTCCGTCATGACATGCACCAAGGTCTTCGACAATCCCTACGTAGTTCCGTCATGACATGCACCAAAATCTTCGACAATCCCTACGTAGTTCCGTCATGACATGCACCAAGGTCTTCGACAATCCCTACGTAGTTCCGTCATGACATGCACCAAAATCTTCGACAATCCCAACGTAGTTCCGTCATGACATGTACCAAAATCTTCGACAATTCCTACGTAGTTCCGTCATGACATGCACCAAAATCTTCGACAATCCCTACGTAGTTCCGTTATGACATGCACCAAGGTCTTCGACAATCCACACACACACACATTAATAACGCAAAATCAAGAATACAATTAGTTAGGTGTATCAGATTAAGTTGGACAAAATAAAAAGTTCGAGATTTATTACAGTTGTTATCAACCTGGAGCAATGCAAGAAACACGCAATTTTGTATTTTAAAAAATACATAAATATAAATATAAAAAACACTTCAGTTTTTATCCAATGATATCCACAATTCCTCTCAACCCATTTTCATTAAGTTTGTAAGACAAATAAAAATAAATTCTCCTTAGAGAAATTTAGAAAGTTCTTATGTTACAGAATTTCAATTCCTTACCAAAAATGGATGGATAAAACCCGACATTAAAATCTACACAAAGATCTGGTCTAAAAAAGTAAAATTGCATTTACACTGGATTTTAAAATACGATATATTTGTGTATGAATTATATATGCTCGTCTAAATACTAAATATAATAATCTCTATCGTGAATTGTGTTAGCCATGGCTACCCGACTGTTTAAACTCAGTAGCTGTGAAACTTAATTGAGTAGAGTCAGCAAAGGACACTCTACAAGGTCAATGTGGTAGTTTATAGTGATGTCTGGCACTGAGCCATCCTGGCACAGACATGTAACATTATGTCCCACCCAATCACATTATCCTGACACCAGGCCGACCAGGCCTAACACTAACCTCCTAATGATGGGCGCCTAGCGAGGTGGTCGGAGTTAGAACCTGCGACCTCCCGCATCCGAGGCGGACGATTCAACCACTAGGTTACAGGAGTGATATAGTTTAGACTCATTAGTTGTGAAATTTGAAAGGAGTTATTGTCTTTGTAAAACTCTACGGGAATTAAGCTCATTAATCTGATAGGATTTGTGTTAGCAAAGGACACTAAGGTTTCAATCAAACAGTTATGAAATATGTTAAGTAATAGAGTTTGGCAAGGACTAAACATAATTTAAACTCATTTATTGTGAAACATAAAAGTAACTGCGTTAACAAAAGGACACAACAGAGTTTAAACTCATTAGTTGCGATATCTGATAGGAACTGTATTGGCGAAGAATAATAAACAGCTTAGACTCATTAGCTGTATCAGATTTCTTGTTCACACTTGTTTCCATTGTTTCACCAACTGAATGCAGTAATACTGCAAGGGGGAAAATCGCACCGGCTATACCTCCCTGGACTGTATTTACGTCTTACTCGTAAAAGCTAGAATTGCACAAGCCAGAACTAATTACTAGTGATCCCACAAAATAACCCCCACTTATGTAAAATCAGTCGGTATCTTCGAGAGTGGCAAATTAGCATAGAATGTAGGCCTCAATAACCCAGTTTTTACGTGACGTGACTGATTTCCCATACTCGCCTGACATGCATGTTTAGTGATAATATATTTAAAAGGTTTTATAATGTGAACACACACACACACACACACACACACACACACACACACACACACACACACACACACACACACACACTTTCAGGTAGTGTTAAAAATCTCGAAGAGGTCACAGGACCTCATTGTAGTGAGAAAAAAAATTATTCAAGGACGCATTTTTAGTGCAACGTCTAAGCTGAAAGGTGTTATGATTTGAGCGAGGGCATCATATTTATATTGTTCAGAATCCTGGATGTGTGAACATCTGAAATTCTAAGTTGCATTATAAGTGTACTTTAAAGCAGCAGACGAAGAGGTATTGGAATCTGCGTAAATAAATAGTTGTCAACCCTTTCACGGTGGCCCAGTGTTGGTAAGCAACATACATCAGTCCAATCCAAGATGCACAAGGGTAAATGCAATCTCTATTGATGTAGCAGACAAATACAGCTCTCATTTTTAAAGGAACTAAAAATGCCTTACAGCGACCCAATTTTGCTTGAAAACCTGCCCACTGCATGTTGCCCTTTCAGTTGAACTTTGGTTACAATAGGCTAAGTGCTGGCAAGAAACTTAACAAATTATGGAATGTTGGGCACTGTGATCCAGTTCTTGCATCTAACCTAGTTTGGAAATTTTATGTAAATGTTTTAGTATCTGCGAGTTAACTTCCTAAATTGAATGGATGAACACAATTTTAGCACAGTGGCATAATTGTATGTTATAACACTGCATTAGAACTGGATTTGACAAAAGAGACATTATACCAAAAATTGCATATCTGCCATTGTAAAACAGCACCAAAATTGCATATCTGCCATTGTAAAACAGCACCAATTTTAGGTTCGGAAATAACTTTTACTAATTTGATAGTCAGTGAAAACATCTCATTGCCGAAGTACAAAAAGTCATTTAGGTAAAAGCCTGATAATCATGACTGACTTCGATTTTGTAACATTGATGAAGTTGATAGGCTTCGTAATGAGCGTGGTAAACCTGTGGTTCATCGTGCTTTTTAATCGTTCCTTTCGAATCGACTTCCTTCGACTTTTTACAATCATTTTAAATGTTTTTGTTCTTTTTTTTTAGGGGAGGGGCGAAGTCAAAATTGTCCTTGATGTTATGAATAGTATTATTGCTGTTAAGTATTATAATTCCTGGTAAATATAAAATCCCAAATAAACATAAAACCCAGCGAGCGACACATGGTCGAACTAAGTCACGTCATTTAAAAATGATCAAAATATGTTTATATGATTTCAAAACATTAATTCGAAACACGATGATTGTGGGTTTATGATGCTCACTTGTTCAGATTACCACTTGGTCATTTCTCACCCGTTTGCTAGGATGGTGTAAAGATATTAACGATATTTGCTTGATCGTTCTCCATAAAATAAAATGAACCTTAATAAACATTTCCAAAATATTGCCATATTTAATTTCGCAAATAGACGGAACTTTTGCAACCTTATGGTAATCTATATAGACTAAATGAAAAAAATCACCAATAGAAGTATTTTAAAAAATTAAAACACTCATTTTCACCGAATGAAACATTTCCCAGAATGTGCTATATCTGCAAAACATTTTCCACAACATCGCGCAGTATCACTTAATAAACTACATGCAGATAATGCCAAAACATGGAAGTCAGTCGTAATAAGTATATTGTCTTTGAAATAGAGTCTTTATTCTATAAGCTAAAATTATTTTAGTCAGAATGCAAGAAATATTTATACATTTAATTGCACCAAGATAAATGTCACGCTTACCAAATTATTTCTGACTAGTTTTGCAGATACAAGTGTCCTTTTAATTTGAGCGTCCAGTAAACTTCTCTTCAGTTGCAAAGCTTTTGGAATGCTCAATGTGATTGTGCATTGAACCTTATAAGATTTTTTTTCTATTAGACTTGTAATTTGAAGTCAAATACCTATTTAAGCATGCTTCAATGAAGTTATAAAACAGCTACCACATTATATCAAGCCTTGGAGTAAGTGGAGTTTAGGATCTTGAGACACGGGAATGAGGTTTCATTTAATCAAAACTTTATCGGACCAGTCAAGTGTAAATCTAAAGTACATGCTTGCAACTTCTGGATTTTACAAAAAGAACAAATTCAATAAAGTGGAATTAACCATGACGAACAACGATATATAAACATGCAAAAACAAAACAACCAACATCAACCCAACCCACCCACCCAGTACGGTCATAACAAAGGCCTTCACTTCCATGTATCGTTTAGAAGAAATCGTTTAGTGTTAGCCAAGGAATACGATAAAGTGTTAGCCAAGGAATACAATAAATAAAGTTTACTATAAAAATGACGCAGCTCTGTGTCATAGTCTTGTAATATATATATATATATATATATATATATATATATATATATATATATATATATATATATATATATATATATATATATATATATATATATATATATATATATATATATATATTTATATGTGCAAAGCAAGGCAATCAATCTCCAGTCTGTAAGTATGTCACAACTATTGATGGCTCCAACAAACACAAACCGCTCCGGTGGCCTACTTGTTAGGTCGTTTGCCTCGGATGCGGGAGGTCGTGGATTCGATCCCCGGTAGAGTCATACCAAAGACTTACAAAAATGGTACAAACAGCTGCCTCGCTTGGCGCTCAGCATTATGAGGTTAGTGTTAGGACTGTGTGGGACATCATGTTACATGTCTGCGGCATGATACCCCAGACATCACTATAAACTGCCACACTGCAGACATCGAGGCCATATGACTGAATTTTTTTTTAAAAGCTACGTTAAAAATTATAATCACATCACAAAGTTGTTGTTGTTGTTGGGCTTAACGTCATTTTTCAGCACACGATAGGCTATTCATGGCGGCCAGTATTAATGGTAGAGGAAGAAACCGGGAAATCACCGGAAAGAACCACCGACCCACGAGAAGCTACTGGCAAGCTTTCTCACATATCCACATTCGCCGAATCATAGACTCGAACCCACGCAGAAAGAGGTGAGATGGCAGTGATCCGAAACGGACAGGGCTTTAGGCCACTCGGCCACTCGGAGCTCCCCACATCACAAAGCAAAATACATGTATAAACTTCTGAGGTTCCATGCACTAAGTGTAGAACCAGTCCGGTGACCCACTTTAAACTTATCGGCAAGCGACCACGTTGTCCTTAGCAACAGTGTCCAACGGCCGTTAACCACCTTCAAGTCACAAGCGTTATGTCTAAAGCGTTATGTCTAAAGCGTTATGTCTAAAGCGTAAGTGGCAGCAATTTTTTTTTAAAATGGCGATCAAAAATGTGTGCGATCTTTGACCACTCAGTATAGCTCAAGGGGTCACATTCGTCGCTAGTCTGGGACAAGTGCTTTTTAAGAAAAAGTCGGGCTAGTCTTTATTTTTGTGCTTGAATCTACCCCTTCATTTGGCCAATTACGCCCTCCGGACATACTGAATACTTGATTCTAGCCCCTCTTTGGGTATATGTTTACATCCTGTTACCGCTTGACTGCATATTGGCATAGCAAAAAACGTCAAACTCCAGAAAGCCAGTATCATCAATTAGCAGTGTTGTCCTTGGTTTTGTTGCAATGAGTTTACTCAATCTAGATCAGAACCAGCGACTCAATGATTTTAATCCAGCGAGTCAGTGTAATTAAATTAATGATAGGTATTTTATCGACATCAGTGTCGGTTTCCTTTTTTAACTGATTAAATAACAGTAAGGATTCTTTACTGTATAACTGTCTCACGTGCGATATTCTGTTTGAAGCGAAACAATTAACACTATAGTCTGAGTCAATTAACCTATCTGTTTGTACCCCCTACCGATTTTAATACGGAAACCTTGAAGTTGATAAAAAGTGCAAAGA
This sequence comes from Potamilus streckersoni, assembly GCA_016746295.1. Lineage (NCBI taxonomy): Eukaryota > Metazoa > Mollusca > Bivalvia > Unionida > Unionidae > Potamilus > Potamilus streckersoni. Next base: position 1,256,036 of record JAEAOA010001908.1, on the reverse strand, counting down.
ACTAATTCAAGTCATTCATTGATTTTATATTTTCTAACCTGAATGGCCATAACACCGTCATCGTATATGCGTTACACGCTTTCGATCTAATAGAGGGACATTCCAGTTCCTGAACCAGTCCATTTTCAGCAAAGGGGTGTATCTAAAAGATGTACATATATATGTACATGATTTTTACAATGTCGAATCAAGCAAAGGAAAAGAATGACGTTAAAAAAAATGCCTTTCACTTTTTAACAAGCGATTTCATTAATATGTTCATGTGTGCAAAGGAATATAATTCCAAACTGAAAGTTATGGTAATTTACGGAGTTATCCAGCAGTTACTGAATAGGATAAATTACGTCATTATGTTGTTGGATGGAAATAAACTGCCCCATAGGGTACGGAATATGGCGCCGTGTTAGTATGGAAAGTCCGTTAAGCATGAAAGCTGCAAGGGGATGCCAGTATTGGTGTCATTCTGGTCACAGTCAGGTTAGAATTTATAAATCAATGATTCAACCGACTTAGTTATGTGCACGTTTTATCACATTAAATGTTTTACTTACTGAAATCGATGGGGTGGGTGTTACAAACAAACGGGAAAGTAGCGTCGGACTATAATTAATGAGCGTTTTCAGTTCGTATTTAAAAGAGAAAGTTGATGTTATGATCACTTTAGAAGTAGTTACCAAGCAAGCCGATAGATACTCTGTGGACAAAATGAATTTGCTAAACTATTTTCGTAAAGAAGGTAATGACGGCGATTTGGAGAATGCAAATTTGTTTGAAAATGTAGGGACCAAACGTAAGACGGATACTGAGTGTGCGGTAGCTATTTCTGCAAATAGACATAAGCAACAATCAGTGATGGAAAAAATTTCAAATATGACACTACTAAGAGACAAATTTTCAGCAGCATTGGGCTGATTGCTATCCCTGGTTTGAATATATTGACTCGGAAGGAAATATGTTTTGCAGTCACTGCAAACAATATCCAAAACTGGCACAGGTGGGAAATTCACCCAGATGAACATTTCTGCAAATGGACCAGAGCTTGAGGACTTTAACTCAGACAGCTTTCAACTGCTGGCTTAGTGCTGGTGCATTTGGCAGATATCCACATGTACATAATTTTCAAATCCATCAGCTAAAACATATATACGTGAACATGAAGAAGCCAAATGAATAACAACCAATGTTTTTAAAAAATTAAATTCTTTTAAGAAATAATTGTGTTGTATATTATTTTGTTTTTTCTATGGACTACATACATTTCATCAAATCTCGGCAAGTTATTACCATTTTGGGACCAGTGAAGACTAACGTGGGACTGGTGAAGAGAAAGGTGGGACTAGTGAATTTTGTGAAACCACTTTGCTCAGCCCTGAAACACGTTCGTTTCTGTTACGCAGTCATACTTTGAAAGCTCGGTAGATGACTGTAGTCGGAGGAGAAAGAGGTCAGCCAAGCAGAAACTTTTTTTTTTTGTTATTTAGTTTGCATTTTTTATGTATATGTGTCAATGCTAACTGATTTTCATATATCCGAACAGTTGATGAACACTAAAGATGAAAATTAAGAAATTGTAATTGTTCGCTTGAAAATCCTAGGGGTATAATTTTGCATGATTCTGCATTCCAAGTGGTAAATATTGTCGTGGGTTTAAAAGTGTTTCCATCTGTGCAATCTTCAAAGACAATTTAAAAAAAAAAAACACTTCTTATCCGCAAATGCTGCTAAGTGAAACGAAATGTACTTGCAACAAAATTCTAAGTATTTTACAAGTCATTCAATTGCCATGGTACATAATTGTAAGGTTGGTAGTTACATGGTAATCCAGAATATTGTCAATCCAACCTTACAAAAATCAACGTGAAAGTAGTTCGCATGTGTAATAGTCCCTTATTGCTGAAATTATAAACGTTTTAAAAAATTGTAAACAGTGAAGTTTTTCTTTATTTAAAAATTTATTACTAAAAAGGAAATACATTTATATCTTCAGTTGTGAACTTAAAAGATAAATAGCAATGGGAGACTATTCCGCATAAAACGTCACGCGACCTTGTTTTTTGTTGTGTTGTTTGGCGTCATACTGATTTCTCATTTGTTCCTGATTACATCTTAATTTCAAACATTAAATTTTTCAGCTAATTAGCCAACATATCTATGATCTTGTGTTAGTAAAGAAAGATACATGGGAGTAGCTGGTTTATCAAAACTACAGGCTGCGTGAAAATAAGCAGAGAACGCGGTATCAGTGATTTACCACGAGATGTTACTGAGTTTATTTTTAATTGACAAATTTATACGAGTGGTATATCGCTGATATAACGTACATGCTATACGTATTATTATTGATTCTTGAATACCGAATGCTCATCAACGCATTGATGTACTGGCACAAGGAAATTAGCGTGGAATAGAATCTAAGCGAAACGACGAATCAACAAGAGATAATTAAAATATTTCAATATATTTAAAGTCGATGTAGGGTGTTATTCTGCTTTAATTAACATTACTACCGACCATTCATAAATCTCTCTCTCTCTCATTAACCATTATTCTCCATAGGTCCAGAGACGTTGTGGTATTACATCAGCGATTGTCATCTATTCTCGTCTGTTCATGGATTTTCGCCCTTACCTTGATAGGGACGGTCGAGAGATCGATCGATCGATCGATCGATCGATCGATCGAGAGAGAGAGAGAGAGAGAGAGAGAGAGAGAGAGAGAGAGAGAGAGAGAGAGAGAGAGAGAGAGAGAGGCTTTGGATATTTTCATATTTAATTAATAATTGATTGATTGTCAGAATCTTATAATAGGTTTAAGAAACAACATCAACAAAGCTTTAAATAGATTACATGTGTGTGCCCCAAAGGTCAACAGAGAGAGAGAGAGGGGGGGCTTTGGATATTTTCATATTTAATTAATAATTGATTGATTGTCAGAATCTTATAATAGGTTTAAGAAACAACATCAACAAAGTTTTAAATACATTACATGTGTGTGCCCCATATCATTGATTATAGAAACACTTTTAGATAAATCCCAAGGGAAGTGTAAACACGCCGTCATGAAAAACGGTATTGCAGGTTACTTGGTACAATTTCAGTTTAAAGGAATTTTTTATCCAGCCCAATTTCCTTTTCTCTTTCACTCCATATTTCCGCATACATGTATTTTGTATCTTGTGCATGAAAGGGGATAGGAAAACAAAAAGGGATTGAGATTAAATTTTGTGTATCGTGTTAAATTTATGAAATTCATCTTTGATTTATAGGAATAGACCCAACAGCACACAGTTCAAATAATGTTTATGTATGCGTATTATTGCGCGACGGACAGATCACAATTTGATATACCAATAGTACTAGTATATCAAATTGCTTTACACCAACACTTTAAACTATATATATATATATATATATATATATATATATATATATATATATATATATATATATATATATATATATATATATATATATATATATATATATATATATATTATGTGTGTGCAATTTTCCGTTCAAAGTCAATAAAGTGTTAGATCAGTCATTAAATAGTGCCTTCATAATCATCAGCCTTGCTATATTTTTTTTTCTTTATTTCCAAGCACTAAAATAAATACTGACATCAATGCAGCAAGTTGTATAATTACGGATGTTATTGCTTCAGACTGAAACCGATAACATTAATTATCCGGCACACCAATACAAATGACTGTCGACTCTACAAGGCATCGTACTTGCTTCATCCACACATGTAGATTTGCTCAGGTTGTTTCCTAATTCTTGTTATATTGTTAGTAAATATTCATTCATACACTGTATTATACTTTATGAAGGTTTTAGTATTTCGTGTAAAGTCTCTTCGCCATTGCATATTATCGAAAGAAAATTAAATGATTCTTCGGTGACATTTTCAATTTCAGCTTTATTTCCCAATAATTTAAATTCAAAATCGCAACACTAGTTATCAAAAAAATCGGAATTACTTTTGTGAGCATCACTGTTTTAAAAAAAATAAGCAATATATACAATATGACGTAACTTTGGATGGTTGGTTGGTTGGTTTGCTGTAGGTGGTGATGGAATTTTCTTCAAATAACCGGAATAACATTTCTAGGACTGAAATTAAGTTTTCCCAAAAACTGAAATTAAAGAAATGTCAATTGAAAACGGCTATGATGGTTGTTCTTCATGAAAGTCTAAAGTTAAACTTGGATAGGACGGCTCAAAAACAATCAATACTCATACGTGTCAACGAACTCTATTTCTGTACTACCATCAGCCCTTGTCATTAAAAAATAGCACTTAGAATCACACACACACACACACACACACACACACACACACACACACACACACACACACACACACACACACAACAAAATATTATAAATCTTGGTGGATGAATGTTCCATTTTCGTCATTAGAGTTTTACATTTTTTTCGATTGAATTGCATGTACACAACTGGGGGTGAAATTCCAATGCAGTGTACAGGGAATTCCAATTTTACAAAGTTGAATAAAATTGTCTGCTGTGAAAGTTCCATTTCATGTGTCGAGATATTACAGTTATCTAGTAAATTACACAGCCATGGTTGAAGGTTACATTTAATATTTCAATATTTTTTCTCGATTTTAACTACACCGCAGTGGTTGAAACTTCAATGTATTATGTCGAAAATTTCAACCTAACATGTTTAAGGAAATTGTTTGTACTGAAAATTTCTTATGTCGAGATTTTAGATTTTATCTGTTCAATAACAAGGCTGAAGTTGAAGTTTCATGCATCTAGTTTTTAGATGTAATCCACTGCGTTAAACAATGGTAGCTGTAAGTTTCATTTCCTAAGGTAAGAAACCGCGCAACAGTAATCGTCCATCACCCCCACCAACACATGTAATCATCGTTTCCAAAAAAATACATGGAATCCGCCCCACACGTGCTGTCTAAGGATACTATATTATGTTTTGAACATAGGAATGAATCGATGACATGAACAGCAGGTATTTTAGAAATTATGATATTTCAATTATACTCAGAACGAAAGTAAATATTTAAGATTTAAGCATACATGGCAATTTTCCTCAATATTGAAACGAAAAAGAATTCTTTCATTCGTTTTCCTAATGTTTACTTTTTTAAACTGCCAATTTGTTAAGTTACCTCTTTTATATCCGTGCAGAGTAAATTTCTTCATCAAAATATCAAGAACCAATGAAATTTTGTTTCTGTTTTAATTACTAAATGATTTTTCTTTGCATTTCATCACAATTAAAGAGTTCTATATGGATATATAATAATAGTAGCATAATGTTGTAAAAATAGATCGACGTAAGTTTCTGAGCATGTGCCTAAAAAATATTTCCGATAAAATCTTATATTGGCAAGGGTAATTGTACTCCAAGAAGAGCTCTTTTAAACGTGGTATCTTACAATCAACACGGCACCTCAGTTTATTATGAATTATAGCAGCGGATCCAAAAGAGTTAAGTAGGAGTTTCTGCATTTTAAAAGTGTAAAAAAAAAAAAAAAAAAAAAAAACCACGGCAAAAGAAAAGCCTGCTTCAGCGCCATTCTAAAAAGGGTGAGTGGGTGGCTGCGTTACTCAAGGAAAGCAGATATGTGCGCTCATTTCACAATCTTTTGCATTTTGTCCAATGATTTGTTCGTCACAACTTTGCTACTGCCATCCACTCACCAAGACATCTCTCAACACCAATCAGGATGCGCTTGATGTCTATAATCATTGAATAACTGAACTAAAACATAAGATGGCCAACACCTGCACAACGAGACCACAATCAACAGAGCCATATAAAATGTGTTACCTTGACCCCAATCCCCCAAAGACGACGGGAGCATGTTGCAGCGCTGATTTTCATAATAATTCATCCAATATATGAAAGGCATACATCAAAGTGTTTCAGAAAAAAAATTACTTTGTGCTGACTAAACATGGAATGGAATGAAATTTATAAGGTTTAAAGGAATAAAATAATCATCAGCTATACCGTGTATATTAGTCAGTAACAGTGCCACCAGGCAGAACGTTTTAAAGACTTTAGGTGGGGATCTATTTATAATGGACCGGACGGGAGACAGTACCATTTTCAAACACTGTTAACTGATGCAGCAAATTGTCCTAGGCACCGAAGACAGGTTAGTCACCAACTTCATGGTCATGATCACGTATGGGTGTTCTTTAAAATTTTCTCCTATGTTTATGATTGGATTATTTGCTACATATGTGTGCACAGAGTCCATACGAACTTCAATACAATCCCAAGCTAAGTTGCATTGTTTCTTCTTCCTACTTATGATAATTATAGATTATTAATAATTGACAGCACCCATTTTTTAACATATTTTTGCTTCCAAAGGGAATCACCCATTAGCAAATGTGAAGGAAATGGGTATAACCCCTGAGAACCTTTATGATTCCATTTTATTAAGGCAATTGGGGGGGGGTAATACTGAAGACTCTTACTTAATCAATGCAAACTAGAACAAAGCTTGAAACTGGTTAAGATGGTGTCCCAGACGCCTGCTCTGTTTAAGTGACCATATCAAATGGTATAAAACTTTACACAAATGACCTATTTTGATCAATTCATCAAACATTTATTTATAACAGAATATTTAATTTTATCTTTGGGCAGATCTTAAGTCTGCATTCAGTGTTTTAAATTTTGATACTGCAGGGCAACATTCATCATTAAGAAGCAAGAACTGCATTTTGTAAAGCATATATCAACCTAATTAAGTGGATGTCATTATTGGACTGTGCCAGTTCAAGGGAAGTCAGGGTCTTATTGAAATGTAGGGGGGACACCAGCTGATGAGGTCCTGTGGTTTAATTATTATTAGTGCTGGGAATAATAAATTTTTTATCCAGTATTGTAGTGTTTTTATATTACAACATTAAAAATGTCAATTTTCTTTAATGCTGAATTTGTCTGATATATTACCTTGGGCAGGGAGTTATATAATGATCTTTCAAAGAACACTGATTGACAAGCTGCAAAATAAACCAAGTAATCGCCATTAAAAAATAAATGCAGTCTATTAGAAAAAAAAACACTTATAGCTGAAATAATTGGTACTGCACACCTGGATAATCTGTAGGACATGTACTTAAACATTCGTAAGATCCTCATCCCTTTCTGATATGAGCTTGTGTCCACTAACTGCAACAGTCTGCCTCTGGTCCATTACTACACATACTTCACCCCCTGCCTTCAAAAGCATTTACCTGGCACAATTACAGTCTAGCTTAAAATTATTTAGTCTCTTTGTACCTTATAAATTTCAAATCAAACTGTGTTCTGTCAATGCAGATTTGTGTAATTGAAAAAACAAAATGCAAAGTTAAAACCATACTATTTTTAGTTTGATGGGTGGGTGTGTCTGTGATTGGATTGTAAGCATCTGTGCCAAAGCTGAGGCTATTCCTTGTTTCCACTGATTAAAACCAAGTGATGATGCATAAAGGAAAGAATTGTTTTATTAAAAGTGCTCTTGGTGGTGCATCAAGGAACATAACATGCCAACAAGTAGATAGGATTACATGGAATGTATGTGCAACTTGAACTTTCTTTGCAGTTTGTGGTCTTTATTCCAAATTACTCAATGATTATTGCTCATACACCAGAAATGCTACAAGAAACTTCAGCAAATGAAAGCTTCTGCATGATTATCAAACTGAGTAAACATACTGTCACATTGATTAGCAACTTTATGACAAACTTAATACATAATAAAGTATTATTTTCAAAATTATTTGTATTATTATTGCAAGAATGAAGTGCAGATGTCTAGTACAAATTCATGTCAGTTACTTTAGAACATGTATAAAATGGCTATTTGTCTCTCATTAATTTAGCCACCCCACCCCACCCCACCCCCAAAGTGGGTTTCAGCCAGTGGACCATCCTTGGCTTTCATTATGGGACCTACCTTTTTTTTTTACCCTCAGTGTAACAAAATTTTAAAAAATAAGTAAAAAGAAATTCCCAAAATTCATTTATGCATCTGAGCCTCATTTTTGCACAGGATTCAAAGCATGCAATAATAATCATTAAAATAATAAAATAACTTTAAATGTTTATACAAAAAAAATATCTATCTACCTTAATTTTAAAACCAGTGCAATTGTAAACACATACTGGGGTTAATACATTTGCAACATTTATTAATTAAAATCTTAAAAATATGTAATTTGTAAATATTATTTAGCGTGTTTTTATTTTAAGGCATATATAGGCTGTAATCTGTCAAACTACATTAACACAATCTACCTGATGAATGTTTGGTATTGGTATAAATTATAATCAAATGTATGACTGTATGACTTGACTACTTACAATTAAAGCTCTGTGTGCTATTTATAGACTTTTAAGATCATAAAAAATAGAACCAATTGAACCAATATATTGTGCTGAAACGTTTCTCTAAAAGAATGGTATGAAATCTAACTGAGCCTCATCCCCCCCAAGTCAATTTAATCAAGGAATAATAACTTATTATTATTATTAATTTTTATTATTATTATTATCATTATTATTATTATCTTAATGCTTCATTGTAATAAAAAAGCTGTACTTATGAAAACTAAATGCATGATTACCATGACTTCTGAAGACTAAGGAAAACACTATATTGAATGTTTAATTCATATCTGGATGCCATTTAGCATTCTAGCAATTTAACTAACATGGTTAAAAGATATGTATATATATATATATATATGTATATATATAAAAGATATGTATATATATATATATATATATATATATATATATATATATATATATATATATATATATATATATATATATATTATTACTATTATTATTATTAATCCAACACAAATAATCTTAAGTCTGACAAACACATACAAAGTTATTATTATTATAGTTCTTGATTTCAAAGTCTTAAAAATTTTAATAATTTTAAATTAAAAAATATCAGTTATTATTTCACGTTATTTCTATTTATATTTGTATTCATTATGTTAAGTTTTAAAAAATATTGTCATCTGAGTGTTTTCAATATTTCATTATAATAATAATAATAATAATAATAATAATAATAATAATAATAATAATAATAATAATAATAATGATGATAATGATTTCTTCATTT